>CM060908.1:754581027-755831027 GCA_030737815.1 Allium fistulosum | reverse complement strand
TATCCTTCTGAGAGACCCTTTATCAACCTTCAAAGCAGAGGAATCCTGGGGATCATCTAAAATAATCGCATCGACCATGTCAACATCAGGGTAGCCCCTACTGCAGGCTCTTTAGTCTGTGCAAAAGGAACCATCTGAAGAGGTTGTTCTACATGATGGCTAGTTGATTGAGGTCCAGGTTGTGCAGGAAGGCGTCTTATTGTGGGAAGCATGGTAGAACTGGATTTTGTGTTAGACTAGGTATATGCAGGTGCCGAAGGACCTATGGCCATAGCTGAGAGACGCAAGGAGTGTTTGCGATCCATAACTATCAAAGATATACATACGAAATCTTAGGCACATTAAAAGCTGTGATCTTTATGTTGGGAAAAGAGCCTTGTATAGTCAATGCACACAACCCAATAGATATCAACGTGTGTTGATCGATCAGATTTCATACATCGATTGGGGGCCATAATGTGCAACTAAAGATGTACAGTGTGTGCATCTGAATATTTTCAGTGTGTGCATTCAATGTCATGCAAGTTAAATCCGTTTAGATCCAGGCATCGATTTACGTCCAAAATGATTGTCACTAGAGGCCGTCTCAGTGAATAACAAATCACTAACTATGGTTCGAGTCACACCCATGAAGTTCACAACTTGCTTCATGTAAATCACCCAACTCCTTCAAACATACAAGTGACCAAATTTCTAGTGCATAAGTTTACAAGTGCGGGTTCGGGTACCGATCCCCAATATTTTAGTGTAGAAAATTGCCCAAAATTAGGGTTTAGGCACCGATCCATAAAGAGAAGGCTTTGGGTTTTCACCAGAGTTCAAGTTTGGTTGAAGCTCAAACCAACATTGACCCTCCTCGATTTGCACCACCCACCCGAGGTGTTATGATTCGTTCGAACTTGTGTAAGGTTAGATTTGAATCTTAGGTTGTTCATACAGATCAATGCTTTCACTTAGAGTGTGAAGTATTTGAAGGTGGCGAGATCGACGGCGTCGATAGTAGGAACATGGGATGGCGGTGATTCAAGGCAACATCTTAAAGTTGGGAATTTAAATGAAGCAAGCTTGGCTGGCAGTTGGAAGAAACAAAGACATTAGATAGAAATAAAGTGAGGACGTCATCCCATGTCATGTAGACAACCAGAACTCTAAGAAACTTAGGCAACCAAATATCCTAAGTCTTCGGCAATAGGGATCGGTACCGATCCCCGCTCAAGGATAGGTACCGAACCGTAATATATATATATACATATATATATATATGTATGTATGTATGTATATGTATGTTTGTATAGGAATGCATATATGCGTATCTAATAGTAAAAGGTAAATGAGTATATGTGTGCACATGTTGCACGCATGCATGACTGTAGACAACCAGAACTCCAAGAAACAAAGTCTTACCCGACTAATTCAAAGAGAAAAGGTCGTTGGAAACTTTCCGAAGTTAGAATGGCAAGCTCGAAGAACACATTCCAGTTCTTAGACACCTCAAAATTTACAAGTCAAAACCACTCAAAGAAGTGTAACGATTGACAAAAATGCCACACTTCATGAAAGTAGTTCAAAGGACAGGCAACAACCTTTCGGAGTAAGTTTTGAAACCAATGATGTAGAATCTTCAGTTTGTTTTATTCTAAATCATATCTTGTTAAAACAAGATATACTTTGAGGGGGGAAATGTTATCCAGCCTTGTGACCAGGTTTTATCTAGGTGAATCAGATCAGTCAAACTAAAAAATTATCAGACAAAAATCCAAAGCGATAACTGCCAAGTTCAGATACCAAGCGAGATCAACGAATGAAGTCTAAAAATAAAAAACAGTATTCAAACAAAAGCCCGCATCAAATTCAAAATTCCAAGGCACAAGAGAAGTCACGGATCGATACCGATCCCAGATCAGGGTTTGGCACCAATCCCTAAAATCTCTATCCAATCACCACTAGCCCCATGCCATATGAAGATAGAGAAATTATAAATTATTCCATGCCAACATGGAATGGTTTGCAAGCCCATCTTAACTCAGAAGATCAATGGATAAATCCACTATTTCCGCCTAACCTCCGTACCAATGAATTCACTCAGATTCAAGTCCGTAACTATACAATCAAGTATAAAAAATGAAGACACGAGTCAACCAAGCATTTGCAATAGGTAGCAGAAGGATTCACAATACATCTTACGGATCAGTACCGATTCTTGAGGCATGGATCGATACCGATTCCTCAAACTAGCTGAGTTGGCCATGGTCTTTTCAGTTTAACTTCTCTAGGATGTGAACGCAGGCAAGAACGTGGAGAAGATAATTTCATTGACATGGATCTATAAATAGAGATGGAAGAGCATAGTTTGAGAGATCTTTTTAGCTCATTTAATGAATTCTTGTATTTCTTATGTAATTTCATGGATCATCATCGATCCCTAAGAATAGCTTTGTAAAAACTCATCAGAAACTTCAACAAAGTTGAAGTGGATGTAAGCCTCTGATTAGCGAACCACTATAATTATTGTGTGTTGTTGTTTTTCCTCGTTTTCAATTTATTTTCTTTATTTTGTTCTCTATGTTTAATCTCTGGGTGTTTGTGCCAACTTTCGACGTAAACAAGTATGTATGTGTAGATTAGAAGGAAATATAAAATAGGGGCATGTTGTATAGGAAAAATCCCATAATATCCAACCATTCCTTAAGAGAGGATGAAGGGGGAAATACCAGCCACAGCTAATGTTCTAAAGTGAAAGAAATATACCCCTCTGAGGGTGGATGTATGCATCCAGAAGGAGTAAGAATCCTAAAGTGGCGATAGATAATCAAAAAGTAGGATAGGATAAATTTAGCTTGATAATCTAATAGACCATAGGTCGCCAGCGAGGTCGCTAACGACCCATGGATTTAGCTCGCTTTGCAATCCAAACTCTCCCTAGGTCGTCCACTACTTACCTGCGAGCCAATGAAGACATGGCCTGACCCAGAAGGTCTCCGCTCCATATAAATACCTTCCAACCTGCAACATAAGAAGGATCTTCCCCGGACTGGTGGCTGAAGCTCTGTGGAATTATTCTTCACTCTCTGCCTCCTTCATAACAATCTCCAAAGGAATATACTATGATTCTCCAGTGGATTCCAACTCTGGAGATTCAATCTAGCTAGAATATAATCAAAGCTTTGTAATCAACACCTTTTGTAACAACAATCAGTCTATTATAAAACTAAAAAGTGGATGTAGGCTTCATTAACAGCCGAACCACTATAATAATTCTGTCTACTTTCTTTTACTGTTCTTTCTTGATATCTATGATCTGTGATATTGCTCTGTCAGGACAGGGTTGGTGTTTTCAAACTCAAAACATGGTGTTGGTCCATTTTTTGCGTCAAACATTTTGGTGCTTTCATTGAGAACCCAACTCAAGATCTAGATCTAGCTATCTACTTTGGACCTCATAGGTCTAGAAATTAGATCCCCAATCTTTGTTTGAAGAACCCGCTATTTTAGGATCAATGGCTCTTGAAAGAAGAAGAACTGCCTCTAGGAGATCCATAGGGGCAGTAATAGCTGGAGAAGGTGCTAGTCTCCAACAAGCTGAAGTCAATGGTGCTAACTTAGGAAACCAGGCGCCAGCATGCTCCAGTCACATGAAGTCGTCAACAGGGACGAGCTGAATAAAATGGCTGAGGACATCAACCGGAAAATGGAAAATAGTCAAAAGGCTCTAATGGAGAAGCTCAATGCTCTATTGACCCACAATCAAACCCCGCTCCAAGGACTGTGCCTGAACCAGTGACTGCTATAGAATAAGATAATTCCTCTGTTTTCAGTCTGCATAGAAGGAACAGAAAGCAGCCACAAAGAAGGGTAACAACAGGATGAACGTGGAGGAGAATGAGAATATTCCACCTGGCGCAAAGCAATCAATCTTGAATTTGAATCAAGGGGCCAAAACCCCACAGGAAGATATAGCTATCAATCTCTCTGATTTAGAATATGGAGAGCAAGGCAATCAGATGGAAGAGAACATCAATGCATTCGAAGATGCAATAAACATCAAAACTGCCCCAGTCAGGCCAGCTGTCGGCCAACAGGGTCCCATGGAGTGGCCCTCTCTGAGACAGGAGGGCCTAGGCTTCAACCCATGAGTCAAGACTGTTTGCAGAACCAAACACTTAGCACGGTGACTGATTGCCGCCCCCAGGACTACCGGACATCAGAGGCATACATAGTAGACAAGGTCAAACGACTTATGGACGAGAGTAAAAACCGAAAGGATAATGAATGGGGATCTGCCCCGAGTCGGACCCCTTTTAGCGACGAAATCTTTAATGAAAGATACCCAAAAAAATTCACTATGCCAACTATCCCCTCCTACGACGGAACGAAGGACCCAAAATCCCATACGTACAAGTACAGCTGGTATATGGACGGGGCCAGTGCTCCAGAGGCCATTCGCTGCCGATGTTTCCCTATTTTTCTAGAAGGAGTCACGTCTATGTGGTTTGCCAGACCCCCCCCCCAGATCTATTTCTACTTTTGACCAACTTGTGATGAAATTCCTTGACCAGTTTAGGCTTCACACCGCATAGCCGAAGGACGTCATGCCCCTATCCGGATTGGTCTAAGGGCGCAACAAGTCATTAAAATCATTCATGAGTAGGTTTAACACCGCGGTGACGGAAGTAAGCAACCCTAATGAGGATATGGTTTTTATGGCTTTATTCCACACTATTCACCCAGAAACGAAGTTCGGAAAATGGATTAAGATGAAGCAACCTACCAACATAAATGACTTTAATCGTAAAGCAAGCCAGTACTTGAGATTGGAGGAAGCACAGAAGCTGGAAAGAGAGTCTGCTGGTACACAATAGATGAACGCCGAACAGAATGACACGACGGCAAATCAAAATACGTGCGATCCTGGAAGTACTCAAGGAGTCGTGGAAAAGAGCGGGAATCAGAAGAGAAGAAACTAGAACTCCGATAAAAGAAATAATGGTGGCAGCAACAAAAGATTTAAAGGGTTTAGATAGGAAGACTATACCCCTTTGAATGATACTCCGGAGAATATCTATCTCGCAACACAAGAAACTGAAGAGTATAAGAAACCTCTTAGAAAGGAGGCAATGGAACAGCAAAAGCACTCAGGAAAATTCTGCCGCGTCCACGAGACGCACGGGCACAATACAAACGAATGCCGCCACCTTAAGGACCTCATTAAAGGATTAATACGAGATAACAAACTTCAACAATATGTGAAAAAGCCACAAAAACCCAATCAACCTATGGTCCCTTAACCTCCTAGAGAGCAAAGAAATCAAGTTAGAACCAGCGAAGAAGGATCAAAACGAACTGACTAGAGGCTAATTATCGCAACAATATATGGGGGACCACATCCTGCGCAAAGAAGTTGGGGAGAGATGGAGCGATATGCGAGTTCATTAAAGCATGCCCCAAAGGAATCATGTTTAGCAATAGATGATGAAACTCTGGCCAAGCAGCAAAAGGTTTCAAGCGATGACATAGTGTTCTGCAATCGGGACACCGAAGGGATTGAAGCTCCAACTCTTGACCCAATGGTGGTGATAGTAGAAATCGGTCTCGCCGTAGTCCGACGAGTGCTGGTTGATAATGGCAGTTCAGTTCACATACTTTTCAAACGTACTTTTGACCAAATGAAGATTGGTATGAATTGCGTGTCCGCGTGCCAGACTAAGATTTAGGGGTTTACCGGAGAACCCAAGCAATCGGTGGGAACGATCGACCTACCTGTGGAGCTTGGAGAGGGTGAGCGACGAGTCACCCTCATTTAGACTTTTGTGATCGTAGATGAAATGTCAGCATACAATGCATTCTTGGGACGACCCACGTTAACGGATTTCAGAATAGCATTGGCTTAATGATGCCTTACAATGAAGTTCCCTACCGAGCATGGAGTCGGAATTGTGAAGGGAGACCAAAGCGTCGCCCGGGAATGCTACATCGCGGAATTGCACGAATCAAGAAGAAAGGAAAAAGGAAAGGATGTGGGGAAGACACTCCACATCCGTGAACCCTCCGAATAGCAATTACAGAACCGCCCTTGGCTTTGGGACCATAGCGGATTCGACAAGGCTTTGGACCCTAGAAAGAAGAACTCAGGGGAGGATCGGGCAGCACCGGTAGAACTGACGGTGTCTATCCCAGTCTGTATGAATGACCCAACACGGGTCCTGAAGATTGGGTCACATCTTGGAAACAAGATGCGTTCAGAGCTAACCAAGTTCCTCCACGCCAATTTGGATGTATTTGCTTGGACACACTCCGATATATATGGGGTATCACCCAAGATTGCCTATCATGCCCTTAATATTGACCCCAAATTCACCCTAGTTAAGCAAAAGAAGCACAGCTTGAGCCCTGAACGGTCCAAGGCATTGAGAGAAGAAGTAGATAAACTGATGGCTAACGGCTTCATTCGAGATGCAACCTACCCTGAATGGGTATCGAACCCGGTCCTAGTCAAGAAGTCCAATGGAAAATGGCGAACCTGTATTGACTTTCAAACCTCAATAAAGCTTGTCCGAAGGATAGCTATCCGCTCCCTAGAATTGATCAACTTATGGATGGAACAACGGGACATGAGCTGCTGTCATTTATGGATGCGTACTCGGGCTATAACCAGATCCTGATGCATGAACCAGACCAAGAAAACACCAGCTTCATCACCGATTTGGGACTGTACTGCTATAGAGTAATGCCATTCGGTTTGAAAAATGCAAGGGCAATGTATCAAAGGCTAGTGAATACTATGTTCAAACTCCAGATTGGGAATATTATGGATGTTTACGTGGACAATATGTTAGTCAAGTCTCGAGTAGCTGTTAACCATCTAGACAATCTCGCTGAAATTTTTGAAATACTCTACAAATACGAAATGAAACTCAGCCCGCTTAAATGTCACTTCGGAGTAGCCTCTGGGAAATTCCAGGGATTTATAGTAAGTGACCGGGGCATCAAAGCGAATTCGAAGCAAATATCAGCATTATGCGAAGTCCAAGCCCCTAAAAATAAGAGAGAACTTCAAAGCTTGAATGAAAAGGTCACGGCACCGAGTCGGTTCATCTCTAATGCTACAGACAAGTGCATACCATTCTTCGACGCACTGAAGAAAGGAAGGAGCTTTCGAGGAACTACTACGACACATGGAAGCTCCCCTGATTTTATCAAAGCCGGTGGATGGTGAAGACCTATTTATATATTTAGCGGTTTCCCCGCACGCACTGAGTGCGGCTCTCGTGTGGGAAGAAGCAAGAATCCAATGACCTGTATACTACATTAGCAAACGATTCACCGAAGCTAAGAAGAATTACCCAAAGCTGGAGAAGCTAGCGTATTGCCTTTTGATCGCATCCTGTAAATTACGACCGTACTTCTAGGCTCATCCGATTAAAGTATTGACTGACCAACCCCTGAAGCAAGATTTATATCGACCAGAAACTTCCGGACGACTACTCAAGTGGAATATAGAGTTGAGCCAATACGACATCACATACCATCCACGGAAAGCAATCAATGGGCAAGCGTTGGCCGATTTTATTGTCGAATTTACCATAAGAGACGACGAGGAGGAAGTTCAGTCAGAAATAGACGCGCAATGGAAGCTCTTCATTGATGGCGCATCAAACAACTTCTGTGCGCAAGCAGGGGTGGGACTCGAAACCCCCGAGGTGTAAGGCATTAGCTATGTTTTGCGCTTGGAATTCCCAGCAACAAATAACGAAGCAGAGTATGAAGCGTTGATCGCTGGACTGAAGTTTGTGAAGGAACTCAAGATAAAATCTATCCACGTATACAACGACTCCCAATTGGTCATCCGTCAAGTGAAAGGGGAATACCAAGCACGTGGAGAAAATCTCACCCCGTACCTGTCTAAAGTACAAGAGTAGTTAAGTGATATCGAGCACTACACCATAACTCACATCCCATGGGAGAAAAACACCAAGGTGGACTATTTGGCCAAGCTGGCAAGCTCCGGAGAAGCCCAGTCATTGGAATTGGATTCGGTCGAAACGCTAACCAACCCAAGCATAGACGAAATGGACGTGGACTGGATTCTAGAGACCACCGTCAAGCCAGATACATGGATGACACCAATAAAGGACTATCTACTTGCAGGAACCCAACCAACTGACCAAAATCAATGGAAGAAGCTCCTCCGCAAGGCGCCATGGTTCATGATATAGGATGGGATACTCTATTGAAAGGGATTCTCGACCCCTCTTCTTAGGTGTGTGACTGGTGATGAAGCACGACGAATCCTGAAGGAAGTACATGAAGGCGAGTGCAGAGACCACATTGGAGGGCAGACGCTGGGAAAGAGAGTCCTTCGATATGAATACTTTTGGCCAACAATAAATCATGACATCGCAGATCACGCCAGAAGACGCGATCATTGTCAAAGATTCTATAAAATTAAGAGAACTCCTTCAACGGAACTGACACAAATGGTCAGCCCATGGTCATTTGCGATATGGGGGATCGATCTGATTGGTGTCCTTCCAATAGCTAAAGGAGGAGCCAAATATGCTATAGTTGCCGTAGATATTTCACAAAATGGACCAAAGAGAAACCGTTGGCTACCATAACCACAAAGAAAGTTATTAACTTTGTCACTAAAAACATCATTTGCAAGTTTGGTGTGCCACAAAAAATCATCACTGACAATGGAACCCAATTCGAAAGTGTTGAGTTCAAAGACTTCTGCAGGCGCTTCCGAATCGAAAAAAGCTTTTTCGAAGTGGCTCATCTACAAGCAAACAAGCAAGTGAAAGGAATAAACAAGATCATCAAATCCACTATCAAAAAGCGATTAACAAAAGCAAAAGGAAATGGGTTGACGAACTTCCACTCTCACTATGGGCATACAGGACAACACACGACGTGGCAACCGGCCACACTCCGTTCGCATTAGCATATGGTTCGGAAGCAATGATTCCTGTTGAATTAGAAGTCCCCTCGCACCGAAGGCAGAATTTTAATCAAGCACAAAACGAGCAGTTCCCACTTGAATCACTAGACATGGTCGATGAAAAAAGAGAAGAAGTAGAGTTGAGAACGGCTGCCAACCAAAAAAGGATTGCACGGTACTTCAACTCCGAAGTTCATAGTCAGACCTTTGAAGTTGGAGATCTTATGCTCAAGCGGGTTTACCCTATACCGGGAGCCTTCAGACCAAACGGGGAAGGACCATATGTCATTAATCAAAAGCTTGGGGATGGGACTTTCAAGCTGACAACCGTCGATGGGATCGCATTTCCCAGAGCCTAGAATAACGAATCGCTCCACCGTTATTTCATTTAAGAAACTATACTAGTAATTTTCTATTTTTCAACAAATAAGCCATCCCGAAAATGCCGATGGCATTGTAAATAAGCAAAGAATCTGCCATGCTTTCCTTAATAAAGTTTGCTTCTTGAACTAACCAAACTGTGTTTATAATAACTGCCCGCTGAGTCGATGGAAGCAAATCGACTCAAACCGTCGGATCGGCGGAACTCGATCCTTGCCTCTCGAAAAACCAGTGTTGCCCCAGCTACCCCGGGAGGTCAAGGACTAACTCCTTGCATTGCCCGAAGATAGGAAATGCTGGGGAACACCTAAAAAAACTAACTCCTCGTGTTTCCCAGAGATAGGCAACGCCGAGGAGCATAAAAAACGAACCTCTTGCGTTGCCCGAAGATAGGCAACGCCTAGGAGCCTTAAAATGAACTCCTCGCGATTGCCCGGAGACAAGCAATGCCTAGGAGCATCGAAAGTCGCGCATCTCGTAAGCCGCACATTCAAACTGAAACTCCTTGCGTTGCACAGAGATAGGCGACGCCGAAAAACATCCAAAGCCGTGCATCTCGTAAGCCGCACACCCAAATTTAAACTCCTTGCACTGCCCGGAGATAGGCAACGCCAAGGAGCATCGAAAGCCGTGCATCTCATAAGCCGCACACTTAAGCTGAAACTCCTTGTGTTGCTCGGAGATAGGCGACGCTAAGGAACATCCAAAGCTACGTGTCTCGTAAGCCGTGCACTCAAGCTAAAACTCCTCGTGTTGCTCGGAGATAGGCAACGCCGTGGAACATCAAAAATGAACTCCTCGCATTGCCCGGAGATAGGCAACGCCGAGGAACATCAAAAAAGAACTCCTCGCATTGTCCGAAGATAGGCAACGCTGAAGAATGCCAAAAATGAACTCCTCGCATTGCCCGGAGATAGGCAATCTAGAGGAAGATCAAAATAAACCTCTTGCATTTTCCGAAGATAGGCAACTCCGAGAAACATCGAAAACGAACTCCTCGCGTTGCCCAGAGATATGCAACGCCGAGGAAGCTAAAATAAACCTCTTGCGTTGCCTAGAGATAGGAAACTCTGAGAAACATTGAAAACAAACTCCTCGCGTTGTCCGGAGATAGGAAACATCGAGGAAGCTTAAGATAAACCTCTTGCATTGCCCGAAGATAGGCAACGCCGAGAAGCATCGGAAACCAACTTCTCACATTACCCGGAGATAGGCAACGCTGATGAAGCTCAAAATAAACCTCTCGCGTTGCCCGGAGATAGGCAATGCCGAAAAGTATCCCAACTTACGCTCCTTACATCACTCATAGATGGGTGATGTCAAGGAGCACCGAATGCCTTGTACTACACAAGCGGCGCGCTAAATCCAAAAATAATAGCCCCTCACATGACCCGAAGATGGGCGATGCCGAGGAGCGTGAGAAAAACCACACATATAGCTAGGAATAGTTGGTGCTAGAAGGAAGACACTCAATGATTGACAATACATACCCATGCGTAGATTGCATACTTACCTATCATCCAAACTGAGACTACATGCTAAGGTCGCAAAACTCCCCAAGAAAGGAAAATCAAGTCATGACTTAGCTAGATTTTTAATAAAGATTATCTAAACCCTAAATTGCCGGATACTTGAAAATTGTTTGAAGTAAACAACCCTGTGAACTGGGGGGCATACACCTGTACTGAGATAGAAACATGCGAACACAATAAGTTCACAAGTTCCGTCACTCCATACAACAGTAAGTTCACAAGTTCTATCTCAAAGTTTTATGAACTTCCAAACAAAAAGTCTATATCTGTTTTAAAATTCTAAACAAAAATTTTAAAGTTTTAGAGTTTTTAGAAGTTTTGTGAATTTCTAAAACAAAAATTCTCTAAGTTCTGTTAATTCCTAAAGTTCTATTAACTTCCAAAGTGCTGAAAATTTCTAAGTTCTGTCGCTTCGAATGAAGGGCTTTGACTATAATCACAGAACTAGAAAAGTATGATATTGAACAAGCACAAGTACACAAAATATATATGAATATATAGACAAAGGTATAGTCAAAATATCAATGAATTACTTGTAATTTTCTGTACATGGGATCAAAATGTGGGGGCCGTACCCACACAACAATGGCCAGCAAAAGGAAAATACAGACTCTACAGTAAGGACGCAAAGTGCAGACTTTGCACTTGAACAAAATGACTCAAAAAGAAACAAAAAACAACCAATCTTCTTGCAAGCCGTTAGCCAAAATCAAGTCCATCCTCACGCCAGCCGCTCAACGCTTCTTGCCATCGCTTCCCTTTCCACCTCTGGTTGGTAATTCTGCTTCTTTTCAGGAGAGGTGTTGCTACCAGTAATGTCAACATGCACTTTGGTGGCAATCTCTTCCTCCTCCGAAAGTTTTTCAGAAGAGCCTCCCTTTCCCTTGCGTCTTCTTGACTTCTGGGAGCTCTTCGAAGCTTTGACTGCCTCCACCTTTTCCTTCTTGATGGCAACCAAATCGTGCTGAGTTTTCTATGGCTGCTCCGTCTGCATTTCCTGCTCCTTGGCCTCTGCTGCACTTATATCACCTTCCAAAGACGTTGAAGGGTCATCTAGGCTGTGGAGCACAGCTATCTTCTTGGCTTCTAACCCCGGCTGTGAACTAGATGTGGATGTGGGAACTAGGGCAGGAATGGATACAATCGCAGAAGATGTGAAAATGGCAGCAGGCACAGGCGCCGAAGTAGCTGGTGCATTAACAAGAAAAGTGGATGGACCTATAAGATCAAAAAGGAAAGCATTAAACTGCTCCTGCTCTTGTGGCATAAGATGGAGACTCCCAAATTCGGGAGAAGCGTGGACGTTACCTGCAATAGAGGAACAATCATGTATGGCGACCTCGAACTCACCACCGTCGCCTTCTTTTGAGGGCTACACCACATGAGGAACAATGTCAAGTCCTGAACTCGTTGGTTAGTCATGGAGCTGCTCTGATGGTTCGCCCACGCCGGAGGTAGAAGGCCTGGTAAGCACATCGGTGGCGGTCATCAAGGCAACATCAGTGGCCTCCTTCTCCCATTCGACCCAGAGGATCTCCTTGCCCTCGAGTAGCACTTTCTTGGATTCATCATTAAGATAAGCGTCTCGCAACTCTTGATCAGTGTAAATATCGCCGCTCTCAGCAAAGCGAGATAAGATTTCCTCCTAAACAAGGGCAAGAGTGCACGGATACTTCAGGCTGAGATAGCTGAGGCTCCCCTGATGCAACAGAGAGTTAACATAGAAGTTCAGAATAATCGCATCCAGCTTCTCAATTTTCCTATCAAAGTCATACTAGAGGTCCAAGTAATCTGCTTTCACCGCAGCCTTCTCAATCTCAACAGCAGTTTTGTCGGCACTAAGCTGCGTGACCTGAGCCTGTAGCTTGGCGATGGTCTTGGCTTGGTCGGAGATCGTTTTGCCATTCCTCTCGACAATTAGATCATGGTCGTCGGTTGCTTTCCTTTGAGCTTCAATGATAGCATTGCAAGCGACCACTTCTTCTTTTAGCTTCGCCTCCTCCGCATGAGTCTTTTTAATCTCGTCCCTCCAGACAATCTCAACTTTTTCATGCACCTCCTTTCACGAAGCGCCGCCTCCTTCTCTTTCTCCAACTGTTTGATCTTAGCATCCCGATCAACCAACGCCTACTCGAAATCTTCTTTCTCGGATTCAAAGGAAAGGATCTTCTGATAGTTATTCCTATTTGCATCAGCCAGCTGTTTGCAGAGCTTCTCCCATCTCTCGACTTGTTCAAGGTCATTCTGGATAGCTTGGATATGAGGCATGAGAGAATCCCTGCGAACGGGGTGGAGATCCAGGTCAAACTTAACCCCCTTTAAAAACTAACTCGGAAGCGCTACCTCAAGCTTAGGGGGACCTGAAGGAAGAACGTAGGCAGGCCTTCGGCGGGGGTGAGAAGCACTAGGAGCGGAAGTAACAAGGGAAGATGATGAAATATGAGCTGGGGGTAGAATCGGGACAGAAGTGAGGGAAATTTCTTGTGAAGTGGAAGAGTGTTTCGAAGCAAGCTCTAAAGGATAGGGGCGGTAATCAAACTTCGACTTCTTTGACAGTTCATCTCTTTCCTCAAGAGATCTTCTTTTCTCATACCCGACTTTATATCAACGAGATTGATCTCTCTCTTCCTGCCGACGGGTTTCAGCTTCAAGTTCTTTCCTCACCCTGTATTCTTCCTCCGTCTCTCGAACTTGATGGCGGCCGAAGGAGCATTTAGGGTACCGCTGTGAATTGGTGTAATCTTCGAAGTAATCATAAAAGCCTTGTCCCCTCGTCATACCTGGAATGAGGTATACATAAAAGGTTTCAGAGGCATAACATAAGCTAAGCAATATATATGGAGGAATGGAGAATGGAAATAAGTCTAATCCTAGTGCAACGTGTTGTGTGCTCCTAATATGGCCCTAAGATGTAGTCCCGAACCGGGATGAACAACTGTCGTAGGTGGGATCGGACCGACTTCGGTTGTTGTAGGCAGGACCGAGCTTGCTACTGGCGCGATATCGCCCGAACAGGAAGGCGTCATGTCAAATTTAAAGTGCCCTTTTGATGAGCGCGTCGAAGTCGATAAAAACATCACTGAAATCTCTAAAGCCCGCTCCGACATCCTTACTCGAAGAATCATGATGTCTTCTAGTTTCGAGGGCTTTACCTTTGCCACTTGCATCAGAAGGAGGTAGACTCGGGAGATCGGGACACATTCCCGAAGTCTCATCGCAAGACTTCGAGTCTTCACCTTTAGATTTTGACGAGAAGTAGTCACTAGCGGTAGACTCATCGCTACTACTCTTGAATTCTCCTTCTTCTTTCTCTAAGCCTAACATTGCTTTGCCTTCTCTATGCATGAACTCGTCTTCTGTTTCCTTCGAGATTGAAGGCATTCTAACTGAAGGACTCAGTCCAGTCACAGTAGTGTCTTCCTCCTCGCGGGCCTCATTAGGTGATCCTTTGGACGGGCTACCCCTCTCTTAACCATCCTCGGAACCGTGGGATAAAGAAGTGGATCTTATGTGAACTCTGTATCAGTCAATGAGTGATTTTCAATCTGAATAGCGAATCTACCTGGAGCCAGCAGTTCGTATCGAAGCAAGTTCTCATCGGTCAGTAGAACTTTAACGCACCTCTCTTCGACGTCAATAGCCTTTAAAGTTTGGCAAACTTCATCAAGCGTCACATCTCTATTCGGCCTTAGGATAACTGCAAGAGAAGTATAGTTAGTTAGAAACTCCATTATAATGCTTTGGGGCTCGATGAATGGGAAAGAGAAGCTTACCCCCTATCATCCATCGATGGTTGAACACCTCGGGGCATCTAATGAAAAAATACTGCGTCTTGAATTGTGATAAGTTGCTTTATAAGCGTAAGACGATCTTTTGGTTCCTCCGAGCCTCGATTATAACCACAGAGGGACAGTCATCTCGCCTCTTGAACGCCAGAAAATATCACAACTCATCGAAACTTGGAGCGCGGTTGAACGTCCACATGAAAAGGACATGCAAGAAAGTAAGGATGGCATAACCATTCGGATGAAGTTGGAATAGGGAAATTCCCAAGTTCGAGAGCATCTCACATAGAAAATTGTTGAAGGGAGGCACGGCTCCGTTCAAACACATGTATCAATGACAAGCAGTGTACCCTGCGGGGGCATATGAGCGAATTTGTCTTTCACCGACAGATGCACGTCCTCTTCGGGAATCCCATGCCGTGTATATATATTATGAAGAACCTTGGTGGAAACCACTGATGGAGCTCTTTCAGGTGTATTAAGCAGGACACGAAAGTTGGGAGTCGTGCAGTCCACGATGGGCCCAACCGGAACTAACTGA
This sequence comes from Allium fistulosum, assembly GCA_030737815.1. Classification (NCBI taxonomy): domain Eukaryota; kingdom Viridiplantae; phylum Streptophyta; class Magnoliopsida; order Asparagales; family Amaryllidaceae; genus Allium; species Allium fistulosum. Next base: position 755,815,850 of record CM060908.1, on the reverse strand, counting down.
CCATACCGGGCTTGCGAGGTGGATGATGATTCGGCTTCAGAGAGCGCCGGGCTTCGCCCGCTTGACTTAAAGCATATAGATGGCTGCTTCATTCTATATAACAGAACTCATGTTCGAAAACGGTCAGGTAAATCTAACCTAAATTCATAAGTCTCCCCTATCACACTTGAATTTCGAAGAGACATTAACTTGTAATTGACATGACGGATTTCGAGTGCGAACTGGGGAAAGTGCAGTGTGTTATCTATATAGGATAAACTCGATGCTCGGTACACTGCAAATGCTCTATCCCATGTAGATAGTTATCTCACAGTGGAAGAAGAAAAGAAATTCCCGTGCTAGTTTTTTTTTCATTTTTGTGTTTACTTCTTGTGCAGTTACCCCTTATTGATCAATGATCGATAACGGATCCGTTGTCTGAAGAGACATGGAAAACTCTTCTCTTCATAGGAACGTCGAATGTGCAATGAGTGAACAAAATAAGTCTGAATCCTTGGAAGAAATTGAGATCGACTAGTGAATGTGTGTGACGTGCAATAACAGCAATAAAACTGGACGCGAGTCAATTCTGGTTTAACGGACGAAAATAGAAAAACACGTCAAGTGTTGGACCATAGCCCGAATGTCGTTTCCGAAAGAAACTCAAGACCCAATTAGCTATCTCGACCCGTTAAACCGTAATCAACTCAAACTTCTTGTAATCAACATAGCAAATGGATACTGGTCGACAAATCATTGCATAAACACCTAATTGACAAACCAACTAGGCAAACCCATCTCACATTGATTACTAAGGCACAAGAAGAATCAAGAATCGAATTCAATGAACTTTGAATGGGTCGGTGGCGACTCAAGAAGGTGGCGATCTGGTGGTACGTTGGCAACAGGTTAGCAATGACCTAGGGCTTGAATTCGAGCAAGATAATAGGTTGTCTAGGGTTATACAAACTAAGCAGGAGCCTGAATTGAATTAACAGCAAATGAGTGCAAGTGAAGTGGTGAATTGAATCGCACAAGGCCTTGGATTGCTTAGAACTATCGTGCGGAGGATTGATCGCTTGAAGGGGCAAGGATAACTCAGTTCGAATGAAGGCAACTGGGCTGGTTCGTGTATTAATAGGCTAGCAAAAGAAAGATTGTTTACTAAGTCATCAGGTAGCTAGCGACCCGACCCATTATAAGTCGACGCGACCCGACCTAACTTATATGACGATGCAAATTTCTCTTTGCAGTTAGGTTACTAGCGACCCATCCCACATGGATCACTAGCGACCCAATAATAATATATATATATATATATATATATAAACAAAAAATAGAAGAAGAGAGAAAGGGAGAAACTTCACCCACTCTTCTTGGACTTGATCTCTTACAACTGTTCATCATTTCGAGGCATGCTGGGAAGCTACAAGCTAAAATGTGATACATTGTGACAAGTAGTAGCAGTCAGAACCATAGAAAGACGACCAACAACGTTAGGCTAATGTATTCGTAGAGCTCTAATGTAATCACTCGAAAATCAACAAATGGATATTGAAAGCGATAACTTCTAGAGCACACCTTGTTTACAACGAAACCATACTATGGGAGACAAATGTTATCCAGGTTTTTAACCCAATAGAAACTAATGGAAAATAGAACAACCTTATAAAGACAGGATAACTTAGGACTTAACCAGAAAAGCTAAGACAAGGGATCGACAAGGGCCAAGCTATACGACTAAGATGATGACTGGGATCATAAAAGCCGAGATATCAGCATTCTTTTAGTCCAATCAGCAGCTGAACGTAAACAGCTAATGCATTGCCATCAAAACGTAATAACTACGATAAAAGGCTATAGAAACATCTCCAATTCCAGACTGCAGAAAATCCTAAGTGGTTGGATCATCAGTGGCTCATGCCTCTCCTCCAACCTTCAAACAAGATAAATAAGGAACACAATAAAGAGGCCAAGACGTTGGCTCGCAAAACGAGCCAAGTCTATGGGTCGCCAGCGACCCATGGACATAGCTCGTTTTGCGAGCCAAACTCTCCCTAGGTCCACTACTTACCTGCGAGCGGATGAAGACATGGCCTGGCCCAGAAGGTCTCCGCTCCATATAAATACCATCCAACCTGCAACATAAGAAGGATTTTCTCTGGACTGGTGGCTGAAGCTCTGTTGGAATTATTCTTCACTCTCTGCCTCCCTCATAACAATCTCCAAAGGAATATACTATGATTCTCCAGTGGATTCCAACTCTGGAGATTCAATCTAGCTAGAAAATAATCAAATCCTTGTAATCAACCTCTTTTATAATAGCATTCAGTCTATAATAAAACTAAAAAGTGGACGTAGGCTTCATTAACAGTCGAACCACTATAAAAATTCTCTGTCTACTTTCTTTTAATGTTCTTTCTTAATATCTGTATATGTGATATTGCTCTGTCAGGACAGGGCTGGTGCTTTCAAACTCAAACCAGGGTGTTGGTCCATTTTTTGGGTCAACACCTTAATTAATCAATTAATAAATTTTGTTTTAAACATATAATAGAAAGGTATAAATAAAAGGGGCTAAATAGGAATAATTCCTTAATTCATTCCCTAAACCTTTCCTCTCTAATTCATCCTCATTTCATTTTCTAAAATCAAAACAAAACCTAAAAGGAGGTCAACCATTACCTAAGAGGAGGAAATCTAAGAAATCCAAGTGGGAAAGCTTAGGGGAATTAATCTACATCAAATCTCAGTCTCTTTTATGTTATCAAAGGTAAATAATAGTTAACCGTCTCATTTGTTTTTGTTTGTTTTTGGATTTAGGGTTGATTTCCGAATTGGTTGTGATATTATTTCATACTTAGATTGATAATATCATTATTAGATTGAATAATGTTTTGTTGGATTTTTATGAAATTGTTCTAATAGGTTTTAAGGCAAAAGAGAATTTTTTTAATCTCTTATTGATTTGAAATTTGAATATGTTGTAGAAAACATTGTTTTGAAGATGGATATTTTATGAATTTCCTAAGAGGAAAAATGTGTATATTTTCAGGCTTTTAATTACTAAAGATAATTAAATTAATATTTTAGTCCCGAAAGTTTTGTACATAGGAGAAGAAGGAAGTTCATATTTTGGGTGCTTTCCCTAATTGTTATGATTGTCTATGAATTTATTATTTTAGAATTTTTTAATTAATATGAGTTAGTAATATTAATTATAAGGTTAGCAAAGTTATTTGAGAAGGTAGAACGTGACCTACCAGAATTTCTGTAAAGGATATGAAAAGCATTTTTGTTATCCAATGAAAATCTGACTTAAGGCAAGAGTTAGTGGCAAGTTTTAACTTTAAAAGGAAACAAATCAGATTTTAACTTATTTATAGAAATGTCATTGGCATAATAACTTAGAGGCACGGTACCTCTATTTTGTAGAAGCTTGATAGTTATAAGAGTTGATACATAGGGGTGAGTATTCGGTCGGTTCGGTTGGTTTTAAGGTATAAAATATTAAATGGAACTAAAACAAAACAAAAACTGAACTGAACCGAACCAAATTAATTTCGGTTAATTTGATCGGTAACCGATTTAACCGAACTAAAAGGTAAATAAGAAAATTTACCATAGTTTATTATTCAAATGATCAATTTACTTAAAGGAAAACATAAATATATGTTTGGATAAACTATTTCGAGTACTTTTTTAAGTTTATAAGAAAGATTAACATATTTTCGCTAGATAATATTTGATTTGTATTACTAAACAAATTATTAACAGTATACAATGCCATGAATTTTGATAATATAATAAAAGTTCAGTTAATTCGGTTAAACTGATAAGAAAAATAAAATTATTATACAAACCGAATTCAAACCGATACAATTACATAACCGAACCGAAACGACCGAAATGAACCGATTTTCTTGGTTAATTCGGTTCGAACCGAATATTTTTTTAGCAAAGCTAAGCGGGGTTAACTGGGCCCCTACCAGTTTATTGCAGAAACAATAAAAGTGAAATTATACTGTAACACGCTACGATATAATGAGGGAAGGAGAAGGAAAAAATAAGTATAAAATTAAAAAGGGAAAACAGAAACAGTAGAGAGAAAAACAGGCTAAGAAACCCAAATATCAGCAAAATGCTCTTCAAAACAGTAGGACCCATTGATAATCCCACTTTTAATAGCATGAGCTAGATCAACCCATATTTCCAACTTTGTTTTTGCTAAACCATTGAACACTCTTTCATTCCTATGCCTCCAAATGACAGTTACATTTCTTGAGTGATAGAAGCAACATCATACCTGCATCATTTTTCCATCTCGTCACTTTATAAATATTACACCACTCTATATTACTTGTTCTTGAGATGTCAGTTCTTCCAAAAAATTTCATCAATCTTTCCCACGATTCAAAAACTACCTTGTAGTTGAAAAAAAGATGTACATTTGTCTCTACCTCATCAAAACAGTAAGCACAACCAGGGTTGATCTGCATTCCCAAAGCATATAGCTTACCCTTAGTATTAAGCGCATTCCCGAGAACTTTCCACAACATCAAGTTATCAGCTTCCTTAAAGTTTTGATTCCAAACTCTACAACTCCAAGCGAACTGTGTTTCAACATTTGAATTTAGACAACTATATATGATTGAGACAAAGTGCTTCTTGAAAGCATGCGACCACACCACCATGTTTGTTTGCTCCATAGGATAGTGTTGTAGCATAATTTCATTCCACAGTTGTCTGATAGTCTGATTCAAAGAATATGGCAACGTGACGGTTCCATTGTTTATGTATAGCTTCGCCTTAGCATGTCTATGAATACCAGTTTGAAGTTTTTGAGTGTAGGTAATTATTTTTCCGAGTATTACACCTTGTTTAGTCCATGGGTTATGCCAGAAACTTGTCCCTCCTTCTTGAGATGCTATAACTCTTATATGTGGCAGCAAAACATTTCTAAGCTTGAGATTGACCGCCATGTCCAGCTACCACATATTGGAATATCCATGGTCCAAAAATAGTTACATTTTATATTGTATTTCATTGTCCATGCTATCCATATATTTTTTCTTCTAGTCAGGATGTTGTTGAACTGGGTACTGAACATATCAATGTTCCAGTGAAGTAGGTACAATATTCCAAGCCCTCCTTTCTTTTTCATTTGCTCAACCTTGTGGAAGCTAATATGTTTAAGTTTCGTGGAATGACATTCCCAAACCATAAAAAATTACACAACGCTCTGCGTATCATCAGTATCAGTTTCTTAGGGAAGATGAAAGTTCTACACCAATACGTTGCATAGGAGAAGAGAACCGATTTAATTAAAGTGAGCCTTCCCGCTTGTGTCATTTTCCTGCTGGACCATCTACTCATAGCCAAAGTTGTTTTCTCGTACAAGCTCATACAATCAGCAGTTGTAATCTGCGAGGTCACTAGCGACGACCAAGGTAAGATGTTGAGTCATTTGAAATTGACAAACCAGTAAGCTTGGACAGTTCAATGGCTATGAGGTTAGGAACACCGACAACCATGATGCTTGATTTATTGAAGTTAACAACCAACCCCGAAAATTTATGAAATTTGGACAAGACTTTTAGAATACTTCTAACAGAAAGGTTAGTTGGCTTCATAAGTATGATCAAATCATCAACGAACATGAGAGAAGTGATCATAGGATCTCGACATTTTGGATGTAGACTTATGTTTTTGGAAATTACCTCATGATTGATTAATCTGGTCAGTACTTCCATTACTAAAATGAATAGGTACGATGACATTGGGTCGCCTTGCCTTATTCCTTGCCTACTTCCCAATTTTAAATGAATTTTGCCAAGGGAAAATATTACTTAAACTTAAGTAATTTTTTAATGTATATGACTATTAATGATCATATTTTGATGAATGGTGATATATGTTCTTGTTATCATTTGGTCAGTTAAATTTACATACTTCATCATGGTTATACTCACATTTTTATTACCCAACATTGCACCAACGAATTTAGGAACATAATTACAAGTTAGGTTGTTCCAATAGTGAGTATGGTTAGACTAAACTCTTGAATGAGTAGAATTGCATCCAGGAGATTGGATAAATCAATTGCGTTAAGATGCCTTGAACTGATCAAAACCAGATAAGATATGACTCATGGATTTAAAACCAGATAAGATTTAGGTGGGACTGGTGAAGGGTCGTGCCCTGTGCTTCAACTGGTAGCCCCCAGTTTGTAAAGGTCCACGATTTCAGTGCGCAGGGCTTTGTCAGCAGTGAGATTAAAAGATGTGTATCATAGAAAGGAACTTGTAGCTCTATATGCTCACTATATTGTTTAATTTGTTTTCTTCCTAACCGTATTTGGAGATTTTAGGACATCTGGTTATGTTCTGGCCCGAGTCACCCCGATAGATTATCAGTTGGCTTGTGAAAACTAATAGGTTCATAGTGACCCTAGGAAAACTATGATTTGAAACAGATAGTCAATTTCTTTGGGTGGGTAAACTTTGAGAATGCATAACCCGTTAATTGTAGACTTGACATATTTACCCATATTGCATATATATGATCATATCATGTTTTGTTTTAACCATTGTGGTTGCAGGTGCATGATTATGTTAAGATCGACATATTTTGATAAGATACTAGTAAGGGGAAAACCTATTCCATTATGCGGCGTGGTCTCACTAGATATCTGCTTTTGGTTCGAGATGGTATATTATTATTCACACCAGGCTTTTTATTTGACCCGAAGTTTCTGTTTTTCCTCTTAAACTCTCCGGTATTCATTTAAGTAGATCGAGAGTAGGATTTTTAGGTTAGATGAATAAGCTTTTGAAGACATGCAGAAGGAAAGCTAATATCAGGAGTTTATTTTTGCAGTATTGTTTGAAGTTTATGCTATGTTTGAATGGATGTAACAACAAAATTTATAACTATCAAATAGTTAAACTTTGATCATCTAAGGGGGCATCTTCATATGTCGCTCTTGGAATATAATTGTATTTATAATATTTTCTCCAAACATAGAATTGATGAGATTATGTAATGAATATGAAAGTTGATTAATGAAATGTGTTTTGAAAACTTACATATTCACGTGCTCTTGATGTTATAGATATAATTAACTGGTCTCATTTTGTCATCGAGAAATAACACTATGGATGACTACAACATCAATAATACTTATTTTCATGCCTCAAAATGGGAGATGTTATAAGTCGGTATCAGAGCATAGGTTTATGTAAAACTTAAAAGATTTTGAAAACATAATCCAAATAAATCAAAGAATAAAGTTGGGGTATGGGATAATGCTATAGTAACATACTTGTTATTGCTATATATAAGTATGTATTCTATCTCTACTCTCCCTTCATCTTAGACCATTTTTCTTCATCTTACAAAGACTCGTAAGCAAATTACGAAAAAGTAAGATATGGAAGCACGAAATGGAAGAGTGAATCTAGGTGGAGGAAGCACCATAACTAGAAATGTTTGATCCAATACTAGAAGGAATTCGTTTCGACTAGAAAATGCTAATCCAAATGCAAATGCTAATATGAGTTTTGGAACCCCATTAGTAGATATGTGGACTATGTATCAGTTCTTCGTGAATATAATGCAAGCTGGAGTTGCAGCTAGTTTGGCTGGAGGAAATGCTGATAATGCATGAGGTGCTAATCTCGAGGTATCTGCTCGCAACAATTATGCCAAGTTGAGCCATAATTATATACAATTGGAAAAGGAAATAAGTAAATAGATGAGGGCTTGGTGTTAAAGAGAAAAGGAAATAAGCAAGTACTAGATTTTGATCTAATCAAATGAGTGCCCAAAAGGAAAGAGGAGATGATTATATATTTCAATGCTCAGCATTTCTCTTTTACAAGTTTCCAACTAAATCTAGATCCAATCTCTAAAGGAAAGGTAATTACAGAATTATCCATAATTTAATTTTAGCATTAAAGTTTGAAATTTGAAGTAACACATAAATACATATATAAAAATCACCTTTAAAACATTATCATTGTTTGAACCAAAATTGGTACAAACACCTACAAAAGTAGGTAGTAGAGATTAAATGAAAATAAATGAAAAATAAAGGAAATCAAACAGAAAACAAGCACACGCAAATTTATAATGGTTCGACAATCTTAGCCTACATCCACTTGAATGATTTTATTGCTTTGTACTAGTTTTTGTGATTACAAGAGAGTGGGTTCGGAATAGATCCTTGAATACAAGAGAGTAAGAATGTAATGGCAACGTAAAGATTCTTAGAATGAACCATGCCTTTTGTATTTATAGGGGTAGACGACCAAATATCTCTCTGAAACTTCCCTTGCAAAACCTCGCCGCCAAGACCAAGTCTTCCAGAAAATCTCAACTCCATATCACCTATAGTTAGGGATGGTACTGATCCCTATATATGTAGTATAGGGTCTTACGATTTCTTATGTTGGCTCACCTTCTTGTTTGCTTTAGGATTCCAAGGTTGTTTTGCATAGTCGTCTAGATGTTTTTTGGTCCTAGAGATAGATCTACAGAAGGCTGAATTGCTACTTTAGATTGAATATGGAGATTGCCAATATAATGCATGGAAATTCAAAAACAACACTTGAACAGGATCTATGTAGATAGAGAAGAGTGCCATAGGAATGGGGCCAATTTGGGTGTACCCTTAGGGATCTGTACTTGTTAACCCGCCTTTTGGCAAGGCCGTACAAAGGCTGATTTAACCCAACAGACTTAACAGTTGTTGAGGCCGATGAGTGCAGGGTGATGATTGTGAGGTCCGGAAGTCAACTAAAGACAATAACATGGAGCTAGGATTAAACATAGTTGGTAGATAAATGATGTAGGGTGCTTGAAATATGAATATATGCTTGATAAGGAACGATTGACATAACTTGGATTGGCGCAATTTGGATCAGCTTGGTATGGATCGACATAGATTGGATTGGCATAGTATGGATCGGCGTAGGAAAGGATTGGCATAGTCTGGATCGGCATAGGAAGGATCGACATAGTTTGGATTGGCATAGCATGGATCGGTAAGGTTTGGATCGGTATAACATTTAGGATATGGAGGGTTCGGCATATGTCTCTGGCATTAAAGGGATCGGCATGTTATGATGTAAGCTAAGGATTGTGTACGAATGAGTATGGATCGACATAGCATCTTGAGGCACTAGGGAGCGGCATGTATTTAAGGAACACCATGGATCGGCATGACACTCTAAGCAAGATGGATCGGTATACACCTATAAAAATAGAAGGATCAGTGTACTTTCTAGGCTACATCAGGAAGTATCGGCATATCTTCGTGGATCAGGAAGGGTCGGCGTATCTTCGTGGAGGATGGATCGGTATAGGATATTGGAAGAAGACAGATCGGTGTAGCAACATGGAAAGGGAGGGATCGACATGAAGGCCCCTCCTAAGACGATCGGCGTTGATTTAGATAAAGGAAGAACGATCGGTGGTGATAAGGCCGATCGTTATTTATGGACGAATTGGACACGCCGATCGTTATGGTGGGCCCGTATGGATGAGAAGGCCCTGTAGCCGAAGTTTCACCTATAAATACAGCAGGCATGGCTTTAGAAAAAGGGGCCTTCATTATGTTTCTCTTCATCTTCTACCTAAGCGACACTCTGCCATTTTTAGTCTAGAATTTTGGATTGTAACTGCAATCAAACTTCAGTATAATAAAAAGGATTGTTTTGGAGTGGACGTAGGACGGAGTTAGCCGAACCACTATAAATCTTGTCTCCCTTTACTTACTTACTTTCTTTTGAATTTTGTTTATTCTTCATATTATGTTCTCCACATTGAATACTGTCTGTGACATGTGATTGGATATTGGTGCTTTCATACAATTGGGTGTTGGTGGTCAATTTTGACACCAACATTTTGGTGCTTTCACTGAGAAGACTTGCACTTGCGGATTTGGAAGCTAGGATCTCATATTTAGAGGCTTGGATACTTGGATCCAGGAAGCAATGGTTAGGCAATCAACAAGGAGATAAAAAACAGATAAGAGCCATCATGAAGGGAGTCAGGAGGCTTCCTCAGAAGCTAATCAAACCTTAATCTTCATTACTAGGGACGAGATGGAAAGAATGATGGGTGCTATGCAGGAAAGGATGCTGAAGAGACAAGAGGAAATAATGCAGAACGTACTCCGATAGATTGGACAAGCTTGAATGCAGAACCAAGGAAATATGGATCATGAAGTTGGAGCAGCAGGAGCTGAGAAAGTTCAGAATCAGAACTAGGGAAATGAAGCAAACAGGATGGAGTGGAACCGCTAGGAGCAGCCCCTAACCAACTAGGAATGACCGGCAAAACAATAGCCGATTGTTATAGAACGATCGGTGCCGATCGTTCCACACTCGGGGGCATGCTCTCGGGTCATGTTAGCTCAATTCCAGGTAGGGTACCAGGCGGTGCTGTGCAGTTTGGTGTTGATTGGAATATGGATGCTCGTCCAGAAGATCAGATTTCAGGATTCCCTCGTGAACTCGGGGGGCAGTTGGAGACAATGGACAAAGACTACCACTTAATGACAACGACGGGTTGGCGGAAGTGATCAGACAGGCTATGAGAGGAGGATTGGTTAATAGGGATCTGGAAGATGTGAATAGGAGCCACTTCGCTCCTAGGATCAAGAAAGCTAGGAATCCATCAGAATTCAAACTACCAACGCTTGAGACATATGATGGAAAAACAGGTCTCACTGTTCATCCGACAAGATACATGAGACATATGGAAGTACTGGGAGGCATTAGAGGAAGTCATGGCACGATGTTTCCCTTTGTATTAGACATATATAGCTGCATTAAGGTTCAGACAGTTGGAAAGCGGCTCTATCAGCACATGGACGGAATTGATCGAAGGGTTTATGAGGCAGTTTAGGGTTCACTTCTCGAGACCCAAAAAATGTAATGAGTTTGGCAACACTGAAACAGAGGATCGGAGAGTCCCAAAGGAGCTTTCTAACACGGTTTAATGCTACAGCGACATCAGTGGATCGTCCAGATCCATCCATGGTTTTGATGGCGGCTGTATCTGGAATTGCTGATGGCACGGAATTTAAGGATTCACTAGCACGGGATCCACCTATGGATCTAGGGGAGTTTTACCATGAAGCAAAAAGGTTCCTGCGACAGGAAGACGCACGAGAAAACAAACCGAAGGTGAATGCTGTGCAAAGTGGAGGATTATCAGGAGATGTAAACAAGAATGATAAAGGCAAATGGAAAATGAATGATGGCAGTAATATGTCGAAAAGGCAATGGAGAGAACCGAATTTCTCTTCTTACATGGATTTGACTGAACCTTTGAAAATGATTTATTTGGATACTGGAGGACGCCTTCAGTATCGAAGGCCGGCGAAAAGCGAACCCTCCGAATACGAGTGGGCATCAGGAAAGCATTGCCTATTCCATGAGCTGGATGCGCATAATACAAATGACTGTAGGCATTTGAAGGATATCATTGAGGAACATGTGAGGAATGGTCAGTTACAACAATATATAAGGACTCGGGCTGTGGCGGTGGATCAGGAGCAGCCACCATCCATCTCGAATGAAGATGGAACTGGATCGAGGCATCATCGTCAACTTATCATTAATCGATTGGATTTATGACATGGAATAAGTAATAAACCCCGCAGTAATATGGCTAAGTCACTTACACATGTACAGGATCGACGACGATCCCTAGGCATGCTCTGAGATGACGATGAACCGCAGTGCTCGGGTCTGTGAAATTTTGTTTTTCCAGTTTACTACGAACTCTAGTTTTTCTGATACTATAGCTATTTATTTTTTTGGTTGTATGGACTTTTATTTTATATTTTACCAAGTGGACTTTGGAATGATTAAATCCGGGTTAATGTAATAAATAACACAGGTCACGGTTATGGCCCCGACCGGAGAGACAGGGAAATAACCGCGAGTTACGAGTCCCTTCACCAGAGAGTGATAGGATGGACTCGAACATGGATAAGTCCTCGACCGGGGATCGAGGCCAGAGCAGGATACCGCATGGATTAAGCCCTCGACCAGAAAGTCGAAGCTGGAGAATAGAACACAACCGATCGTCGGGTATGGACTATACCTGGTGGGGGTTGGCCGCTTCATCGGAGAGCGACAGAATCGGCATACTCAGGTCATCGAGTATGGATTGTGCTCGACGAGGACCCAGAGAGGTCTGTGGATTTGGATATGGACCCAGAGCTGTCTTGAATTTGGATAAAACGACCCGAAGAGGTCTAAGGATTTGAATATGGACCAGGAGCGATCACAAGGACAAAACGACCCAAAGAGGTCTAAGGATTTGGATATGGACCCAGAGCGGTCTTGGATTTGGATAAAACAACCCGGAGAGGTCTAAGGATTCAGATATGGACCTAGAGCGGTCCTAGATTTGGATAAAACGACCCAGAGAGGTCTAAGGATTTAGATATGGATTCAGAGCAGTCTCAGATTTGGATAAAATGACCCTGAGAGATCGTGGATTTGGTTAATGGATTTGGAATGGATTTAGAATTGGTTATCGAATCAGAATAGTTGTGGATTTCGCTAATGATCCGAAGAGATCAAGGAATTGGATTGGATCATGGATTAGAAAATATGGCAATCAGTGGATTACAGACTTCAGATTTTGGATTTAAGACAATTCAAAACACGCCTTCCTATCACAAGGCATGTTTTGGGGGGCAAATGTTAACCTGCCTTTTGGCAAGACAGTACACAGGTGGATTTAACCCAACAGACTTCACAATTATCGAGGCCGATGAATGCAGGGTGATGATTGTGAGGTCCGAAAGTCAACTACAGATAATAACATGGAGATAGGATTAAACATAGTTGGTAGATAAATGATGTAGGGTGCTTGAAATATGAATATATGCTTGAGAAGGAAGGATCGGCATAACTTGGATCTGCGCAATATGGATCGGCGTAGTATGGATCGACATAGATTGGATTGGCATAGGAAAGGATTGGCATAGTTTGGATCAGCATAGTTTGGATCGGCATAGGAAGGGATCGGTGGCATAACATGGATTGGCAAAGTTTGGATCGGTATAACATTTAGGATATGGGGGGTTCGACATATGTCTCTGGCGCTAAAGGGATCGACATGTTATGATGTAGGCTAAGGATTGTGTATGAACGAGTATGGATCGGCATAGCATCTTGAGGCACTAGGGAGCGACATGTATTTAAGTAACACATGGATCGGCATGACACTCTAAGCAAGATGGATCGGTATACACCTATAAACCTAGAAGGATCGGTGTACTTTCCAGGCTACATCAGAAAGTATCGGCATATCTTCGTGGATCAGGAAGGGTCGGCGTATCTTTGTGGAGGATGGATCGGTATAGGATATTGGAAGAAGACGGATCGGCGTAGCAACATGGAATGGGAGGAATTGGCATGAAGGTCCCTCCTTAGACGATCGGCGTTGATTTGGATGAAGGAAGAATGATCGGTAATAATAAGGCCGATCGTTATTTATGGACGAATTGGACACGCCGATCGTTATGGTGGGCCCGTATTGATGAGAAGACCCTGTAGTCGAAGTTTCACCTATAAATAACGCAAGCATGGCTTTAGAAAAAGGGGCCTTCATTATGTTTCTCATCATCTTCTACCTAGGCGACACTCTGCCATTTTTATTCTAGAATTTTGGATTGTAACTGCAATTAAACTTCAGTATAATAAAAAGGTTCGTTCTGGAGTGGACGTAGGCCGGAGTTAGCCGAACCATTATAAATCTTGTCACTCTTTACTTGCTTTCTTTTGAATTTTATTTATTCTTCATATTATGTTCTCCACATTGAATACTATCCGTGACCCGTGATTGGATATTGGTGCTTTCACACAACTGGGTGTTGGTGGTCAATTTTGACACCAACAATACCGATCCCCTATGTAGGGTGGAATACCGATCCATACTTAGTGTATTCCAAGCTATTGCACTTCTAAGCTTGTTTGACCATCATCTCGTGGTCTTGTCTGTACTTGGTTTCTGGACCCTGGGATCATCTCTCCGGGTTGCTTTCCTTGACAATTATCAGGTTGTCTAACTTATCTATCCAGTTTGAATATAGCCGGGCCATAAGGCTGGATAACACTTGCCCACAAAGTACATCTCGTTTCCAACGTGATGTGCTTTGAATCAAGACAAGTTAGAATCATTGCAAATGATTCCATTCTGTGTTCTGAATGGTGGCTATCCTTACTATGAATCGTTTTATATCCATAGTAATCCGTTACGATGTTCCGTCGGCATCTGACACTATAGTACCAGAGTGCAATCTCTTGATAATTGGTCGAGCTCGGTTCCATCGAGCTAACTGATTGAGTTTGTAGATTTTGATCATCCGCACTGATTTCTTTGCTGAAAATCCTAGGTAAAAATCCAATTCTATCGATTCAGGAAATCGAATGTTAAAGTCGCACGCATGCTCACCCGTTCATGCATGCACTATTGTCATTGTTTTCCAAGCACATTCATATGCATATAGGGCGCTGCCAACTTCCCTTCAGTGATAGTCACAAGTCCATCATTTTTCATTTCATCATTTATTCTTTTTATTTTTTAGATATATGGTGGGATTTAGTACCGATCCCCATAAGGGGGATCCGATACCGGTCCCACACTTGGACATATTTCCATTTTGGACTCGAGAATATTGGGCCACACAAGTGTATATAACCCATTCACTTAGCCTTTCCTCTTCACTTTTTCATTCTATTTCACCGAACCATATCGCTCGTTCAACCGCCATTATCAAACCTCCTCTCAACACCTTAGCCCCATCGCCCCAACATTGAATCATTGCCAAAGAGCTAGCCAGAGAATCGCCGCTCCACCTCCTTCTATGCTCTCTTATCACAGCTCTAATTTGAAAGCAGGTCGAAAGCCAAGATCTCAAAATCTGATTTGGCTTGATTTTGATTTGAACAACATTTAGGTAGGTTTTAGATTTTAGGTAGATGGCGAATTGGAGTATGGTGTAGACAAGGTCGACTTAGGAAGTGCTTCACATTGGTGGACCTAGGTTTGGGATTAGCTATTGGAGGTGGAATGGTTGGAATCGTATAGGGGTAAAGTCCCCTAGTTATGGGATCGGTGTCGATCCCATACTTAGGTGGATTTTCTGATTCGCCTTATGCTCCAACATATGACCTTGGACTTGAACACATGGACATGTATGCTCGTATGGACCTAAATTTAGATGTATACATTTACCTTGAATATAAATTGTTATCCCGCCTTTTGGCAAGGCCGTGACACCAAGGAATTGACTAATAATCAACGACGACCAGTCCTAGAGATCAGTTATAGAGATCAGTTATACACAGGCTCACTATGGATGTCGACAAATTTTGTTTGAGTCCGGATCAAGCCAAAATTGGTAGGACATGACAAGCTAAGCCCTGAGAGTCAACGTTCCAAATCTCAAGTCAATTCGAGTTCGTATGCTCAAGTTATGAACGATACAAAATTGAATGAAAACCAATCACCGGTCGACTCACTCCCTTCGACTCGCTCCCTTCGACTCGCTTCCTTCGACTCCCTTCGCATCCACCAGAAATGCCTCCTTCGACTCGCTCCACTTCGTGTCCGTCACGGAGCCTTTGTTCGAATCCCTCAGGACATTCCACTCCGACTCGCTCGACTAGTGCACGCTTTGACTCGCTCGATCAATGCCCACTTCAACTCGCTCCGTGTAATGACCCTAAAATAAAATAAAATAATACATATATTTATATTAGAAAATTCTGAGATATATATAAAAGTATATATATATATATATTGCATTAAAACAGAAAAGAATTTGGCAATGAATAAAATTAAATGAGAGCTTCTGTTTGATAAAATGCAAGGAATCAAGGTAATTAGAAGAAAAATTGGAGCTCAAAATAAATATAGTTTTATGTTCAAAGAATTATGTAAATATATATACATTTAATATATATGGGGTGTTTGCTGTTTTATATGAAGATAAAATAAAATGAGGTTTATATGTCTTATAATTGTGCCAGAAAATAATTAGCATAATATATGTGATTTTTAATTTAAAAAGGGAGTTGACTGATTTGACAAAAAGGCAGAAATATATATATACATATACAGAATCAAATAAAATTTCCATACCATATTTATTCCAAGCAAATAATTTGGGTAAATGATTTTTACATTACAAAGTATGGTAGTATGTCTGATAGAAAGGAGGTAATGGATAGGTAGAAAGAAAATATATACAAAGTAGATTTTCAGATTTCCTTAAAACTTATAAAAATAATAATAAACTAAGGGTCACATGCTTATGGCATGAGTAGAAAGGAGTCATGAAAATAGTATTGAGTGTCTAAAAATGTATGATCCCCGAAATGGCTAATTAAAGTATGCATTTCCAATTTATGATCACACAGAAATATGATGTGTACATAAACATCTAAGGGTATCAGGGGAATTACCCATTTTCTAAAACCCTAGAATGGATTTATAAATAACTGCACATAGCCAAAACCATCACTCTCTCGGGATCAAAACAAAAATAAAATAAGCAAGGAGAAACACTAGCTTGAGGCTTTGGGGGATTTGCTGTTCTAAGAAATTAAGGCAGTGAAAGAAGAAACATTATGTGAGTATTTATCTTTTGTATGCAATGGCATTAAGTCCTATTGCAGGCAGCCTAAAAATACTATGAGTTATTTGAATCTCTGAAATGATTTGTTATGGGTGATATGGGTGTTTGTTTGTGCATTTTTGTTTGGAGCATTGATCTGTAATTTGGCTTTCAGAGTTAACATGTTTTAAGTATTCTTGTTCTATCATCATTAAACATGGATCAAGATTAATAGGGGAACATGGGGTTGAGTCAGAAAATATGCAGGCAGTCATATTTCTCTGATATAAAAAAAAGAAAAACTAAACTGGTCACTTGGGGGTAGTCAATGATCTGCTTACTTCAGGTGGAAGCAAGTATGTGCATGGTGCAACAGCACCCTGAGGCCTTTGTGTGTTGGAATAATTTAAACAATCTGGGAGTTTCCATCACAATGCATACATAGTGTTCATTTGACAAGGAGTTAAAGACCATGAAATAAATGGGGGTAGGGGTTTAAAAATCTGGGTTATAAACTTTCAGATTTGGTGTTAGATTTAATCAAGTTAAACATTGTTCATTGATTAATTTGCTGGGTGGAAATTTGGAGTATAAAACAGAGATTACTTACCCAAGTTTTGATGAGGATGAATTGAAAAATTTGTACACATGCTTAATCTTAACTGACTGTTGTGCATTGTTTGATTTGTTGAATGTGGTATTGTGTCTTTTTGAATGAACCAAAACATGCTAAGTATAAGACCTGTTAATCTAGGAAGGCATTGCAAGATTACTACAATTATGTACATATATACAAAATTGATAAATGCTCATACCAGTGTAAACTGACCCTTTTGGTTGCCCTTGCAATCATCTGGGTGTCTCAAAAATTATTTGGGGCAGCTAAATGATTTGCTTGCAGGAAATTGAAGTTGGCTTGATGAGTAAAGAAGGCATTGGCTGCTAGTATAAATAAGAGAGACTTGTTTTAAATTTGCAGTTGCTTTGTAATGGAATTACTAGACAAATTCTATTTTCTGCAATTGAAGTACTTGTAGGAAACTTTCTAAGTATTTGAGGATGAAAACTTGTACTTAAGTAAAATTCATTTTGAATGATAATTGATGGAATTTGATTTTTATTGATGTTGTGATCATCTGATTTGGAGAAAACAAGGGCATGGGTATAACACATAAATATAAAATGTGAATGTAATGATCTCTGGTTTTATTGCCTGAGTTTATTCTATGATTTTCTTTAAATAAAATCATAATAGTTTTGACAAGATTTGAATAAGAAATATCCAAGTGGAATAAATGTATGCATGTCAGATAATTGATACTGATATATGTATATGTCTATATATTTGAACCTCTGATTTCTATTGTTTATATTTTGTCTTATGGGAAATTGAACTGCTAAGGGGATTTAATTTTTGAAATGAACTCTCAAGATTTTTGTAGAATATTCAAGTAAAATGAATTTGTGTATGGCAGGTAAATGATACTGGCATGTGCATGAATTCTGGAAACTTGTATAAATTTGAGTATTTAAATTTTCAGAAAGATCTTTGAGAATAGTAGACTTGAAAGGTACTGAATTTTTGATAAATGATTGAACACCTATAAGAATGATTTTTCCAGAAAACTTGAACTGGACATAAAAAGGCTTGGAAATTTAGGAGTAGCACTTTGTAGAAGTTTGTTAACATGAGGGATATGGGTTTACAAGTGGTAAAGGAGGGACTATGGCCGGCCTAGATGGCCATGAGTCAAACCCTTGGATGCCTGGAACCACTTCATTTCAATCAGTGAAGTGTAATGTGCTTCCGGGACAAATTAAAGAAAACACCAAGCAACCCTTATATAACTCCAAGCATATCTCACAAACCACCAAGTTTGTAGGTCTGCATCATATTAAACTTTAAAATGCTAAAAGTACTCTCCTAATCAACCTAAAATGAAAAATGGAAATAACTTATGAGTAGTGTTATGTGTATACCTGATAACACTGATAAGATTAAGGAAACACTATGTTTGTGTTAATAGAATTATTTAGGCAGATCAATATTTATAGTCAGATAAAAGGTTTAAGTGTTGTAATTTGCTAAAATACACCTCTGGCAGTAGAACAAGATTCAGAAAGGAAATAAATGGCTTGTCAATAGATTGCATGATATTTTGTTTTCACTTTGATTTAAATTGACTCTGATATATATATATATATATATATATAAAATAATAATAAAGGAACAATTGTGTATCATCAAATATATAATTGGTTTAATCTTTGTATACTGATATGATTATATTAGTAATTCCAGGGTCTTGGGAAAAATAATTGGAAACTATATAAAAATTTAAATATAAAAGTATTTGGGGTTAGTGGTGAGTTCCTCTTGTATAAAAAAAAAAATTCTAAGCATTTTAGGATGAGGGTCACCACAGTTGGTATCAGAGCTATGTTTTAAATAACATAGTAAATGTTGTTGTATGCATATGGATGTTTGAATGCATTGTTTGAATTGTTGGTGTTGAATGTTTTTGCTGTATGTCAAGAAATATATGTGTGTACATGTGACACATGCACAGTGTGCACAGAAATGAAAATGAACCAAGTAAAGACACCAAAAACTGATAGGGGTAAATAAACTAACATAAAAATCATATTTATAGCATTATGGTAGGACCAAGGCATCACACAGGTGCAGGATCATCACGTGAGCCACCTGTGATGAGCATGGAGGATTTTGTGAGAGCTTTAAGGGATGGAATGGCACCAAGGCAAGACAATCCTCATGAGGAACTCTCCAAACTGCTTAAGACTTGTACCACTTTGGGAGGAAAGGATTTTGAAGGTACTGAAGGAGCTATAGGTGTTCAAACTTGGATAAAAACTATGGAGAGGGTCTTCACAGATATGCAAATCAATGACCAAAGAAAGAGACAGATAGCTTCAAGGAAATTGAAGGGGGTTGCACTGGATTGGTGGGAAGTTGTGACAGCAGGAAGACAAGAGGATACCATTACTTGGAATAATTTCAAGGACATGCTTGAGGCCAGATTTGTCCCAGCATCTGCCAAGGCCACACTACTTGAAGACTTTATTAGATTAAGGCAAGGAAGTATGAATGTGAATGAATACACTCAGAAGTTTGAAGCTTTATCCAAGTATGGGCTGGTGTTAATAGGGAATGCAGAAGCAAAGAATGCAAGGTACATTCAAGGCTTGAACCCTAGTTTGTCAAGGGCAATATTGCCATACAAGGACAAAACCTTTGATCAAGTAATTGATCTAACTCTCTCATTTGAGCAACATGACACTGCAAGAGAGAAATTCAGGAATATGAAGCTCAACAAGAAGAAAGGTGGTCAGAACAAAGTGCAACCTTATGACAAGAGAAATGCAAGTAAAGGAGTTAAGAAAGGGGAAGGAGCAACAGCACCTGAAAGCAAGAAGTTCACTCATTGTTTTAATTGTGGAAAAGCTGGACATTATAGTAACCAATGCCCTGACCCCAAGATACCCAGAGGAGGATGCTATAATTGTGGAAAGATGGGTCATCTCAAGAAGGATTGCCCAGAAACCAATAGGGGAACAGCAAGGGTAGGAGCTTTGGCAGCAAGTAACACTGGGAATGTTGGGCAACTTGAAGGTATAATTTTTATTCATACCCAACCCATATCAGTAATATATGACACTGGTGCCTCACATTCACTAATATCTTTGGAAATTGTAAAGAAATTAACACTTGCATGTGTTTCCATTGATCAGCCCTTGGTTGTACACAGTCCCATAGCGAGTCATTGTATGTTGGGGATGAAGTGTTTGGGTCTGAAATTAATTATAGGGGGTTATGAATTTAATTCAGATTTATATACCTTAAATTACCCTGGTATTGGGATTATTTTGGGGGTAGATTGGTTAATGAGAAATAAAGCAATTTTAAATTTAGAAAACCTTACTATCTCTTTGGAAACAAATGAAGGCAAAAGAATTACCATCTTAAGTGAAATAGCAAAGAATACATGTTTTAATAAAATCTGGAGTATTAATGAAGTTCAGAAAGAATTAAAGATAGAGGAAATCCTAGTAGTCAATGAATATGTAGATGTGTTTGGAGAAGTGAAAGGAATTCCTCAAAACAGACCAGTTGAATTTAAAATAAAATTAATTCCTGGAACAAATCCAATCATTAAGAAGCCTTATAGAATGGGTCCAAAAGAGTTGGTAGAATTAAAACATCAACTAGAAGAATTAGAAGAGAAAGGATTTATAAGATCAAGTGGTTCCAGTTGGGGTTCCCCAGTGCTATTTGTCAAGAAACATGATGGAACAATGAGGTTGTGTGTAGACTACAGAGATTTAAACAAGGTGACTATTAAAAATAAGTACCCACTACCTAGAATAGATGATCTATTTGATCAATTGCATGGGGCTAAAATATTTTCAAGGCTAGACTTAGCCTCTGGATTTCATCAGATGAAAGTTGCAGAGGAAAGCATTGAGTACACAGCCTTTAATACAAGGTATGGCCTTTATGAATTTCTAGTAATGCCATTTGGCTTGACCAATGCTCCCTCCTATTTTGTAGACTTGATGAATAGAATTTTTAGAGACTTTTTGGATAAGTTTGTCTTGGTGTTTATAGATGACATATTAATTTATTCAAAGACAGAAAATGATCATGCCATGCACCTACATTTAGTATTATCCAGACTTAGAAAACATGAATTAAAAGCCAAGTATTCAAAGTGTACATTTTGGCAACATGAAGTAAAATTCTTAGGACACATAGTGTCACAGCAGGGAGTAAGTGTAGATCCAAGCAAGGTTATTGCAGTTCAATCATGGAGTAGACCCAAAACAGTGACTGAGGTGAGGTCATTCTTAGGTTTGGCAGGGTATTATAGGAGGTTCATCAAGGATTTTTCAAGAATAGCTGCACCAATGACCAAACTAACCAAGAAGAACCAACCATATGTGTGGACTGAGCAGTGTGAACAAGCTTTTGAGAAATTGAAGCAAGCATTGGTGGAAGCTCCTGTCCTACAAATCCCAGAAGCAAATGAAGGAATGGTTGTATACACTGATTCTAGTGGGTCTGGGTTAGGTGCAGTGCTTATGCAACATGGCAAGGTAGTGGCATATGCATCAAGACAGCTTAAACCCAATGAAACCAAATATGCAACTCATGATCTAGAATTAGCTGCAATAGTGTTTGCACTAAAATTATGGAGGCATTATTTGCTTGGGGCAAAATTTGAATTATTCACAGATCATCAAGCATTGAAATATTTATTTTCTCAAAAAGATTTAAATATGAGGCAAGCAAGGTGGTTGGAGTTTCTGGCTGCATATGATTTAGATATATTGTACACTCCTTGAAAAGCTAATAGAGTAGCAGATGCTTTGAGCAGAAATCATGTTAGATTAGCCAGTTTGATGATTGATGAGTTTAAAAATCTTGCAGTGCTTGGGGAGGCAGATATATACAGTAAGGATGCAGTGAATTTTAAAGAGCATGGTGATATGGTGGAGTATGGTACACTGGGAATAATCACAGTGAAGTCTAATCTGGTGGAGAAAGTTGGTAGCATGCAAGATCAAGATCAAAGTCTGAAGGAGAAGAAAGAAATGTTATTAAACAACATTGAGTCAGAGAATTTTAAAATAGATTCCCAAGGTTATTTGAGGAAAAATGATAAGCTTTGTGTACCAAACATTGCAGAATTGAAGGAAGAAATCATGAATGAGCATCACAAGACCAGGTACACCATACACCCTGGTGGTACTAAGATGTATCATGATTTAAAAAGAGGCTACTGGTGGCCAGGGATGAAGCAAGCAGTGGCAAGATATGTGGCAAAATGTTCCACATGTCAACAAATTAAAGCAGACCACCAAAAGCCCTCTGGCATGTTGCAACCTTTGAAGGTACCTCAGTGGAAGTGGGAAAGCATTTCCATGGATTTTGTGGATGGTTTGCCTAGAACTAAGAAAGGCAATGATAGTATATGGGTAATTGTTGATAGACTAACCAAATCAGCTCACTTTGTTCCTGTCAGGCCAGATAGAAATGCATCTAGGCTTGCACAATTGTTTATCAAAGAAGTGGTGAGGTTACATGGCATACCCAAGACTATTGTAAGTGATAGAGACACTTTGTTCACCTCAAGATTTTGGGAAAGTTTCCAAGAAGCAATGGGAACACAACTTTGTTTAAGCACTGCCTACCATCCTCAAAGTGATGGGCAAACAGAGATAGTGAATAAAATATTGGAAGATTTACTTAGAGCATGTGTGCTTGATTTTGGGGGAAATTGGGAGGATCATATTCACTTGGCAGAATTCACTTACAACAATAGCTATCAATCAACCATAGGAATGGCTCCCTTTGAAGCCTTGTATGGGAGACCTTGCATGTCTCCTGCCTGTTGGTTGGAAGCAGGAGAGGGTGTAATGTTGGGGCCAGATCATGTTAAAGAAACTTCCAACATGATTGAATTGGTTAGGCATAGAATGAAGGCAGCACAATCAAGACAAAAGTCTTATGCAGATAGAAAGAGAAAGCCAATGGAGTTTGAAGTAGGAGAGCATGTTTTTCTGAAAGTATCACCAATGAAGAAAGTGTTCAGGTTTGGAAAATCTGGTAAGCTATCACCAAGATTTGTAGGACCATATGAAATTATGCAGAGAATTGGTGCTATGGCCTACAGACTCAAGTTACCTGAGGAGTTGAGTGGTGTGCATCCTGTATTTCATGTTTCTCAATTGAGAAAATGGGTGCATGATGAAGGAGCAATTCTGGAGTCACCTACTCAAGTTCAAGTCCAGAAGAATTTGGTTTATACCAATGAACCAGTAGGGATAGTTGCCAAGGAAGAGAAAAAGTTGAGGAGCAAGGTGATCAAACTGGTGAAAATCCAATGGAGCTTGGACACTAATGATTGTACATGGGAGGTTGAAGATAAAATGAGGGCTAAATACCCCAGTTTATTTACTGATGGAGAGGTATGTCTAAGCAGCCTAAGATGATTTTTCTAAATATACTTATACATTGTTTGTTTTCATAAAATATGGGTATGGGGTTATGGAGTTAAAACAGGCTATGGATTAGTGTCTTTAATTGGAGAGATTAGGTGAAATTATGAGGACATAATTCCTTTAAGGGGGAGGGTATGTAATGACCCTAAAATAAAATAAAATAATACATATATTTATATTAGAAAATTCTGAGATATATATAAAAGTATATATATATATATTGCATTAAAACAGAAAAGAATTTGGCAATGAATAAAATTAAATGAGAGCTTCTGTTTGATAAAATGCAAGGAATCAAGGTAATTAGAAGAAAAATTGGAGCTCAAAATAAATATAGTTTTATGTTCAAAGAATTATGTAAATATATATACATTTAATATATATGGGGTGTTTGCTGTTTTATATGAAGATAAAATAAAATGAGGTTTATATGTCTTATAATTGTGCCAGAAAATAATTAGCATAATATATGTGATTTTTAATTTAAAAAGGGAGTTGACTGATTTGACAAAAAGGCAGAAATATATATATACATATACAGAATCAAATAAAATTTCCATACCATATTTATTCCAAGCAAATAATTTGGGTAAATGATTTTTACATTACAAAGTATGGTAGTATGTCTGATAGAAAGGAGGTAATGGATAGGTAGAAAGAAAATATATACAAAGTAGATTTTCAGATTTCCTTAAAACTTATAAAAAAAAATAATAAACTAAGGGTCACATGCTTATGGCATGAGTAGAAAGGAGTCATGAAAATAGTATTGAGTGTCTAAAAATGTATGATCCCCGAAATGGCTAATTAAAGTATGCATTTCCAATTTATGATCACACAGAAATATGATGTGTACATAAACATCTAAGGGTATCAGGGGAATTACCCATTTTCTAAAACCCTAGAATGGATTTATAAATAACTGCACATAGCCAAAACCATCACTCTCTCGGGATCAAAACAAAAATAAAATAAGCAAGGAGAAACACTAGCTTGAGGCTTTGGGGGATTTGCTGTTCTAAGAAATTAAGGCAGTGAAAGAAGAAACATTATGTGAGTATTTATCTTTTGTATGCAATGGCATTAAGTCCTATTGCAGGCAGCCTAAAAATACTATGAGTTATTTGAATCTCTGAAATGATTTGTTATGGGTGATATGGGTGTTTGTTTGTGCATTTTTGTTTGGAGCATTGATCTGTAATTTGGCTTTCAGAGTTAACATGTTTTAAGTATTCTTGTTCTATCATCATTAAACATGGATCAAGATTAATAGGGGAACATGGGGTTGAGTCAGAAAATATGCAGGCAGTCATATTTCTCTGATATAAAAAAAAAGAAAAACTAAACTAGTCACTTGGGGGTAGTCAATGATCTGCTTACTTCAGGTGGAAGCAAGTATGTGCATGGTGCAACAGCACCCTGAGGCCTTTGTGTGTTGGAATAATTTAAACAACCTGGGAGTTTCCATCACAATGCATACATAGTGTTCATTTGACAAGGAGTTAAAGACCATGAAATAAATGGGGGTAGGGGTTTAAAAATCTGGGTTATAAACCTTCAGATTTGGTGTTAGATTTAATCAAGTTAAACATTGTTCATTGATTAATTTGCTGGGTGGAAATTTGGAGTATAAAACAGAGATTACTTACCCAAGTTTTGATGAGGATGAATTGAAAAATTTGTACACATGCTTAATCTTAACTGACTGTTGTGCATTGTTTGATTTGTTGAATGTGGTATTGTGTCTTTTTGAATGAACCAAAACATGCTAAGTATAAGACCTGTTAATCTAGGAAGGCATTGCAAGATTACTACAATTATGTACATATATACAAAATTGATAAATGCTCATACCAGTGTAAACTGACCCTTTTGGTTGCCCTTGCAATCATCTGGGTGTCTCAAAAATTATTTGGGGCAGCTAAATGATTTGCTTGCAGGAAATTGAAGTTGGCTTGATGAGTAAAGAAGGCATTGGCTGCTAGTATAAATAAGAGAGACTTGTTTTAAATTTGCAGTTGCTTTGTAATGGAATTACTAGACAAATTCTATTTTCTGCAATTGAAGTACTTGTAGGAAACTTTCTAAGTATTTGAGGATGAAAACTTGTACTTAAGTAAAATTCATTTTGAATGATAATTGATGGAGTTTGATTTTTATTGATGTTGTGATCATCTGATTTGGAGAAAACAAGGGCATGGGTATAACACATAAATATAAAATGTGAATGTAATGATCTCTGGTTTTATTGCCTGAGTTTATTCTATGATTTTCTTTAAATAAAATCATAATAGTTTTGACAAGATTTGAATAAGAAATATCCAAGTGGAATAAATGTATGCATGTCAGATAGTTGATACTGATATACGTATATGTCTATATATTTGAACCTCTGATTTCTATTGTTTATATTTTGTCTTATGGGAAATTGAACTGCTAAGGGGATTTAATTTTTGAAATGAACTCTCAAGATTTTTGTAGAATATTCAAGTAAAATGAATTTGTGTATGGCAGGTAAATGATACTGGCATGTGCATGAATTCTGGAAACTTGTATAAATTTGAGTATTTAAATTTTCAGAAAGATCTTTGAGAATAGTAGACTTGAAAGGTACTGAATTTTTGATAAATGATTGAACACCTATAAGAATGATTTTTCCAGAAAACTTGAACTGGACATAAAAAGGCTTGGAAATTTAGGAGTAGCACTTTGTAGAAGTTTGTTAACATGAGGGATATGGGTTTACAAGTGGTAAAGGAGGGACTATGGTCGGCCTAGATGGCCATGAGTCAAACCCTTGGATGCCTGGAACCACTTCATTTCAATCAGTGAAGTGTAATGTGCTTCCGGGACAAATTAAAGAAAACACCAAGCAGCCCTTATATAACTCCAAGCATATCTCACAAACCACCAAGTTTGTAGGTCTGCATCATATTAAACTTTAAAATGCTAAAAGTACTCTCCTAATCAACCTAAAATGAAAAATGGAAATAACTTATGAGTAGTGTTATGTGTATACCTGATAACACTGATAAGATTAAGGAAACACTATGTTTGTGTTAATAGAATTATTTAGGCAGATCAATATTTATAGTCAGATAAAAGGTTTAAGTGTTGTAATTTGCTAAAATACACCTCTGGCAGTAGAACAAGATTCAGAAAGGAAATAAATGGCTTGTCAATAGATTGCATGATATTTTGTATTCACTTTGATTTAAATTGACTCTGATATATATATATATATATATATATAAAATAATAATAAAGGAACAATTGTGTATCATCAAATATATAATTGGTTTAATCTTTGTATACTGATATGATTATATTAGTAATTCCAGGGTCTTGGGAAAAATAATTGGAAACTATATAAAAATTTAAATATAAAAGTATTTGGGGTTAGTGGTGAGTTCCTCTTGTATAAAAAAAAATTCTAAGCATTTTAGGATGAGGGTCACCACACTCCGCCTCAAGCCATGAGCATCTACTTCGTGTCCATCGATGAGGAGCAAAGCACAGCAGTCAATATGGGTTAGCGCCACGTCACCGAGTCATGCAGAACCGAGTCGAACCAAACAGCCTACCGGGAATCCCATTTCGTATCGATCGTATCTCCTAATCTACAAGTCCAAATGCTATGAAATTTTCACAGAAGACTACGTGCATGCTAAAGAATGTCCACGCCAAATTTCGACTCCATTAGATGAAATCTTGATCGATACGAAATCTGTTCGTATCGATCACGGATCGGACCAAAACTTCATGGGCTGGGGCGCACGGGCCTGGTCATGTGCCAGAGAGGGTCTCCCCAGATCTGAGCGAAATATCAGCCTCCTACACCTATAAATAGACCCCCAAAGCCAACAAGAAAGGGGTTCTTCTTCCTCTTTGAGATCTCCAACGCTCGGACTCCGCCAGATCCAGATCTGAACTCCATTGCTGCTGTTACCAACGAGATTTACTGCTGCAAATCATAATTCTATGTTGTAATTCATTGAATCAACTTGTAATCTTCAAAGAAAGATCAATAAAGTAAACTACTTCATAGTGGACGTAGGCAACACGCCGAACCACTCTAAAATTCTTGTGTCTCCCTGCATGTTAATTATTCTCATTTCTGAAATTTGGAGTTTTTGTTAGATAATTCCTCTTTTTACATTTAATTTCTTCACTTTATCTCTTCAAAGACTTTCGAAAAGTGTTGTGCCCAATTTTGGTACAAATACTTTGGTGCTTTCACTGCGAAAAAACCCAATTTTTCTCCTGCTCTTTGGATCTCCTATCTATATCGGATTGTATAAATCCAAGAAGAAGATCCAGATCTAGAACTTTGAAGCCCTTCCATTCTATTCAGATTTGCATCAGATCTACGAAAGGACTTTCATCACCTCACCATGGTAAGTACACGGACTACCTCTACAGCTGCTGATCGGGGAGGACGGGATAGGCAGAATCCCGTGCAATTGCCTCTATCCAACCAAGATGCTACCGGACCTTCAGATCCATCAGGCCCGGTCACTAGACAGGAATTCCAGATGTTGCTTCAGGAATTGACCCAGAGTCGACAACAACTAACTGAACAACTACGCGCCAACACAGAGTTGACTAACCAGCTAAATCACCAAAGGCGAAGAAGATCCAGAAGGGACCAAGGTTCTTATTCTTCCACAGAGAGTTCAGCCTCCTCTGATGGCCAAACTAGATCCACACGTCCACGGCTAGGTGTAAGCTACACCCAAGCCACGGGACACCAACCTGCTTCGAATCTTGGGCAACCTAGGGCTAGACCATCCACTAGTCTCCGTACAGAACCCTCATCTCGAGGAGGTGCTGCTCCCTATCATGACATAGGCAACATTGCTACTACCACCACAACAGAACGAGGAGGTAATGCTGGAAACCAAGCCGATCCTCAACGCAACCAATGGGAGCAGACTCCTGAGCCTTATGTCCTTGAGGATGTTGAACCAAGGAGGCGAGGCACGGACCGTCGACCGCGTCCGGTCCAGACTCGCGCTGTGGAACCCGACCATACCTTGGCTCAGCACGCTCCTAGTACCTGGATACCAGACATACCAACGATGATTCGTCAAATGATCCGTGAGAGTCGGGGTCTCAGTAATGACAACTAGGGAATCTCCCGGAGTCATACCCCTTTCACCGATGATGTATTATATGCTGAACATCCCCGGCACTTCAGGATGCCAGCTTTGCCAGTTTATGAAGGAAGTTCTGATCCCAATCAACACGTCCTGAAATACAAATGGCTGATGAATGCTGCGAGAGCTGATGACGCAGTAAAGTGCCGTAGTTTCCCCATTTCCCTAGGGGGCATCGCTACCATGTGGTTTACTCGTTTGCCACCACGATCCATCTCTAACTTTGACCAGATGGCCACCAAGTTTGTCGAGCAATTCCGTATGCATGTGGCAATGCCTAAGGACGTTAACACTCTTTCTAGTGTTACACAAGCTCCCGGAGAAACACTTAGACGTTACATGGAGCGATTCCACGTTGCGTGTGCAGAAATAAGCAATCCCAATGATAACTCTATCCTGATGGCATTGACTAAGGGGATTGATGCGGATTCCGAGTTCGGAAATTGGTTAGCTGGAAAACCACCTGCGTCATTGGACCGTTTCTATTCCAAGGCAACCCAATTCCTGAGAAGGGAGGATGCGAAATAGTCTAGGAAGAAGGATGATGCAGGGCCCAACATCGAAGGAATACAAAGTAACATCGCTATTAAACAATCCGGAGATAGTTCTGGGAAAATCCAGTTGAACGTACAAAACAAACAGAATCAGTAGAGGGACAATGGGAATCAAAACAAAAAACGTGATCAGACTTGTGGTCCACGGCGTAGAGCTTCCATGTATGATAACTATACTCCGTTGAACACGTCGTTGGAAAATGTGTATTTGTAGACCTGCAATACCATGCAATACAAGAAGCCTGCCCCAAAACCGCCAACTGCGAAGCAAATCCAAACAGGAAAATTCTGTAGATTCCATGAGAGTTATGGCCATAACACCAATGAGTGTCGTCACTTACAAGGCCTCATTGAAAAACTGACACGTGAGCGGAAGTTGGATCAGTATGTGCGGGCGCCGCGGTCCGGTGGTGCAGGCCCGTCAAATCAGAATCGTGCGCCAAATCAAGAAAGACAAGAGGAACCCTCTCGTACAGGCGGGAGGTTGGTTATCAATACGATAAGTGGTGGTCCTCACCCAGCTGATCGGAGTTGGAAGGAAATGGAGTCGTATGCTAATTCTATCAGGCAAGCGAACTTCGAGTGTTGTAGTAGTTTTGATGAAGGGGCTCCGGCCAAGCAACAGAAAACGATGACAGATGACATTGTATTCAGGAACAGAGACGCTGATAAAGTCGAAGCCCCCACTATCGATATACTGGTCATCTCGGCACAAGTAGGTCCCACTTGGATGAAGAGGATCTTAGTTGACAGTGGAAGCTCTGTGAACATTCTGTTCAAACGAGCTTATGATCAAATGAAGATGGAAGCCACGGACTTGAAGCCTTGTCAATCCCGAGTCCATGGTTTCAACGGAAGTTCTGCTATACCCACCAGAAAGACAGGAGGAATCTCTCTACGTCCGTCTTGCTGATAATTGACAATTAACGCCCGGGCCCAGGCCGGGGCACCCTAGCCAATTCCTCAAGGATCTTGACCCGAGAGAAACTGAAGACGAGGGAGAATCTAAAGAAAGTCAAGCATCCCTGGCCGAACTGACGATCGATGTCTCAGTTGGCAATAACGATGATTCGAAAATGATAAAGATTGGATCTCAGCTAAGCCAGCAAACTCAAGAGGAATTGGTCGAATTTCTGCGGGCAAATCTTGACGTATTTGCCTGGACACATTCCGATATGTGTGGGATCTCGCCGGACATCGCAAGCGACACCCTGAACATTGACCCGCGGCAAGTCCCGGTCAAACAGAAAAGGCATGGTATGGATCCAGAGAGATTTGCCGCCCTTAAAGAAGAAGTAGAAAAGCTTAAAGCGAACGGGTTCATTCGGGATGCCCTATATCCTGAATGGGTGTCGAATCCCGTGCTCGTCCGAAAGCCGAACGGAAAGTGGAAAACATGTGTCGATTATTCCGATCTAAATAAAGCATGTCCCAAAGATAGTTTCCCGCTTCCCAGGATCGACCAGCTAGTAGATTCGACGGCTGGGCATGAACTCTTATCCTTCATGTACGCGTATTCTGGCTACAATCAGATACCGATGAATTTACCCGATCAAGAACATACCAGCTTCGTAACTAATCTAGGACTTACTGTTACAAAGTTATGCCATTCGGACTCAAGAATGCCAGGGCCACTTATCAACGATTGGTCAATCGGATGTTTGCCAACCAAATCGGGAAAACAATGGAAGTATATGTAGACGACATGCTTGTAAAATCACGACTCTCCACCGACCATGTTAAAGACCTGGAAACTATGTTCAACATACTTTGAGAATACAAAATGAAGCTCAACCCACTGAAATGTCACTTTGGAGTTGCATCCGGAAAGTTCCTTGGGTTCATCGTTAACGCTCAGGGAATCGAAGCTAATCCTGAAAAAATTTAAGCAATCAGAAATCTTGAAACTCCAAAGACTAAAAACAAGTCCAGAGTCTCAATGGAAAGGTAGCCGCATTGAGCAGGTTCATTTCAAAGTCCATTGACAAATGCATTCCCTTCTTCGACCTAATCCGAAAAGGAAAACAAAACTTTGAATGGACCACGGAGTGTGAGGGCGCTTTCCAAGCACTAGTTCAACATTTGTCCACACCACCTACCATGTCGAAGCCTATTGATCACGAGAAGTTGTTCGTATACTTGGCAATATCAGAAAACGCTATCAGCGCTGCATTAATTCGAGAAGAAGACAAGATACAGAAGCCGGTGTACTACGTCAGCAAACGATTGACTGGGGCCGAAAGGAACTATCCAAAGCTAGAAAAGTTGGCTTACTGCCTTGTTATTGCATCAAGGAAACTCCGATCGTATTTATAGGCACATCCCATTACTGTTTACACCGACCGGCCGTTACGACAAGTCCTTTCGCGGCCTGAGACGTCTGGTTGACCACTCAAGTGGAACATCGAGCTAAGCCAGTTTGATATTACTTACACTCCAAGACGAGCAATCCAAGGACAAGTCCTAGCCAATTTCATAGCTGAGTTTACCGTTCCAGAGGACTTGCCCGAAACCAGTAAATCCCCCAAATACGTCTGGAAGCTCTATACCGACGGTGCATTTAACGATCGGTGTTCGGGCGCTGGTGTTGTACTTGAAACTCCCGAAGGCCGATCCATATGCTATGCGTTGAAGTTCGATTTTCATGTGACTAATAATGAAGCTAAATATGAAGCCCTCTTAGCTGGCTTGAAACTTGCTCGAGATCTGAGGATCATCGCAGTGGAAATTTATTGTGATTCTCAATTAGTTGTGTGTCAAGTACGGGGAGAATACCAAGCAAGAGATCGAAGGTTGGCTGCTTACTTAGCTTGAGTTCAGGAAGTGCTAAATCAGTTTGATTATTATGCCATTTATTGTATACCTCGAGAACGCAACCAAAGAGCCGATTCACTGGCAAAGCTAGCTAGCATAGGTGAAGCTCAACAAATGGGACTCGTCCCCGTAGAAGCACTATCCTTCCCAAGCATTGACCAGGCAGAAATAGACCGGGTATGAGAAACCGTCCTCGAGAAGGATTCATGGATGACTCCACACAGAAATTACATTGAGCACGGAACCCTGCCAGAGCACAGGAGTGAAAAGAGACAGGTCCTTCGAAAGGCCTCACGCTTTACCATCCAGGATGGAATCATGTACAAAAGAGGGTACTCAGTCCCTCTACTCCGGTGTATCGCTCACGATGAAATTAAACGAGTATTGCACGATGTGCACGAGGGAGAATGTGGCGATCACACCATGGGGCAAGCACTTGCCAAGAAAATACTTCGATACAGATATTACTGGCCGACCGTGAATCGCGATGCGTCAGATTATGCAAAGAAATGTGATAGGTGCCAGAAATATGCTTGAATTCCTAGAGCTCCTCCTACCGAGATAACGCAAATGGTCATCCCATGGCCATTTGCAATATGGGGCATCGACATCATCGGTGCTCTACCTCTGGCAAAAGGTGGTGCGAAGTACGCCATCGTCGAAGTTGATTACTTTACAAAGTAGGCTGAAGCCGAAGCTCTCGCTACCATTACAACGAAGAAAGTAATCAACTTTGTGGTTTGTAACATCATCTGTCGATTCGGTCTCCCACACACCATTATTACGGACAACGGAACCCAATTCGACAGTGCTGAATTTAAAGATTTTTGCAAACGATTTCACATCCAGAAGAAATTCTATGCGGTTGCACACCCTCAGGCAAACGGACAGGTCGAAGCAGTTAATAATGTTATAAAATCCATTCTAAAAAAGCGACTGGAAAAGGTCGGTGGCAAGTGGGTTGATGAACTTCCTATGGCTTTATGGCTTACCGAACAACCCACAAGATTGCGACCGGTCACACCCCATTCTCTCTTTCTTACGGTTTAGAAGCCGTTATTCCGGTTGAACTAGAAGTACCTTCCCATCGTGTGACATACTATGATCCAAAGACAAATGCTATATTACTTGCTGAATCTCTCGATCTACTAGATGAGAAGCGTGAAGAAGCTGATTTGAGGGCAGCTGCGCATCGAAGTCGAGTCGCCCGATTGTACAACGCCAATGTCCGTCCACAAACCTTCGAATTAGGCGATCTCGTCTTAAAAAGAATCTATCTGGTTCCTTCGCATATGAAGCCGACATGGGAAGGACCGTATGTTATTGAACGAAGGCTCGGAGATGGCACATTCAAGTTATCGACCGTCGACGGTCTTACTCTGCCAAGAGCTTGGAACAGCAAGAGCCTTCGCCGCTATTACACATGACATGCTATCTTTATCCATTTAGTTTACTTTCCTTTTTGCAATTTGTTTCTACATTTCGAAATTAGAACTTGTAATAAGGCAACTGACTTTTCCATACTTTCTTATTTTAGCAATAAAATGCAATCTCTTCGAGCCAGAGCTGTGATTTACTTGAAATGCTTCATATGACCATCACTATGCACGGAGAGCTAAGTTTCACCATACGGTGGAATTTATTCAAATAGAGAGTGGCTGTGGTGCAACCAATCACTCGCTAAGTGAAACCCGAGCTCGGGGACAAGCCATCACACCAAAGTCAAAAAAGGATTGATACACGACAATCCTTCATCAACTCCGAACTCCCAGAGCGCGAGTCGGAGTATAAAAATCAACTCCGAGTTCCCAGAGCGCGAACCGGAGTATAAACATCAACTCCGTATTCCCAGAGTGTGAAGCGGAGTATAAACAACAACTCTGTATTCCCAGAGTGCGAAGCGGAGTATAAACATCAACTCCGAGTTCCCAGAGCGCGAACCAGAGTATAAACATCAACTCCGTATTCCCAGAGCGCGAAGCGGAGTATAAACAACAACTCTGTATTCCCAGAGTGCGAAGCGGAGTATAAACATCAACTCCGAGTTCCCAGAGCGCGAACCAGAGTATAAACATCGACTCCGGATTCCCAGAGTGCGAAATGGAGCGTAAACACCAACTTCAAGTCCCCGAAGCAAGAATCGAAGTATAAATATCAACTCCAAATTCCCAGAGCGCGAGTCGGAATACAAATGTCAACTCCAAGTCCCTAGATCGCGGAAATATGATTAAAACTTAAGCCGGCGTGACCAACCGCCAGTAAACAAATGGCACTCCCCGGAGTGTGGATATGACCATCGACAATCAGACAAGCGTGGAAAAGCCACTCGGTCTCCACTTGACTCAAACATCCGTTCAGTGGCACTAGGCTCACATGACGAAAGCGAGAAGCAATCGCTGACCGATATTCTACAACTCATCCCCGAGACTGGGGGACAGGACTCAAGCATCGACCATCGACTGAAGTGATGCGACACAAAAATTCAACTCGCTCCCCGGTCGCAAACCATGTCCACAGTTTCCGAACTTGGCAAACAAAAACAAACTTGATTCACGAGCTAAAGCTTCACAAGTACACTTCAGATATTGAAACACTTGGACAAATACACAATGACAGAAAAGAAGTCAAAAAGGATAAGTTTCATTTCTATTGTTTATAAAAGAAGTTCGTGTACAAGTTTCCAAAAATTCCTACTAGCAGGGGCCGAACCCGCATCTATACACGACCAACAAAATGAAAGTCAAAATACACCGGGGAAGCATGTTTAATCCTTCTTCTTCCTTGGCTTCCTTCTTGGTGTAAACCCGCTTGAGCCACCACTAGTCTTCCTCTTCGAGCCTTTGCCTTTCAATGGTTGGTCTCCTGGTGAGGGCATTATATCAACATCCTCCTCTGAACTCGAATGGATAGAAATGCTGCCTACCGACGGAGTTGGAGGGATCAGATCAGATATGGAAGATGGAATGGTCGCGCTAGTGTCAGAAAATGTACCACCGGGCGATATCATTCTAAGTGGAGCTGGACCAAGCGCTGCCGTTCCACCTCCAGAACTACCGCCATGTGCTGATGCGTCCATTTCAGCGGCGATTTGTGCCAAAATTTCCTCTTCATTAACCACTCGGGCGCGCTGGGAGCATCAACAGACGGTATCAAGAAGCTTGAAGCAGGAGCGCCTCCGCCCATGACAAATGGTAAGTCAGCTAAAGGTTCACCATGACGGCGAAAGAGTTCCTCCATCAGCTGCTCGTCGAAGACAAGTGAACCTACCTGCATATCGTCAAGAGACGCGGCAGTAGTCACGACAGTCGCTTCAACAACGATAACCCCCTGTGTCTGATATGACTCTTGAGTAGCAGGGGGCACGGCCGGTGCGGCATCAATCACTGGACAAAGAATAAAGAGAACTGTTAGAATTCAATAAAGGTTCCGACCTAAGACAATATGGATTGTTTAGAGTACCTTCCTCGGTTTGACTTGACGGCGGCGGAACGGCTTCAGTCACTTGCACTGTAGCCGAAGACATCTGTGGTTGATCCGGATGATAAGCAGGAATGGCCTGGGGATCGACCGTAGATGAGGATTCGAGCTGGGTTGATGCGGGAACTTCAGGACTTGCTTCATGGTGGTCAACTCCAGAACCCTCTCCCACTTCAAAGTGCTGGGCGCCAAGTCTTTCCTTCTCACGCAGAATCATCGACTCGTGGAGAATCTTCTTTTCATCCTCAGTCAGAATGCGATTCTCAAGTTCGAATTCATCCACAGACTCGCCCTGATGCGCCTCCTTCTCCTCCTCAACCAGTCGGCTCCAAGCATTATAGAGATGCATCGAAAAATCATCGAGCCAGGCCAGAATCCTGTGCCTCAGCACGTTAGCATTGTAAACAACGAGGAGGTCTTCGATGTTAGCCTCTAGCCTGGACTCGGCCAACTTCACTTTTTCCTCCACCTCAGCCTCCACCTTGTGGACTTTAGCCACGGCCGCATCCCGTTCACCCTTGAGCAGAACCGCCTGCTCGCACGCCTCCTGGGCTGCGGTGTTCGCGTCATCTTTTTCCTTGGCCATGTCAGCAAATTTGGCCTTGAGTTCATTAAGCTCCTTGACCGCCGCATCTCGCTCGGTAGTGACTTTGGTGTTCCGGTGGCCCATCTCCTCCACCATGGCAACGTGTGTCTACCCCAACCTCTCCATTGCCTCCTTCGCTTCGTCAGCTCTTTTGGTGGCCTCGATTTCCAATTTCCGAGAAGACCCGGCCTCAGTAGTGAGCACTTGAATGATCCGGTCCCTTTGAGCAAGGTCGGATTCCGTTTTCTCGAGTGCTTTGGCTCGCTCAGCAGCCATCTTAGAAGCCTTCTCCGCAGCCTTTACCCACTCTCTGTACTAAGTGTAGATGTCATGAATGTACTCATGCATCGTGTTTTCCACTCCAGCCGGAATTCTTTTCAAGTGTGGTGGGAAGACATAGCCATCGAAGCAGATGTTCGGAAATTCCTTCCGCATCTGAGCCAGTTTAAGGGCCCCTTCTCCTATGGGCTCGGTGGGGACCTGCTCTGTAATTATAGAGGCCGTAGTCTCGACTCTCTGAAGATGAGTCTCAGATCTAGAAGTATGGGAAGATGGCCTGTGATGAGGAGGCTCTGGCGGGTGTGGAACGATAACAGGGGGTGGAGATGGAAGTCTAGGAGGAGGAGAGCGTGATCTAGACCGATGTCTGTACTCCCTATCCCTATCACGCCCATACCTATCTTGGTGAGAGTACTCGCGGTCGCGATCTCTATCCGAGTCCCTCCTGTGAGAATCATAATAATAAGAAGATTTTCGGGTCGAATGGAGATTCTCGAGCATCGATCCTCTTCCAGACATAGTACCTGAAAATGATAAACGAAGAAAGAGTTAATAACTTCCTAAGTTGGACGATGTACAGTTGTGAATCATGTAGTGTAGTGAAGTGTATGCATGTGCAACCCCCCGACCAACCAGAAATGTCGGTCGCACTCGTAGCAAACGACCCGCTCAGTTCAAGAGCGCTATCAAGCTCCTCCATCCCGGCGTCGTGTGGAGACGACACAAAATCCGGGATCGGAATATCAGCAAGCCCTGCAAAAGGACTATCTACTTGCAGGGGAGGAGCCTCCAAAATTCTAATCCCCGGAAAAGGTAAAGACACGACCACGGATTTAAATCTCTCAGATTTAGGGCGTTTGTGAGCAGCAGCCTTGCCTTTTCTTCTTCCTCCCGAATCATGGACATCAGCAGAAGGCCCAGCTGGGAGATCGGTATCGGTAGGCGTTCTTTCGGGATCAACTTCGTCGGCTATCACGACTGCGGGCGCTTTGCGCTTCACCCATTTCTTCGGGACCACTCTATGTGTCCCTTCCAGCTGTATGCTCTGCCTTCGTTCTGTCAGCTCGACAGTCCTCAAATTTCTATCAGACAGAACCAAGTCTATGTGCCTCTCTTCGCCCGGAAATGCTTGAAGAATCCGAACAAGCTTTCTGAAGTATGCACCGTCAGAGCGAGAGATTGCAGCTACAAAAGAGAAAAGTATGTCAGTTTTGAAATCAGTTACTAATATCCCGATGATTCAAGAGAGAAATAGCAACACTTACGTCTATCCAACCCCGCCTAGCAAATCCAGGGGGCACCGAACATAGAACCATTCGGTTTTATAGTAACTTAACCTTCCCCAGGAGTCCAGTACAATGTGGCAGTTTCTGACCGCTTCCAGGAAAGTGAAAGAAGGGCTGTCTCCACGGCTCTTGACATTGAATAAATATCTGATTTCGATCGGCTTCGGCGGTCGAAAGAGGATCTCCATAAACAGGACAAAGGTGCTGTTCAACAAGGCATACCCGTTAGGATGTAGCTGAGATGGAGCTATGCCAAGAAATGATAACATCTCCCTTATATATTGATTGAAGGGAGGGAGTGTCCCCGCTGTGCAAGCATGACAGTTGAAAGCAGTAAACCCCTCCGGGGGATCGTGCGGCCTGTCATTTGGCCTAGGAAGTAGCACGTCGTCAAGCGACAAACCGTACCTTAAGTAAATCCATCCTAGCATATCTTTGGAGATACCCGACGGCACTGAGTCTTGCGGATTACAAAGGAATCGGGCCCCCGGACGGTCATCCGGAGCTGGCTCTATAACTTCGGCTTCAATAACTGGTATCTCTATGGTTGGAGGGACAGAACTTGAGAGTTCCTACTGCTGTGAACTTGAGGGTTCCATGAATAGCTAGCTTATGAAAAATCATTGTTAAACAGGCAATAACGCTCGTGCATCCCACAGTGTAAAGTGTGTGAGTGCGTGCTGTGCAGTGTAGTACTGTATATCATTTGAGAAGATCTACAGGATTAAAGAAAGCATGTAAACAACAAGACTTCAGAATTCAATCGGAAGGACCGTCATCGCTGACCGTTACAACCATACCATCCAGCTATTAACTATCATTCCAAGTTAAAGTTTGTTGTCATTTTGATAAGTTCCAGTTTCATCGACGAGCTTCGATAGGCAATCAGATATGCGGTGAAACGGTTAAGTCCAGTTATGCAAGTTTGAAGCTCGTCGGAATCAGTTGTTCAAATGTGCAAGGAGTTTCAAATTTTTTAATGATCAATTCGTATCGCCCACGAGAGCGGTGTTCGCATCGATAAGTTACAGTCATCTGCATACGAGTTCGACTCGGTCGAGAGGCTGGGAAGTTAAGATCGAGCAGAGCACAGCAATTCGACTAGCTCCCAAGCCCACAATTCGACTCGCTTCAGAGCCTCCACCTCGACTCGATCCAAGGCTGCGGTTCGACTCGCTTCGAAGCCTCCAATTCAACTCGATCCAGGGCTATAGCTTCGACTCGCTTCAAGGCCACGCACTTCGACTCGATCCAATGTCATCCACTTCGACTCGGTCGAAGGTCATCGTTTTGAATCCATCAGGCGCAACCCCTTCGTATCGATCTACGCATCCAAAGCATTCGACTCAATGCGAAGCTCCACCACCGATCGATACGAAGGCCTCCGCCTCATCATCTCGAAACCCCCGCTCCAGATCGACAGGAAGCTAAGGCCATGGAACTTTCGATCGACCATGACTCAGGTTGATTTGGTGCTAAAGAACCGAATCTCATCGTTCACACGTTGGATTCGCTTAATGAATTACCTAGATCTGTCAGATTAGTTCGAGTAAGTGATGGTGTGAATCGGTTCGAAGGCAAAGTTGTTTTCTCCTTTGTTATCTCGAGTCTTAGAGCGATGCGAAAATAAGGTAGGGAAACGAAAAGTAAAAAGTGAAAAAACGGCTAAGTACAAATTATTTATATGGACTCGAAAGCAAAGGGAATAAACGTTTCGCATCTCGGTGGATTCGAACACGCATTTCAACTCCCTCTCCAGTGTGTCGATACGAAGCTCTCCTTCGCATTGCTTGCCTTCGACCCCGTCTCCGATGCAGCTCTACAAGCCATTATTTCGACTCGCTCCTCCGTCTCCTGTGCATTTCGACTCGCTCCTCTGTCTCCTGTGCGTTTTGACCCCGACTCTGATGCAGTACGAGTCCAAGACCGAGTCGAACAAGCAGTTCGAATCCATCAGGGAAGTCTACATCGACTCGCTCCACTTCGACTCGTTTAGTTCGAACCCATCATCAAGTCGAAAAAGCGTGTCGCATTCATCGACTCCATCAAATCACTGCTTTCAGAGGACAACTCAATCGATACGAATTGCCTGTTCGTATCTAGTGACTCCATCCATATCGACACGAAATACTTACTCCGCATCCATAGATCTAATGAAAATCATCTTCGATGTTTCAACCCTTCACATCGATTCAGGAGAGGATCGTTACGAAGGAACATTCAAAAGCAACCGTCGAGCGTTGTTGCAGCGAATTTCACATCGGTTCAGGAGAGGATCGATGCGTAATTCAAAAATAAAATAAACTGACAACGACTCGGGGACGTACAAACGTCAACGAGAGTCAGGTTAACATATATGCATGAATGTCGGACTAATATTCAATATTCTAGATTTTCAGGAATCAGAAACACATCCAATAACGATTACAACAACAAACGGGTAACCACTAGCATACATCAATAATACAGGGTACAGCAGTTGACAGTCAATAGTTTACATTATCAAGAAAAACTGTCGAAGATTACAGCTTTCATCAAAAAGACGATAACTATTCAGAATGAAGATTGCAGCACTTCAAAACACATCATGTTTTCACAAGACGTACTTTGGGGGGCACATGTTATCCCGCCTTTTGGCAAGGCCGTGACACCAAGGAATTGACTAATAACCAACGACGGCCCGTCCTAAAGATCAGTTATAGAGATCGGTTATACACAGGCTCACTATGGATGTCGACGAATTTTGTCCGAGTCCGAATCGAGCCAAAATTGGTAGGACATGACAAGCTAAGCCATGAGAGTCAACGTTCCAAATCTCAAGTCAATCCGAGTTCGTATGCTCAAGTTATGAACGATACAAAATTAAATAAAACCAATCACCGGTCGACTCGCTCCCTTCGACTTGCTTCCTTCAACTCGCTTCGCATCCACCAGAAATGACTCCTTTGACTCACTCCACTTCGTGTCCGTCACTGAGCCTTTGTTCGAATCCCTCAGGACACTCCACTTCGACTCGCTCGACCAGTGCACGCTTCGACTCGCTCGATCAATGCTCACTTCGACTCGCTCCGCCTCAAGCATACTTCGACTCGCTCCACTTCGTCGACTTCGCATCCATCTGAAGGCGTCTACTTCATGTCCATCGATGAGGAGCAAAGCACAACAGTCAATACGGGTTAGCGCTACGTCACCGAGTCACGCAGAACCGAGTCGAACAGAGCAAGTCGAACCAAACAGCCTACCGGGAATCCCATTTCGTATCGATCGTATCTCCTAATCTACAAGTCCAAATGCTATGAAATTTTCACAGAAGACTACGTGCATGCTAAAGAATGTCCACGCCAAATTTTGACTCCATTGGATGAAATCTTGATCGATACGAAATCTGATCGTATCGATCACGGATCAGACCAAAACTTCATGGGCTGGGGCGCACGGGCCTGGTCACGTGCCAGAGAGGGTCTCCCGAGATCTGAGCGAAATATCAGCCTCCTACACCTATAAATAGACCCCCAAAGCCAACAAGAAAGGGGTTCTTCTTCCTCTTTGAGATCTCCAACGCCCGGACTCCGCCAGATCCAGATCTGAACTCCATTGCTGCTGTTACCAACGAGATTTACTGCTGCAAATCATAATTCTCTGTTGTAATTCATTGAATCAACTTGTAATCTTCAAAGAAAGATCAATAAAGTAAACTACTTCATAGTGGACGTAGGCAACATGCCGAACCACTCTAAAATTCTTGTGTCTCCCTGCATGTTAATTATTCTCATTTTTGAAATTTGGAGTTTTTGTTAGATAATTCCTCTTTTTACATTTAATTTCTTCACTTTATCTCTTCAAAGACTTCCGAAGAGTGTTGTGCCCAATTTTGGTACAAACATAAATAACTTGCCCCTTCACACCGATAGCTGATCCCTTAACTTAGAAAAAATCCTATGCTTAACCATCGGCATGAAAGCCAGTTGGGATGATCAGTGATGATGGTTACTCCGATCGAACTCAAATCTCATCATCACCGTTGCATAATTCTGTATTGTTTGGCACTACACTACACACACCTCACTAGATAACACTTAGCATGAGGGGACATGTTAATCCATCTAACCATGACTATCTACTAAGTTTAATAGCCATCGGTTCTAGATGTTTCGAGCGTTCAGCTGCAATTACTGGTGATCAAGCCTCTGCATATGCTGAATCATATGGTGAGTCAAGCTTAGCAACACTCTCTACTTAGCACACTCTAGGTGAATAATCGGAATAGCCTGAAAGCTCACACCATGTACCAGGGAATCTTCCAGATCTAGGAGCATATGATATTATAGAGCCATCCCTTGATACACTTGAGGGTGTCGTATTCCTAGAAGATCCAGCAGACTTGACTGCTTCAAAAGTTAACGAGACATCTCTTCGCCGAAATTGCATTAAGCATGAATCCCATATGATGACATATTGGTCCCATCTCGTGACCAAAGGGCTCATCTTCCTCCAATAGGATATACCGTCCACAACAGATATATGTGCCTAGCTGGGGTCGACCACCATTTAATCCGTTCATCCATCGAATGCTCCATTTTATGAGACTTGCTCCAACTCAACTGCTTCCGAACAGCTATGCATTTCTCTAGAGAACATACATAATTTTCCTTGAATTCTTAAATAGTGAGCCGACCGAAGAAGAAATCTGATTTATCTACAGCTTCAAGCGACAAAAAGAAAGTCTGTCCTTCACTTATATTGAGCCAGTCAGCGATTGTCAAGTCACTACAACAAAAAGTGTCTTTTATAGCGGCATATAGCCGCTATTAATCACAACCATAGCGGTTTGATAAGCGTTGTATATCGACATGTTATAAAAAACTGTTGAATATTTATAACACAAAATATGCCGCTATGGTTGAGCTTAGTTTTATAACGCAAATTCGCCGCTATGGTACGTTAATTCAATAGC
Organism: Allium fistulosum; assembly: GCA_030737815.1. NCBI lineage: Eukaryota > Viridiplantae > Streptophyta > Magnoliopsida > Asparagales > Amaryllidaceae > Allium > Allium fistulosum. The sequence continues at coordinate 755,773,085 of CM060908.1, read as the reverse complement.
TCATTATAGCCGCTATAATACAGCTAAATCTCAACGGAATTGAAAATCTTTATAACACCATTTTACCGCTATAAAATATTTATTCAATAGCGGTCATTTCACGCTATTAAATCAACATGTTATAGTATTGATAAATTCTTTTACAGCTCATATATGCCGCTATAAAAATCGTAGATACACTTTTCAAGAGCTATGCCTATATATTACATTTTAATAATAGCAATCAAACTAAATCTTCATAAACGAATAAAGATTATAATCAACAAATATAACATAAGAGCATGCTCAGAAAGAAATGTAATATATTTTTCATTACAGTGTACAAACATTAAAGCAAGTGCATAACCATTGAATAAAACATAAGCCTACAGCCAAGTTAACACAGAGAAACAGAAAATAATGTCAATTTAATTTCTCTTTCATTAAATCTTAAGAGGCATATCACCCATGAAATCATCCCATTTCTCTTCCATTAGACTTAAAATTCCCTCTGCTTGTTTTGGAGTAGTCAACGATGAAACAATAGCCCATATATTTCCCAACGAAAAGAACCTAAAATCCATGTGAGCAGGCTGGAGATTACCGATTAAATACCCTCCTTTTTCAGGCATCCAATCAGTCAGCCAATCAGGAATTTGATCAGGATAAATATTGAACTTGTTAGTAGCGTCGTGAGAGTATTCTTCGGTTTTATAGCGATAAATCTCATTTATTTTCTTCAAGTCCACCCAGTAGTATTCCCTTATGTGGAAAGACAGTGCACTTAGTCTGTTGTTAATAGCACGCACTAGATCTTTAGATCCATCGTTGATCGTAATCACGTCTCGAGCGCAGCGTAAGGCTGAGTAAAATAAAGCCTACAGAACAAAACAAATCAAATACTAGACATGATACTGTCTTACTGTGTTGATAACATTAAAATTCTATAAAAGCTCTAAAAGAATTACATTAGTAACACATTACCAAAATTAAACAAAAGCTAGCGGATAACCATATCATACGACTGATGAAGTTATTTTCTTCTTATGTAAGTATGTCCATTATTCTAATGATAAGATTTGGAAGTACTTGGAGTTGTTTTAACGACTGTATGAAAGTTTTTTTATATGTTATCTTCTTTGTTGGAACTTTTTTTTTTAAATTTAGACACATTTGTGGTTACTAAGATATCTAGATTGATGAGTGCTAATCATCTACTGATAATTCTATGGAAAAGAAACGTTGATAAATCTTGTTGTATCAAAATATTGATGTAACTTGCTTTAGCTTGTGTCATGTGTACAATATATGAGAAAAATTTGTACATTTACAAAATTTTGATATATGTAATACTTTGTCATGCAATACACATGCAAATTATTTAACCGGGCAAAACTTTGATACAGCCCTCTATATAAAAACTTTGTTCTAATTCTATGTAGCAAAGATGAGCTAGATCTAAGCTTTAAGAGTAAAAATTAGAGAAAACTGACCAACTGGTAACCGATCAGCTTACTTAAATCTTAAGAGGATGTCCATGGATGCCCATTCTGCGATCAATCATGCACGAGCCATCAGTGACTAACAAAGTAGGGAACATATCAAAACCATCAAATAAACATAAATTTAATATCAATCTGATGCCTGTCTGTACATCTCCTCTTTCTTGAAATGCAGTCTCCTGTGATCTTCCCATATGCTCTCAGCAAAATAATCCACCATAATCTTGTAAAGAAATATTTAGGTCTCAATGTTTCTTTTTCTTTTTTCCCACTTGCATATGCTAATCAGTGAAGAGAAGAAAATATATAAATATATCCGTGAGATCAAAAGTTCTCGAAGGTGAAAACTGCAACCAATTTAAACTGGTAAACTGAGAAGTACTTATAATTGACAGAATTGAGTACACAGAAACCAGGCCCATATGTAATGTATGCAAAGATATTCAAACTGGGCTCAAACAACTGGTGGAGTGGACTACCATGCATTGTGCCTTCCTAGTAAACAATTAAGTGCAGCAATGCAAATGTGTGCATATCTGCAAATACATACACTTGTACTCCCTCCCTCCCTCCCTCTGTGTGTGTGTGTGTGTGGATATGTGTTATGACTCACCAGAATCGACGGGAGCAACTCTTCCTATAGCAGCTTCACCAAAATCAGGATCAAGAACCTCTTCATACGAACTACTATCATCATCTGAAGGTGCAATTCTGACTTTAAAACTAGCAGGCATCAAACCCTGACCTGGGCTATAACAATCAACAGTCCATTAATTTCGGATAATTTTGTTGTATGTATATAGCTACATTATATTTGCACATATATACATGGAAAATTGCAAATTGTCCATTAATTTCGGATAATTTTGTTGTCAAAAGGAAAGGGTGTCTTTGGTAATAGATTAAATTAGCTACTGCGAATTTCCTGGGATTATATTTCTGTCCATATTAATTTTTGTCAGTTAACTAATACCTTTTGATAAATGCTCGTTAAATTCTAATAAATAGATTATTTTCATTTTATTTATTTATTTTTGTTGTTGTATATATAAAATTTATGTCGGTAACTAGGATTATATGAATGGAAGAAAAATGAACAGCTAAGGGTACACTAAGTACACAAAATAATTTGTTATCGTCGTCGTCTAAATTTTGGACATATTTCTAGAAACATCATGTTACAAGTGGAATGTGGTTCAATTGAGAAGAACTTACGTCTATCAATAACAATGTTTTTGGTGAATTAAGAACTCCTAAAAAATATATATGTATATGTATGTATGTATGTATATATGTATATTGCACGTTAATGTTGTTATTGTATAAGGTTAATTATGATTTTTAAGATTCTACTAAAATAGCATTTTGAGATATATTTATACTTTTTTTTATAGTGACTTTGTTTTTATATAGCAACGTTACATCGACATATATACACATGGAAAATCTTCCAATTATCCACTATTTTCGGATAATTTTGTTGTCAAAAGGAATGGCTCATCCTAGGAACAAATCAAATTAGCCATTGTTAATCACCCGGAAATATACACATATACTTATATGACAAAGACAAGAATATTTAATTTTGGTTTGCTAACTTAATACACTTACCATTGTGCACTTCTCATAATTTCTGCTCTTTTAGGTCCAATGTTTTGTCGAGCGCTGCCTTCAGATATATTTAAGTAAGGAAGAAACAATCTACACCCTGGAGGAGGAGGAAAATATTAATCCATATTTTACCAGAATTGGTTGTTATCTCATTTTAACAAAAGATATATGTAAGTGCAAAAATGTTAAGTCTATTACAATTTATACATACATATAGAATCAATAATGATATTCTAAGGCAGGGCCATTAGCTTAGTTGCATACTGCCTTAACCCAGATCGAACGAAGACAGTATTTCATTTGCCTGTTTGGAAATTACACATATAAATAAGTTTCCAGTTTACCTGGATATTCATGAAACATCAATATAGAGATTCATGGTTTACCTCAATCAGAGTGACATGAATGTGGTCATTGACGTGAGAATAACTTTCGTGCACGTCTTTCACTCTGCAAATTTGCTATTAGGCCCGAAGGTAGAAGGGTCCGAATTGGTGCGGGAATAATCTGATCGACAGCAACAATTTCCTCTTTTGAATTCCAGCCGTGCGATTGAATTTCGCAATCTTCCGCGTTCAACTTTTCTGGCCCTGTAGCAAAGTCCTATTTTTAGTTATGTATAACATATTAAGATAAATGAAAAAGCATAAGAATTTATATCAAATATTATTTGCATTACTCCTACAAAGTGAAATGTAAGGACGTGACTGGTTATATAGGCATGTGTATAAACTTGTACATAAAAAACTTAAAATTCAAAGCAAATACCCCTTTAACTTTCATGGTGTAATAATTGATTGAATTCTATTTACACCCAAATCTCAGTCCTCTCTTTCCACATTTTATTGTTTCCTTGCCAAGCGCATCTTTTGCTGCCGCAGCTTAGATAAGAATCATCCAATAAAAAATAACAAAGTGTATTTAATTAACAATTTGCCAGTTCTTGTTTCTTTTGTAGATGCTCAAAGCCTATATTAGACCTAATAAGAATTTTGGCATTAGGAGATGTTACGTTTATCTCAATCTGATTTCACACTCAGACACATAGCATTATGTACATGTCTGTGCCTTTAGTCTGCCGTCCAGTAAGGACTATAAATAATGATAAACATTCTTCTTCCCATTCACAGTCACTTCACTGTTACTTAGCATTGTAAAGAAATGGAAAGGAGCCCTAAAATAAGTCTTGCACTTACATTGTTATTGTTTCTAAACTTTATTAGCCTGTTTACAATATCTATGCAGTCCAAAACTCTGCGTAGGTGTAATCCAGTCCACTTCTTCTAACTTACTGAAAAGAGAGCTATTATCAAATGATGACAAAGAAGCAATTCAAGCCAAGTTTATTAACAGTGATGAAATGAAACACTCGTGGATTTTATTAGGTAAAATGTTCATTATCATTTAGTGGAGCATTTTTGTTGATTTGGCCGGTGAACTTTATATTTTACTATATTAATTACCTGTTGGGGGTAGGTGAGTTGGGCAGTAGTTTACATATTATATTTTACTAAGTGGGCCACTTTAGTTGTTGAAAGTGCCCTTAGTCACTTTGATTCTGCTCCTAAGTCACCTACATGTGAGGTTCACACTATCTCTCTTTATGGAGTCCTCTGATGATGGCTCCACAACCAGTCCATTACAGTGACTATACTTATCCTTATGATCTTACTGAGTGGAACGAGAATAAGTTTCACCATACGTAAATCGCCCAACATTGTCATCCAATTGGGAAGCAAGATAGTTTCCTGTATCCGAAAAAGAATCACCAAAATTCACTATGGAAGCGAAGCATGATGCGAGAGCTAGATTGAAATATGTGAAGATTATTGCAGTGAACCAGGGATGATTGGTGGTGGTTGGATGTTGTCAATTCGGAGATGAATGGTAGTGTAGCTATATTTGGATGTTGAGGACTGTTGATTTCAGTGGTCGTAGTTGCATACTTGTGATGACAGTGAGGCAGTGGAGAAGCAAGTTGAAGTAATGTTCAGGTGATGGTCTTGTAGTGGTGATGAAGGAAGTTTGATGACGATGGTCATAGAAAGTGATGGTTGAATCAAATGCAAAATGAATAGAAATGCAAAGGGAGGAAATATGGTTAAATGGACAGAAGTATGGAAGCGGGAGGAACTAAACCAGAATGTATAGGAATAGAGAAATGTAAATGCAAAGTACTGAATGCAATGTAAATGTAATAGAGATGTTGTGATCATAATAGAAGCATGAAATACAAAGTGTAACGCAAAATGAAATGTAATACAGAAGTATGTAACAGAAGTATGCAATACAAAGTTCTGTTTGCCTAGTTTAGATTCGCAAAGTGAAATGCAATGTTTTTTTTTCTTTTTAATACTAAATAAGCTTTTACATCTACTTTTAGCCAGCATGTTAACAGTGTCTCTATGGAAGGTGAGGAAGTTTGTGGGTGATTGGACATTTAAATCAGAGGCAAGCTGGTCAGATTCAAGTGCAGGTTCCAAAGGCTTGGGAATCCACCGCCTAACTGGATTATGAGGTAAAGGAATTTCGGAGGGAATAGGTAAAAAAGACTGAACATTGAGGAGTTGTAAACTTGTAATGGTTGTGGACCATGCTTGCATAATGAATCAAAATGTCCAACAGAGTAACCAAATGATTTTAGATCTTATCGAAACAAATTTCTTTGGTAAGCACGTCACATGAATTGTCATGCAATTATGTCGACAACAATGCAACAGTCATTATTGATATCAAATATGGTTATTCTCACACATAAGACAAAGTAATGTTAGGAAATCACGTAAACAGTTTATTGCATATTTGAAAACTTCATACTAACTAAATTCAGCATAAAAGGTATTACTATATTATTATGAATGTCACAGCTATCATCACAGAAAGCAAATTAATAAAACAAATAAACTTCGAGTTTCTATTGATTAGCGTAACATATGTATATCGTGTTTTGGATATAAATGTTCTATGTTTATATTTTGTGTGTTGATTATATTGTTTATAATACTACCGTGCGCACTAATTACAATAGAACATTTTTATTTGTGTTTACTTGTATGTGGTGCAGGATTGGATGCTGAAAGAAATCTCAATCCGTATTCACTTATGCTTTCATTTTTTAAAGGCTTTGCAAATTAAATGACAATATGATTGTTGCTAGTTAAGCCTTGCAGTTCACGCAATCACTTATGTTTGAGACTGTTTAAAGTCATTTCTGTTTTGTTTGCATCTGGACTTGTCTATTGTCAAAAACCAGTTTCTCATTATATATTATGTAAAATATTTGCTACCTTTATGTAAAGTTCATATTTACGAAATTGCTATGCTGTAACCTTCATGCAATATGAAATTGTCTATTGTCCAAACATTTTATTGAAAATAAAATCTCATACGAATTATGTTTGGGAAAAGGAAATCTATGTCTCTAAAAAAATTTAGACAATTATTACACATGCACAAGAATTCGCCAGAAAACCAGGCAAATAGTTTTGTTGGATGAAGTCATGCTCCATAGCAGTGAGCAACTAATGAAACAGATGACATACTTAATGTAGTACACTTAAATGGACAGACATTTAAGAGAAATTATCCCCTTCATTCCGGTTATCATAATTAACACTGTAAAGTAAATAAACCTACATACTAGTACTGTAAAAAAAAAATACGGTCAGTAGCTCGTACCCAATCCTCCTCCAAAAGCAGTATGAAGAGGCTGTTTCCTCCCAAAAAGGTGTTTCTTTCTATTTGTGCTAGGGAACACAGGCTTATCATTGTCCGAATCAGATGAAGACGAGGAACCTTTGCGTTCATGAATCTGTTTTTTTATCCTCTCCGCCGTATTACTGCTTTTTTCTGTTTCAGACAATTTGACTGTTATACATACAATTAAACAAATTGCAGAATTAGACCTCAAATTTAATGATGTATCACGGACTGTAGATTTATAGTAATATTGACTTAAGAGTTCAAAGATAGAACAAAAGGTGTGGAACAATTACAAGAGCTGTTCTTCCAAATGTTAATTTAAAAAATAAGCTGACGAATTGTAAAATTGAAATTAAAATTCAATGGCAGATCCTTTGAAATGACCTGCACGATTTATTTTAGAGCCTGATATTCACTTTGAGCACTCTAAACAAAAGCGAACACTAATATATAAGTAAACGAGAAACAAAATATGATAAAATACAAAATCATGCATCGCTTTATCTCCGCAACATTTACTCTGACATAAACTTATTCTTTTCCAAATTTGATTTTTCATACACCTTAATGCAAGCAAAATAAAGGGAAGGTGATCTTACAGTATATCGATTAGGGCAAAACCAGTATGATCGGATCTCTCTTCAAAGATTTTAGTATTTTTTTGTCTAAATTTAAGTTACTTTTAACATAAACTGAAAACTTCAATCAAGATGAGAGGAAAAAGCGGTTTTCCATTTTATTGAAAATAAAATCTCATACGTACGCACGCAAATAGGCTTAAAGAACAACTTTAACCTCAAGGACACGAAGGATAACTTTTTGCAATATTTTAGCACATGAGAAAACATCATTCAGCTCAAATCGTACAGTAGCGACGAGAAAGTTGAGTGAGCGACGGTTGTGATTGGCGGATTGCGGCCAGAGAGATGATGCGGCAGCTTGGGAGTGACATGATGGTGATAGTCATCAGAATTCCCAATAAGTATTATCAGAATTCAGAATAGATAAAATCGACTTACCCTATGCTTGGTTAGGAACTCTAGGCATAGACTTGGAAGGAAGATGAAATTATCTGAAGCGGCAGGTAGCTGAAGAAGAAAAGAGACAATAAAATTTGAGTAAATTATTGGGGAAGAGGGAAATTAACGAGGAAGAGGGAAAGTGAAATAATTAGAGGAAGCCGCGGCCACCAAAATAATTTCCGCTTTGAAGAGCGTTACATATGTAGTGCCTACCAAAGATGAACAAATTAAAGCAAATAATAACACGGCGAAATAAAGCGTTATCTATTGCCGTTATAAAAACCAACTTTTCTTGTAGTGAGTTGTGACTAGTGCTTGGAATAAGCTTAGCTATTTTATAAGCAAATGGTTTTATGTTCGCTGTCCACCCAGGTTTTCACAACGGTGGTTAATAGGACGTAAGTGTTTTTCCAAACTATAGCGTGAAAGCTTTAGTCAAATCATTTTCTAATTAACATAATTTTCTAAATTATGCAGATATTCCTTTGAGACCTGGTGGCGATGTTTACCAAACCGCCATCACAACACACTGAAAAGTTCCAAAGGAAGATAGGGAGATCGGTTCCCTTATTACTGATGAGCATCTCTTGTACTTTAATTTGCTAGAAGAGGATCGTAGCACCGGCCAGGCCGGGGACAATGATGAAGTAGTAGTAGGTGGTCGTATTCAGCCAGAAGTAGGTCACGTTACCCTGACATGCCCTCAGTTTCAAGCCAGGAAGTCGAGGAGGCTCAAGGCAACGTCGAGGAAGGTGAAATAATAGGCGGTGGTAATGAGGTTAGCATTGATGACATACATTCAAGTCTTGAACTAGTGGCTAAGCAGTCTTCAGATGAGCAACTACTTGCATCCAGGAGGAAGCTCATTGTTAAGCTTCATAAAGGGCAAATTTCTAAACAGCCTCTGCTAGTTACGATAGCAGAGCAGACTCCATTTCTTCCATCTATGGATACATTTTCAAAGATAGGACCAATTCCTACTAAGTTTAGTTCCTTTGATATAGGAAACATGAGCATAGATGGTTCTCTACTTTGTTTTGACGATGACACCATTCCTATTAGTGTAGAAGAGATTACTCCTATGAGCAGGCTCCAGTACATGGTCCGTTGAGGGGACACTAGGACACTCATGTGCATGTGCACTTCACAACACTATCTTGCACTTGTTATATGTCTGTTTTCATCGAATCTAACTTGTTCCTGTTTCCTTTGCAGGTTCTATGAAGAAGAGAAAATATACATATCGATCCCTGGAAGAAAAAGTGTATCTAGCTCAAAGGCCCCGGTCGGGATCGTACCACCAAGGGAGTGGTCGAGATCACGATTCAAGCCATTGCTCTACCACAACAGGGATGATCGGGATAGGAGTAGTTATGATGGCGATCATTCTTCACACAACTCTGCTTTTAAGCACCGGCCTAGATCTAGATCACCTTCTCCTAGAGGTGCAGATAGGCAATCTGATCGCCGTGATGAGATTTCATCGGCTGACACTTCTTGAGCTCCAACTTCTACTTCTATTCCTATATAGCCCACAATGCTATCTCATTCCAATCGGTCTTCCGAGTGCAAATATCATAAAGGTGGTTCTCAGACTCCTTATCAAAGGCCTGAAAAAGATACTGTTGTCACTTCGGTCGATACAATTGAATAGCTTGCGGCCGCCACCCGTATGACTGGACTTAATGGTATATTCCCAAATATCTATTTTGATAGGCTTATGTTCATGCCCAGTCTAAAGAGAGTTCAATGGAATTCTAAGAAAGGACTATGGCCTGCATGGCCGACATTCACCACCAATATAATGAGTAGGCGCGAGTTGCTAAAAAGATTTTTAAAGTTTCAAGAGATAGGCTGTAGGAGATCAAGAATCAAAAGCTTATCGAGGCCGATAATAAAAGAATCATAACTACCCTTGATATTGAGGTCGAGAATCTGAGAAAATCCTAGGCTAAAGCAAAGAAGAAAACCAAGGATGCTATCAAAGCGCTCAAAACCGAAAAGACTAAGCACCTTAATGAAATCGAAGAGGTGCATCACTGAAATCGTGAGCTAGTTCTAAAAAAAGATGTTGCCAGAAGGAACGCGGTTGGGCTAAAAACCAAACTCAAGCGCGAAACCAAAGAAAAAGATAAAGTGCAACAAATTGCTCAAGAATCATATGATGAGCTGGTCATCATGAGGGAAAAGAGGGAGAGAGCGCTCAAATGAGCCAAGGATGTTGACACTATTGTGAAGAGAGAAGTTGAAGCCGCGGAGCAGCGGGCAGAGGAACGGGTCATGGAGTGGTTAGAGCCATTTCTTACTCAATACAATGCTAATGTGATCTAAATCTAGAGTGGATGAAAGATGATTATCCCATACTCTTTGCACATGCTTGGGAGCAGATCATTGAGGAAGAGAAAGAATTTCTCTAAGGCACTAAGGTGGATCTGGAACAGTTGGAGAAGGAGATCCTAGTGAAAGATGAGCTCCAGATTTTACACGATGGCCTACTTCTTATCCATCCAGAACTTTCCACAACCATGCAAAAAGAAACAACGAAGGTTCTAGACTAGCGTAGTACGATGCTTCAGCTAGTTAAGCTCTTGGGGCTCAAGCTACTCTTGACTCCAGCATTGATTCGGGGTATGATCCGGAGAGGCCTCAGATTCGGAAACCTATTGTTCTCTCTCTTATTTTGAAAGGGCCTTCGGTGGCACTGTGGCTCATGTAGAGCTCCAGACCGAAGAAGGTATCTCCTTGACCTCTCCTATATTTCAGAGAGTTATCATGTCGTTTGTAAACTTCACCAACCTCTCTTTCCGTGTCTCTCTAACTTCAAATCAGCCTGCGATCGCCACGCTTCCTCTTATAGATTCCCGACTGGGGCAACAAGTGCCTTTGATGGAGTCAATAACCGTTACAGCTTCGACAACGATCCCCAGTGCTCCGGCTAAAGAGACTCCTGACCTTGACGAGCGGTTGATTGATGCTTTACTGAATGAAGAAACCGCTAGGACCCAGGGTGCTGAGATTGATGAGGATGTGATCATCACCAAGGTTTATGTCTCCACCTGACCAGACCATGGCCGGATTTGAGTAGAAACTCGGGTTGGATATCCTCCTTGCTACACAGATCAAGCAAGAGAGGTTGGAAGTCATTCCTCCTCCTTTATCCACTGCTTTGCTCGGGCAGACCATTTACCCTATAGTCTATATTCCTCCCTCTGGGAGTGCTTAGGGCATACTTATCGAATCCTCACATAGTACCCCAGTCTCCGTTTCTCCACCTAAAAGTGCTCAAAGTGTGCCTATCGGTTCATTGTAGAGTACTCCAGTCAAAGGCAAAGGAAGTGGGGGAAGAACAAGAAAACGGTCGGAAGGATCCAACGCGCTTTCTTCTGTAGAGAAGAAAGAGACGAAAGAAAGAAAGAAGAGGCTCAAGAAGTGATTGCTTGTCTTTTTTGCACCTTCTAATTGTACAGCAGTACTTAGGATTTTCTTGTTCCCTGCTTTTGTTTTGTTTAGCCAGTGTGGTGTGGGTTCGGCCCTTGCTTTTGATTTTTTCTGTGTTGATAACACTTGTGCTTAGCTTTTGAATTTCATGTGAATAATCTGAGTTTTTTGCTTCATCAATTCTTTGTTTGGATTTGCCTATGTACTTAAGAAATACGCTTTCCATCCAATATACTTGTGGTCTATCTCCTTCAATGATTATTTTAGACTATGTCCTTAGCCCATTTTGTAGTTCACCGGCCTACCACCGTCCTAACGAACGTAAGGTAACCACTAAAATGCCAAACACTGGGCGTTAGTTAGGGTTAGTCATTTAGGATTAATGACTTACGTATCCTCTTCCATGATAATAATTTTTGGTCGCACCAATCTTCGGGTGCTGGTTTAAGTCAGCCACTTTGGGTTGTAGACTGTACATTCTCATCTCGAATGTCTACACTCAATCATGCCTAACTCCGTATGTCGATTGAAGGCTTGTAAGTTAAGTCCCACCTTACTCCAGGTATGGATCTTTTGTTTTTCCTACTCTGAGCAAGAGGTTAAGAGTTGAATGGTCTTATCACATCCACTTCGGTTTATGCTCCTGTCCCCAATCCAAATGCAAGAGTTAGCATACGGATGGTCCTATCGTGTTTGGTTTAGTTTATGCTCCTGCCCTCAATCCGGAGGTAAGAGTTAGTTCATGGATGGTCATGTCATATCCGGTTTGGGTTTATACTCTTGCCCCCAGTCCGAGGACAAGAGTTGGCTAACAGATGGTCTGGTCATGTCCATTTAGTTTATACTTCCACCCCAAATCTGAAGGCAATAGTTGGTATGCAGACAATCATGTCATGTCTGGCTTAAGTTTATACTCATGCCCTTAATCCAAAGGCAAGAGTTGAATTGCATCATTATCCAAACACCAAAAGGGACTTCACGCGTTTGATCATGGGCCTCAAAGGTTTGACCGGCACCTATCTCTAGGCACCTGCACACCTGCATTAATCATATGCAGATTTATTCGAGTTGGTCAAGTCACAAATCTTAAGTAATGGAAGGACATAATTTTGGGTATGAAAAGCCGTTTTATTTTATAAAAGATGGAAATGATATGATCCATCTTACTACATGGCTCTAGTCAATTATTTACAAGTTTGTTTCTAAGTAACTAGCGTCGCATGTGCTCGCTATTCCACACCCTTGGGAGTGAGATACCGTCCACAGTTGCTAGCTTGAAAGTGCCATCTCCAAGCTTTCCTCTATTGCGTACGGACCTCCCAACTTGGGCCCAAGCTCTTAGGGTCTGGGAAGATCCATTTGAGAACAAAAGCACCGATTTCAAAGGTTTGACTCCTGATTTTGGTATTGTAATATCGAGCGACTTGGTGTCTGTACGCAGCTGCTCTCAATTCAGCTTCGGTCCACTTCTCATTGATCATATCGAGGAACTCCAAAAGGAGCTACACATTTGCTTGTGGATTGTAATGCATCACTTAATGAGAAGGTACTTCCTGTTCGATCTGAATCATAGCCTCTGATCTGTATGCCAAGGCGAATGGACAGTGACCAGCTGCTGACTTGTGGGTGGTTCGATAAGCCCAAAGTGTTAACGGATGTTCATCGACCCACTTGCCCTTGGCCTTCTTCAGTCGCATCTTAAGAATGGACTTGATAATTTTGTTTATGCTTTGACTTGTCTATTCACCTGAGGATGTGCTACCGCTGAAAATCTCTTCTCTATGTGATGTCGGTGACAGAAATCCCTGAACTCTATGCTGTCGAATTGGATCCCATTATCAGTAAGGATTGCCTATGGATCTCCAAAGCGATATATAATATTTCAAACTACAATGTTTATCACTTTCTTCATCGTAATAGTGGCCAATGGCTCTGCTTTAGCCCATTTGGTAAAGTAATCAACTGCCACGATGGCATACTTCGTGCCACCTTTAGATATCATAAAACACCGATGACATCAATGGCCTAAACTGCAAACGTCCAATGACTGACCATTTGAGTAATTTCCATCCACAAGGCTCCCGGAATTTTAGCAGATCTCTAGCACTTGTCACATCTTCGGGGTATAATCACCTGCGTCTCGATTGACGGTTGGCCAGAAATATCCGCATCGAAGAATCTTTTTCACTAAGGTTTGCCCCTTAGTGTGGTCGTGACACGCCCGTTCATGAACTTCTCTTAGGACTTGTTTGGCCTCGTTGTGAGCGAAACACCGAAGCATGGGCATAGAGAAACCCTTCTTGTATAGTAATCCTTCTCACATGATGTATCTTGAAGCTTGGCGAAGGATTTTTTGTTGTCCAATCCTTCTCTCCGGAAGGATCCCTTTTTGCAAATAATTCTAAATCAGAATCATCTGTGACTCCCTTTCAGGTTCGGTCTCCAAGATCCAATCAACATCCATCTGGTCGATGCTCGAAGCTGAAAGTACTTCCACCAGAACCAAGCTCATGAGCTGTGCACCTCCAGAACTAGCCAACTTAGCCAATGAATCAACCTTATCATTTTAGCCTCTGGGAATATGTGCTATCGCATAATATTCAAGGTCGTCGAGCAGCTCAATAACCCGATTTAGATAAGGAGCTAACCTTGCTCCCTTTGCTTGATCTCTTTTCGGACCTGGTATACCACTAGCTGGTAGTCGCAGAAAATGTGCAAAGTCTTTATTCCTAGTTCCTTGGACACTTTGAGTCCTGCAATCAGGGCTTTGTATTCAACTTCATTGTTCGTCGTCGGAATGTCGAGTTTCAGGGCATAATTGATCGGATGTTCTTCAGGAGTGATAAGTTCGACTCCAGCTCCAGAACATCGATCATTAGATGCACCATCCCTGTACATCTTCCGTCCAATTTGTTTTTCTCCATTGCTCTCCGGAGGATCATTTCGTGCAGTGAATTCAGCTATGAAATCCGCCAAGACCTGACCTTGGATTGCACTCCGAGGATAATAGGTGATATCGTATTGACTCAATTCAATGTTTCATTTCAATAGCCTCACAGAAGTCTCGGGTTGTTGCAAGACTTGTCGTAAAGGCTAGTCAGTGAGGACACTGATAGGATGAGCCTAGAAATAGGGGTGGAGTTTTTCGAAAGCAATCAATAGCCAGTAAGCGAGCTTTTCTAGTCTCGAATAGTTTCTTTCTACTCCCGTCAACCACTTGATGATATAGTAGACCAATCAGTGGATGCGAGATTCCTCGCGTACAAGTCCGACGCTCAGAGCATGCACCAACACCACTAGGTATATGAACAAATCCACATCACCTATCGGTTTTGAGAGATTGGGAGGTCCCTCCAATTGATTCACCAAAGCTTAGAATGCTTCTTTGCAATCTTGCTTTCACTCAAAGTTTCTCTTCCCTTTCTTGATCACTTCGAAGAAGGGGATGCACTTGTCAGGGCTCTAGAGATGAACCGGCTCAGAAACGCGACCATCCCATTTAAGCATTGGACCTCCTTGATCGACTTTAGGGCTTCGATCTCTCTCAAAGCCTAGATTTTTTTGGATTGGCTTCAATCCCACGAGAGTTGACAATGAAGCCTAAGAACTTCACTGACGCAACGCCCATAGAGCATTTCAAAGGATTGAGCTTCATCCTGTATTTTCGGAAGACACCAAACATCTCTGCCTGATCATCAACGTGGTCTCTTGAATGCCATGATTTCATAAGCATGTCGTCCACATAAAGTTCCATTAATTGTCCAATCTTGTCATTAGACATCCGGTTCACGAGTCTCTGGTAAGTCGCTCATGTGTTCTTTAATCCAAAGGGCATAACAGATAGCAATAGAGTCCGAGGTTAATAATGAAGCTGATGTGTTCCTGATCTAGGATGTGCATCGGGATTTGGTTGTATCCGGAGTACGTGTTCGTAGATGAAAGTAGCTTGTGTCTAGTGGTCGAGTCCACCAACTGATCTTTCCTCAGAAGCAGGAAGCTATCCTTTGTGCATGCCTTATTCAAGTCCGAATAGTCAATGCATATCCTCTACTTTCCATTTGCTTTTTTCACCAAGACACGATTCGATATCCAATCTGGGTACAAGGCATCGTGTATAAAGCTGTTGTCCTTCAACTTATTCACTTCCCCTTTGAGTGTAGAGGATCTCTCCGGACCCACGCTCTGACATTTCTATTTCACAGGAACACATTTGGGATTGATGTTTAATGCATAGCTCGCTACCCCGAACGAGAACCCACACATATCTGAGTGTGTCCAGGCAAACCGATCCAGGTTCGCCTGGAGAAATCCAACCAAATCCTTCATCACACTAGCGCCAAGCTGAGATCCAACCTTTAAGACTTTGCTTGAATCATCCATGTTGACTAGAATAATGATCGTCAAATTGGTGGGAGCTGCTCGTCTACCTTCTGGCTCTTTTCGTCGATCCATATCATCGTAGAGCCGACTAGTTTGCCCGAGTCGGGGCTCAGGATGTAGTTGCTATGCATCCAAAGCCTTTATGTAGAGGGCCCCTCTACATTATTTCCTTTCTCCTTTTGTTTTGCCTCCTTTAGCTCGTCTACGTAGCATTCGCCAGCAGTCACCCGATCTCCATGCATAATTCTCACTCCATTGTCTATAGGGAATTTCATAGTTAAACATCAGGGAGCGATTGCCCCTCCGAATTCAACTATGGCCGGTCGGCCCAAAAATGCATTATATGCGGAATATTTATCCAACACCAAAAAAGGAATGACCCGCACTCGTTGGCGGTTTCCCTCACCAAGTACCACCGGTAATTCAACAAATCATATGGCTTTAGTAACCATCCCATTGAACCCCTGTATTTGAGACCTATAAGGCTTCAAATCTTTCTCCTCCAATCTCATTTGATCATAAGCTTTCTTGAATAAGATATTGACTGAACTCCTGCAATCAACGAGCACCTCCCGTACAATAGCAGGACCAATCGTGGCTGAAATCATGAGCGGGTCAATCGTCGTAGCTTCCACTCCATCAGCATTTCTATTCTAGAACAATATCATCTATCATGGTTCGAGATTGTTCCAACAGAGCTCCATCCTCAATAGCATAGAAACTTTCATTCTCAGCATGTTTTATAGCTTCAATGTATCTATCCATTTTCGCAAAGCTTTTATCGGCAGGATGCGGAACGCCGATGATTGTGTTATTCACCACACATCTTTCTGACTACTTGGGTGGATTAGCACCAAGATGAGATTGCCCCTGTTGGGAAGATGATCCATGGGGTTAGAAGTTCCTTGCTCGCTACCTTGTGCGGCTTTCACATACCGCAACAACTTCTTTTTTCTAACCAAATCTTCAACCATGTCACTGAAGTGCCTGCACTCATTGGTATTATGACCGAGAGTCTCATGTAATCTGCAGAAATTGCCTGACTTCCTTTCCTTCTAAGTTGACTCCTTGGGAGCCGGCTTCCTATATGGTTCAGTGTCTTGAGTAGCTAGATAGATGTTCACTTTTGAGTTGTTCAGTTCAGTGTAATTGCCATACTTAGGAGTCCGAAAATGATTTCGATTATTCGACTTATGCTTCTTGGCCCCATTATTATACTGTTTTTGACCTTCATTTTGATTTCCAACCTTCACGTTTACATCCCCGGAATTTTCTTCAGTTTTCATTATAGTGACATTACTTTGTATTACCTCATCTGAATTTCCAGCAATGGTCCTTTGTGGATGCTTGCACGCATTCTCCCGACATAAATATTCATTGGTTTTCCTATAAAAAGCTTCCATTGTCGATGGTTGCTTCCTTTCCAACCAGTCTTCGAAATTCGAGTCAGGATGAACTCTCCGTACATAGTGCTATCAGTACCATGTCTTCATTAGGATGCATTACTTTTGTTACAGCCATCTGGAACCAATTCAAAAAGTCCCCCAACGACTCTCCTTCGGCTTAATAAATGTTAGATAGTGAAATCACGTGCTTCGAACATGAAGCGTGTAAGCGAAAGTGCTCCATGAACTTTCATGACAGCTCAGTGAAAGACAATATGGACTTCGGTAGAAGCTAAATGAACCACATCGTAGCCACACCCTTTAAGAAAATTGCAAAACAGCGGCACTTCATAGCATCTGAAGCTCTGGCTGAATCCATGTGCCATTCATATCTCAATAAGTGTTGCCTAGGATCTGTCGTTCCTCCTTACAACAGCGTCGTTGGTATATTAAATCTCCGAGAATAACTTACATGAAGATTGTCCTCTATGAATGGGTTTTGACTCACATTGGTACCCCATTCATCATTAGTTTTTAATTTGTTTTCACTCACTGATCTCCTAACCATATCTTCTAGATAGTCCGAGTCAACAAGTTCGACCGAGTGGCGGTAATCGGGTTTTGTTCCGAGTGTTTGGCTCGACGAACACTCTTGGGAATGTGCTCGGTACCTAGGCTACCCAAACTTGGGGGGATCCATTTGTCCAGCAGTCTCCTTATTTGATTTCCATGAGTTGTATTGTCAACAGCAGTCCAAAACTCCATATTCTGAACACAAACAACACGTTTAGAAGCCACATCCACCCCTCCTTCTGACTCTTGTGCGTCAAGCGCACTGTAATTGGGTTCGGTACCGATCCCTATACTTGTGCCCTGGGTCGGCGCTCTCCCCTGATATGATGTCCCGACAGTGTTTTAGGTCCACTTCTGCCTTCTATCCCTACACCTTTACTCGAATGAAGAAGAATTCTCTGACTCTATGCTGGAATCCCTTCTACTTTGCCTACGGCTATTTTAAGTCAGTTCATTCAACAACCTCAAGCTATGCTGCATCGTTTGATTCATTTCCTGTTGGCTAGCCTAAAGTCTGTCTTCCATCTGCTTCATCATCCTATCCATCTCTAATCTGGTAACAACGTCAGTTGGACTGGTTCTTCGTTTGCTCCAACAGGTTAGTTTCATTCCCATGTTGAGGATTCTGATTCTTAGCATTGCTAAAGGTAGCTCAAGTTGTGATAATGCATGTTTGATTTCTTGGTAGGGCCATGGTAGAAAGCTTTTAGTAGATCTTTGGAAATCTAAGTTGTTGAATTAAAAGGTAGGGAAATTAGATCTATCTCTTGGATATGGGAAATCCAATAGTAGATGATGGATCCAAATGTCTTGAGTTGAACTCTTAGTGAAAACACCAAAATATTTAAACCAAAATTGGTACAAACACCCAGAAGAGTAAGAAGTAATGATTAAGTGAAGAAAGTAAATGAAAAATAGAGGAAATTAGAAAGAAAACAAGCACATACAAATTTATAATGGTTCGGCAATCTTGACCTACGTCCACTTAAATGATTTTATTGCTTTTGCACTAGTTTTTGTGATTACAAGAGAGTGGGATCGGAATAGATCCTCGAATACAAGAGAGTAAGAGTGTAATGGCAGTGTAAAGATCCTTACAATGAACCATGCCTTTTGTATTTATAGAAGTAGATGATCAAATATCTCACCGAAACTTCTCCTACAGAACCTCGCCGCCAAGACCAAGTCTTTCAGAAAATCTCTCACCTATAGTTAGGGATCGGTACCGATCCCTTCATATGTAGTATAGGGTCTTACGATTTCTTGTGTTGGCTCGTCTTGTTGTTGGCTTTAGGATTCCAAGGTTGTTTTGCATAGTCACCTAGATGTTTTTGGTCCTAGAGATGGATCTACAAAAGGCTGAATTGTTGCTTTAGACTGCATATGGAGATTGCCAATACAACGCATGGGAATTCTAGAACAACACTTCAATCAGGCTCTATATATATAGAGATGAGTGCCATAGGAGTGGAGGCCACTTTGGGTGTAGACCTAGGGATCGGTATCGATCCCCTATGTAGGGTGGAATATTGATCCATACCTAATAGATTCCAGGGTATTGCACTTCTAAGCTTGTTCGACATCATCTTGTGGTCTTGTTTGTACTTGGTTCTTGGACCCTAGGATCATCTCTCTGGGCTGCTTGCCTTGACAATCGTCGGGTCTAACTTATCTAGCCAGTCCGAATATAGCTGGGCCAAAACGCTAGATAACAGTCATAATTAAGATTTCAATAAAAATTGATCAATCAAAACATTCCATATGCATGTGTGAGTGTGTGTGTATACATATATGTTATAATTCAAAATTAATTTAAATTTGAAATATATTAGATTGAACAATGAGATCAAATAATTATTTTGTTGAAAATCAGAATTGACTTAACCAAATGATATAATTCAAGATGTTTCACTGTTTCGACAATACAGAAATGCTTATGTCAAATTCAAATGTTTGAATAAAAAATTCATTATATTAAATAAATAAAATTTATGGAATGTGCATATGTATATGCATATTGTATTGCAACCAAAACAGACATACATCAACAATCTTTTTTCTCTTAAATATGTATACAGAATTGGTTTCATGTTTTATAAATAACAATACATGAACAATTTTTATCGAATTTAATAAGTGGAAATAGGATATTTATGTATACATGAATTTTGGATCACGGTATAGCATCATGAATGAATAATATAAAATAGAATTTAAACATGGAATGATGTTGCTCTTTTTAACATTTTGATTTTCAAATTATCTCTTAGAATGCATGATTCACCGTTTGGTCTTGCAAGAATCGAATGAACCACCTTGTTTAATTTTACTTGATTCTATTTGGGTTAAAAGAATCAACCATGGTGAAGAGAAGGGGGTGGTCATGGATGGGAGAGAGAAGAAAAGAAAATCAAGGGAAGAAAAAATGAACTAGAGGATTTTTTTAATAAGAGAATAAAAACCTACCCTATTCTCTCTTTGAAACTTCATCTTTTAATTCTCAATTAACTATATATCTATTATTTAGATGATTCCCCTTCTATATTCGGCTATGCATGGTCCATTTTGGATATAAAAAAATCACAAAATCCATTAAATAATTATTGACATTTAAAGCTTGTTCGAATGTACATCGATATCTTATATCAATATGTGTGTATATAAACTTTATATATTCATCAAAATAATTATTTTCAATACCCTAAACATCTAATTAAATTAATGATTAATATTTCTTAAATATAAACTAATTTAATTAATTTATAAAACTTTATAAAATAATTAAATCATGTGGTTTTTCAGAGAATCAGAAATGTGGTTACCTACTAGAAAACTGTTTACCTACTTAACATTATCGATGCCATACCGACGACAAAAGAAGGGGCATCGACATGGCATTAGTGAGTCACAAGGAATATATTAACTATGCATCATTACCGATGCCCTACCGACGTAGATAAATTAGCGTCGTAGGGCATCGGTATGGCATCACTCCTCTACGTAACCCCTAAGCCGATGTCTCTCTTCCACATCGCAATTGAAATAAAAAAATAAACCCACATTATCCTTGCCATCTCCGCCTTCCCTAACTTCGAACGCTGGCACCTCAACCCTAATTCGTTTGAAGCCTTAGGTGCCGCAAGTCGTAGTCATCGCAAGCCGTCGATTTTACCACATAGTCGCTCGACTTTGAAGCCCCAATCATAAACGAAGCCCACCACCTCCAACTGACATTGACTTCAAACGTCGCAACCGCCTCCTCCCTCGATGCCACTACAAAGCCCAAGCCGCATATTCCCTCCTCTTAGTCACTACTCAAGGCTCTATTAGTATGGTTTATTATTCTGAGTCAATTTATATGCAATGTTATAATTTGATTAGCTTCGTATATGATATAGATTCGTTGGTATATGATCGTTGAAAAAGGTTTGTTGGTATGATGATTCATATATAATTTAAGATATCGTTGGCATTGTTATGAACTTGTTAGATAAAGTCTTTTTCCGATATGGTATTATTAATGAAACCCCTTAGATGTTTAATTTGACCCCGTTTGACAAGTATCATATATGATCACTATATATATATATTTATTTTTTAATAAAACAAATAACAATATTCACTGGATATGTTATTTATCAGATTTGTCCCAATATTGGACAATTCATAAAGAATGGTATTTATGTTTCATAAATCAATATTTCAAATCAAACGGTGAAATATCGATGAAACTTCCTTCTTATTCCTCATGTACCCTCTTTTGTGTATGATATAGGGAATAAGGGGAAGCACTATTGAAATTTTGTTAATCGTCCGATTCGAAATGATATACAAAATGTAAATATCATTGCATTTTTTATGGGAAGTAGGATGGCCAACCATTTAAAAAAGTGTAGGAATTCCTAGGTTATTTAAAGTAATAATAAAATTAATGATGTTATTTAATTTTAATTAATATTACAACGTGTGAAAAATAATGTCAATTTTGTTTGTGTATAGAGTGTAGAAGATGGATTATTTGAAAGATCAAAGTTGGATGTATATGAGAGGTAAAAACACAGGAACGATTCCATTTCACTTTTGAAATGGCGTGGATGCATTCATGAAAGTGGCATATGGTAATAAAACTAATATTAAAGAAGTACGATGTCCATGTTAGAAATGTCGTTGCTTAAAACTTATAGTGTTATACTGTGATATTACATTTACACCAATATGATTTTATGCCCGACAATCTTGTGTGTGTATATCATGGAGAAAATACCATATTTTATAAGAGGATACCATAAATATGGACGTGGATTACGATGAGCCCCTTATTGAAAAAAATATTGATATAGAAAACAGAATGACTGAAATGGTTCATGATGTTGCTGGTCCAAATATGTGGACTGAAGAACTACGTTTGAAGGAAGATCTTGACTCAAAAGTGATTTTTTTTAATTTGTTAAAATGATTAAAACAACCACTTTATAAAGGTTGTAAAATGACTCATTTGGCAATGAAATATAGGTTAATCGCTATAAAATCTAAAGCAATGCATCAGAAAAATTTGATGAATGCAATTTTTAGCTTGTGTAAGGAAATGCTTCCACCTGACAATGTATTGGCAGAGAACTGGTACTCCCTTAAAAAAGGTCTCTGCCTTAGGATTGCCTTATGAAAATTAATGTATCTAGGTGGATGCATGAATTATTGGAAGGAAGATAAAGATTTGGTAGTGTGTAAACTTTGTAAACAACCTAGATATAAATCGATGAAAATCGATGGTAAAGGCGTACCTTTCACCAGAATGCATTATTTTCCTATTACATCGAGATTGTGAAGATTATATGCATCTGCTACTGTGGCAAAACACATGCGATGACATTGTGAACTACAACGAGATGAAGGTGTTTTATGTCATCCTTCAAACGGTGAAGCTTGGAAAATTTCGATAGGACAAATCCTGATTTTTCTAAATAATCACATAATGTTAGACTTGGTTTATGTATGGATGTTTTTCCCCATTTGCTTTGTTCGATAAGCCTTACTCAATGTGGCCAGTTATTCTAACACCTTAAAATCTCCCTCCTTGGGTCTATATGAAGAATCTATACATGTTTCTAACTATAATGGTTCGTAGATCAAAATCCAAAAAAGGGATAGACCTATACTTGCAGCCTTTGGTTGATGAGTTGAAAAAGATATGGAATGAGGATATTGTTATGTATGACGCCTCAAATAAAAAGAACTTAGATTGTTTTCTTTTTTGTTGGGGATGATAAGTGATTTTTCTACGCATGGGATGCTTTTTGGATAGAGCATTAGTGGCAAATTCACATGTCCTGTTGGCATTAGATAGAATCATTTAGGTGTGCACATGGTGGCAAATAGTGTTGGTGGGATCGACATCGTCGTTCTTTACACGTAAATGATCGTTTTAGATTTGGTATAAAAAATTCAGATGAAACAAAACTATAACTTTAGAACCAATGTCCATTCTGCATATCGAAGAAGTGTACGAGCTTGTGCGAGATTATCTCAGAATACATGAGATAGGAAAAAAGTCCAACATTCCTTATAAAGGAGAGCATCACGATTAGCGTAAACAAAGTATATTTTGGGAGTTAGCATATTGGACAAATCATAAACTTTAACAGAATAAAGACGTAATGTATAAAGAGAAAAATATGTTCGAGAACTTCTTTAATAAACTAATGAACGTGAAAGAAAAAAAAGATGATTTGAAGTCAAGAAAGGATATAGCATTATATTGTAATCGTTCCGAGCTTAAAAGTGATAGCGAACGACCAATTTCAAACATTATGCTTCTTACGAGTTGGAAAATAAGCGTCGACAAAAACTATTAAAGTGGGTTCAAAATTTGAGGTTTCCATATGAAACTGCTTCTAACATGAGAAGATGTGTTGACATGAAGGATCTTCAACTGTCAGGATTGAAGAGTCAGGATTGTCATGTTTTTTCAAAGTTTCTTTTCCTGATTGTATTCAAGGAGTTTTTGCCGCCAAAGGTATGGATGCCTATTACTGAACTTAGTTTGTTCTATAAAGACTTGCACTCAACCACACTTAATAAAAGTAATTTGAAAACAAATTGAAATGGAAATAACCAAATTATTATGTAAATTGGAGAAAATAATTCTTCTTGAAGTATTCAACTACATGGAACATCCATCCGTACATCTACCAATTAAAGCTTTAACGCGAGGACCGGTGCAGTATAGATGGATGCATTCTTTTACAAAGTACGTAAAATAAAATTAGGAGTTATATAATCTTTTTCGAAATCAAAATAGTAAAATGTACAATTGATGATTTTTCAATACAAAGGTACCTAGGTCACCTTAAAAAAAAGGTAAAACAAAAAGCATGCATTAAAGGTTCAATATGCCAAACATACATTGTTGAAGAAGCATTCACATTTTTTAGTTATTATTTTGAAGACCATGTTAAGCTGAATTCTAACACTAGTCCTCATAATGATGATGCTATGGACTAGTCATCTGACATTTCTCTATCCATTTTTCAAAAACATAGACGTCCTTTGGGTAAATGGAAGTATGGACGTTTTCAAACACTTAAAGAGTTAGTCATAGCTAGAATAATGGTGCTTTTAAATTGTGAAGATTATCATATCTTATTAGGTAACATAATATTTGTTTATTTACTATCAATATCATGTTCTATAGCATAATCATGTATACCTTAAGTTATTAATAATATCAGCTGTTTAACAGTCAATTTGAACAAGAAAATCCAAGGGTTCAACCTGGTAAAGGATTTGAGGCTTGGTTTCATAAATATGTAAGCATATGTGTGTGTGTAACTATTGAATAAACTTAGCATGAAACAGTTTAATTATTACATATATTGATGTGTATCATTACTCTAATGCAATAGGTTTTTAATAATGAAATCAGTGATATTTATTATAAAACTTTTATGTTTAGTCCAATGACGAAATATAGAAAATGCCCAATCCTATACGTAAATGGCTTTAAATTTCACATAAAGGAGTTTGAGCCAGTAAAACAACTTACAATACTTGAGTATGTGTTAAAGGCGATGAACATGGTAATCATTTACAAGATTATTATGGAATGTTATAGGAAATAATTAAATTCACTTAGTCTACAGTACCAGAGCTTAAATTTTTTTAATTCAAATGTGATTGGTTTGATACTACATATGATGTAGGAGTATGTCGTATGCGTAAAAATTATCCTCTTCTTGAGGTAAATAATAAAAGATGATACAAAGGAAACGATCCATTTATGCCGACGATGCATGCAACACAAGTTTATTATGTGCCTTATCCCGCCATGAACAACAACAAGGTCGACTAATGGGCTGTCATTAAAACAAAACCTAGATGGTAATTCAAGGGGGATATTATCATAACCGATGATCAGCTATACCAAAATGATCCAGAAGACAACAGAATACTCCAAATTACAGAAGATGCCGATGATATAGGACCACTTAACAATGAAGCATTTAATGGAGTTGAATTAGATGAAGATGTCAAGGTTGATGGTGATGATGATGCTAGAGTAAATGTAACATCCGCTATCTAGAGGCCCAAAGCTAAGTGCTACAGATGCTGCAGTCATCCATAGTATTAACTTCCGACGACTAAATACGGCTATGGTAATGGTATTCACGATATTAGAAGCATTTGAATATGAAACAAAATCACAGATTTCAAAAACATCTTTTCACATTACATTTTCAAAACACATGTTTCACATTCAAATTACATAATCCCATAATCGTTTCCTAGGTTCAGATAAGATATAATTATTACATAAATATGCCAAGAGCGACATATGCTGATGCCCCCTTTGTTGACCAGAATACTATATAGACATAACTATCTTAAACATAACACAGCAGAATAAAACAAAACAGAACGACAACTCCTAAATAGCTATCCGTTAGCCATCTACTCATCTCCGAAATCTTTATCCTTCAACCTACTAAAACCTCAACCCTTAGCCTACTCAAATCAATTTTGAGCACCTGCGTTTAAGGGGAAAAACATAAACTTTGAGTCAGACATAAAGCCTGGTGTGAATAATACTATGCATCTCGGTTATTTGATATTAAGTGAGACCACGCCGCTTAGCGAAACGGGTTTCCTCTCACTAATATCCTTTTAAAACATATCTTTTGCAAATCATAATCCTAGAACAAAAGCTGGTTAAAACTGTAAAGCGTTATTATGTAAACATACATATTAGGTAACAAATGAACTATCTGTCCGAACACTATAGTTTTGTTTGACTAACTACTAACCTTTGGCTGACTCGGGCCTACTAGACAATATAACAAAATAATCTAACATTTGTTAGACACACCACTTCTGGACGGTCTATCCTTAACTATTTGTTAAATACTTCTCTTCTGGACGGTATGTCCCTAACTTAACATCTCCCAAGGTCACCTGATCCTAATGGTTTTGCAGGCTCACCAATAACCTATTTGTATACAAACATATCTCCTTCTGTGTGTAATCATAATTTTAGTCTTACCTGTGACAAAGCCCTACACACTAGAAGTTTGGACTAAATTAGTTGGTGCTAATAGCTAATGTATAGGGCGCGACCATGTACCTGTCTCATCTTGTATGCTAATATCTAAGTCATTTTACTTAGGTAAACCTTCCCATAAATTTTCCTTGAAATCCTTTTCAAACAGATTCAAAACCTTTAAATCTAACTCTCACAAGGAAAGTACATATACTCTATGCTTTACTCAAAATCACCTTATATATATATATATATACTT
Organism: Allium fistulosum; assembly: GCA_030737815.1. Lineage (NCBI taxonomy): Eukaryota > Viridiplantae > Streptophyta > Magnoliopsida > Asparagales > Amaryllidaceae > Allium > Allium fistulosum. The sequence goes on along the minus strand of CM060908.1, from coordinate 755,746,701 downwards.
TACTCAAACCTTAGTTGATGAAAACATTTAAACCTTTGAAAGTACCCCTTTCGAATCTATTGAAAGTACCCATTTCTAAACCAATGAGAGCACCTCTTTCAAAACCAAGTAAAACCCTTTATTTCACCTAGGCCGAAAGGCCAAAACCTTCCTTTCGAAACCATTCTCAAAACCTTTTGAAACCCTTGAAAAACCTTTCCTTCGAAAGCTATAAAACCTTAGACACCTTATCTCAAATCACTTTAAAACTACCTTTCGAAGCCATTGGAAAAACCTTCCTTTTAGCCCTTCGAAACAGTTAGAAAAATACCCTTTCGAACCTTCCGAAACCATTGGGAAACTACCCCTTAGAAACCCTTCTTTAAAACCTTTCGAAAGCATCAAAACCTTCACAAACAACAACCTTTCGAAAGCACTTGGGTTCAATTTAAAACATGTGGAAAACTCCTTCGAAACCATTTGGGTTATACTTCAACAGAGCAAAAGGGTCATTAAAACCATTTAAATAAAAAACCTATCTTTCGATAGCATTCCTAAGAAAAGAAGTGATGGTGTCGAAACTACCCTTCTGAAAGCATTGGAGAAGTGGCCAAGTTTAAAAACAAAGTATACCTTCTGAAACCATTGAGTTCGAAAGGTAGGAAAAGCGGCAGCGAAAGGGCTTTGACCTAGTCGAAAGCATATATTTAAAAACAAAGGTGCAACCTCCTTAAAACCATTTCTTTAAACCATTTGACCTGGTTGGAAGCCAACCAAGTCGAAAATAATATAGTCGAAAGCAAAGTAGGTGCAGTTTCAATTTAAAACAAAGCAGCGCTTCGACCCTTTCGGAACCCTTGGTTTCGACCTCATACCTTCCGCCTTCTTTCCAATTCGCTACGCACCAAGTCTTTGATGCCATGTGCATTGGTTTTGATAGTGATGGGGGTGGAGGAACTAAGTCGAAGGCCATCCAAGTCGGAAGCAGGGTGTCGAAAGTGGCGAAACATACGTTTTATATGTAAAACTGACTTTTAACCTTTTTAAGCAATCTTTTTAACTAACTTGCCTTGTTTTTCTAGTTCTTATTGGTTGCAAATTTACTTTTCTAAAAGCACTGCCAAATTTTCAGAAATAAACACTTTAATGTATTTACAAAATACCCCTTCTCCTTTTATAAATATATAAAACATTTAAGTCCCATACCTTAAATAATTTTATATATTCATCAAAACACTTAGGAAAATTATACAAAAATTCTAGAAAATCCTTTCTAATATGTTTTCTAACATATATAAATTTCAGACCCAAATTGTATATAATTTATCTGTAAATATTTTTAAACCCAATAAATCATTTTCTTCACTAGAAAATTAATATAAAATCCACATCAATTCTGAAAATTATGAAAATTTAAACCCCTCTCTAAAATATCATTTTCGATCTAAATCTAAAATCTCAAGGCATTTGGATGTAATTAAATAGGTTTTCACATCAAAACATATCATAAAATCTATATGAAAAAGCATAAATCATCAACAAGCATATATAAACTTTTAATCATTCAAAACATGGCATAATCATGCAAACAAGTTCTGATTTTTCCTTAAAACCGAAAGCCATAAGAAAATGAGATGTAGTAATTATTCACCTTAGCTTTTTGATTTTGGATGTGAGATTTGATCCTGATTAAGTGATTTGATTCTTCTTTTGAATCCTAGTTTTTATCTTCTTCCTCTTGCTAAGGGTGGCCGGCCTTAGAAATGTTTTTGCTTGAGAAAATATGAAATGAATGTGTGTTTTGAGTTCCAAAGGGTTTAGGGATAAGGTTATCCTTCTCCCTATTTTGTCGTTACCTATTTTATTTCATGTTATCTCGTTTTGATTTACTCACTAACAATGCACGGCTACTCCTATTAAATCACAAATCGCAATCCATTAATCCACTTACATTATTTTATTTTATTTAGCTAATTAAATATCCTTAATAATGTTACTAAAAATATGGGATGTTACAGTAAATGAACATGAATATGATGATGATATTGTAAATGATAATATTAATAATGATGATATTAATAATGATGCAGTTAATTGGTAGCATATGTATAATTTATTGAAAGACCATTTTCTCTATTTGTTGTGCCAAGTCTATAACATGAAGATGGATTTATCATTCTTTATTATATTGTATACATTTGTATATGTATTATTATAACAGATATGTCTAGTCAACTCCGACACAGCCATGATGGCTCATCATCAGGTTAGGGTGGCTCATCATCAGGTTATGGTGGCTCTCACTCATCACGGCATGACGTCGACGATGCACATATAATGTCACTATTCATTCAGATTGTTGATGCTCCTGATGCTTCTACGGATGGTACTAGTCCATCCACTCGTGTATTTGAGATAGACCCTTTCATTTTCGTGGCCCGACTTGATGTTTTCCCTAAAGAGCAAGGATCAGGGTGAGTAATTACATACACTCACATATACATACGTACACACACACACACTTACAAGCGCATTAGATACATACATATACACATATAAACTCACACACACGTACACAAATGTATACAATAATTTACTAATTAAATAATCATACATTCATATATGTGTATAGGTATGATTTCAGTAGCGGCCTCGCATCCGTGGACATCCATGATGGCTTGCTTGCTCGGTTCATGGCATTCTGGCCTACATTTGGTAACATTCCTAGTGAAGTGAAGAAAGTTATTATTGAAGAATTTATGGTAAAATAATTATATTACATAATACACTATATAAATATGTATATCCTTTTGTTCATAATGTATTCAATTTGCATTTGCAAAGGAAATTCTCTTGGAAATAAGGCGTTCACAAAGAGCTAATGCATAGGGCTTGGTCAGCCACAGAATCCAAAAGGTACCGTGAGTGGACGTATGGTATGTTTAGTCTAGCAAGGAGCATCTAGCCTTTTCCCAGGAGATATGTAATAGTTCTTACAGTATTGGGAGACAGAGGAATTCAAGAAATATCGAAACAAAATGCCTAAAGTTGGAATAGAAATCCTAAATTGCATCAGATCATCATAACGATCTGGTATGTTTTTATTTGTTAAATTTATTTGACATTTAAAATAAATTAAAATAGACTTATATGATTGTGTATTTAATTCAAATTTTAGTACGAAGAGTAGCACAGTGAGCCTACATCTTGGTAACTCTATTGCAAGACTAACAAGATTGAGTCGTCAAATGAGTTCACCGCCAATAGCTGGGTAGATGATGCTTCCACCAAGTTTGCGGTATGTATACATGTATTTACATAATATTTACATACATATACATGTACAAAATTCTAATGAATATGTAAAATGCAAAATAGACGAAATTCCAGGGTAGGATTGGGGAGCTTTAGAGTCAATAGGTGGTGATAAAAAGAGAAGTAGACTGTATTCCACTCACTCACTAGAGCTGTTGCAAAAAGGGCAGATCGTAAGCTCAACTACAACAATATTCTGAGGGTACGTAATAGCTTAAACTTTCGTTGCATACATAATATGATAATATGTATGTACGTATACACACACACACACAAAACCACACCCACAAACACACTTATAATATATATATATATATATGTATATATGTATGCATGCATGCATGCATGTATAGTATAGTATAGTATAGTATATGTAGTATACATTGGTCTTAAATCCCAAGAACCACATGTATATAAATGTATTTTATACGAATGCTTATTATAATCAAGTTTGAGTTATTTTAAATTCCAAGAACCACATATATGCTATATGTATCCCAAATAAAAATAAATCGAGTTTGAGTTAAAATATACAAGTTAAGTCACTTGATAAAATAAAAAATATATAATTAGCTTAAATTATAAATATTGTTTCAATAAATTAAACAAGAGATATAGATCATTTTTAAATCATACAATAAATTAAATAAATATATAAGTTAAGTCACTCAATAAATTAGACAAATGTATATACAATTGAGTTAAATTATATATTTTGTTTCAATAAATTAAACAAGAGTTTATTTGTGTTAAATTATATTTTTTCCAAATCACAAAATAAATTAAACAAATGTATAAGTTAAATCACTCAATTAGTTAAACAAATATATGGTTAACTCAAAATTTTTTTTTTCAATAAATATAGTAGTTAAAATAAAAAATTACTCTTTATTAACAAACAAGTTTGGTTAAAATGTAGAGACCATCATTAGATAGAGTTGCTACAATTAGTAATGCCGTAGAAGAAGAAAATCGATGGTTGAAGTCACACGTCGATAAGCTAGAGAAGACGCTTGGATTGCTTACGAATGCGTTTTTACTATGCTTTCCAAACAAGGACATTTCTAGTAATGGTGATGGTGATGGAGATGGTAGGCTTGGTTCGAGGGAGTAGGAAGTGTTTATGTTATTATTGTTTAGATGTTTGATTTGGGTATATTGTGATGATACTGCTTGGATATTTGGTTTGTATTGTCATGGTATTGCTTGGATATTTGATTTGTATTATAATGATATTATTTGGATATTATGTTGTCAAATAATATTTATGATCTTATTATGTTAGGTAATATGTTTTGGTATATGAATTTGGTGGTATGTGATAGTATGTATATGAATTTGTGATATCAATATGTTATGTTAAGATCAATTTATATTGTATATATTTGGATGTGTGATTGAGGTTAGAAATGCAGTAAAAATGATGCAAATATATTTCAGCAATGGCATCGATAGGGTGTCTGAATGGCATTGAGAAATACAATTTTAACAATTTAATTAGGCATCGCTAAATCATTGGAAAGTCATCGAAATGGCATCAGAAAATCTAAGTTACACAATTTTAATAGTAGTCGGCAGGGAATCACAATAGCATTGGAAAATAAGCATCGGAAAGTCATCAGAAAATGGCGTTTGTATGACGTCGATAACAGCCCCATACAAGGTGTCTTCAAGATGTCAAGGTACATTTTCAGTCCTACTTTTTACCAATGCCCGATGATGCATCGACGTGACATCGATAGGGCATTCACCTTTGCTTTATCGATGCCCCATCGATGCCTTTTTATCATTGGTAAATTGTCTTGTTCTTGTAATAGTTGTGTGACTTGGAGAATTCTATTTTATTGCTCTCTAATTATTCTGTTAATTTATAATTTCCATAACTTGTCCAAAACCAAAGTTAGACCAACGTTCTTTCACTCCACATCATTTGAATTTGGTCCTTATCCACTTTTAGACCTCTAAACATTTAATTCAACATCATTTGTGAGGATTATAGGATATTGTTCTTAAAAGTAATGCATCCGTATTTTGAAGAAACAAGACGCATCAATGGAAATCTTTGTAAAAGGAGCCGTCGGTGTTGAAGTCTTGTTGCAGAGTCCTAAGGTAGTCTGTATTGAAGTTCTATTTGGTTGGTCATACATTTGTATATACATGTCCTTTTGGGTCAAGAGAGGGTTGTTGAGTTAGTTGAAATCCAAAGGGGAGTTGAGGCATTAGACATAGTACGAGGCCTAAACCGGTATAATATCGACTGTATGATCTTTTATTTTTATTGCGTTTATTACTCTATTTATATACCCACATTAATCATGGATGACTTTGCAAAATAAAACTATGGGAAAAATAAAAGATCTCATGTAATGATGTGCAGCAATCTTTAGACTTCGGACTATTGTTGACCTTAAGTATATAGATTTTACTTCGATTATTGTCAATCGCATGATATGAAGCTCATGTTACAGCAAAAGTTGGGTATTCGTTGAACCATTAAAGTGAATAACTGCCCAAAAGAGGATTTATCTTCTTTGTTATAGAAGGTCACCATCACCATATTTGGCAGTCAACTTAAATTTAAAATTTATGGCTTAAGTGATAAACGTTATCAAGTTGAACCAAGAGCTTTAATGTTGTATTACGTAATTAAATACCGATATTATTGGATATTTTACCATTGGCCAAACAATAGATATCTTATGATATAGTGACGAGGAAAAGAAAAGTAAACAATATATGATTACTTAGGGTGCAATTTTAATAGATTGAAAATATAATTTTACCTAAATAATCTGTAAGCAACTAAACCCGTGTCTACTACCATGCTTTGACAAATTTCGTACATGCTTTAGTATCTTTTTTAATATTACCGACACTTAAGTTCACAGCAGGGAGTCACATAATAGTGTTTGTTAGCACATTTCTGAATTTACCTTAATCTAATTAATTTATAAATGTTATACATTAAAATAGAGAAAATTAATATAAATGTTTTATTAATTTTCTATGGTTTTTATTTATTTATTTAATGCCTTAAAATTAATTAAAATAATATATAAATGTTATATATTGATTTAATTAAATATACCAGCTAAATAAATATTTAAATAATTAATAGCGTGAATTAACTAGGATCAAAATTTATAAAATATTTGTATTAGGGAGGACAAATGAACGAAAATAGACTTTGAATTATACATTTGACCTGTGCCGACTAGATTTCTAGCCAATCTCAAATTAATGGTTAAAAAGTTCTTTAATGAAGGTTACTCACTAAAAATGTTGCTTAAAATGGAAATAAGGAATGGATGTACGTAAAATGTGTTGTGTAATAAACAACACACAATATAGAGTGATTCAGTCTACAAGAGTTCTATATCCACTATGACTTCTTAATGATTTTGAGAGTTTTTGGTGACAGGAGTAAAGATAATGGAGATATTGTGCTTCTAAAATTCGGTCACTGTACAAGTTTATGGATTATCCTATTTATAGCCATCGAGATCAAGCTTTGAAGGTGTTTGCACGAAAAGTGGACAAACACCTCCAATCAGATCTATAGTAGTGAATTCAATAGAAATAGAACGCAAGTGATGTAAAGTACACATAGAATTATAGTGGTTAAGCCATTACGGTTCTGCGTCCACCGTTCATTTTTATTCCTTTTCTTATATTTCACCTTTTACAAGTGTTCAGATGTGAAATACAATGATTTATTATTAGATATTGCGATCTGAAAGCTTTGTTCGGCCATGCATGTTCGGCAGAGCGTGCGGGCTCCAAAAGTTCTCCCCATGGCTGCTGGATGCTTAGGTATTTATAGGAGTGAAAAGATATAGGGGTCTTCCCGGTAAATTAGGCAATTTCCTATATAGTTTACTCGATTCATCTATTTCCATATATAGAAGATACAATTAAAATTTTTATTATACGCTTACATTTCATTCCATAAATAATCTGCTTAGTTCAACTGAAGAGGCTCTGCCCGATAGCAGTTGGTACGATAGATAGACATAGTCATTTTCTAGTCCAGGTTCCATCACAGGTCTTCTTGGTTCGGTATCCTCCACTTCCCTCCTTATTCGACGTTAGACCCATACCAGACAAGAATTCGTGTCTGGTATTGTTTTTCACTGGAGATGAATTCTTACCCGTTGCATTACCCAAACAGGAATTTATGTTCGGTGATATGACTTTTGGACAAGAATTCCTATCTAGTTTATTTTTACCATCGGACAAATTCACTTTCTGGATAGAACATTGGTTGGTACTTCTCCTGGGCATAGCAACACTGGACCGAGCTTATGATTACTTACTTTATTGAGCGGATATATTTCCCTTACTGCTTCCATTTGCACCATCATTTTGCTTTCCTTGCCGCTTTTTTACTTCTCTTGCCTTCATGCTAGCCTGCTTCACTAGGCCTAGATATCTCTTGGATGCAAATACCCATAACATTTTCCACCCAAGCTTGGTTCGTAGACTAGAAGCAAGCTTTGTTTGATACCTAACTCCGAGTGCCTGGTTTGATTATGAAACTCACCGGCCATTTCATGCTTTTTATATTGCATTTACTCTGGCTTGGTACATTCGGTTCGGGATCAACAGTGGGCTCGGAATTTTATTGATTGGATGTTAATGTGCCGGACAGAAATTTGCATCCGGTTGTGTTTGTTCGGTGCCGGGCAGATTTGCTTGCCTGTACAAGGGTTGTGCTTCCTTCCACCCAAGCGCCTTTGTTCAATTTCCATCTCTCTCCATTTCTTACGTCCGTTTGTATCCTGATCCTTCTACTAGTATCGATTCTGCTCCAAACATTTCCAAGCTGTTGCAATTATCGTTTAGATCCTTAATATACTTTCGTAAGTGTTCCAGCATTAATTTAAACATTTATCATGCTAATTTGTTTGCTATAGTTCACATCTGCTCGGTATAATGATGTGGGTTATGTTTTTCTCCATTTGGTCCTTTTTAGGAGACAGGGGATTTTTTGATTTGTTAAGTTTTCGGCTATAAATCGTAACCTTGAAACATTTTCAATTCAAAAGGAATTAGGGTTTTAAGTTAGGGTTGCGCCGTGTTGGTTATTTTTTTCATTCGGTAGCCAGACAGCGGTGAATACTTGTGGGAGGTAAAGCATACTTTGGCTGCATACACTAACCTTTATAGTACATTACATTCTGCATGTCTCGATACATTTTCTAGAATTATTTGCCATCCATAACTTGATTGCCGAACAAAACTCTTCGTAAATTTTGAAAGAACTTCTTGGACCAAAATGGCTTAACAACTTGCTATAGTTTCTATTGCGCACATGCACACCCATACATACACGAGCACACATACTCTGTGATAGTATGTAAGATAGCTTATTGCTTCAAACAGGTATGTCGAACCATTGCCAAACTTGCTTGTTGAATGCTTTTAGAGATTAGGTTCCATCTTCTTCCACTTCTCTGGATCCTGCATTATTAGGAAGCTAGACTAACCAGCCTAGCTCTGCTGGCTCTCTTATGCATGGATTTAGGTCGTCACAATTACTGGTGGACCCCATTGATTCCTAGGGATGATATGCTCTTGCCTACTTCCGAACAACGACATCATCTCTATGGGAAGGGTACATGGCCTATTCTAGATATCATTGTATGGTTGGGCGCATCCCCCTCTTCCCTAGTGGATCACGAGCTACCTCGTGTACCTGAAGATTGCTCCCTTTCAAATGCACCCCAGTGGTTTTGCTATTTTGACCAGTCTATATGCTATCTTTATGAGGGAGTTTCATGTTCCTCCTATTCATCGCCAGATCAGGCTCCTTTATGCTGTTAAGGGCAAAGCACAAGGCTCTCCTTTCATCTATCTCGAGGTAGGGTGCAAGATCAATCCGATAAAGGACTTGTACTCCAATTATAACATGTTTAAAAAGAGTATTTCTTCATCTAGGATGATACCGTATGCTTCCATAAATGGCATTCAGGATGTAAGTAATCTTGTTTATCTTTTTCCAAATAACTCTGTGTTATTCACTAATTTTGTTTTCTTCCGGCCTCTCCTTTAGGTTTGGTGAGAGCTACATTAGGGAACGACTTGGAGGACATGTTGAGTAGGTTGCAATGGAAGGTCTCTTGCTTGGTCATGGGTGATAATTTGAGACAGCTTGGACTTCCATCCATCGAGCGTTCGCATGAAAGGCAGGGCTCCTTCCACTCAAAAGCCCATAAAGAAAAAGAAGGGTAAAGCCTTAGAAACTATTGAGATAAGTCAAGCACCATCTTTCTAGCCTAATGTTTCTAGTGTTGCCTTGATTTCAGATCTTCCTAGAGCCGATCCTTATGTTCATATGGACATAGAAGAGTCGGCATTAGATTCCTCCAGGATTGAGTCCTGCAAAGGTGGCCGACTCATAGCCATAAAGGAATGGGACGATGAAAGCATCTAGAAAAAGATAGTGAATGAACAAGTTCCTATTCTCGTGATTGCAGACACACTACTTCAGATCATAGTGAAGTCCACTCTTCTGGGCATATTGGCCTTGGTAGTTCTTTTGATCTGGACGTGGAGGAGGCCCTACACCGCACTTTCAAGGTTGAGGAACCAAAAAAGTTTATTCCTAGAGACATTTAGGTGTCTGACTACCTGCAAGATTCTAAGCTAGGGATTGAATATGGAGACTCTGTGTCGATAGTAGAAATTCAGCGGCAGTTAACGATGCATGAGGACCCTAAGGGTTCATTTAGATGTAGCGCACTATTCTCACACATGCATATGTCTACCTTTTATGTTATAGAGATGCATTCCTTGGCCTTCTTTTTTGAGCAATTACTTGATACCAATTCATTGCTCTTACACTATTGTAGGGAGTATGAGTTCGAAAAGGGAAAATTTAATACCTAAAATGAAGTAGTGGAACCCGGATGCACCCCTCTAAAGACATCAAGAAAGCCACATTATCGTTCGATCCAAGCGAGAATATAAGGCAGCTGACTATGGAGGTTAGAACAGGAGAGATTGTATTTTATTGCTTACTCGAGGACAAAGGCGACCAAGACCCTAAAGACGGTTATAGAAAGAGATCCCGCTCCCCCGTAACAAGTTCAGATCCAGGACTCTTGCCCGTTCCTCAAAATCTCCCCGGGCTTTACCTTTTCTCCTTTCAGATTCAGAAACCTCAAAGCAATAGGGGAGGATAGAGAAGAGAGGGTGGTTTTTCCTGCGCCCAAAGGCAAAGATAAGAGGAAGAATAAAGAAGGAGCGGTCACTATTACTGACCCCACAGACCCGAATTTCAATGAGTTCCTGCTGCCTTACCAGTAAAGAGACCTCCTCGCCAGCCTGCTTGCTAATGCTTCCCCTCTCCCTTTTTGAGAGCAATCAATCTTCTTGTGGATGGATGAGCAGTGTAAAGGCCTTCTCATAGTTTCATGCCAGAGTGGTCAAGGCTAGGGAGAAGGTCAGCAAAAATAATACCAAACATAATTTGAAGATTTATGAGCTAAGAAAGCTAATGCATAAAAAGGACTTAGATCATGAGGTGGTGTTAGATGCATTAGAGAGGTCTCGGGCGGAGGAGATTGAGAAACTGAAGATTTCTCATGCCGAGGAATTGGAGAAAATGATGAAAGAGCATTCTGACAACATTAAAGCTAGCAAAGAGGAGTACAATGTTAAAGCTAGGAAGTTGTTTGAGGAATATGAGAATTTTAAAGCCAAGTTCATAAAAAGATTAAATGAGCTCTAGGCGGTGGCTATGAAAATGGAGCCAAGGCCTTGTTGATTTAAAAAAGAAGGTGGTGGAGTGGAAAGCTGAAAGGGTTTCCCTTCAGGATGAGCTCAAAGCCTTGGCTACTGAAAAAACTACTGAAACCACTGAGCCTGAAAGGCCACAAGCAGAGTGTGATAAGATGAACAACCAACTGGATCAGGTGGAAGAGCTTCCAGATGAGATCTATTTTAGGATTTTTACTAAAATGAGCTTGGCTTAGCCGGTCATCTATCAGCAAATTATGGTGTCCATCCATAAATGATTAATCAAGGAAGCCAAGACTGCCCGTGAACAGTGAAGGCCATCCTTCAGTCTTAAGGGCCTCGATGGTAACTTCATAATGGAGGAGAGGGAGGCCATTCACCTCGGTTACATACAACTGGACGAGGCTAAGAAGGGCCAAAAAGAGAAGGAGGAAAGAAAAAAGAACGGTGTCTCGACTTCAGGGGCGACGACACAAGGTAAGTCTTCAAAACATGTTTTTATGCTTGCATGCATGACGTCCCACAAACTATTTTCCACAGACGCATTGACTATAAGCCAGCCTCGAGACATGCCTCCACCTCCAAGCAATGCTCAGCTACATGATGATGCTATAGCTTTTCCAATAGGAGATAGGATTCTCCTTTATAGTATGTGGGCCATTGCTCAATAAGTTTGAGCCTGATTAGGGAAAACTGTATCTGACAGTCCTCTTTATTTCCATGTAGGTAACATGCTTGTGATGGATCCTTCCGGAGTGGAAATCACTTCTTAAGATCCATTATTGGGGATCATGCCCCCAGGCTCCTCTGATCCTTAAATCAACATGGCTCAAGGCGAGATGATTGCTACTTTAAGGATGATGCCAATGTTGAGAATTTGGGCACCATTGAGTCCACTACGGATTTTGACAGGGAGGAAGCCCGTAGGCAGAATGTTATGGATAAATTTCCCGAGGAGGTTGCGGGAGTCAAGCTAGAGGTAATAGAAAACCTAAAATTAATCAAGAAAAAGCCAGTGGAACTAGATGAGGTGGATGTCGCCAAGCTGAAGGAGGAGACACATGGAGGAGAGCAAGGGAAGCCCAAGCCTCATAGCAAGAGTTGCATCTCTGAAACTAAATTCAAGTGATGCATGTAGTCATATACCTCTTTTTGTGCTTGGAATAAACACCTTTTATCCGTTCTCACCTAATTTTGATGTTTTGGTGAGGGTGAGTATATTACTTTCTGATTCTTGTACACTTGTACTATAAATGTTTGGTGTTTGGTAGCAAGATCTAGATGTTTAATATTCTTGCATGCTTGGTTTTCCTTACTACACTTTCATCATTCTTGTTTGCTTAGTATTGCAAATTTATTTCATGAATACTTTAAATAAGTTTGATCTGGTTTCTGTTTGTTGATAGTCGTCGTAGGCAATTCCGGTATTGACTGCTTGCAACGAGCCGTACAGCCGATAGCCATAATTCACCATGGGCGAGCTCAGTTATTCATTGATGATAGAAGTCCATAGCTGAATATTGGTGGCGAACCAACTAGGCGGTAGTCATGTCCAGACTGCCGATAATTCGGGTTCTTTCTTGCCATCCCAAAAGATAGTAACCGATTATCAATGAGCCGATCGTCAATTGTAACGACCCGGAATTTTGAACGAATTAAATTGAGAATATTTAATTTATTTTAAATATTTGAACGGTAATTTAATTCGAATCCCGGATATAACTTTGAAACTGACAATTAAATTGTGAAATTTAATCTATTGTGAGTTGAATAAAAATTTGAATCTTCAATTTTAAGCTGAAGAAAAATATTTCGAAAGCTTTTAAAATTCGTATTGATAATACCGAAGCTAATCGAACTGTCAGGATTGAATTTGAAACTGTTCTGTTCAGTTTTGAAATTTAATTGTTCGAATCGATATTTAAAATAGTCAATTTTCAGACAGTCTCGGAATTCGACGAAACCAGTTCCATTGGGTCCGTAACGTTGAATTTTTGTCAGATTTCAAGTTTCGTATTTTTCGGAGTTAATACGTGATCATACGTTGAGTAAATGCATCGAAATTTGAAAGCAAATCTAATTTAAATTTAAATTTAAAAATTTAAACAAAAGACAACGTCCCTAACTTCGTGCCTAAATTCACGCCAAATATCATGAAGGAAATCGTGATAACCATGCCTCTGTACCTTCGTTACTCCTCTTCAGATTCAAACCCAAGAAATCAAAAAAATAACTTCCTCGTTCTGTTCAAAATTGATGGCCGAAGCCGTTCTTCTCGTGTAAATAAAAATTTATTAAAAGGGGGAGAAAACAACTGCAGCTCCTCCCCTAATATCTTTGAAAATGAAATCGTGACAAAGCGTAGCTAGGGCGCGAATTTGGGTTTCGCGAGCGTCTCGAGACGATGGCGATAAAGTGGCGGCGATCAACGCGTGGGGGCGCAGGCGCGCGCGCGCTCGCGTGAGGTTTGGTCGATCTCTGGAAGCAGCGGCGTCGCGTTCAATTTGAAGGAGGTGATGCCGCGATTTGATTTGGGCCGCGATGGGAGCTGGCACGCTCGCGTTAGAGGGGTTGATGGCGTGCGAAAGTCGAGCTCGCGTACGCGAGGCATGGCCGCGATAGGAGCGGCAAATGTTGGTCCCAGGTCAGCGGCGATTCGACGTAGTTTCAGATCGCGATGGCGAAAACGTCGAGCGCAGGGATTCGAATGGGTTCGTTTAAGTGGTGACGGAATCTGGTGGGTTCTGGAGCATCTGGAAGTGGCGGTGGTGCCAGAGGGGACTCAGAAAACTCGCGTGCAAGAGGGAGGCTGCGTTGGGATTTTTGGGTATGGCTTCTCTTTTTGTTTGAACTGCTTTTCTAAAATAAAAACAAACAAACTTTGCAGAAGAAATAAAACGAATTTTTTATTTCTATTTAACATGTATATATAATAGTGATTTAAAAAGACAACTGTTTTGAAAATATAAAAATGTGAGCAGTATTGATTCTACTGTAAGTTTAGAAATTTATATTTTTATTTAAATAAAATATATAGAAAAAAAAATTAATAATAATGTATATATAGATAAGTTTTGAGAAGAAAAATAATAATAGGAATTTCGAAATGTTTGAAAGTTTAATTTAAATAAAAAGGTAGATTATGGTGGTTTAATTGTTTAGTTAACCCATTTAATTTTTCCAGTTACTAAAGATAAATTATTTAAAAGGGAGTTGAGTTAAATAAAATTCTTAGTTAAGTAGATCTATCAAAAAGAAATTTAATAGTTCGATTTATTTCAAATATTGATGAATTGTATAAAATTATTTATACAAGGTTAAAAAAAATGGAGAAATGGTCAAAATGGAAAATGGATGGCAAATTTAAGCTAAGGTGAGATCTTCTCACTCACATTGAAAAGTGGAAATTTTCAGTTATTGATTTGATTGACTGTTTGATTGCTATTGAATGTGCTATTAGATATAGTAGGGTATATCTATATATATATATAGCAGTATATACATATTGGCATATGTATATATTGGATTGATTGATTCCCGCCTCGTATAGCGGATGAGACCCTATTACGCCGTTAGTAAGCGGATTTATAAAAAACCTATATACCGCGATAATTCCGTACTGGAGCGGAATTGGTATTGTGCTGACGTTTTTGGATGCAGGGAAACAGGTTGGAGGGATCCAACTGGATTCCTCACCAGTAGTTATTTATTTTCAGATATTGTGATATATTCTGATATCATATGATGATATATGATATTTGACTGTGTGATGGACTGATTGGTGTTGTGACATCATCGGATTCAGTTTTGAAGTTTAAAAATAACGACTTTTATTTTAAAAAGATTTTAAAGTGATTTTTGAAAATATACGTTTTATGGAATTTTTGAATCGATTTATAAACGTAAAATTTTAAAGTTATAAAAGTTATAATTTTTAGTGAAATATAACTGAAGTGTCGTTTTTGAAATAAAAGTCGATTTATTTATAAAATGGTTTAAGTTGGGAACGATTTGTATAGAAATATTTATTAAAATTGATATTTTATAAATCAAAATATTGCACTTATAAAACGAATTTTTATAAGTGTTAAAAAGAAGTATAAATGGATTTCATAAGTGAATGAAATTAATAGATTTACGTTGTGAAGTTAAAAATGAATGAAGTTGTAGAATAAAAGATTTATAAGAGATTAACTTATAAATTGGATTTTTACCTTTAGATGGAATATTTATCGAATTATTTATAAAGGAGATTTATTAAATTGAAGTCGTTAGAAAATAGTAATAGGATTTATAAACGTTGTTTTATAAATTCGAAATCGATAGAATTTGATAAATTAAATATAGAAGATTTTTAAAGAAGATATATTCGCGATTTTGGATGGCGAATTCTTATTGAAATAAAATGTGTAGAAAATAGCGAAATGTAATTAGTGAAGTATATTCATGATTTTGGACAATGGATATATTGTCAAGTAAAATGGATAGTTTTGGAAAAGCGATATTGTTAAATGAAGTTGTTTTAAAGGATGTTTTAAAACGTGATAAGTATCGAATACATAGATTTCAACTTTTATTGTTGAAATAGACGTTTTCGAGGAATTTAAGGAAATGATGGACTATAACACTGTTGTTATAGTAAATGGTTTCCGAAAGGAAATATTTTTGTATGGTATTGGGATTCATATATCTATCTAAATTCCGAATCCCTATACTAGTGATTTTGAGTCGTCGTAACGATGTTTTACGTAACATTCGTTTTGACTCAAATAAAATGTGTTTAAAGAATGATTTCCTTAAAGAATGAAGTGTATACTTAATTTTGATTTAAGTATAACGAATATTTTCAAATGTTGAAATTAAAAGATTTGTGAAACACTTATTATTAAATAAGTATGGAATGTTTTCCAAAATGAAATGAGACATTTTGAGATTTTATCTTCTTAGAGATAAATCGAAAATGAATATTTGAAAACGATTGAAAATCGAATATCAGTAGATATTCGAAAATATAAATTCAATATGGAATTTATAAAAGAAAGGGAAATTGTTTAGAAAAATAAATATCGATTTATTTTAGAAGTGTGGAAATTTTATATCTAGTAAAAGATATTTTGGAAGATGAAATAATTTGGAAAATTATTTGGAATCTGATGATGTTGCGCATCTTTATTGATAGTTAAATAACCGACTATCAATAATTACCTTGAGTAGGTACTTGTTGTGAATTGGATGAATTTGAATGCCACACTTATTTTTGAATTTACGCTCACTATTCGGGTTAACCGGGAAAGGACCATGGGGTCGTATAACCCATTCCGAATACGTGATACGTCGTTATGAATTGCTTTTGAAGACCGGTGTTGAAGACCGGATATTTTTGAAAACGGAAGGATTACCGTCGAGTTACTCTACATCGACTGATCTTCGATTTAGAGGTTTTATCACCCTTAGTGACGGGAAGTCCTGACGTGATTGAAAATTATCCGGAATTGCAAGGGCTTCGTGAGAAGTGCCTTCGGTTCTGTTCGATCCCGGAACAGACTTGTATGGATTGTGTGTCTGACGTTACAATTTGAGATATAAAGCTGATTTCTTTCAAATACATATCTGTTGGTGGCGGAGAATGTATTCTCTTAGCTTAACACCCTTCTCTGAGACGTACGAGCTCAGAGGTTATGTAGTTGAAATTTATCAGCGATATATCCCAATTTGGTAATGTGGCATACTGAGTGTTGCTGTGAAATGATCAGTGTTTGATCATTTGCGATATGATCATTTGTTTGATCTTATATCTTTGTGATCATATGTTGATCATTTTGTTTGACCCGAAGCAGGGCTTTTTGAGAAAGCGTAGCTTTGTGGACGAGACTTCGTCGAGCCTCACACCCCGGAAATGGTCGAAACAGGACGAATGCAGCAAGGTTCTAGGGAGTAGCGCCCCTTAGTGTATGTCATTCCTTCTGGATAAAGGTGGTATCATGGTATGGAGCCCAGATACTTAACCTCTGTGGTTACTGCATTATTTTTTCTATGTGGTTTGTTGCGAATCGGGGATCCTCGGGAAGATCGGTGACGATCGGGGGATGGCATACGCGTGTCAGTAGTTACCTATTTTTGCAGAGGTAACCCGGCCTTGTGTTGGAAGAGATCCGGTTAGGTTCTCGGGTCGTCTATTCCAGGGACGTACCCATCGTGGATAGGAAGTTCCTTAGCCTGACCATTTGTTGGAAATCCAAAGAAACAATACGCGACTTGTACGGTTTTAGTTGTAGAACCTGCCATTTAATATGGTAGCTATAGCAAGCATACTATAATGGTACCTATGCTGGCTAAGATTTATATTCTACTTTCGAAATGTTTTCTACACTATGCACTAATAATAATATAAAAAAGAATTTGATTTTCGCGTAGTAAGCATCTTTGACTATCATAAGAAGAAATCTCCTCCAAGTCTGCGTTTGCATTGTGTGTGTGGTGGGAGGTCTTATGGTAGTTTCATTTTCCAAAAGCATTGCGAATTGACATTAAAAGTCTTCCTGTTGTTTATTTTAAAGAATAACTGTTTTACGATCTCACACCAGTCACCATGACTGACTCGGAGTTTATTGTTCCCTTCTAAACTCTGGGTGCCCACAAATTTCCACACGGGCAGCCTAGAGTTATATTATCAGGATATTCTGGATATTCTGGAGCTTGGAGATAAGCTGGATGACGAGACGTAGTATTTGTATCTGATAGTATTTATTCCGTTGTGTATTCTGTATGAGGACAAGTTTATATAACTGTCCATTGTTGTATATTGACTCTGATGATTGATGTATGTATAAAATGATATAGTTCTTTGTTTTAAAAGATTACTGATTTATCTATTATATATTGTTCCGCTGCGATATGTGAGATTCTGATATTGTCTCTGTTCTGTATCTGTTGTTGTTTTGTTGTTCTTCTTCTCTTTTTCTTCTATCTTCTTCTTCTTCTACTTTTTCTTTTTCTTAAAACCATAACTTTTCGGGTTTTCGGCATTCGATGGCTCAGCAGTCGATAAAGTGAGTATCGATGTTGAATTTTCGAAAGTCAAAAATTTTCGGGATGTTACATTTGGTATCAGAGCATATGGTTAAGCGACAACCCTGCTCTGTTGGGTGTTACTCATTAGAGATAGAGTCAGTAGTACTCTAGAATGAGTTGAGTGTAATAATAGATACGAGTGCGTATTTGTTAGTGAATATAAAATTTGTTTTATATTGTGATGATTGGTTTGTTGAGTGGTATATGGATTCTGGTCGGTATTGTCCGTACAACTCTATCGATAGGGGTTTCTAAACGCTCGAATAGAACAATTCGGCACAGTATTGTTTTGAATAGGGTAAATGAAATAATTTTACCCAAATCTATTTTTGTATAGAAAAGAAATGATTTTCTGTAAATTATAATAGTATATGGTTGCATGGATGTTAGAGGTGATAATATTAATCTATTATCATTAAAATTGAATAAGAAATTGAAATCGTAACTCCAAAGTTAAGAAATAAAATCCATATACAAATGAAATTTGAGAATGTAAATTTTAAATGTGATTTGTAATTTGAAACAGAGTTCCAGAGAAGTTTTTGGAAATGTTTTGAAAAGAATTTGAAAATTTTGGAGATTTGAAAAGTTTAAATCATTTTTGATTTGAAAATGAATTTCGAAGGTTTTGAAAAGTATTTTGGAGAAATGAAAAGCTCTAAACTCTTTTCGGTCGCTGGAAAATAATTCCGATGATGATCGCGACATCACCGGTGTTCATTTTCGGGTTTCCAAAAGAGGAATTGCTACCAAATTGTTTTAAATGGAAGTTGTTTGAAAAATTTGGGTTTTGTTTTGAAAGTTCAAGAGATGATTTGAATTGTTTTCAAAATGGTTTTGAAAGGTTGAGAAGACTCTGGAATACTGTATAAGAATATTTATGGAATATGATTGAATTGATAACTTATACAAATAGAAATTGTTAATGTAAATTATGTAGTTGTGATTGGAATTAAAGTTCATTAACAAATGAAATCTATAAATGTGAATTGAAAGTATAAGGAAATAAATTCATATGTGAACAAAATTTTTGAATATGAATTGTAAATATGATTCATAAATGAAAATAGAATTCCAAGAAGATAATTGAAAATAAAATTCCTAAATGAAATGGAATTGTGAATGTGAATGTATAAATGATTGTATAAATCAAGATGTAGATAAGTTGATAAATTATAGAATAATTGAAATCTGATTGGAATGAAATTCAAAATTGAAGATAAATTGAACTCAAATAGAATTGAAATTGTGAATTAAATTCAAATGAAATTGAAATGTAAAGATTGAACAAAATTGAATCGGTGTAACTTCAATAGCGAATCTAAAGATGATATAAGTAGTTTATATTGAAATTTTTGTAATAAAATTTGCAAAATGGTTTGAATGTGTAACTAGATATTATGGCTAGTAGGACATGCAGGTGTTATAAAAGGAATTGGAAAATTTATTTCAAAGATGAGTTTGAATTGCTCGAAAAAGGTAAGTATTTGAATTTCAATATGAGTTTTTGATGACTTATTTCCCTAGCCGCTTGGCTTTTTCTTTTTCTTTTTGAAATCTGAGAGTCCGTAGGGACGTTTTGTAGTCGTACCGTATTAGCCGCGCAAAGGAGATGCTGGCGAAATTTTTCGAAAATTTAGGGCGTTAGAAAATTTTTGAGAAATTTTGAAAGTTTAAAATTTGAATTTAAACTCGAATTTGAGTTTTGAAGTAAACAATGTTGTTTGGAACTTATAATTGAAGTTGGAAGCTAGTTGAAATGATAAAGAATCTTTAGTAGAAAGATTTGTTTTGATGAATTGATAAAATTATTGAATTGTGAAAAATAGTAGACGAGTTAAGGACATTTTTTTTCTAACTTGTAATTTCGAGGACGAAATTCTTTTAAGGAGGGAAGTCTGTAACGACCCGGAATTTTGAACGAATTAAATTGAGAATATTTAATTTATTTTAAATATTTGAACGGTAATTTAATTCGAATCCCGGATATAACTTTGAAACTGACAATTAAATTGTGAAATTTAATCTATTGTGAGTTGAATAAAAATTTGAATCTTCAATTTTAAGCTGAAGAAAAATATTTCGAAAGCTTTTAAAATTCGTATTGATAATACCGAAGCTAATCGAACTGTCAGGATTGAATTTGAAACTGTTCTGTTCAGTTTTGAAATTTAATTGTTCGAATCGATATTTAAAATAGTCAATTTTCAGACAGTCTCGGAATTCGACGAAACCAGTTCCATTGGGTCCGTAACGTTGAATTTTTGTCAGATTTCAAGTTTCGTATTTTTCGGAGTTAATACGTGATCATACGTTGAGTAAATGCATCGAAATTTGAAAGCAAATCTAATTTAAATTTAAATTTAAAAATTTAAACAAAAGACAGCGTCCCTAACTTCGTGCCTAAATTCACGCCAAATATCATGAAGGAAATCGTGATAACCATGCCTCTGTACCTTCGTTACTCCTCTTCAGATTCAAACCCAAGAAATCAAAAAAATAACTTCCTCGTTCTGTTCAAAATTGATGGCCGAAGCCGTTCTTCTCGTGTAAATAAAAATTTATTAAAAGGGGGAGAAAACAACTGCAGCTCCTCCCCTAATATCTTTGAAAATGAAATCGTGACAAAGCGTAGCTAGGGCGCGAATTTGGGTTTCGCGAGCGTCTCGAGACGATGGCGATAAAGTGGCGGCGATCAACGCGTGGGGGCGCAGGCGCGCTCGCGCTCGCGTGAGGTTTGGTCGATCTCTGGAAGCAGCGGCGGCGCGTTCAATTTGAAGGAGGTGATGCCGCGATTCGATTTGGGCTGCGATGGGAGCTGGCGCGCTCGCGTTAGAGGGGTTGATGGCGTGCGAAAGTCGAGCTCGCGTACGCGAGGCATGGCCGCGATAGGAGCGGCAAATGTTGGTCCCAGGTCAGCGGCGATTCGACGTAGTTTCAGATCGCGATGGCGAAAACGTCGAGCGCAGGGATTCGAATGGGTTCGTTTAAGTGGTGACGGAATCTGGTGGGTTCTGGAGCATCTGGAAGTGGCGGTGGTGCCAGAGGGGACTCGGAAAACTCGCGTGCAAGAGGGAGGCTGCGTTGGGATTTTTGGGTATGGCTTCTCTTTTTGTTTGAACTGCTTTTCTAAAATAAAAACAAACAAACTTTGCAGAAGAAATAAAACGAATTTTTTATTTCTATTTAACATGTATATATAATAGTGATTTAAAAAGACAACTGTTTTGAAAATATAAAAATGTGAGCAGTATTGATTCTACTGTAAGTTTAGAAATTTATATTTTTATTTAAATAAAATATATAGAAAAAAAATTAATAATAATGTATATATAGATAAGTTTTGAGAAGAAAAATAATAATAGGAATTTCGAAATGTTTGAAAGTTTAATTTAAATAAAAAGGTAGATTATGGTGGTTTAATTGTTTAGTTAACCCATTTAATTTTTCCAGTTACTAAAGATAAATTATTTAAAAGGGAGTTGAGTTAAATAAAATTCTTAGTTAAGTAGATCTATCAAAAAGAAATTTAATAGTTCGATTTATTTCAAATATTGATGAATTGTATAAAATTATTTATACAAGGTTAAAAAAAATGGAGAAATGGTCAAAATGGAAAATGGATGGCAAATTTAAGCTAAGGTGAGATCTTCTCACTCACATTGAAAAGTGGAAATTTTCAGTTATTGATTTGATTGACTGTTTGATTGCTATTGAATGTGCTATTAGATATAGTAGGGTATATCTATATATATAGCAGTATATACATATTGGCATATGTATATATTGGATTGATTGATTCCCGCCTCGTATAGCGGATGAGACCCTATTACGCCGTTAGTAAGCGGATTTATAAAAAACCTATATACCGCGATAATTCCATACTGGAGCGGAATTGGTATTGTGCTGACGTTTTTGGATGCAGGGAAACAGGTTGGAGGGATCCAACTGGATTCCTCACCAGTAGTTATTTATTTTCAGATATTGTGATATATTCTGATATCATATGATGATATATGATATTTGACTGTGTGATGGACTGATTGGTGTTGTGACATCATCGGATTCAGTTTTGAAGTTTAAAAATAACGACTTTTATTTTAAAAAGATTTTAAAGTGATTTTTGAAAATATACGTTTTATGGAATTTTTGAATCGATTTATAAACGTAAAATTTTAAAGTTATAAAAGTTATAATTTTTAGTGAAATATAACTGAAGTGTCGTTTTTGAAATAAAAGTCGATTTATTTATAAAATGGTTTAAGTTGGGAACGATTTGTATAGAAATATTTATTAAAATTGATATTTTATAAATCAAAATATTGCACTTATAAAAAACGAATTTTTATAAGTGTTAAAAAGAAGTATAAATGGATTTCATAAGTGAATGAAATTAATAGATTTACGTTGTGAAGTTAAAAATGAATGAAGTTGTAGAATAAAAGATTTATAAGAGATTAACTTATAAATTGGATTTTTACCTTTAGATGGAATATTTATCGAATTATTTATAAAGGAGATTTATTAAATTGAAGTCGTTAGAAAATAGTAATAGGATTTATAAACGTTGTTTTATAAATTCGAAATCGATAGAATTTGATAAATTAAATATAGAAGATTTTTAAAGAAGATATATTCACGATTTTGGATGGCGAATTCTTATTGAAATAAAATGTGTAGAAAATAGCGAAATGTAATTAGTGAAGTATATTCATGATTTTGGACAATGGATATATTGTCAAGTAAAATGGATAGTTTTGGAAAAGCGATATTGTTAAATGAAGTTGTTTTAAAGGATGTTTTAAAACGTGATAAGTATCGAATACATAGATTTCAACTTTTATTGTTGAAATAGACGTTTTCGAGGAATTTAAGGAAATGATGGACTATAACACTGTTGTTATAGTAAATGGTTTCCGAAAGGAAATATTTTTGTATGGTATTGGGATTCATATATCTATCTAAATTCCGAATCCCTATACTAGTGATTTTGAGTCGTCGTAACGATGTTTTACGTAACATTCGTTTTGACTCAAATAAAATGTGTTTAAAGAATGATTTCCTTAAAGAATGAAGTGTATACTTAATTTTGATTTAAGTATAACGAATATTTTCAAATGTTGAAATTAAAAGATTTGTGAAACACTTATTATTAAATAAGTATGGAATGTTTTCCAAAATGAAATGAGACGTTTTGAGATTTTATCTTCTTAGAGATAAATCGAAAATGAATATTTGAAAACGATTGAAAATCGAATATCAGTAGATATTCGAAAATATAAATTCAATATGGAATTTATAAAAGAAAGGGAAATTGTTTAGAAAAATAAATATCGATTTATTTTAGAAGTGTGGAAATTTTATATCTAGTAAAAGATATTTTGGAAGATGAAATAATTTGGAAAATTATTTGGAATCTGATGATGTTGCGCATCTTTATTGATAGTTAAATAACCGACTATCAATAATTACCTTGAGTAGGTACTTGTTGTGAATTGGATGAATTTGAATGCCACACTTATTTTTGAATTTACGCTCACTATTCGGGTTAACCGGGAAAGGACCATGGGGTCGTATAACCCATTCCGAATACGTGATACGTCGTTATGAATTGCTTTTGAAGACCGGTGTTGAAGACCGGATATTTTTGAAAACGGAAGGATTACCGTCGAGTTACTCTACATCGACTGATCTTCGATTTAGAGGTTTTATCACCCTTAGTGACGGGAAGTCCTGACGTGATTGAAAATTATCCGGAATTGCAAGGGCTTCGTGAGAAGTGCCTTCGGTTCTGTTCGATCCCGGAACAGACTTGTATGGATTGTGTGTCTGACGTTACAATTTGAGATATAAAGCTGATTTCTTTCAAATACATATCTGTTGGTGGCGGAGAATGTATTCTCTTAGCTTAACACCCTTCTCTGAGACGTACGAGCTCAGAGGTTATGTAGTTGAAATTTATCAGCGATATATCCCAATTTGGTAACGTGGCATACTGAGTGTTGCTGTGAAATGATCAGTGTTTGATCATTTGCGATATGATCATTTGTTTGATCTTATATCTTTGTGATCATATGTTGATCATTTTGTTTGACCCGAAGCAGGGCTTTTTGAGAAAGCGTAGCTTTGTGGACGAGACTTCGTCGAGCCTCACACCCCGGAAATGGTCGAAACAGGACGAATGCAGCAAGGTTCTAGGGAGTAGCGCCCCTTAGTGTATGTCATTCCTTCTGGATAAAGGTGGTATCATGGTATGGAGCCCAGATACTTAACCTTTGTGGTTACTGCATTATTTTTTCTATGTGGTTTGTTGCGAATCGGGGATCCTCGGGAAGATCGGTGACGATCGGGGGATGGCATACGCGTGTCAGTAGTTACCTATTTTTGCAGAGGTAACCCGGCCTTGTGTTGGCAGAGATCCGGTTAGGTTCTCGGGTCGTCTATTCCAGGGACGTACCCATCGTGGATAGGAAGTTCCTTAGCCTGACCATTTGTTGGAAATCCAAAGAAACAATACGCGACTTGTACGGTTTTAGTTGTAGAACCTGCCATTTAATATGGTAGCTATAGCAAGCATACTATAATGGTACCTATGCTGGCTAAGATTTATATTCTACTTTCGAAATGTTTTCTACACTATGCACTAATAATAATATAAAAAAGAATTTGATTTTCGCGTAGTAAGCATCTTTGACTATCATAAGAAGAAATCTCCTCCAAGTCTGCGTTTGCATTGTGTGTGTGGTGGGAGGTCTTATGGTAGTTTCATTTTCCAAAAGCATTGCGAATTGACATTAAAAGTCTTCCTGTTGTTTATTTTAAAGAATAACTGTTTTACGATCTCACACCAGTCACCATGACTGACTCGGAGTTTATTGTTCCCTTCTAAACTCTGGGTGCCCACAAATTTCCACACGGGCAGCCTAGAGTTATATTATCAGGATATTCTGGATATTCTGGAGCTTGGAGATAAGCTGGATGACGAGACGTAGTATTTGTATCTGATAGTATTTATTCCGCTGTGTATTCTGTATGAGGACAAGTTTATATAACTGTCCATTGTTGTATATTGACTCTGATGATTGATGTATGTATAAAATGATATAGTTCTTTGTTTTAAAAGATTACTGATTTATCTATTATATATTGTTCCGCTGCGATATGTGAGATTCTGATATTGTCTCTGTTCTGTATCTGTTGTTGTTTTGTTGTTCTTCTTCTCTTTTTCTTCTATCTTCTTCTTCTTCTACTTTTTCTTTTTCTTAAAACCATAACTTTTCGGGTTTTCGGCATTCGATGGCTCAGCAGTCGATAAAGTGAGTATCGATGTTGAATTTTCGAAAGTCGAAAATTTTCGGGATGTTACATCAATGGTAGATGCTAGATTAGGGTCACTCTGGTCTGTCATTGTTGGTAAAAAGTCTAAGTCAATCGTCAGTTGTGGACACTCGGTTACGGTCACTCTAGTCTACCTTTGCCGATAAGAAGTTTAAGCCGATCGTCAATAGTGGACACCAGGTTAGGGTCACTTTGGTCCACCACTGCCAGCAAGAAGTTTGAGCCAATCATCAATGCTAGGCACCCAGCTAGGGTCACTCTGGTTACCATTGTTGGCAAGAAGTTTAAGCCGATCATCAATGGTGGACATCCGATTTAGGTCAATTTGGTATGCCATTACTAGCAAGAAGTTTGAGCTGATCTTTAATGGCGGACACCCGGTTAGGGTCACTCTGGTCTACCATTTCCAGCAAGAAGTTTGAGCCAATCATCGATGGTGGACATCTAGTTAGGGTCACTCTGGTCTACCATTGGCGGCAAGTAGTTTGAGCCGATCATCAATGGTGGACACCCGATTAGGGTCACTCCGATCCACCACTACCAGCAATAAGTTTGAAGGGAAGAAACCCTTCATTGCAGGGACGTTGTTTGCTCCCAAGTATAGAGCTTAGCTCATTGAGTTTTTTAGGTGTTCCTTTAATGCCTACATTAATCCGACGTGTTCGGGTTGTGATACAAAGTTACATTTCATATTCATCACCTTTTATAATAAGATTTTAAGGAAAACGCATTTTATTAAAATTCATTTCATAACCGTTTCAATCACACGATTGTAATATAATTAGTAAAACAGTAGAAGTTAAGTAAAATAGCGATGGAGATTCCATGCATTCCAGGCTTTTCTAAATATAGCTCCATCTGCTGTGCTGAGGATGAAAGCTTCATTACCCAAGTCATTATAACATACGGTCCTTTCCAAATTAGGTCTAGTGCCCTTGGTCTAGGGAATATCCGCTTTAGCACCAAGTCCCCTTCCTTGGGTTGGTGGTGTTTGACTTTAGACTTATATTGATTGGATATCCTTCGTTTATGCGCCTCAGCCTTCAAGGTAGCTTCTTCACGTGTTTCGTCAATTAAGTCCAATGACATATTTAGTAGCTATTCATTCCCATACGGGTCATAATGAATCATTCCATATGATGGTACTACGGTTTCAATCGATAACATCACCTCCATCCCATAAGCTAATGAGAAAGGAGTATGCCCTATTATTATCTCAAAAGAAGTGCGATAAGCCCACAGTGCCAGGGGAAGTTCGTCCGCACATGCTCCTTTTGCCTTTTCCATTTGCTTCTTTATAAAGGTCTTCAAAACCTTATTGACTACTTCCACCTATCCATTAGCCCGTCGACATGCTACCATGGAGAAACTTTTCTTTATCCCATGCTGTTGAAAGAAATCAGCAAACTCCTTGCTATTAAAATGCAATCCATTGTTCGAGATGATTTGAAAGGGGACTCCATACCTGCATAACATATTCCTGATCAAAAAATTTATGAGCTTAGCGTTGAAACCTTAGAAAGCAGTTCGGTTTCGACCCACTTAGTAAAGTAGTCAACTGTCACTATAGCATACTTAGCTCTATCCCGAGCCATGGGATGCTCTCCGATTAGATCTATTCCCCAGACCATGGAAGGCCAGTGGGTAACCATGTGCGTCAATTCAGACGGGGGTAATCTTGGGATCTTCTTCAACTATTGGCATTTATTGCATCTTTTTGCATACTCTGTCGCATTGTAATTTAATGTTGGCCAGAAATACCCATACCCCAACACCTTCTTTGCTAGAGTCTGCCCTCTAGTGTGATCTCTCCAGCTCCCTTTATGTAAGTTTTCCAACACTTCCCCGGCTTCTTTCTCGGTGATGCATCTTAGTAATGGGTTAGAAAATCCACTCCGATATAGCTGATCATCCTGAATGATAAAGCGAGGCGCCTTCCGCAAGAGTTTCCTAGCTTCGTTCTTATTGCCCGGTAATATCCCCTCACTCAAATATCTTGTCAATGGCATCATCTAGATCTCCTCTTCATTAATAGTTGCAATCACATTCACCACCATGAAGCTGGGACAGAGTAGGGTTGTAGTAGGTATCGATCCCAATAGAGGTCCAGCTCCCAAACTTGCTATTTGCGCCAAAATTGGTCACAAATACCCAGTTGTACGTGAAAGCACCAAATTTCCAAAGCGATGTCCAAATAGAAAGACAAGCACGCAGATCACAGAATCAATAGCAGAAAAGTAAAGGAACACAAAGGTTTTATAGTGGTTTGGCAAACTCCGGCCTACGTCCACTCCAATGATCTTTTATTAGTTTATACAGTTGATTACAGTTACAAATCCGTGAAATTCAAGAGTAAAATTGATAGAGTATAGCCTAGGCAGAAGATGAAGAGAAGCAGAAAGAAGATCCACTTTTTCGAAGCCATGCCTGCTGTATTTAAAGGTGAAACTTCGGCTACAGGGCCTTCTTATACATATGGGTCCACCATAGGGGTCGCTAGGCCCAAATCTCCATGAGGAGGGATCGGTACCGATCCCTTTCTTAGTTAATTCCTAGGCCATGACTTCTATGGTGGATTCCTCATGATGAAATATGCTTAATCCCCAAGTTTCACATCATTTGGAATAAGAGAGCTCAAGTTATTGATTATTGAATGTAATAATGTACTTGTTGCATTGAAAAGTGCCGACCCTTATCAATGAAGTCTGCCGATCCAATGCAACCAACCATGCCGACCCCTCAATCTTGCCAGGCTAATGAAGTATTCTGATCCCTCTAGAACCAACCATGTCGATCCACACATTGCCTCGACCATGTCGATCCACACTTCACCTCGTCTTTGTCGATCCCTCATGTAACCAGTCGTGCTGACCCCTCTGACGTTACCAAGCTATGTCGATCCATGCTACTTCGCAACGCTATGATGATCCCTCCTACTTCGCAACGCTATGCTGATCCCTTCTAATTCATGAAATTATGCTGATCCCTCATATGCTATGGAGGTTTACCAATCCCTCCTATGCAATGGAGGTATGCCAATCCCTCCTATGCTATGCCGATCCTTTGGGTTCTGAGCTAACATCCATACTTCAAGCGCCCTGCATTGGTTATCTACCGACTCCATCCAACTCTGGCTTCATATAACCATTTATACTCGATTTGTGGGCCCTACAATCGTCGCTATGCACTCATCGGCCTTAATAATCATGAAGTCTGTTGGGTTAAATCCGCCTGTATACTCCCTTGATAGCACTTTGCCCCCAAAACATGCCTTGTGATAGGAAGGCGTGTTTCGAATTGCCTTAAGTCCAATGTTTGAAACCAGTTGATGATCTGTGAACAAATCCGTGATCTTGCCTGATTGTTAGTAACGACCGTTCGGGATCGTTAACCAAATTCGTAGTTATCCCAGGCTGATGACGTTTGCACAAGATCGAGTGTCTGTTCGAGGCGAAATGCGATCGTTCGAGATCGTGTGCCATTCGAGGTGAAATGCAATCGTTCAATGTGATCGTTCAAGATTGAGTGCCGTTCGAGGTGAAATGCGATCGTTCGAGATCGAGTGCCGTTCGAAGGGAAATGCGATCGTTCGATATCATGTGCCATTTGAGGCGAAATGCAATCGTTTGAGATCGAGTGTCGTTCGAAGTGAAATGCGATCGTTCGAGATCAAGTGTTGTTCGAGGCGAAATGCGATAATTCGAGATCGTGTGCCGTTCGAGGCGAAATGTGATCGTTCAGATGAGAGTCAAAATTACCAAGGTCAGATTTCAAGATCGAGTGAGCTTCATAACCAAGTACTAAAGAAGAAACAAAAACAAAGACTAAACACTACAATGCATGCATCTCCAGGTGTGACGGTTCATTGTCATCTCAGAGCATGCCTAGGGACCATTCTCAATCCCATACATGTGTAAGTGACTAAGCTGTTTTATTGTGGAGTTTACTACTTATTCTTTACCATTCTGATCAATTAATGACAAGTTGACGCCTCGATCTTGGGCAGTTCTCGTTCAATGTGGATGGTGGTTGCTCTTGTTCCACTGCTACTGCCCGAGCTCTCAGGTATTGTAACAGCCTGCCCTTCTAGATATGTCCCTCAATCTCATCCTTTAAGTGCCTGCAGTCGTTTGTACTGTGCCCGTTCAGCTCATGGAACATGTAGTATTTTTCTGATTTCTTTTCATCTTTTGTAGGCTCTCTCCTCATTGGCCTTCGATAGGGGACCTACCCCCTAGTATCCAGATATATCCATTCTAATGTTTCAATCAGTTCCATGTAAGAGGTGAATCTTGGTTCCCTTCGTGGACGCTTCAATCCATCAAAGCCATCCTCTACTTTCCGTTTTCCTTTATCCTTGTTTGAACCTTCCTCGGACGAACTTACACCTTTCACAGCATTCACCTCCGGTTTGTTTGCTCATGCGTCTTCCTATCGCAGGAACCTTTCTGCTTCATGATAAAACTCTCTGAGATCCATAGGTGGATCCCGTGCCAGTAAATCCTTGAACTCCATGCCATCAGCAATTCCAGATACAGCTGCCATCAAAACCATGGATGGATCTGGACGATCCACCGATGCCACCGCGACATTAAACCATGTTAGGAAACTCCTTAGGGACTCTTCGGTCCTCTGTTTCAACGTCGCCAAACTCATCACATTTTTAGGTCTCGAGATGTGAACCCTAAACTGCCTTATAAACCTTTCGATCAATTCCGTTCACGTGCCAATAGAGCCACTTTCCAACTGTCTGAACCATAGTGCGGCTATATCCATTTAAGTACATGGGGAAGCACCATGCCATTACTTCCTCCGATGCGCCTAGTACTTCCATGTGTCTTATGTACCTCGTCAAATGAACAGCGGGATCCGTTTTTCCATCATACGTCTCTAGCATTGGTAATTTTAACTCCGATGGATTCCTAGCTTGCCTGATATTTGGAGTGAATGGACTTCTATTTACATCCTTGAGATCCCTGTTAACTAATCCTCCACGCATAGCTTGCCTTATCATCTCCACAAACCTGTCATTGTCCTCCAATGATAGTCTCCTATCATCATGCCCAAGCTGCCCCTTGAGTCTATGAGGGAATTCTGGAATGTATTCCTTCGGTCGCGCATCCAAATTCTGGTTCGCACCAGGCTCCAAGAGATTGATCGTAAGTCCTCCAGCATCATGATCACCCAGACCAAGGGGCATGGCCCCAACCTTTGGGGATCGGTGTTGATCGCTCTATAGGGATCGATGCTGATTCCTCTTGGATGGCAGGGGACTGCCCCCGGCTACTATATTCCACTCCTCTACCTATTAGCTCCGTTTCCATTATTTTGATTCTGGATTTCCTCAGCTCCTGCTACTCCAACTCTATGATCCATATTTATAGTATTCCCTGCTACTCCATTTCCTTGGTTTTACGCTCCAGCTTGTCCAATCTATCGAAGTAGGTTCTGCATCATTTCCTCATGTTTCTTCAGCATCCTTTCTTGCATAGCATCCATCATTATTTCCATCTCGTCTATGGTAATGAAGATTGAGGTATGATTAGCTCCTAAGGAAGCCTCCTGACTCCCTTCATGATGGTTCTTATCTATTCTCTGCCTCCTTGTTGATGGCCTGGCCATTGCTTCCTAGATCCAGGTATCCAAGCTTCTAAATATGATTCTAGTTTCCAAATCTGCGGGTGCAAGTCCTTCTCAGTGAAAGCACCAAAATGTTTGTGCCAAAATTGGTAACAAACACCTAGTTGTACATGAAAGCACTAAATTCCCATAGTGATGTCCAAATAGAAAGACAAGCACGCAGATCATATAATCAATAGCAGAAAAAGTAAAGGAACACATAAGTTTTATAGTGGTTCAGCAAACTCAGGCCTACGTCCCCTCCAATGATCTTTTATTAGTATATACTGTTGATTATAGTTACAAATCCATGAAATTCAAGAGTAAAATTGACATAGTATAACCTAGGCAGAAGATGAAGAGAAGCAGAAAGAAGATCCACTTTTCTAAAGCCGTGACTACTGTATTTATAGGTGAAACTTCGGCTATAGGGCCTTCTTATCCATATAGGCCCACCATAGGGGTCACTAGGCCCAAATCTCCATGAGGAGGGATCGGTACCGATCCCTTCCTTAGTTGACTCCTGGGCCGCGACTCCTATGGTGGATTCCTCATGATGATATATGCTTAATCCCCAAGTTTCACGTCATTTGGAATAACAGAGCTCGAGTTATTGATTGTTGAATGTACTTGTTGCATTTATAAGTGCCGACCCCTATCAATGAAGTCCGCCGATCCAATGCAACCAACCATGATGACCCCTCCATCTTGCCAGGCTAATGAAGTATTCTGGTCCCTTTAGAATCAACCATGCCTATCCACACATTGCCTCGACCATGCCGATCCACCTTCACCTCGTCTTTGCCGACCCCTGATGTAACTAAACATGCATATCCCTCTGACGTTATCAAACTATGCCAATCCATGCTACTTCGCAGCGCTATGTCGAATCTTCCTAATTCATGAAATTATGTCGACCCCTCATATGCTATGGAGGTATGCCAATCCCTCCTATGCTATGGAGGTATGTCGATCCCTCCTATGCTATACCGATCCCTTGGGTTCCAAGCTGACATCCATCCTTCAAGCGCCCAGCATCGGTTATCTACCGACTCCATCCAACTATGGCTTCGTATAACCATTTATACTCGATTTCTAGGCCCTATAATCGTCGCTCTGCATTCATCAGCCTTGATAATTGTAAAGTCTTTTGGGTTAAATCCGCATGTATACTGCCTTGACAGAAAGCGGGTTAACACCTGCCAACTTTGCCAGCTCATCTACATCCCGATTCTCTTTTCGTGGGATGTCTTTGATTACGTAGTGCTTCATTCCATTAAGCAAAACCTTCACCTTCACCTTTCTTAAGTAGGATTTCAAGCATTCCCCTTTTGCCTAGAATTTGTTAAGCGCCTGGTTTACGACTAACTATGAGTCATTGTGCTTGTAGAACGACCAGATTCCTAGTTCCTTAGCTATCTCTAATCCTGCTATTAAAGCCTCATATTCAGCCTCACTGTTCATCGCCTCGAACCTCAGTCATATTGCACAACCCAATTTCCTCCCTTCATGTGTCAATAGCACTACTCTTGCACCAAAGTCTTTCTCGTTCGAAGCCCCATCCACATACATTTGCCATTTTAGAGCTTTCTTCCTCTCGGGACTCCATTTCATCATCCCTAATGGCAAAATTAGCAATAAAGTTGCTAGGGCTTGTCCTTGGGGATGATAGGTAATCCCATATTGGTTCAACTCAATACTCTATTTGGTAAGTCTTCTTGAAGTGTCATGTCGATGTAGGACCTATCTCAAGGGCTGATCTGTCAGCACTCAAACGGGATGGGACTGGAAATAGTGCCTTAACTTCTGGGATGCAATTAGTAGGCAATATGCAAACTTCTCCAGCTTGGGATACCTAGACTCTGGCTTAGTGGAGTGCTTACTAACATAATATACTAGACGTTGCACCCGATCTTCTTCTCGGACCAACGCCATACTCAGGGCATGGGATGACATTACCAAGTGTAGATATAGGCTTTCTCCTTCAACTGGCATAGAAAGAACCAGAGGCTTCTGTAAATGCTCCATAAATTAAAGAATGCGGCTAACCAGTCATCTGTCCATACAAAATTTCCTTTTTCTTCTTGAGCGCTTCAAAGAATGGAATACACTTATTAGTAGCCTTGGATATGAACCTGCTTAGTGCCACCACCTTTCCATTTAGGCTTTGCATATCTCTCTGAGTTTCGGGGATCTGGGTATCTTTCAAAGCTTGGATTTGTTCTGGGTTGGCTTCAATTCCCTTAGCATGCACAATATATCCCAAGAACTTTCCAGAAGAAAACCCAAAAGAACATTTCAGCAAGTTCGGCAACATCCCGAACTCCCATAAAATTTGAAACATCTCATCCACATGCAAGATGTAATCTTCAACCTTTTTCGACATCACCAGCATATAGTCAATGTGTACCTCCATAGTCTTTTTAATTTGGCCAGCGAACATCTTGTTGACACATGCTGATACATCGCCCCTACATACATAGTGATTCCTAATTCAGTCTGTATGTAAATGAGATGTGTGACAAGGGAATGATTGTATTCATAGGAAAATACTTCCTGGTTATCTCATAAGAATCCCATCAACTGTATCTTGAGGTCCATTCCAGCCTGGATCCGATCTTCATAAGTACTATTGGTTTATCGCCATCTATTTCCATAAATTCTACCGCCTCTCCGGGCTCAACTATGGCCCCCTCTCCTCCATCTCTCAGGTCAAGTTCATTGTACATATCACTTGTGAACCCGAGCTGAGGGCCTTCCTTTAACTGCTATGCGATAGCATTTTTGGCATAGAGTGCAACCTCTGTACTCTTCCTTTTCTCCCGTCGTTTGTTTTCTTGAAGCTCTGCCACATATCACTCCCAAGCGACATCCTGGTTTCCTTCCACTACCTTTACTCCATTAGATATAGGGAACTTCATGGTCAAGCACCACTAGGTCACCACTGCGTGGAAATCGGGTAAGGCCGGCTGCCCTAAGAAATCATTGTAAGCCGAGAATCCATCCACCAGAATGAAAGTTTGTTTCCATATGGATGATTGGGGATGAGTTCCTATCTTGACAAATAAATCCTGCCTTCGCAAGGGCAGTGTGACCTCTTCTGTGAAGCCATATAGTTGCTGGTTGAATGTTGTAACATCTTCCATGGACAATCCCATCTTATCAAACACATCTTTAAATAGAATGTTTATCGAACTTCCACTGTCTACTAGAATTCGATGTACCTCTGCTTGGGTGAGCATTTCGAAATTACTAGAAGATCTGTATGCAGATATTGTTTATCCCTTAAGTCAATACCATTGAAGATTACCTCATCCTGCTTTCGACGTAAGGCCTTGATTTTTACGCTCCTTGCCTATGGTGTGCACGAAAGCTTCTCTGTTCTTTAAAGACTTTGCATATCTTTCCATCTCAACCCAACTTTTGTCAGCTATGTGAGGTCCTCCGGTTATGG
This sequence comes from Allium fistulosum, assembly GCA_030737815.1. Lineage (NCBI taxonomy): Eukaryota > Viridiplantae > Streptophyta > Magnoliopsida > Asparagales > Amaryllidaceae > Allium > Allium fistulosum. The sequence continues at coordinate 755,712,182 of CM060908.1, read as the reverse complement.
TATTAATTACCAGCCTCCCATCCTTCTCACGATTAGCATTGGATCTATTCGCACCAAATTTGGTCAAAACACTCAACGATGATGAAAACACCGCAAATTCAATATCCAAATCCAAACAAAGAATTAAATGTGCATATCATAGATTAAATAGCAAAAAATTAAATGAATACATGAATTTTATAGTGGTTCGACAAACTCTAGCCTACATCCACTCCAATTATCTTTTTATTATACTGTAGGATTACAAATATAGTTTGTTTTAGCTTTAGAAAATTAATGAAGGAATGGAAGAGAAACAATGAAGAAGAGCCAAAAGAATAAGATTCTCATTCTTGAGCCAATGATCCGGTATTTATAGGAGAAGATGATAAAATATCCAACTGAAAATCCATGTGTAGAAGACCAAGGTGTAACACCCCTAATTTTTAGTAACATTACTTAGGACATTTAATTAGTAAAATTAAATGAAATACTGTAAAATGTTTAAGAATTGAGGTTTGTGAAATTTGAAGGTAGCCGTGCCTATTAAACCAATGGACTAAGGGAAATGAAATAAAATAAGTTAGGGTAGATGACAAGAGCAATATAGGAATAAGTAACAATCTTATACCCTAAACCCTCATGCATTCTCATTTCATACGTTCACAAGTAAAACCATATTAGAAAAGAGGCCGGTCACCATTAAGAGAAAGCGAGTAGAAGAAAATCTAAAATCAAGGGGAAGAAGCTAATCAACTTAATCCAATATCAAATCTCAACTCCTTAACAACAAAGCTAAGGTGAATAATATGTTACATCTCATATTTTTGATGTTTTAGTTTCTAGATCATATCTGAATATTTTGCAAAGTATATTGTCATGTTTTTTATTGTTAAAATGAATATATATGCCTGTTAATGATTTATGCTAATTCATATAGATTTTATGTTGAGTTTTAGATTGAAAAACTAATTAAATGACATCCAAATGCCTTACGATTTTGAGATTAGGTCAAAAATAATATTCTGGAAATGGTTTCAAATTTCATAATTTTCTGAATTAATATGGATTTATTATAAATTTCCTAGTGAAGAAAAGGTTATTTTAGGTTTAAATTAATTACGGCTATTTTATGATGATTTTGGGTCAGAAATTAATATATGTTAGAAAACATATTAAAATTGATTTATGGAAATTTTCATAAAATTTTCCTAAGTGTTTTAATAGATATATAAAATTATTTAAGGTATGAGACTTAAATGTTTTATATATTTATAAAAAGAGAAGGGGTATTTTGTAAATGTTTTAAACTGTTATTTCTGAAATTTCGATAGCACTTTTAGAAAAGAATTTGAAAAAGAAATTAGCAACCAATCATTTGTTGACAAATAAGGTAGGTTAGTTGAAAAGAATTACTTTTTAAAGTAAAAATGCAGTTTTACCTTACTTTACCTGTTTCGCCACTTTCGGCACCCAGCTTTTGACTAAGTTCTTCCGCCTCCATCACCATCGAACCAATGCTCACAGTATCAAAGACTTGGTACGTAGCGAATTGGACTGAGGCGAAAGGTATGAAACGAAACAAGGGGTTTTGAAAGGGTCGAAGCTCTGCTTTGTTTTAAAAGAAAATGCACTTGCTTTGCTTTCGAAAGGAATGCTTTCGACTTAGTTAGCTTTCGACTTGGTTAAATGAATTTAAGAAATGGTTCCGAAAGAGGTTGCACCTTTTGTTTTATAAAGAAGCTTTTGACGGGGTCGAAACCCTTTGCTGCCGTATCTTACCTTTCAAAGAAATGCTTTCGAAAGGGTTTCTTTGTTTTAAAACCCAAGCTGCTTCTCCAATGCTTTCGAAGGGATTGGTTTCGAAACCAACCACTTCTTTTACTTAGGAAATAGCTTTCGAAAGTGTTACTTTCGACTTTCTTCTTTTAAGATCCTTTTGAGATTTTGAAAGGTAAACCCAAAGGTTTTGAAAGGTACAGTTTTGAATGGTTTCGAAAGGTTATTCCACATGTTTTACTTGAACCCAAATGCTTTTGAAAGGTTTGATGAATTTAATGCTTTCGAAAGGTTTAAGATAAAGGTTTCGAAGGGGTGGTTCCCTAATGTTTCTGAAAGAGAGGTTTTGAATGTTTTTGAAAAGACTATGTAAATGGTTTCGAAAGGTATGTTTTGGCCTTACAGCCTAAGGTTTTACTTGTATCGAAAGGGGTACTTTCAAGGGTTTCAAAAGGGGTACTTTTAATGGTTTCGAAAGATATTATTTAGAGGTTTAAACAAAGGTTTAGATTCTTTCATCAACAAAGTTTTGTGTAAAGTATATATAACATGGCAAGGTGATTTGAGTAAAGCATAGAGTATATTTTCCTTGTTTAAAGTATGATTTAAAGGTTTAAATCAATTTGAGAGAAAATATTTTCAAGGAAAATTTTATGGGTAGATAACCCTAAGTAAAATGACTCAGATATTAGAATACGAGATGGGACTAGTATGGGGTTACGCTCTATACTTTAGCTAGTAGCCCCTAGCAAATATAAGTCCAAAATTCCAGTGTGTAGGGCTTTGTCACGGGTAAGACTAAAATGATGTTACACATACAAAGGAATCTATAGAGGAGAGATAGGTTATTGGTGAGCCCGCAAGACTATTAGGATCAGTTGACCCTGGGAGAACTAAGTTTGGGACAGACCGTACAGAAGAGGAGTATCTAACAGAAGTTAGATTATTTGTTTATTTTGTCTGGTAGGCCCGAGTCAGCCAAAGGTTAGTAGTTAGCCAAACAAAACTATAGTGTTCGGACAGATAGTCCATTTGTTACCTGATTTGTATACATACATGATATTGCTTTATTGTTTTAACTAGTTTTGGTTGCAAGATTAAGATTTGCAAAAGATATGTTTTAAAAGGATATTAGTGAGGGGAAACCCGTTCTGCTAAGCGGCGTGGTCTCACTTAATATCATATAACCGAGATGCATAGTATTATTCACACCATGCTTTATGTCCGAATCAAAGTTTATATTTTTCCCCTTAAACTCTCGGGTGCTCAAAATTGATTTGAGTAGGCTGAGGGTTGAGGATTTTTAGGTTTTAGTAGGTGGACGAATAAAGCTTCCGGAGACGAGCACGAGGATGGTGTTAGCTATATTTGGGAGTTGTTTTATTTCTGTTATGTTGTATTAAGTCTGTTATGGCTATTTAGTACTCTGGTCAACCAAAGGGGCATCTTCATATGTCGCTCTTGGCGTATTTATGTAATAATTATATTTGATCTGAACTTGGGAAATGTTTGGGATTATGTAACGTGGATATGAAATGTTGTTTTGAAATGTAATTAGAAAAGTGTTTTAATCTGAAATGATTTTATTTCATATTCAAGTGCTTCAGATATTATGGATACCATTAATATTACCGTATTTGGTCACATGAAGTTAATACTATGGATGACTGCAGCATCTGTAGTGCTTAGCTTCGGGCCTCTAGATATGGGATGTTACACAAGGCCAAGACGGACCTGCTCCCCAAAAAGGGGCCCATTTGGGCCTCCTAGAGGGATCGACCCTGATCTCTTAAGATGGTGAATAGAGTGCCGACGATCCTTATGGTGGGCCCCCAATGCTTCCTCTTCGTGTTTCCATAGTTGTTTGCTTGGTTCTCCTAGTATTTGTTGAGTTATTAAGCGATCATCTTTGAATTGAACTGCCAATCCGAGTGATTCATAGCCATAGTGATCTGATCCGTTCCTAACCATATTGATCCGATTTGATCCCCTACCTAGAGGAAGTGCAAATAAATACTTAGCTATTTCTTGAATGCTACTTGCTTGAATCCACTTGACTATCATCCATGGCCTTGCTTATAACTGATCTCTAAACCCGATAATTATCTCTTTGGGCTTCCTGCCTTGATGATCGCAAATCCATTTAGCCAATTCCATGGTATCACGGCCTTGCCAAAAGGCGGGATAACATTTGCTCCCCAAAACATGCCTTGCGATAGGAAGGTGTGTTTTGAATTTCCTTAAATCTGAAGTCCATAATCCATCGATAGCTAACTTTCTAATCTAGAATCCAATCCTTTGTCAAACCAAATTGCCGTAATCCACGACTGTTCCAGGTTGATTGCCAATTCTAAAACCATTCCAAATCCTTAGCCGAATCCATATCCATCCAAAGTCATTAACTAAACCATGATCTCACCGGATCATTTTCCAAATCCAAAGCCTCGATCTCACCGAATCACTATCCAAATTTGTGACCTCTCTAGGTCAATATCCAAGTCCGTGACTACTATGGGTCAATGTCCAAATCTATAAACATTTGAATTCTTGAAAGTCACTAAGTCAATCCACGATCTCTCTAGATCGTTATCCAAATTCACGGTCTCTCTAGACTGATCGATGGTCTCTCGAGCCCCTTGCTAAGTCCAACCCAAACTTAACGATGAGTAGGTAAATCATGTTGCTCTCTAGCGAAGTGGCATACCCCTTATACTCTAGCCCTTTTAGGGCATACAGTGATGTCTTAATTCTCCTAGACCGATCATAGCCTCTCCGAGCTCTTGCTGGACCCCATCCTAGCACTCATCGGTGGAAGGGGTACAATGACAAGTAAGTCGATGATGTCACTCTCTAATGAAGCGACATTACTTCCTGCACTCTAGTTCAGTGCCCTTGAACATAAAGTGATGCCTTGGCCTTCCTAGGCCGATCATGGTCTCTCCGAATCCTTGCTAGACCTTATCCGGACGCTCTCCCGCGAAAGGGGAACAGCGATAAGTAAGTCGATCCTGTTGCTCTTCGAAGAAGCGACTCACTTCTTGCACTCTGAACCATGACTCTTCGATCAGGGACATAAAGCGATCAATTATGTACTGACTTCCTTTCTTCGTCCTCGACTCTCCGGTTGAGGGCTTAATCCATGACGTACGAATCCATCTTGTCACTCTTCGGCAAAGGGATTTGCACCTTGCACTTATTGCCCTGTCTCTCTAGTCGGGACAATCGCGACCTATTTTATTCATCGCATTAATGCGAATTTATGTGTTTTAAGATCCGTACATTAAATTTGAGTTCCAAATAACCAGAAAAACCATAAAAATCTAGGAAAACAAAATATTGCCTCTCCGAGCATGGCGATTCATCATCATCTCAGAGCATGCCTAGGGACCGACTTCGATCATGTACATGTGTAAGGTGACTTAGCCATTTTATTGCAGGGTTTATTATTTATTATTTAGTTCATGCTATTTCGATCAAGAGATGACGATCTATGACCTCGATCCAATGCCATTTTCATTTGACGTGGACGGTGGCTACTCCTATTCCACCGTCACAGCCCGAGTCCTTACATACCGCAATAGCCTGCCATCCCTGACATGTTCCTCAACCATATCCTGCATGTATCTACATTCATCAGTAGTATGTCTTTCTAGTTCGTAGAATAGGCAATACATTCCAGACCTTCATTCCCGCTCCGCATGATCCCTCCTCGCCAGTTTTCGATAGGGGAGTTGCCTCTTTGTGTCTAGATAAATCCATTCCAAGCTTTCTGTCAAATTAGAATAAGACGAGAATTTCGACTCCCGTTCCTTCCTTTGCCTTTTTGATCCATCAAAACAATTATCTATTTTTTATTTACCTTTATCCTTTCTAGACCCCTCTCCAGATGGTCCTTTACCTTTTATAGCATTTACTTCCTGTTTGTCGGCTCATACATCCTCCTGCCATAGGAACTTATCCACTTCATGGAAAAATTCCTCGAGATCCATTGGTGAATCCCGTACCAGTGCAATCTTAAAGTCCATGTCGTCGGCAATCCTTGATACCACTACCATTAAAACCATTGTTGGATCTAGTCGATCCACCAAAGCCATTGCTGCATTGAATTATGTCTAATAACTTCATAGGGACTCTCATGTCCTCTGTTTTAGTGTCATCAATGTCATTACATTCTTGGGTCGCCAAATATGGACCCGATATTGTTTCATAAACCTATCCACTAGCTCATTTCATGTCCTGATTGATCCATTCTCCAGCTGCCTAAACCAAAGCGTAGCTAGGTCCGTCAAGTATAAAGGAAAACATCTCGCCATGACTTCCTCTGATGCCCCCCAACATTTCCATATGCCAGATATACCTCATCATATGTGTTGTAAGATCTAAGTTTCCATCATATACCTCCAATGTTGGTAGTTTAAACTACGGTGGGTTCCTAGCATTCCTGATATTCGAAGTAAATGGACTCTGATTGACATCTTCTAGATTCCTGTTGGGCATCCGCCTCTCATTATCCATCATATCAGCTCAGCCATCCTTTCATGCTCATCCATAGGTGGCATCTAATCCATATTACTAGCCTGCCCTCCAATTCGGTGAGGATATTTCAGAACATATTCCTTTGGACGTGCATCCGCATTCAAATCTTCATCCAACCGAATAACATCGATCATTAGCCTTTCAATGTCCGATCTGACCCGACTGGGGGTGTGCCCCCCTCTAAGTTTAGGTGATCGGTGTTGATCCTTCTAGCTTGCTCGAGGTCCGCCCCCGGCTGCTCTGTTCCGTTCCCCTGCTTATTAGCTCTGACTCCGTGCTCCTGGTTCTGATTTTCTATAATCCTGCTACTCCAATTCCTTGCTCCAGATTGCCAGTAGCTCCTGCTCTAGCTTATCTAATTTCCCTGAGGAAATTTTACATCATCTCCTCTTGCCTCCTCATAATCTGCTCCTACATAACAACCATTATAGTCTCCATCTCATTCCTAGTGATGTAGACGGAGGGTTGATTAGCTCCAGCTCCTAAGGATGCCTCCTGACTTCCTCCATGGCGACTCCTATCCGTAGGTGCTTTCCCTATAGATTGCCTGACCATTGATTCAAATCCAAGCTACAAATCACTTCCAAATCTACGGGTGCAAGTAACCTAGCTTTGATACTAAAATGTTTGCATCAAAATTGGTCATAAACACTCAATTATGATGGAAACACCACAGATTCAATATCCAAATCCAAACAGAGAATTAAATGCATAGATCACAGATTTAACAGCAAAAAAGTAAATGAACACACGAATTTTGTAGTGGTTCGAAAAACTCTGGCCTACGTCCACTCCAATAATCTTTTAATTATACTATAGGATTAAAAATACAATTTATTTTAGCCATAGGAAATTAATGGAGGAAGGAGAGAGAAACAACGAAGAAGAGCCAAAAGAAGAAGATCCTCAATATTGAGTTAATGATCCAGTATTTATAGGAGAAGACGATGAAATATCCAGCTGAAAATCCACGTACAGAAGACCGAGACCAAGATGGACCCGCTTGCCAAAAATGGGGCCTGTCTGAGCCTCCTACAAGGATCGGCCGCAATCCCTTAAGATGGTGGATAGGGGGTCGGCGATCCCTATGGTGGGTCCCTCTATGCTTCATCTTCGTGTTTCCATAGTTGTTTTTTTGGTTCTCCTAGTATTTGTTAAGTTATTAAGTGATCATCGTTGAGTTGGATTCAAGCCGTAGTGATCCGATCCGATCTGTTTCTAACCAAATCATAATCCGACCCCCTGCCTAGGAGAAGTTCAAATCCATACTTAGCCATTTCTTGAATGCTACTTGCTTGAATCCACTAAACTATCATCCATAGCCTTGCTTATAATTGATCTCTAAACCTGATAATCATCTCTTCAGGCTTCTTGCCTTGATGATCGCAAATTCACTTAGCCAATTCCATGGCACCACGACCTTGCCAAAAGGTGGGATAACAGGATCCTTCAACCCTATTTCTAGGTAGGATTTGCTTCGGGGCTTATTTTCCAGGAGCAAAGGGAGCATTTGGATTTCTAATATACCGCTCCAACTTCTTGTTCCTAATATGTTCTTCTATCATATCCCGTAAATGATGGCATTCATTGGTGTTATGTCCTTAGTACTTATAAAACCCGCAAACTTCCCTGTATTCATCTCAGCTTCAGTTTCTTTTGGCCTATTATATTTGAGTTCTGCCCACATGGTACGGTGGATGTTTTCTATAGTACAATTCAAGTCCGTATAAGTGTCAAACCTCATTCCAGGCCTGAACCCTTTTCATTCCATTTTCTTTCCACCAGAATTGCTTTGATTATTGTTTTTCTTTTTCTCAGCACAACTATCTTCGTCATCTTTAACCATAATGTTCACACTATTAGATACTTCTAATGGTTTGACAGTCATTCCAGCTTGTCGTCCAACTGCGACCTCCTCCACTGCATGTACTTTGCTGCTTCATAGAAGAAGTCTTGCAAGGTAGCTGGTTTTTCCTTAGTTAATCTTCAGGCCAACTTCGTTTCGAGATGAACCCCACTACACAATGCCATAAGGCTAATCGTTTATCAGCATTCTGGACATTAGTGGCTGCAACATTAAAGCAAGTCAAGTATTGTCGTAGTGTTTCATCCTCTCGTTGTTTAACATCCGATAATGAGTAAGGGTCCTTGGGCTACTCTATATGAACCCGAAATTGGCTAATGAGTTTCTTCTTTAATATTTCCAATGAATGGATTGAGCCAGGGGAATGCAACAAAATCATGGGGTTGCCTGGTCCGATAAAAATAGGGGGAAGCATTTGCATAAAACTTCTTCAATCGCTCCACTCATCAACATGTGTTGCGTATATCGTTGTAGATGCACTATTGAATCACTCAGATCTTGGTAAGGGTCCATGGTGGGCATTCATAAACTCCTAGGGTTTAGAGCAGCCTCTATCTTTATGGAAAATGGGCTACCATTGTTGCAATTCTATACTCTATTTGATAGCGACGTACATACTCCCTTATAATTCATGCCATTTGGTCTTTCGGCTCAAGGGATGAGCGGAGCTAAGTAGACCTCTACCATTGGGGTGAAAAACTTATTTTTGTTCTTCTATGATGATTTGCTCTATGATCTCGGCTATATTCTCTGCTATAGGATTGTTCGTGATGATAAGTTTGCCTTCCATTAGTTGCCACTTCTACTAAGATGGGAGAGCATTGTCTAGATTGGGAAGGATCAACGTTGGCCAGTCCTGGTCCACCACCTCTCTTGATTGGTTTAATGTTGAACTGGTCCTCAAGCACGGTGTAAGGCTAAGTCCTTGCTTGATTTATTTCCTCAGCGTTCACTCATCCGCTCTTCAGTTTTCTTGATCCGATGCACCACCAGAGTATGAAGACTTTTTTCTTCTGGATCCTCGGGAATGAGTTCTCCCTTTTACTTCAGCATTGTGTGAAGTTGGTTGTGTTTGCCCCAAACGTGCCATGATTTGGTCCACAATAGCTTGCTCTTGGGTAGTGAAACGAGTATCGAGATCTACCATGACTTTGTCCAAGTCACCCCTGGTGATGGTGTCTAGTCCCGGAGTACTGGATAAATGGTTGTCTTAATTGGTAGTAGCTTGGTTAGCATTCCCGCTGGCACCACCGATCTTGCTCTTAGATTTAGGAGGCATGACGAGAAAGTTTCTTAATGAAAGCACCAAAAACATTTGCACGAAAAGTGGACAAACACCTCTAATCAGATCTATAATGGCGAATTCAATAGAAATAGAATGCAAGTGAAGTAAAGTACATGCAGATTTATAGTGGTTCAACCATAACGGACCTACATTCGATATTCATATTTATTCCCTTTCTTACATTTCAGCTTTTATAAGTGTTCGGATGTGAAATACAATGATTTATCATTAGATATTATGATCTGAAAGCTTCATTAGGCTATTCCCATTTGATAGGGTCTGTGGGATCCAAAATTTCTCCCAATAGATGCTGGATGCTTGGGTATTTATAGGAGTAAAGAGATATAAGGGTCTTCCAGATAAATTAGGCAGTTTCCTTATATAGCTTGCCCGGCTTAGTTATTTCCATATATATAAGATATGATCAAAATTTTCCATGTATGCTCAAATTTCATTCCATAAATAACCTATTTGGTTCGGTTAAAGAGGCTCTATCCGGTAGCAGTTGGTATGGCAGATGGATATAGTCACTTTCTCATTCGGGTTCCATCACACGTCGTCTTGGTTTGGTATCCTCTACTTCCCTCATTGATTAGCATTGGACGCATACCGGATAAGAATTCTTATCCGATACCTATACTACCGAACAAGAATACATGTCTCGTATTTTTTTGCACCGAATAGGAATCTTATCCGGTGCATCTCCTACTAAACATGAATTTCTCTTCGGTGGTATGACTTCCGGATAGGAATTCCTATTCGGTGTATTTTTACCGCTGGATGAATTTACATTTCGGATAAAGCATTGGTTGGTACTTCTCTCGGGCAAAGTGACACCAGACCAAGCTTATGATTACTTACTTTACCGAGCATAATAGGTTTCCTTTGTTCCTTCCATCAACACCATCACTTTTCTTCCGTTGTTTCTTTTTGACTTCTCATGCCTTTATGCTAGCTTGCTTCACCGGTCCTAGCTCTCTCCTAGGTGAAAATTCCCATAACAAAAGGGCTTGGACTAATGCCTTGTATGTCAAGTTACTTCAGAGTCGTTGATTATGATTTACGGTTTAGATGCGAACAGCTCGGATGCCACGTAGATTGAGTGGTCCAAATGCGTGTTAGGTGGTAGGTCATACAACATCATGATCTTATCAGAGGATTAGTATAGTACATGGAGTGGTTGTTGCACAATGCCGCTTTTATTAGAGGAATGGTACAATTATGCTACTTTTGCTAGAATAGTACAAATTAGTCTTCTCTTTTTGTAGGAGTGGTTGAAATCTTCTAACAAACTCCTATCCAAGTTGGACAAACACCCAAAGATTATGTAGAGAACAAAAGTGAAGAAATATAAATGAAAAGGAGGAAAGAAAAGGGACACGGTCTTTATAGTGGTTCGACAAAGCAAGGCCTATGTCCACTTTGATATTTTATTGCTGATTTACAACTTGAGGGCAGAAGTTCTTGGGACTTGATACAACTCCATCACCTAGAATTTTAGAATTACAAGAATATAAGAAATAATGTAACTATAGTCAAAAGATCCTCAAAAATGAGCACTACCACTCTATTTATAGAGGTAGGGAGCTAAAATCTTGCTTAGAAATATCTCCTAGCCGTTAGCCATGATTTAGACCAGTTCTCCCTAAAAAGTAGGTGCCATATCATAAGTAACTAGGAGTCGGTACCGATCCCCAAGTTTGTTATATTTGGCGCCTTTGAATCTTTATTTTGGATCATCTTATAGTTATATTTGTGATTCCATAGTTGTTTGCACCAATATAAGCTTGCTTCTAAGCCCAAATGATGGTGTTGAACGAGAAAAAAGTTGTAGTTTCAAGCATTCGTGGAGATCGATGGAGAATTGCATTGAATTAACAAATCAACTTTGGAAATTGGAAATTGGCATCAAGATAGGCTTGTAGGCAGAAGATGGGGTCCACCTAACCTTATTTGGGCGTCGATACCGATCTCTAGGCGGGAGTTAGAACCGATCTTCAACTTAGGGGATCTCATTATTGTGTTATCTTGATTTGGATTGTTTTGGCTTCGGTTGAACTTGCTAGGAATCCAACCCGAGAAATTTGATTGTTTACTTAGGGTTCAACCAAATGATTTTCTGAGATTTTTGTGTTCTGAGTTTCCCTTCATCTGCATGGATTCAAACCTAAGATTTCTGTGTGTCTGACCCGAATTCTGACATGAATTCGCTTGCTTGGAGTCAGAGCTGAGTTTTCTATTGTCTGACTCGAGTTTTTGGGACTCGGTACCGATCCCCAGAGTAGGGGTCGGTACCGACTCATGACCTGGAGTTTTTGCATGGGTTGCTCTAGGCCGTGCTTGGAGTTTTCTAAGAATATCTTGCTTCGAGTCAGACTTGAGAATTTTGTAGGTTTGCTTCGAGTTAACACTTCCAAATACTTGAACTTCCAAATTTTCAACTTTTTTCACTCATTTTTTGATATTTCTCTTTTTCTTGCCATTTTATGATATTGCTAATGTCCTTGGGTCCTTTCTCCATCGTTTGCTCGTTCGAGTCGATTGTTTAAGTCTGTTCTAATACTGCCTGGTCAAAAGGCTAGATAACAGACGGTTAGTCGAGCAGTGGATTTGGAAGGACAAGGGCATGATCGAACAGAAACCATGGACGGGCAAACGGATTTAGTACTTGGCATCCTTTAGGAAGTTTGGATGATGACTTACAAGGCAGGGATGTGTCCAGAAGGTGGCGGGAGATGTTACCTATGAGTCTTATGGCGATCGTTGCTTTTGAGGAAAAGATTATTAAACTTTTGAACATGGATGATAAGGCGGACATGCTTTGGGAGTAAGGGCTTATAGGTCAAACATGCAACTAAGCCACGTGAGATCTTGGTCAACACTTGTTTAACGAACCTTTGCTGTTGGGCTTCGGATATGATGGTCCCAATTATACTTTACAAGAAAAATGAGTAATACCTATCTATAGCAAGTAAGGAGAAAAAGAGAACAATATACTATTCTATAACCCTTTTGTGTCTATAAATACAACCCTTTTTCCTACTTCTCATATTCTGATATGGATGCTAGCCTCCATTAGAGAGAAGTTGGCATATATAACCTAGTTATGCAAACCATGCTAGGAGGAGAAAGGAGGCACTCCAAAGAGGGAAAGGTTTGCAAGTTCAAAGTTTCAACAACTTACTAGATCGAAGAGGTAAATGTTTCATTTTTTTTATAAACGTATAACTTTCGGCCATTATAATTTTTTTTGGATATATATAGTATGTTATATATATATATATTGATTTATATTAAGTATGTTATATATATATATATATATGTGTTTATTTGTATTTATATTTATATTTATAAAATTCTTTTGTTCAACCTACATATACACAGAAAGGTATATAAGATAATTTATTAATTTTATTATAAATATATATGTACGCACTTGAAATGTTTTAAAAGATAATACATATAAACATACATATAAATCGATATATATATATATATATATATATATTAATGTGTATGTATTTACAATAATATAACATTGACTAAGGAATACATTGAAGTTAATTTAAAATTTAAATTTACATACATACACATATTTTAGAATATAAATACATACATATATTGCCCATATATAATATTTATACATTTAAAATCCAAAAAAATTCTTTCATCCGAACACTTATATATAGATAAAATATAAATACCTATATATATTACAGAAATCAAATTTTAGAATTATTTATATGCATATACACATTCTTATATTATACCAAACTTATCCCAAAAAAATTTCTCACTTATTGGACTTATTTAAAAATATTACATGTTTTACAAAGTTTAATCATGAGCCAAGCCCAATAAATAAATATTAAATAAACTGATAGATTAATTACTATATGTATGTATGTATGTATGTAACGTGACATGTTAAGAATACATACACGTTACGTATAAGCTGTTCAAAATATATATACCATATGGATAAATACCAATGATCACATACATATACCATGTCACTTTATTTTACATTGTTTAGGTTAACACACACATACACACATACACATATGGCAAGGATTTGGGTAAACCTCATTTTTGATACACCTCAAATCCCCCTAAATTTCAACCACATGTTCTGAATTAAGTAATATACTTTCTCCCTTTTGCCACTTCACTATATTATTTAATTTAGAACTAATGATTGAAATCGGAGGGATTTGAAGTATAGCAAAAAAGAGGTGTAGCCGATCCTTGGGTGTGTTTTTTTGTGTGCGCGCATGTGTGTGTGTAAGTGCATCTTTATCAATATATAGTAGCGTACCATGATATTAGTTATGCATATGTTGTATATGTAAATGCAATATTCATTGGTGAATAAAACATAAAAATAATCTAAATTAATTTTAATTAAATTAATTTTTCAACTACTATACCCAGCTTATATCAAATTAACATTAAATATGATTTAGCGTAAAAATATATTCATGATAACATAAGATGAAGATGATAGAGTTAGGGGTATGCCCTAGGGGTAATTATGTAATTTGTTACATAAGTCTAACTTGATAACCAATCTTATTCAAAATAAAAGGCATTTCTTTTATGTTATATACTTGCTATAAAATGTTATAGATAATTAATTAGTAAATTTAAGTATATATGTCAGAAAATCCATAAATGATGTGTTTGTGATAGCAGTTACAACTAGTTGTAAGCATCAGTATTATATCACAGTATGATAAGCACGTCATTTTAAATATTCCTAGTCAAGATGCATCAAAACTGGATATCACACATCCATTGAAACTGGAGTATGTAACTCTCTCCAAATGTTGGATAGTGTATTACTCATGGCTGCTAGGGGAACTAAAGGGTTATGTACTGATAGTTACTGGATAACTATAAAATGACTCACTCGATAGTTTTCTATTAGTTAATATAATTAAGGTCAAACAGAAATATCGAAGTGACTAATTTACATAGTTCTATTGACTTGAAAATACCATTGATCTTCAGTATGAAAGCTCCACTTTGATTATAGTTAAATCGTGGCATGACATCCATCGAACGAATATAGTTGGGTTGAGTGAAAGTATTGAAAGTGAGAAACACTATTCAAAAGAGGATTCGTCTCCTCATATATATTGGGTTAGTATCACAGTCCAACTGAAGTCAACTCAAAGTCAAAACCTTTGGCCAAAATAGTTCAATTAAAGATAATTTTTATTATTGAACCAAGGACCTTTTGTTTGGACTATAAAGGTTAATATGGAAGATATTGGAATTTTGACTATTACCAAATTCCATAAGTCCGAAGTGATACAGCTTTGACGAAGAGAATTGGTGTAAATAATCGTTACCATTAGGTATCGCTTATAAAAGTAAAAGTAGATTTTACCAAAAGATGTGTAAGCGATAAATTCAGCCAAAATGTCACACTACTAGCTAAGATGATGTAAACGTTAATATTCGAATTGTTCGATATTAATTGCTGACTAAATTTACACCTTTGAGTCGCGCAACCATAACGATAAATTCTCCAAAAAACCACATGATTTAATTAATTTATAAAATGTTGAAACCAATTAAATTAATTAACATTTAAGAAATAGTAATTAATAGTTAATTTAGTTGATGTTTGGGAGTTGTTTTCTATTAATTTGAATGCATTTATAAAAGTTATATTTGTGCGCATTGACATATGATATCAATGTAATTTTAAACAGGTTTAAATAAAAGATAATTGCATGAAATGATTTATGGAAATTTTATATCATTTGATGGTGTGTAATTTCAGCCATACCATCTGAAGAGAGAGGTGGGGAGAGAGAGATAGTTAAGGGAATTAATTAGGGAATTTTAATTAAAGAATGGAAAATGTTTCATTCTTTCAATTAAAACATATCCATTAATTCATTTTCTACAGACAATTCATTCTTTCTCATTTATTTTTTCTCTTCTCTCCTCCTAACCTTCAATGGCAGAAAAAAGGTTTCTAAAATCTTTCAAGTCCAAATCAAAAAAACATCAAATAAAATAAAACACAAGTTGTACATCCATCTCTTGCAAGGATTGGGTGTAGATTTTGGAGTTTTAAGGAGAGTTCTTCGTTCAAGGTGCATTCTCTTGGCAACATCCCATGATAAAAGTTCTAATTTCATTTATTCATCATTCACTTTGTTCAATGATTTGGATCCATCACATATTTCATCTCATCTCAATATTTGTTTATTTGGTTACATAGATTAGATCATCTTTTGCTGCATCTTAATTGATTATATATGTTCACCATGTTATTTTGATTTGGATCCATTTTAAGATATACTTTTGATTTCTTACCTATTCATCTTGTCATCATTAGATCTACGTAATATGATTTCACATTTAATTAATTGTTCATATTGTTTATATAGTTTAGATCTGAAACCTTTTACAGCATATATTTATGTGTGTGCGCGCGCGCGCCTGATTTGTCCTATCTATTTTTGTTATTGTTTTGGATTTTCTATTTAAATAAAAAATACTTTTGTTTGAAATCTGAGTTTTAATTAATAAACTCATTCTATTAGTGATTCAAATAGAAAACATATGTAGTTTAGTAATGTTTGTATATATACATGCATATATATATATATATATATATTATATATGTGTATGCATGTATGTATGTATGCATGTTTTGTGTTTGTTAGTTTGAATATAATCTTTTGGTTATTGCATACTTCTATTTAGAAGTTAAAAATACTTTATAAACATAACTGGACTTTTGTCCAAATATCACAAACCTTTGGATTTCCCTTTAAGTTGATTAGACTTCAATATGTTACCTTATTTTAAAGTACATACTAAATTATAAATTTTATCACACTGATCACTACAACAAAAAGTGTCTTTTATAGCGGCATATAGCCGCTATTAATCACAACCATAGCGGTTTGATAAGCGTTGTATATCGACATGTTATAAAAAACTGTTGAATATTTATAACACAAAATATGCCGCTATGGTTGAGCTTAGTTTTATAACGCAAATTCGCCGCTATGGTACGTTAATTCAATAGCTCATTATAGCCGCTATAATACAGCTAAATCTCAACGGAACTGGAAATCTTTATAACACCATTTTGCCACTATAAAATATTTATTCAATAGCCCATTATAGCCGCTATAATACAGCTAAATCTCAATGGAATTGGAAATCTTTATAACACCATTTTGCCGCTATAAAATATTTATTCAATAGCGGTCATTTCACGCTATTAAATCAACATGTTATAGTAATGATAAATTCTTTTACAGCTCATATATGCCGCTATAAAAATCGTAGATACACTTTTCAAGAGCTATGCCTATATATTACATTTTAATAATAGCAATCAAACTAAATCTTCATAAACGAATAAAGATTATAATCAACAAATATAACACAAGAGCATGCTCAGAAAGAAATGTGATATATTTTTCATTACAGTGTACAAACATTAAAGCATGTGCATAACCATTGAATAAAACATAAGCCTGCAGCCAAGCTAACACAGAGAAACAAAAAATAATGTCAATTTAATAAGTGTACAAACATTACAGAGTGGAAACATTAAAGCAATCCTTCCAAATATTACAGAGTACAAACATTATAGAGTTCCAACATGCAAGATCTGATCTAGTTGCGTACTAAGGACCTTGCTTCCTTCCAAATAAGCCTGCGAAGTTAACCCAAAGAAACAGAAAATGTTAAAACAAGTGCATGCTCAGATAGAAATGTGATATATATTTTTCATTACAGTGTACAAACATTAAAGCAAGTGCATGAACTGCATGAACTAGAAACTACAATTGATTATTTCTACTGATCTATTTTCCCAATATGGAAAATAGATTAAAGCAATGTTAACCTCACTTTTCTCAGTTGGAGCAACCATCTGTTGAAGCAATGCTCAGATAGAGACGGACCTTGTGCACCTTGCATAGCTACAAAATAGAACATTGTTTATTTTACAATATGATGGCAATAAACAACAATAGCTAAATTTAAGGAATGAATTCATTATGTATAACACAGGTTGTTTGTAAGTGTCTGCAAAGCACCAATAGAAAATTTATTTTCATCCCATAAGACATGGTAATGCGCTGTGCGGCTTATGCCCTGTCAGAATTTACATCGCCAATTTAACAATTAGTATCAAAACTTTACTTACATTTGCTTGCTATAAAATATAGCATGGTACATTCGAAAAACTTACCTGAATGCCAGCATGACTATAGAGGTAAAAGTCAAATTCAGTTGGATGGCAAATGCTTGAATCGACAACTGTACCTAAAATCAGGTAGCATGCAAATTAAGAAATACAAAACATGCTTGATAAAAAAAGCAATCCGTCAACATAAATTTTGTGTGCAAAGGTGGTCTGCAAAAATAACTAGTAATGACTTGGCTACTATTCAAAGAAGATACCAGGCAATATATTTCCAATCCTGTCAACAAATGACAAGTCTATATGATTATTTGCAAATAATCGTGTACGATGATGTTTTTGGACAACCACAAATGTTACAAAGGCCCGATATTCTGCCTCAAGAGAAGCATGGGCCTAAACAAATGATCTCAGTACGCAACAATGGTATTATTTATGACTATATATGCATATGCGCTTCAGCGTAACACTTTAGACTCACACTTATCATCCACTACCATCTAAAATGTATCTATCAACTGCTGTCTTTTTTTTGTTGAACAAGTTTCATCTCAAGAAAATAGCATCTATGACGGTGTGAGTCTTGTAATTAGGGATATTACAATGATGTTAACACTAACATCAAGACAAATGAAATTGAAGTTGTAAGGTGCTTTCCATCATTTATATGCACAATATATTAATACTTTACTTAAATAAGGCTCCTTAATGCATAGTTTGGTCAAAAGACGGAAGAATGTCTGACCTTATTAGAAGTTCCAGAACATGGCACACTATTTTTCAGAACCTTAATTGCTTCTACAATTTTAGCTTTTTGAATCTAAGAGAAAAAGAAAAGTATGGAGGAGCGTATAAATAAGAATAAAGCAGGCACAAGTCAAAAATCAGAATATTACAAAACTCAAAAAATGTTCAGAAACATACAAGACTCGAGTTTAAACTTTTTGGTGACTTGTTCAAAAATAAACACGACTTACTCTTTGTTGAGCAGATCGAGCACTGGCTACCTTGGATGGAACAACCATAAAGGGGCAGTTTTCAGTAGACTCATATTCCTGTAGCATCGGTCAATAAAATTGATGTAATATCATTTCTCTTTTCACTGCACAAGTTATGCATACATTGACTATTAAAATACACTTCTTCAAATGAAATAATTTCTACAAAGGTTCAAATAGTGGATATCTAGAAGTGTACCTGCATACAAGTGCTATTATTGTTAGAAGATACATCTGCTGCCTCTCTCGGATTACCATTTGCTAACTGTAACTACACATTTATTAAATGTTAAAGAAAGTGGGCTTATACCTGATGCTAATAGTTAGATAACACTGAAAAAGAAGCATAATACCATCGAAGACATGTCATGCTCCATTTGTCGATAATGATCAGTAGGGCAAAGAGCCACCTGCAAATTACTACTTTCAGGCACATCAGGAGTTGCAGTACAAACACTAGGAGGAGGAAGAATCCGAAGTGGAATCAGGGATATCCATCTTGATGATCAAGCTCGCGGAATTTTTCCTTTTCCTACATATGATGCTGAATTTACAGCTAAGTCCTTCGAATGTTCTTTCAATTGTACCATACTTGTCATTGAATTGCACCTGTCAGAGAGAGCCTATCAGCCTGTGTTTTGCACCATCAATTCAAACCTTATGTAACGACCCGTATTTTTACGGATCGAAAATTGAGGAAAATTTGCGTCGAAAAGTTTTCACGAAGATTGGCGAAATTGCTAAGTCCTAAGTCGTTCACGACTTAGTATAGGTCGTAAGTCGTATACGACTTAGGGGATAGGAGCGACCCAGGGAATGGCGAGTTAAGGGTTTGGAGATAGGTCGTTTGAACGACTTAAGGGGTAGGCGCGACTTAAGGATAGTGGTTAGGTCGTGGTAGACGACCTAAGGCAGTGTAGCGACCTATAGGGTTAGACGACCTAAGATGTTATTAGGTCGCGTGAAGACGTCTGTGTTATGTTGAAGTTAGGTCGTAAGCGACCTAAGTTAGTTAGGTCACGAGGAAGCATCAGTATTAGGTCGCGCGTACATTAAGTCGCGCATTGCTTTAAGTCGTTGGTTTGATAGGTCGCATGAGAGCGCATATGTTAGGTCGCTTGGGTGCGCTGTTGTGCTAAGTCGTATCCCCTTAAGTCTTAGGTCGAAGAGGCGCAAGCGTTAGGTCGCTGAGAGTTAGGTCGTGGCTTCTGCTAGATCGTAAGTCGTATACCCTGTTAGGTCGGTAAGCGCTTGTGTTGCGTTGAGTCATAGGTCGCGCGCATTAGGTCGTAGGTCGTTGGCATGTTAAGTTGCAGATGCGCATTGTTTAAGTCATTAGGCGTTAGGTCGTGGCACCTGTTAGGTCGTATGAGTTGTTAGGTCGAAGACTTAGGTTGGTGGGGGTCTTAGGTCGTAGGTCGGAGACGACTTAACTCCGAGGCAACGACTTAGGAAATTTCAACTATAAATAGGAAGGTTGTTCTCACTTTTTGGGATCCGGATTTCGAAGCGACGAACTGCTGCCATTTTGAGAGCTCAACTTCTACACTTCTTCACTTCTTTTCTCCACTCTAATCTAGTGATTCCATCCATCCAAATTGAAGATTCAAGAGCTTAGATTGAAGATCTTCATCCGTCGAAGAGTGATTTCATCGTTTGAAGCGGATTCGTGATAGATCGAGTTTGACCCTTCGCTGTCCAAATCTGAAGTGTGTTGATTTGGGGTTGTTTAGGTGATTTGGTGAGTGGTGATTATCTCTCACACGGATCCAAAGGAGTATATCGGATTGTTGGTTCGATTTGGTGTTAAAGTCGTGATTTCCATACATTTTCTTCATCCTAAGTATAGATCCATATAGATCCATTATTCATGATGATTTGACAACCATTTTACTAAGTGTTAACCTATGCAAGTTCATTCATCAAGGTTATAGAGATATTGTTCATGTTTTCATGCTTATTAGACTTTCAACTCTTTAATTACGAAATTGCCATTGTTGTGATAATTGTCTACTTGGATCATATTTGAATGCTTGATTGTTGGATTAATGTTTGACTTGATTGATTGCTATGAATTAGATGATTGATGATTTGATTTAGACAAGTTGGTCGAAGATGATTCAAAAGCTAAGGGAAAGGCTCTTGAATTGGAAAAGCTGCTCGTAGCATATGTAGCGGGATGATGAAGCTCTTATGCATAGGTTTGATGATGTGATGTTGAGATGAGGCTTTGCGAGGATGTGATGAAGCGAGGCATCATGTGATGAAGACTTGGTTTAATCCAGACGGGATCATTCCAAGCACGTTGATAACTCGGTGAAATGGTTCGAGTTGAGGATAATGGATGGATATGAGAATAGTCGTCAAGGAGGATGACTAGGAGGCTTGGGTCTCATCGTTGTTGAAGGTTCTAGCATGCTCAAAGCAAGAGTACGTTTGGGAAGATTCGATAGTCCCAACGACTAACTGTTGATGGTCGAGTACTCTGGGCAGATTCGATAGTCCTAGGCACGGGTCACGATGACGTGCGGGAGTTATGTCTAGAACCGGGGTTACCATTAGCCCTTGACGGACGGCTGAAAGAATGTGCCGGTCATTCAATTAACGGTGATATCGAAGCAATGACAACAGTGATAGCCAGAGTCATGGATGTTTGGTTGTATCGTCATTCGGTCTCAAGAGCGGTATTTTCTGGGTGCTTATCTGATCTTGGTTTAGGCCTTGGGGGTTTGTGCTTGGAAAACATCGCCCTTGACTCGAGTGATTATTGCTTTACTTTAAATTGTATGCTTTGCTATGTTGCTTCTGCTTAGTGTGTGTCTGGGGGCTATCACTGTAGAAAGAGGTTGGAGTGGGAGGGTTGTATTCCTATTCCTTTTCCTTTATGCTCTTTTGGTATGTTGTTAGTTAATTTACTGCTCACTAAGACTGATGTCTGACTCAAGGCTTTATGTTTTAATTCTTATTGCCTTGGGCTGTTCGTCCATTTTGGGACGGGCAGACTAGGTAGCAGGTGACAGGTGCTGTTCTAGCTTTCCACGGTGTTGATATCGAAGACGAGCTGGAGTATTGCATATTGTTTCTTTCTTACTATATGTACTGGATGTTCCGCTGCTTTGTATTCTCTGAGTGTTGTAGTGAGGCTTGTTGTATTGACTATTCAGATGCTTGTATTCAACTATTATGAAGTTTTTCTATAGATGAGATCCTTTTCTGTGAAGCTTCACTATGTATATGTTCTATTGTATTTTGACCATGCGCTGTGAGTAATACGATAGATCCTGTTGTTTTAATTTACCTTGGCAATCGTCCATGGTCGTCTGGCACACTTTACAGCGCACTTTCTCAAGATTTAGTGCAGGGGTCATGGGCGGTCGTCACATTTGGTATCAAAGCATTGGTTAATCGATTTTACCCAACGCTCGCTGACGTAACTACGTATGAGAGACGTAATTGTATTTTGATGGATGATTACTATATATAATATAGTAGCTTAGTAGAGTTTGAGTCCTTTAAGCAGTTGTTTCTCAAGATGTTTGACCATTCCTTTTTATAGATATTGAGAATGAGTCGAAGAGGGAGACCAGCTGCTAGGGAAGGCCGTGCTACTGAAGGGGCTGTTGATTATGCAGCTATGTTCGAAGCTATGATGACTTCGATCATGAGAAGGATACCAGTTCCGGGAACAGCAGTTGATGTTGGAGTTCAAGTTCAAACTCCAAGACCGGTGGATTTTGCTAAGTTGTGTAAGGACTATACTGCTCTTGGAGGGAAGGTTTTCTTGGGAACAGAATCAACCATTGAAGTCCAGAGGTGGATAGATGCTTGTAGAAGGATCTTTAGTGATTTGGGAATTGAGGATGCAACTAAGAGGAAGTTGGCATCAAGGCAGCTTCAAGGGAGAGCCTCTGATTGGTGGAACTCTATTACCATCAATACGCCGGAGGAAGAGATTACTTGGGAGCAATTCCAAACCAGATTTGAAGCTAAGTTCATTTCTACAGCTCAGAAGTCTGTTCTGTTCAAGAAGTTTGTGGAGCTCAAGCAAGGTGGAAGACCAGTTCTGGAGTATGTTTCTGAGTTTGAAGCTTTGTCCAAGTATGCCCGGTCGTATATCGAATCTTCTTATCAGAAGAATGAGAAGTTTGTGATAGGCTTGGACGATTATCTTGGGAGGCAGTTGGTGGATCATTTGGACGATTCATTTGAGAAGCTTGTGGAGAAAGCTCTCAGGCATGAGAGTCTGTTTCCTAAGGAAGGATCTGTTGTTGCTATGACCAGGGAGAATCTAAACCACAGCAGGGTGGAAACAAGAAGAGGAAGCAGCAGTAGCAGAAGGGTAAGGATGGCCAGAAGAAGCCGAAAGGCGAGGTGACTTGCTACAATTGTCAGCAGAAGGGCCATTTCTCGAAGGATTGTAAGAATCCGAAGGTGCCGATGAAGTGTCACAACTGTGACAAGCCGGGGCATTTCAGGAAGAATTGTCCAGAACCGAGGAAGGACAAACAGATTGTGCAAGCTTATGCTTTGGGAGCTGTTCCGTCGTCTTCAAAAGCTCCTACCGCTGAAGAGAAGGGAAAGAGTGTGGTGGTTCAAGGTACCCTTTTCTTATGTGGTGTTCCAGTTAGAGTGTTGTTTGATACTGGAGCGTCGCATTCGTTTGTTTGTAGTGAACTCGTAGGCCGGTTAGGTTTGGAACCGGACATCGTTGATAGGCTATTGGTTGTGACTAATCCAGTTGGGGGTTCGTCTTGTTTGTGTATGTTATGCCGTGGTCTGATTGTATCGAGTCATGGTTGCTCTTTTGTTTGTGATTGTTTTGTTCTGAACTTTGCGGGGTTCGGAATTATTTTGGGTATGGACTGGCTTAGGAAGTATGCGGCAAAGGTTGATTGTGAGAGGTTGGAAGTGACAGTCGAGAATGTGGAGGGGCGAAAGATTGTGATACGATGTAAGCATGAAGAAGGCGTCTTCATGAGCTTCATGTATTCGTTGGTTGTTCCACGGGATGGACTGTCATCAGTGCCGATCGCGAAGGGATTCGAGGATGTCTTTGATGAAGTCAAAGGGTTACCGCCGTGTTTGCACCAAAAATGGTCACAAACCCCAAGTGTTGTGAAAGCACCAGTGTATGAATATAAATCAGCAATATTCAAACACAAATATCAGATCTAAGCAAGCAACAAACAACAATCCAGAAATAATGAACAGTGACACACAATTTATAGTGGTTCGGCTATCTCTGGCCTACGTCCACTTCAAGGATTTTTATCTTTTATTGATGTTCTTCGCTGATTACAGATGATTACAGCAAATACAATGAATGAATCTGAATATGACAGCAATGGAGAGGAGTAGAGTTGAATCCGGCAGAGTCTGGACGTTGAATGGCCAAAAAGATCCCTTTTCTGTAGGCTTCAGGGGTCTATTTATAGGCGTAGGAAGCTGAGATCGCGCCCAAACTTCGGGAGATTCTTTCAGGCACGTGAGTGGGTCCACGCGCCCGGTCCAACCAAGTTTCAACTCCATCTGGGATCGATTCGAAACAATTTCGTATCGATCAGAAATTGCTCCAATCGAGCTGAAACTTGGCAGGATTGCTCTTTACCTTGTGTGGAAGCTACTGTGAAAATTTCGTTGCATTTGGACCAGCGGTTTGTGAGATATGATCGATACAAGATTGTATTTTTGTGTGTGCTGCTCTGTTCGAATCCATGGATTCGTATCCATCGCTCCGAATCGACCTGGGCACGTGAGCGCGCAGTGACGTGGTGCGGAACTCTTGGATCTCTCCATCTTTTTTTCCGCGTCGAACGAGTCATTCGCATCTAGCGCCGAAGCTTCGCCCATACCAACTCTTTATTCGCATCCACGTGCTTCTGTCTTTACTCGAACCAGTTATCGATCCGACGTAGTCCTCGTTCGCATCGATTATTATTGACATGGATACGAAGAAGGACTTATGCGCTATCGATTCGAGTAACTACGAACCACATGGATACGAACCAAGGCTCTGTAATCGATTCGAACCGGGTCTACCCCTGGTCGATACGAAATGTTTCGCCTACGATGGATACGAGCTAAACTGATACGACGCTATCGCCTCTGGATCGATGCGAGGAGTCCAATACCGGATGGATTCGAACAACTCCGATTCGAACAAAGTTCTAGGATAGATTTGAATAGGTTGAGGCGACGTCGCTCAAATGGGTACGGAACTGATCGATTCGAACAAGCCAATGCGATGGTTTCTGATGGATTCGAATATGATTGATTCGATGGATTCGAACACATCATCACCTTAGCTCGCCGATGGATACGAACAGCATGCCTATTTAACTTGTATCAATCATATCTCCCTCCTACGAACTCCGATTAAGCTGAAACTTGAAATGTTGGCTCTCACGGCTTGGCATGTCATGTCTTGTCAATTACAGCCCAATCCGAGCTCGGACAAAATTCATCGATATCCATGATCATCCTACAATGCATATTTAATATTCATGGTTGGTTAATATTGATTTCAGTTAATTTTTGGGTATCTCAGCTTTGCCAAAAAGTGGGATAACACACCGCATAGAGAGATCGAGTTTCGTATAGATCTAGTTGAAGGAGCCAGACCTGTTGTGATGCCTCTTAGGCGGATGGCACCTAGGGAAAAACAGGAGTTGAGGGTGCAGGTTGATGATCTTTTGCAGAAAGGATTCATTCGGCGTAGTGTGTCCGAGTGGGGTGCACCGGTTGTGTTTGTAACCAAAGCAGATGGATTGCTGAGGTTGTGTGTAGATTATCGTGAGCTGAATAAGGTGACTAAGAAGAACAAGTATCCATTGCCGAGAATAGATGACTTGTTTGATCAGCTTCACGAAGCTAAGGTGTTTTCTCAGATGGATTTGGCAACGGGATTTCACCAGTTGAGAGTGGCTAAGGATAGTGTGCCGAAGACTGCTTTTCGATCACCATCCGGTTTCTTTGAGTGGCTGGTAATGCCGTTTGGATTGACTAACGCGCCAGCATATTTTATGGATCTTATGAATAGAGTGTTCAGAGATCAGTTGAACAAGTTTGTGCTTGTGTTCGTGGATGATATTCTGATTTATTCCAGAACGGAAGAAGAGCACAAGACGCACTTGCGTATTGTTTTGGAAATTTTGCGGAAACATCAGCTGAAGGCTAAGTTTTCGAAGTGTCACTTCTGGAAGAGTGAAGTGAGGTTCTTAGGCCATGTGATTTCTGGAAATGGAATAGCGGTTGATCCCGCTAAGGTGGCAGCAATCCAGGATTGGGTTAGACCTAAGAATGCATCTGATGTGAGAAGTTTTCTTGGACTAGCAGGATATTATCGACGGTTTATCAAAGACTTCTCTAAGGTGGCTGCACCGTTAACAGGATTGACGAAAAAGAACCAAGTGTTCAGTTGGGATGCTAAGTGTGAGCAAGCTCTCGGAATCCTGAAAGAGCGATTGACGAGTGCTCCTGTTTTGACTATTCCTAGTGGGAATGATGAGATGGTGGTTTACACCGACGCATGTGGTACTGGACTTGGAGCAGTGCTGATGCAGAAGGATAGAGTTGTTGCGTATGCCAGTCGACAACTGAAGTCGCATGAAAGGAATTACCCGACTCATGATTTGGAGTTAGCGGCGATTGTTTTTGCTCTGAAGATGTGGAGACATTATCTATTGGGAGTTCGATTCGAGTTGTTTACAGATCATAAGTCGTTGAAGTATCTTTTCTCCCAAAAGGATTTGAATCTTCGGCAGCAACATTGGCTAGAGTTTTTAGCATCATATGATTTTGGTATAGCTTATACTCCAGGAAAAGGTAACGCAGTGGCTGATGCGTTAAGTCGAAGGCATGCAGGATTGGGAGCCATGTTTTCAGAATGGAAGAATCTCGAGTATTTAGCTGGATTTGACTTCAGGCCCAGATGTGAATTGGAACCTGAGATGTTGGCAAACTTATCAATAAGACCGACTCTTGTGGAAAGAATTGGCGAGAGTCAAAAGCAAGATGATAAGATTGTCAAGATTATCCGTGATTTGGAATCTGGATTGGAACCAGAGAAGGATAAAGGATTCAAGGTCGATCGAGAGGGTTGGCTTCGGAAGCAAGGACGACTAGTTGTTCCCGATATAGATGAATTGAGGAGTGAAGTTCTGAAGGAAAGTCATAACTCGAAGCTAACTATTCATCCAGGTGGAAATAAGATGTATCGGGATATGAAGAGAACCTATTACTGGGAAGGTATGAAGAAGGATGTTGGAAATTTTATTTCCAAATGCATGAATTGCCAGTTGGTAAAAGCCGAACAGAAGAAGCCAAGTGGATTGCTTCAGCCATTAGAAGTTCCTACATGGAAGTGGGAGCAAGTGTCGATGGATTTTATCGATGGACTACCTAGAACCAGAACGGGAAATGAAGGGATTTGGGTCATTGTAGATCGTTTGACTAAGAGTGCAAGATTCATTCCTGTTCGATCGACTAGGACTGCATCAAAGTTGGCTGAGTTGTATGTTAAGTGGATAGTTCGATTCCATGGTATTCCAAAGAGTATAGTGAGCGATCGAGACCCATTGTTCACTAGTGGATTTTGGAAGAGCTTCCAGGAAGTTTTGGGAACCGAGTTGTGTTTGAGTACAGCTTATCACCCTCAAACAGATGGTCAGACCGAGAGAGTCAACCGAGTTTTGGAAGATCTCCTCAGAGCTTGTGTTTTGGTTCTCGGAGGATCATGGGAAGATCACCTTCATTTGGTGGAATTTGCATACAACAACAATTACCAGTCAAGCATTGGTATGGCACCATATGAAGCATTGTATGGGAGACCGTGTAACTCTCCGACATGTTGGATAGAGGCAGGAGAAAAGCTGATACTTGGGCCAGAGATGATTTGACAGACTTCGAATTGTATAGAGATCATTCGGCAACGAATGAAGGCAGCCCAAGACCGTCAGAAGAGTTATGCCGATAAGCGTCGAAAGGATTTGGAATTCGATGTTGGTGATATGGTTTTTGTGAAGATTTCTCCGCTGAAGAATGTTATTCGATTCGGGAAGAAAGGAAAATTGACTCCGAGATTTGTTGGACCATTCCCGATCATCGAGCGAATTGGAAAGCTCGCCTACAGATTGGAGTTACCAGAGAAGATGTCGAGTGTGCACAATGTTTTTCATGTATCGTATCTATGGAAGTATGTGCACAACTCGAATACAGTGGTTTCTGCTGATAGCTGTGAAGACTTTGAAGTTGATCCAGTCGATAAGAGACCTCGTAAGCCGCTTCGTGTTGTTGAAACCGACACGAAACATCTTAGGAGGAAGGTAGTTAAGTTGCTCAAGATACAATGGAGTGATGATGATAACGACTGTACGTGGGAGGTGGAAGAGAGGATGAAGGCAGCTCATCCTGAACTCTTCGAGGTATGGCCCTAAGGTGTCGTGTCATCTAACGAAATTGTAACTTGTTCTAGTTTTATAATTCTGCATGCTAAGCTAGAATTGGATGCATGGTTTGTTGATTTCTATGGATGATAGGCGTGCAGAATAGTTTTGATTGCTTTGTGTGTTTGGAATTTCGGGGGTGAAATTCCTAAGGGGGAGAGAATGTAACAACCTGTATTTTTACGGATCGAAAATTGAGGAAAATTTGCGTCGAAAAGTTTTCACGAAGATTGGCGAAATTGCTAAGTCCAAAGTCGTTCACGACTTAGTATAGGTCGTAAGTCGTATACGACTTAGGGGATAGGAGCGACCCAGGGAATGGCGAGTTAAGGGTTTGGAGATAGGTCGTTTGAACGGCTTAAGGGGTAGGCGCGACTTAAGGATAGTGGTTAGGTCATGGTAGACGGCCTAAGGCAGTGTAGCGACCTATAGGGTTAGACGACCTAAGATGTTATTAGGTCGCGTGAAGACGTCTGTGTTATGTTGAAGTTAGGTCGTAAGCGACCTAAGTTAGTTAGGTCACGAGGAAGCATCAGTATTAGGTCGCGCGTACGTTATGTCGCGCATTGCTTTAAGTCGTTGGTTTGATAGGTCGCATGAGAGCGCATCTGTTAGGTCGCTTGGGTGCGCTGTTGTGCTAAGTCGTATCCCCTTAAGTCTTAGGTCGAAGAGGCGCAAGCGTTAGGTCGCTGAGAGTTAGGTCGTGGCTTCTGCTAGATCGTAAGTCGTATACCCTGTTAGGTCGGTAAGCGCTTGTGTTGCGTTGAGTCATAGGTCGCGCGCATTAGGTCGTAGGTCGTTGGCATGTTAAGTTGCAGATGCGCATTGTTTAAGTCATTAGGCGTTAGGTCGTGGCACCTGTTAGGTCGTATGAGTTGTTAGGTCGAAGACTTAGGTTGGTGGGGGTCTTAGGTCGTAGGTCGGAGACGACTTAACTCCGAGGCAACGACTTAGGAAATTTCAGCTATAAATAGAAAGGTTGTTCTCACTTTTTGGGATCCGGATTTCGAAGCGACGAAGTGCTGCCATTTTGAGAGCTCGACTTCTACACTTCTTCACTTCTTTTCTCCACTCTAATCTAGTGATTCCATCCATCCAAATTGAAGATTCAAGAGCTTAGATTGAAGATCTTCATCCGTCGAAGAGTGATTTCATCGTTTGAAGCGGATTCGTGATAGATCGAGTTTGACCCTTCGCTGTCCAGATCTGAAGTGTGTTGATTTGGGGTTGTTTAGGTGATTTGGTGAGTGGTGATTATCTCTCACACGGATCCAAAGGAGTATATCGGATTGTTGGTTCGATTTGGTGTTAAAGTCGTGATTTCCATACATTTTCTTCATCCTAAGTATAGATCCATATAGAGCCATTATTCATGATGATTTGACAACCATTTTACTAAGTGTTAACCTATGCAAGTTCATTCATCAAGGTTATAGAGATATTGTTCATGTTTTCATGCTTATTAGACTTTCAACTCTTTAATTACGAAATTGCCATTGTTGTGATAATTGTCTACTTGGATCATATTTGAATGCTTGATTGTTGGATTAATGTTTGACTTGATTGATTGCTATGAATTAGATGATTGATGATTTGATTTAGACAAGTTGGTCGAAGATGATTCAAAAGCTAAGGGAAAGGCTCTTGAATTGGAAAAGCTGCTCGTAGCATATGTAGCGGGATGATGAAGCTCTTATGCATAGGTTTGATGATGTGATGTTGAGATGAGGCTTTGCGAGGATGTGATGAAGCGAGGCATCATGTGATGAAGACTTGGTTTAATCCAGACGGGATCATTCCAAGCACGTTGATAACTCGGTGAAATGGTTCGAGTTGAGGATAATGGATGGATATGAGAATAGTCATCAAGGAGGATGACTAGGAGGCTTGGGTCTCATCGTTGTTGAAGGTTCTAGCATTCTCAAAGCAAGAGTACGTTTGGGCAGATTCGATAGTCCCAACGACTAACTGTTGATGGTCGAGTACTCTGGGCAGATTCGATAGTCCTAGGCACGGGTCACGATGACGTGCGGGAGTTATGTCTAGAGCCGGGGTTACCATTAGCCCTTGACGGACGACTGAAAGAATGTGCCGGTCATTCAATTAACGGTGATATCGAAGCAATGACAACAGTGATAGCCAGAGTCATGGATGTTTGGTTGTATCGTCATTCGGTCTCAAGAGCGGTATTTTCTGGGTGCTTATTTGATCTTGATTTAGGCCTTGGGGGTTTGTGCTTGGAAAACATCGCCCTTGACTCGAGTGATTATTGCTTTACTTTAAATTGTATGCTTTGCTATGTTGCTTCTGCTTAGTGTGTGTCTGGGGGCTATCACTGTAGAAAGAGGTTGGAGTGGGAGGGTTGTATTCCTATTCCTTTTCCTTTATGCTCTTTTGGTATGTTGTTAGTTAATTTACTGCTCACTAAGACTGATGTCTGACTCAAGGCTTTATGTTTTAATTCTTATTGCCTTGGGCTGTTCGTCCATTTTGGGACGGGCAGACTAGGTAGCAGGTGACAGGTGCTGTTCTAGCTTTCCACGGTGTTGATATCGAAGACGAGCTGGAGTATTGCATATTGTTTTTTTCTTACTATATGTACTGGATGTTCCGCTGCTTTGTATTCTCTGAGTGTTGTAGTGAGGCTTGTTGTATTGACTGTTCAGATGCTTGTATTCAACTATTATGAAGTTTTTTTATAGATGAGATCCTTTTCTGTGAAGCTTCACTATGTATATGTTCTATTGTATTTTGACCATGCGCTGTGAGTAATACGATAGATCCTGTTGTTTTAATTTACCTTGGCAATCGTCCATGGTCGTCTGGCACACTTTACAGCGCACTTTCTCTAGATTTAGTGCAGGGGTCATGGGCGGTCGTCACACCTTACATATCAAAGATTCATACTGTATCAATAATTTGATCAAGAGAAGATGGTTTATAATTTATTCAAAATGTGCCAATATCATAATCTACCAATCAACAAATTATCTTGTCGACATGAAGCATATTCATTGTCATTTAGGAGTTAGCACCCAATAGGGAATACATGGTATCACATTAAATTTCTTTCCTCTTCATAAAGATGATAGTCAAGGCTTCCATTGGTCGTGTACTTATAAACAAGTAAGAATTCACCTTTTCTGTGGCACCAACTGACTAGTTGAACTAAGTTGCGGTGTCTTAATCTGCTAATGATTTCTACTTCCGACATATATTCTTTCTTTCCTTGTTTAGACCCTGAAGAAACTTTTTTGATTGCAACCTCTTCATTGTTCAAAACTCCTTTATACACCTCTCCAAATCCTCCCTCTCCTAACCTCCTTTCTACTGCGAAGTTGTTTGTCGCTTCCACTAGCTCATTAAATGTGAATCTTTGAGGCCCTTCTTCTTTCTCAAATTCACTTTCAGTATCTGAATATTCTTGCTTCCTTGGTTTCTTGCAGCTATATATAAGCCAAGCCCCGGATAAGAGCATCAGTATTGCTCCAAATGAAGCTGCTAAACCTAATATTAGTCCAACTTTACTTTTGTTCTACTTTTCTGGGGTTTCTGGCTTTTGTGGCTGTACTGTCTTTTCTTCCAGGTTAGAATTGAAGCTCCAAGATAGGATTTCATGTAACTCAACTGCCAAACCTGTAGCTGCTGAAAAACCGACAACTACTTTTGAAGGTAAATGATCTCTTAGATCAATATTATATAATAGGATCGAACTTCCTCCGTGAATTGGATTTTTATCATACGTCAAGAACACTGATAGAGTTTTGGTACTTGAATATTCGTAGGTAACCCACGCATTTGCAATGCGACCATCATTGATGCTACTATTCAATGAAACATTTGCTACTTAAATGGTCGAGTTTATATCGATACCTACATGATTATCTGATGGATCCCATACATTCTCAAAGGTGACAAACTCAACAGCAACAACCCTGTTTTCGGAATTGCTAAAATCGGTCTTATTTCCATATAAACGAAGAAGGCCGCCATTGCCTCTGGATCCTTCCGGAATCTTTGTAGTATATTTGGCAAGGAAAAAAGTCATGCCATCACCAAGATAGTAATTATCTATCTGTCGGATGATGAAGGAGAAATGTGTCGTGAAGTCTGCAAGTTCTCTAGATTTCTCATTCCACAAAATGAATTCTTGCTTGTATACAGCTATGCCAACGCTGTTTGTTATATCCAAGTCCAAGGAGTCTTTTGTGAGTTTGATTTTATCACCATAGATAAATGAATCACCTTGAAACTCAATCAAAGATGTTGATTTTTGATCAAAACTTGATATGTTGAAAAAGAGTGAGTTAACATGTGGAAAGAAAAATGAAAACGCAAATAAAAGAGAGAAACTGGAATTTTTTAAAGACATTGTCTATGATTCTTACTAAACTTTTTAAACATTGAATTATACGTAAAGGAAATTCAAAGGAAAATATTAATGAATTTGTCGCAGCTCAGTAAAAATTAAATGATGCCATTATCTTTTAATTTAAAGCTAAAATTTACTAATTTTGCAGCTTATGACTTCTTAAACACAAGGGAGAACACATTCAGTATGATGCATCCCATGAAATATTAAGTAATCTACAGCCCTCTCTCTGTTAACCAGAAATGCGTGTTCATCCATCTCAATGTTTGGTGATCCCTTATTTAGTTAATTTAATTTACAATAATTATCAAATAATATCTATACATTTGGCAAATCAACAATGCAGTACATGTTGGCAAAAGACTTACTTGTCCCGCCAAAATTCGTCAACTGTACTATCATCTTTTACAACATGCTCGTCTCTTGTGGAATCACTACAGCCGTAAGACATGTGTAACTAAACGTGTGCAGAGCTTTATTGACATGCACGCCTGAAGAATACATACAAAAAGAATTACTTATGAAGAACAAATAAAAGTGTGGTTTCTGTGTTACTTTTTAATCTGTTGCTTGAAAACACAAGCTAACCAGATGTACTTTATACCAAAAAAGTCGAGAGAAAAGGCTACGGCCATCAAGGAAAAAGAAGGAACCATCCACTGAACAATCCTCTCTCTATGATCCTAGGAATATTATAAGATAAATGAATATATCAGAGGGGGATAACATTGCTTTCTAAGAAAAAGGTATGATATTGCAATTCAGCAATTCATAAAATTTACCTCAAAATGGACAATGACATGTCCAAACTGCAACCCAATCAAACAACTAACAATTGCCATTACAGAACTGCAAGGCAGTATTTTGAGTTACAAGGGAAATAAGAGATATGAAACCGCAATAACAATTCATCACCAAACCTTAAAATTCCTTCTGGGTCAAAAGGGGCTTGATAGAATGAGGGAGCGTCATGCGGAAGTGGGCCATTTGATGGAGAATTTATGTTGCATTCCTGCATCAAGTATTTCAATTGTTATCATGCTGTTGTTTAAATTTTATAAGGCGGTGATGATATATGTGCATGTGAATATTGATTTACCTTTGTCCTTGCATAGATAGGTCGTTTATACAAATGATGAATTCCCAATATTTTACGATCAATCATGCCAACAGCATTGCAAGTAGGTCCGGTGTCACCACGAACACCACATTTTACCTGAAAAATAGTAATTAGTGATACAAAATAGTGCCTCACGCTAATTGATAGTTCTAACTACCTGTATATTCCATGGGTTTCCCATGGAAAGCAAAGTGTAACATATCTCATGACCAAGGTTGTAAAAATCGCTAGGTGGAAGCTGGGCGGTAAGTATTGATCAGGGATTAATCGAGGATTAATTGGAGCAAGGAATTTATGGTAACCCATGTATGTTTGATAAAATTTTAGCAATTGATTTAGTATTAAGTGATCCAAATTAAAATTTTGGAGTTTTGGACGGGTTTAGAAACAACCAAGAAGGTAAGACCACCAAAACTAGCACATAGATGCTTATATGTAACATCGAGCTTCAAGTAATGCCTAACTAGCATCCAAATACCGTAGGCGCAGTTTGGCAGATGGTCGGGCGGTAAGGCTAGCCTAGCACCTAGGCGAAGCATAGAATGATTTTTACAACATATCTCGTGACCAATAGTGACATTATTATGACATATTATACAGTAAAATACTAACTTCACACAATACTCATCCTAAACTGTTACCATAATTAAAGTTAGGTTATAAAAAGTATGTGTGGATACAAAGGCTACCATATGGATGATATCAAAATATTCAAGTAAATGAGAAGCAAAACCACGAAAGCTAAAGAAGCTTACGGAGAAATATTGAAGCGTAGATTCCTGCCCTTGAACGTGATATGCCCAATCAGGGACATACAAACCGAATAACATCAACATATAGATCAGTGAAAGTATCAAGGCCACCAGCCTAATGTAGTAATGCAATCAGTAAGTTGTATATGATACTATAATGCATTTCATGGCAACATGAATGACTGATAACAGAGAAAAATTTCTTACATTTGAAATTTGTATTTCATAAGCAGAGTCCATCCAGAATAAACGTTGACATCAGTTTTCAACCAAATTTCACAAACTGCAGCTACGATATATGCTATTGCGATCCTCTACAATTTATTTAGTTAGCAGAATTACATAAAATGATAATATACAAACTATCGATGTATTTTACAAGGCACTAATAATCATAGTTACCTGCAGTATACCCATCAATCGAATCGTTGAAAGATCAACACCGTATGTTAGATGGTTAATGCCGTGAAAGTACCCTCCTCGAAATGCATTAATTTGTTAGTCTTTAAGAACTCCATATTCATAAATATTTACTTGTTATTATGTAACAGGTTGTTTGTATACCTTGAAGGAGTAGACCAACAATTAATAATTTGAGTGATCGAAGAAAAGCTTTTTTCGTGGCATCAATTCTGTTAGGTACTCTCTGCATATCCATAAAATCTAAAGCTTGTAAGGTCAAGATATTGTCCATACAGCAACATTTAAACATTTTCCTACCTAAAATAAGAGTATCAAAGATAAAATAATAATTATTCCTAGTAGTACCTTGTAGGAAAGCGTTAGTGATACACCAACTATAAACAAGAAAAATGGTATGACAAAATCAGCAAGTGTCACACCATTCCACGGAGAGTGATTAATAGCAGGAATCAATCCGCCAATGTCATCAACCAAAATCATAAGCTGCGTCAAGTAGACAAAAACATAGCGTGAGAAGCAGATACTAAAAGTAATAATTAAGCAGTAAGTATGTCTAATGGAAAAAAGTCGGTATAATTAAGTTAATACTATAAATTATACAGGACGATTCATACAAGTTATTACTATAAATTATCAGCAGAAAAAAAAATGCATGCTCAAAATGAGTGATGAATGAACTAATATGACAAACTTTTGAATCCCAAACTGCTTTGAAAGGAGTTGAATGGCGGTTGAAATCATGACTGTGAACTATTTCTCTGCTAGGAGATTCTAAATCTCCAAAAATGGAAACCCACACTCGACTATTGTCTTGAGATGTTGTTAAAATCTTATTTTCTGTGTGAGGTCAGAAGCAAGTTGAGTTCACCGCACACCCATGAGCAAGACTGGCAAGAGAAGATTCAATCTCCAACCGACATAAATCCCAAATTCGAGCCTGCAATTCACATATTAAATTATTATGTATGAGGTAGAAAACATTAACAAACTTTTTGATGTTTGGGGTTGGAGGACGTTGATAGACTTAAGACAAGCTGGGATCTGTAGCAAGCGACGGATACGAGGAGTTAAGGGAGGGGCAGTGGAAAGGGAGGAGATTTTATGTGAGAATTTG
Organism: Allium fistulosum; assembly: GCA_030737815.1. NCBI lineage: Eukaryota > Viridiplantae > Streptophyta > Magnoliopsida > Asparagales > Amaryllidaceae > Allium > Allium fistulosum. The sequence goes on along the minus strand of CM060908.1, from coordinate 755,676,329 downwards.
AGAAAATAAGAGGAAGAGGGAAGAGAAAAATAATTGAAAGAAGTGGCGGCCACGAAAATAATTTGGGGATCCCGCTTAAAAGGGTTACATAACCAATAAAGCAAATACAAATTAAAATGAACAATAACACTACCCAAAAATGCGTTATCGATTGGTGTTATAAAAAACAACTTTTCTTGTAGTGTGATGTTGTTTTAAGTTTAAAATATTATATACAGTGATTTGTATCTCTGTGTGTGTCTGTGTATATTAATTTAACTTAAGGTCTATAAAATGGACTTTTATGTAAATTCATAGTTTTAATCTTAAACCCTTTCTACCTTGAAATTAGATTCCAAATAGTTGTTTTTAATTTCAAACTTATATAAAATAGTGAAACTTAATTTTAACACATTTATATGTATGAATGTATGTACATAAGCTCTATTATATATATATATATATGTATGTATGTATATGTATGCATGTATGTATGTATATGTATTTTAAATAATGCTAGGACGACAAAGGCATATATAAAGAAACTTCATTTATGAACACTCCTCATATGTTGCATTTATACAATATACATCAAAGTATATTTGGATATACTCACATTTCATGCCATGTTTAAATTGATCATCAATGACATTTACCAAATCATCAGTCTAATCATTGAGAGAGAGGTGAAAGGTTTCTCTCTCCAATTAATGCTATTTATTTCCTTAACTGATTGCATAAGTATTAGAGAAGGAAACAAAAGGTTTCCTTCTCAAATTAATTTAATAAGTAACTGCTACACACAAGAGTGTATTTGATACACTCTTTCATTTAAATTTGTATTAAATTCAAACTCTTTCAAACTAAACATATAAAATAAAGGATTTATTTAAAACACCTTTTAGATTAGATTTGAGATTTCTTTAGATTTCATAGGCCCAATAGATCTAAAGAATTTTTTTTGAAATTTACCTTTTAACTCTGCTACGGACTGGCTCAGTTCCAACAATGGTACTAGAGCCCAATAGCCTATGCGGTCTAAATTATTCATGTCAGGGCTAATTAATTAATCTTGTCCACTTAATACAGTGTCTAGAAAGGTAATGCTAGGATTAGAATTAGGTAATCAAGTACCTTATCTTACCCGATTACTGACCTGGCATGAAAGGTGTAGTGAGCCCAAAGGTTGCTCCTAATAGAAAAGGCCCAATTTAAATTGTGCCTTGGGCTAATTTTTAATTTTTTTTTGAAAATTAAAGTAAAGATTCTAAATTTACAAGTTAAATTTAAAATTAAACATGTTTATTATAAAAGTTATAATATAACATAAGTTTTGAAATCTTTGAAAAGATAATAAAATTTCTTTGGCAAGGCCGACGGGGTTGGATGGTCCCCGACCATTTTATTGCAGCACCAAAGATTACAAGACACAAGTTACAACAAGATGAGCATGAGCTCATTGAAAGCGGGGAAAGAACATGGTGCTACAAGCACAACTGATGAAAACAAACTTAAGAAAAAAAACATAAAACACAAACATATACAAATTAAAGTTCTACCCTATTCCTGGATCATAGGTGAAAAGAAACCTTAGTGAACTATCAATTTCATTCATAATCCATAGCCTGAAAGTGGTAGCATTCTTGGCCTTTGAGGCGTCAAAAACTCTGCAGTTACGTTCTCTCCACACCGCGTAAACGAAACTTTTCAACGCCACACCAAAAATTCTCTTTACCTTTTGCTTGTTACCTGTTTTTGTGTATATCCGTTCCCATTCAGCTTGGTTGTTATCCATTGGTCGTTTACTTTGCATCTTACTCATCGCCGCATTCCACAGATACTTGATCTCTGGACATTCAAAGAATAAATGCTCGATAGTTTCAGGTTCAGCACAACAGAAGGTGCAATAGATGTCAATATTCTTGCCTAAACTAACTAGCTTTTCCTTGGTCAGCATAGCACGGTTCAAAATTTTCCACAATGTTAAGTTCTCTCTCATGCTACTATCTCTACTCCAAGTTCTCTTCATCCATTTCCAGTTTTGTTTTGCACTGTTCTGCATCAAAAATTCATACGCATCACTAATTTTGAATTTATCTTTTTTCTTTCCCCAAACAACTAAATCAGATGTAGAAGGGAGAGGGGAGAACTTCTTTATACTATCCCACACTTTTTGAACTCTCTGATTAGAAGAAAAAGTTTGAATACCCTGAAAATGCTCGAGAACATCACTAACTTTCGTATTAGCATGCACACCAGTCTGCTGTATTTCATTGTAAGTAAGATGTCTTCTGAGAATGAAACCATTATCAAGCCATAGATCATCCCAGAAACTAACATTGTGTTCATTGCTGGTGTTCATCTGTATGAGAGGAAGAAAGAGCTCCTTGATCTTGAACATACTCTGCCAGGTCCAGCTCATTTTTTGCCTTTTATCCATGTTCCACATTCTCCTGCATTTAAGAATATGTTTTTTGGACCACTCAGCCCATAGACTATCAGGGCAATTAAACAAAGAATCAACATGCTTAGCAAAAGCAGCCTTGTTCCACTGTTTCATATTTATAATTCCAAGGCCTCCTTTGTTCATAGGCTTCTCAACAATAGCATACCCAGTTGGTGCAATATATCTTCCCGATGTTCTACCAGTCCACAGGAAACGCATGATAGCAGTTCTAATCATATTAATTAATTTGGTTGGGAGAATATAAGCTCTGGCCCAATACACTTGCATGGCAAAGGTAACAGACTTAATCAAAGTTAATCTACCAGCTTGACTAAGCTTTCGAGTGGTCCAACAATTCAGTTTAGCAATGATCTTCTCATACATCGGAAGACAGTGATTAGTTGTGATTTTAGACGTAGTAAGGGGCAGACCAAGGTAGGAAACAGTCATTTGGTTATGGGGTAGACCAGTCATTTGAGTTATTAGATTTGCCTGAGCTAAACTAACACCAGCAAGAGTGATGTTAGACTTTTGAATATTTACGTTTAACCCCGTCATAGAATAAAAAAGATCAAGGGTTATCATTATGTTTTTGACGGTTTCAGTGTCCGGAGAGCAAAACAGAATCAAGTCATCAGCAAACAACAACGCAGAGATAAGCGGGTCCTTACATGATGGATGCAATTTGATTTTCCCTTGTTGGATTGCTTTGTTTATCAACCTGGTAAGTAATTCCATGACAAGAATGAATATGTATGCTGACAGTGGGTCTCCCTGTCTTATTCCCTGCCTACTTTTGAAAAATCCTTTGGCAGTTCCGTTGACGTTGATTGAATATGTTGGAGAAGAGATGCACTCAAAGATCCATGCTATAATATGCGGAGGGAAATTCATATACCCCATGATGCATACAATACTGTCCCACTATAACATATCAAACGCCTTCATAATGTCGAGCTTCATCATTGCTTTAGGTGGGGAATTTTTGCTTTTATAACCCTTAATAAGCTCATGCGCAAGCAGGATGTGGTCTAGAATATTTCTACCAGGTAAAAAAGCAGCTTGGTTGCTGGAAACAATAGTAGGGAGAACATTCTTGAGTAAAATTTCAAAGTGTTTGAAAATTTTAAATTTTAAATTTAAACATTAATTTTGAGAATTAATTTATTAAAAAATTAATTAAATAAGTTATTTAATTATATATATATATATATATATTTATATGCATGCATTATATATATTTATATATGTTATATTAACCTAAAATGTTTAAGATGGTATAAATATATATGTATGAATATATAAAATGACTTTCGAAAATATGCATACATATATATATATATGTGTGTGTGTGTGTGTGTATTTGTGTGTGTATGTGAATGTATGTATTACTATAAAGGTTATAGTATACATGCTCGATATAAGTTATATTCGAATAATTAATAATATAAAATTAATTAAAGAGTTAATTAATAAAAATTAATTAAATAAGATTTAATCAATATAATGTTATAACTAAAATTATTATATGTGTTAATGAAATATAAAAGTTATATAATAATTAAACTTATATAATATGAATGTATAAACCAAAGGTGGAACATTAACGAAACAAAAATAGACTTAAGGAATAAATACATACGTAAATGTACGTATACCATGATTTCTAATGTGTCCGACACTTATAGCACACGGGTATTTCATAAGAAATATATTATTCCATAAGTCGATACACTAAATTAAATATATTAAAGGTTATGAATCTATAATATATGCATTGTCCTCTACCATTTATATATTAATAAATTACTTTCATACTCTCTGGTTGTTGAGAAACTCAAGCTAGAGATATTATGTGTAGTATTATTAATATATTGACTAGATGATGTAAGATAACTATATGCATTTGTTGAGCAAACCCATGGTACATATACTATACTTAGGTCGTCGCGAAATGGTAGGTACGAGTGAATAATTTTATTCGATTTGTTGAGCAAACTCAAGGTTGAAATGAGATTAGGACAAGGAACCATAGGTTAGAAGTTGTGTATGATACAACCGATAATGAATTATCCATCTTTTGTAGCCTATGACTTGTTGAGCAAATTCAAGGTCAGAATCCCAAGACGGACGAGTCATAACACCCGGTAATGAAGTCAAAAAACTTTTATATTTCATCTTAGAGTTCGGAGAAACATAAAAGACTAGTGGAATTCTTATTAGAAAAAATGAAATGGTAATATTTAACCTTTCTAATATTGTAAGAACATATGTTATATGAAAAGTTAAAATAATCTACGTTGATATATTTGTGCAAATAATAAAATTGATAAAATGTTTATTGATTAAAATATACAAATAAGCTGAATTAATATTGACAAATAGAAATATAAAATATACTTATCAATAAATATATTTTGCATGTTGACCCATGAAAGTGCCTAATTATACAACTACTAAATACGTTCATAACTTGGTGACTTACGTGTTTACTTACCCAAGACTATGTATTGCTTCAATGAGTTTCGAACTCTAAAAGCAATACAAGGATATGAATATTTGATTCATTACCAACCACATATGAATGTAATATGGTGAACGGTCACCACTCATAATGTATGAAACTTTGGTGAAATTAGTTCATTTAAAATAAGCAACCAAAATGTAGTGTGAGATCGTGTATTCAATATGGTTGATTACAATGTGTTAAAAGTAACACTAGACCAAAGAATGCAAGATAGATCTAAGAATTCGATCATTGAAATATCAGTTTGATCATTTTATGTAAAGTGCAATTTATTTGATATCCTTTTGACTTAAGGATGGCCAAATGCACTTTTGTAAAGATTTTCGTTGAACGGTTTGACTGTTTAAAAGGAAATCGAATGTATAAGAGTGGATGTAACCTAAGGCACGGCTGGGATAAAGAGAGCGAATGGTTACTTTTGCTTCATAAAGAAACATCAGAAACAAGGATTATAAAATAATAAATGATTCTTAATATCGGAATGAGAAATATGCTTTCTATCCCTAAATGCATTTTCAAATAGAAAAATTGTTTTCTATAAGATGTATTTCTCTGAATTTAAGATATTTGATCTGAAAATTCTTGACTATAAACTAATTGCAATAAATGAAATATATTGTTTAAATTAAGTGGTTGAATAGAGCTCTGTGTTTCATATGCTACTATAGTAATGGCAATAATAGTGGGAGCATGCCATATAACACTTATTAATTGCGTCAAGTAATGAAAAATTATTTTCGTAAAACATACCAAATATTATTTGTGAAATAATAACTGTTTTTTTTGAGTTGATTGAAAAATAGACAAAGTTTTATTTCAATATGAATATTATAAATATTCGTAATAAAATAAAACTACATTAGTGGTATTGGTGATGTATTGGAAAATATAGAAGTATCAAAATTTATTTGCAATTATTTTGGAATTATAGACTAAGCACGGTTTGGAGAAATAATTTTTCATTATATAATTATGAATCATATGATATTAGTGAATTACATCTTAGAAAAAAGGGCAAAGCACCGATTGAATGAGACCATTATAAGAGTTGATGAACTCTTCGAATTGATACATATAGACGTATGTTATCATAAGCCTAACAATACCAAAACATTTCCACATACTTCATTGTTTCACCAATGAGTTATCCCAACCAAAACATGTGTATTTGATACACATGTAACATGTCTATGATAAGCTCAGAGAAAACAAAACGGGAGTAACTAAAATAACATGTAATAGAAAATAAAAATGATTCAATTTGATCGAATAAGTGTGTGACAACCTGCATCCCTTGACATGCCAAACACAGTCATATCAAGAAACACGAATCATCGGTTCAAGGAAAAAGTAGTATCACAGAGACTAGGATATTAATAAAGAAATAATCTATCTAATCCAAACGTCATCGCAGCAGAAACATAATATCAGATATATTGATAATCTCGTAACAGTAATAAAAATCTTAAAAGCATCAAAATATCCAGGTCTTAAAATATCATAATATCTTAGTCTCAGAAAACCATCAGTACATATCAAATATCAAAGTATCATAAAAATAATCCCTCATAAGCAAAATACTAAAAGAGAAAATGTAATGATAGGAAATACATGATAAAGGATAAAATAGAAATAGACTCTATACTAGATAATCCGAAGGCAGCAATGGATCTGTCAACGACTATTATGTCCACCTGTGGTGGGGAAAAATAGAATGGGTGAGACATAGAGGTTGGTGAATAAGAACAAGTGTAACGACCCGCTCTTTTGACCATCGAAAATCGACACCGAACACTACCACTGTGTTCAAATCTCGCGCATCCAATCGACAAAAGGGTAGATTGTGAGGGTAAATAAAAAGAAAAGAACAGAGAACAGAGAAAATAGAATCTTACAACGGAATCGACAACATATAATATAACAAGGACAGTAGAAACTATCACTTCAAAAAAATACAGAGTATATCAGAGTTAAAAACAAACCTGATCAACTGGACAGTTATAAAATCATGACCTTACAAATACCGATAGGTATACTATATAATACAACGGAAAATAAAATATTACGATAGGTGAATCTTCATCTCCCCTCCACGATCTCCAAAACTTCAAAGACAACCTAGGAAAATACCCGGTCTATCCCGAGCATTATAAATAAATAACACCCGGATCAGTCTGGAAATACCAGCGTGAGATAACTCGAATAATGGGGAACATATATAAAAGTTATGGGAGACCACGCCGCTAACGCGGATAGGTATTTTTACCTCACAAGAATAACATTCAGACAGGAAAGAGCAGAAATAAATATCAGGAAACAAATCCAAATATGAATGAGCATAAATAATATTAAACCAGACTTGAAAGAATGGGAATAAACCGAGTAAAATCCAAACAAGACAGAATGGATAAAACAAGGAAAATAGTCCAACTTGCTAGAATGGACTAAATAAGGTAAGAATCCAAACTTGATAGAATAGACTAAATAAGGTAACAATCCAAATTTGATAGAATTGACTAAATATATACTTAATTGTCGTGATGTGGAGTTGGCTCTACTCGTGGCAATTTAAAGCTAAAACAGATTCAGGGCTTTCGAATCAAATAAGGAAAGGAAATTTTTCAACAAATGACAAGAAAAGTGCACCCCCTTGAAGTATACCTCTAGTAATATACTTCTGGGAAGCTCATTTACCCTGTGACACTTCTCAGACAATACCAAGCCGGACCCCGCCAGACATTACCGAGAATCCAAATTTCCACATCTAAGTGGACAACCGGATCCAAACTAGATGAGATGTGAAAATACCCTAGTGGGAGCAACCTCACATAGCTTGGCTTCCTCTCACGCTTTTGGTTTAATCATTTCCGACAAAGGATAGCAACGCTCAATGGAGTAATAAATCATCTTAGAATGACGATAATAAAGTAGTTGAAGTAACTGATAGCTGAGATACCAACTATCGAGGATATAAAACGATCGTATATGGAAACTAAGTCTTGTATACTTATAACTACTCATTAAATTCAAACCTGTACTTTTTCTTGGTTAACAATAATACCGGACAAGTCAAGGTACTGTTACCTCAAAATCATGTCCAACGATTATTCTTAACTTTAGAAATAGCAACAAGTTTACTTCTTCGATATTTAGTGCTAATTATACAAATAAATCGTTTCCATATAAGTGATTCGCTTTACGAAAATATTTTATTTCCATAAACGAATCAAACTTGAACTGAACTTGTGCTTGATTTCCATATTGGTAAAACACTTTTAGAAATTAGTTCCCGATTATTAAAAAGTTAAGAGGAAATTTTTTCAAGTGCACGACCCCGAAGGCCTAAACCAACATCAGACTGAACACCTAGAAGATTATCCAACCTAATATCCCAATAATCGAGTTCTAATACCTTTTTATAACTTTAAAACAATATTAATTATCCCAAAAGATAACTAATCACATTTAAAATCTCTTTTAAATAAACAAATCCATTATCTTTAATAAAAATAGATAATTATTTCCAAACACTTTTATAACATTGGTAAATTAACTTTAAATCGGTTAATTGAGCAATTTTATTATATTTGTTAATTTACTTTAATCACTTTTATTAAATCGATTAATTAGCTTTAAATATCATTAATTACAAAGATTAATTAAAATCAAATAATCATTAATTACCAATGAATACATCATCTCAAACATCATTTATTTAAATGATAAGTAGTTTCAAATTCCATTAATTAAGTTCAAATAATCATAAATTAATTGAATTGATTAAATTCAAGCCTCATTAGTTAAAACGAGTAATAAAATATCATTTGTTAAAATGATTTATTCAATTATAAAACATCATCTATTAAAATGATTTAACTAAATTCCAAATATCATTAGTTAAGACAATTGATTAAATTTAAAACAATCATTAATTAAAATGATTAATAAAATTCAAATATCATTATTTAAAATGATTAATTACTTTTAGATATCATTAATTAAAATGATTATTAATTTCAATTATCATTAATTGAAATATTAATTTAATTCCATCATCATTAATAAAAATAATTAATTAAGTTTAATAAATTAATTAAACTTCATTATCATTAATTAAAATAATTAATTAAACTCAAATAATCATTAGTTAAAACGATTAATTAAGTATAAAACATTATTATCAAAAATGATTAATTAAATCTAAAGATAAACCAATTTTTAATCATTATTTATTAAATTGGTTAATTAATCTCAAAATCATTAGTTAAAATGATTAATTATTTTAAATTATTATTAATCAAAATGATTATTGAAATTTGCAATATTCTTTTTAGCAGAAACACAAACTCAAGTTCATACGATAGGGTTTTGGGGATAGAATTTAATAAATGACGATATAGTGGAATCGCTATAACGACAATTAACAGGTTAAATGGAATATCGGGATTTAATTCAATTATAACAACATAAAGATGAAAATAAATAATTTATTAGCGAGAAACCCCTTTTGGGTGAAATGATGTAATAAAATTAAATGTGAGTTAAACTCACATTGATTCCAGTTATTCCTGAAGCGTTCCGGTTTGGACTAAAATCGATTGGGTGTTCGACTTTAGCACAAAATTCTACAAGTTCCAATCTCCTTCAATCCAACTCCATAACGTAGACATCGTCATTACGAACCTAACTTGACCGACCGCGCTCGAAACCGACCTCGTTTGAAATAGATACGAGTTAAAGAACATTCATTGATTAATTAACTAAATATATCAATTAATTAACATTAAACGTTAATTAACCTTTATTATCCACACCCTAATCCCCCATATTCCACGATCAACTTCCAGGCCGCAGAAAAATGCGACTTCAACTACACACCGCCACAGCCTCCGACCCTAGAATGCCACCACGTCTCCACCACAAACTCCCCCGACCTCGACAAGCCTTACGCCATAAGTGTCGCCACCTGAAAGGCCTCTGCCGTCGAGATCCAGTTCAAAATCCGAACTTCGTTCATCCCCAAATTTCGATCACCACATGCCTCCAAACGCATATCCACCGCCGTTGATGACTCTCTCTCTCAACGAGCTGCACACTTTTTCTTTTGGGCCCGACTCCTTAAATTTCCTCTAGCGGCCGAAGCAACGATAGCTGTTGGATGAACAAAATGAAAATGGCAACCAGGGTTCTATTCTCCGGTTTGGGCAAAAGAATGAAGGATATGGGTCCTTATATAGGATTCTCAACTAGCACTATTCACAATCTAAAATTTACAAACTCCAATCGAGACGTGCTCACGGGCATTCTATATGTTATACCCCTATTCCTAACACAATGTAACTAGTCTCGAGGCCTAATTCGATCATATGTAGAAGATAGCCTTTTAAACCCAGTTATTATATTAAATTTCTGATATTAATTTCAACGCATTTCTGTCTTGCATGACCAAACGATAAGTCCAATCATCATGATATTCGACGGTATAATATAATTCACTATTACGGATCCAATGAAACCGATTTCATCAAAATCTGAGACCGTGGCCCGAAAGGTCAATTTCAAAGATTTAAATATTTAATTATCGATATTTATCCGGTCTATTTACATTTGTAATAAATCTACAGATTGAATTCACCAATATTGTTTATTAATTAAAATGAGTTAAATAAACTTATTAAATCCATTTAATTAACATTTAATTCACAATCCAAATATTTAAATATGCCCTATATTTGAATTATAAGTTATTAAATTCTAAAATTCAATTATTTTAAATGTTTAAAATAAATTAAACATTTAAAATCAAATGACCAGAATTTTGGGTTGTTACAACAAGAGTAACAAAGAAATTAAATACAACCGACTTTAAGTCTACTCTAGGTGATATAGAGTGTGCGTACAGTGTCCGTGCATCGAAAGTCACAAGACTAAGATCACCAGCCTAACAGTCATCAGTCTAACAGTCATCAGTCTAACAGTCATCAGTCTAACTTCAGGGGGACAACAACTGACCACATCTCACCGAATAGCCATCTAGTTTTAGGGAAACTACTACCCCACTTTAACTCACACTAGGCCCAAAGAGGGAGAACATGCATGTAAACTCACATAGTGACTCATCGTATGCATCCATGCCCAACCCCTCGATCCTAGCACCAAAATACCTTTTACCACCCCAAGGAGTTACCGCACTTAACTTCGCCTGGTAATGGGCACCACCTAGCTTTCAGCGTCTATGCCTAAATGGACCCACGGGAATGTCCATGATCCAGTCTATGATCCCTACACCCCGACTAACGATTGGAAATCCGATCCCAACAGCCTCAACTAATGACCGTTAATTCTATCCCAACACTTGTTCACACCTTTCGCAACATAAGTTGCAAATCTTAATGACACTGCATCCTACTCTACGATACGGAAATGCGAACTAATTCCACCAATCTCAAATAAGAACGCCTAAATGTGTTTATGCCAGTCAAGCAATTTAGATAACAACGGGGTTCATTCCCCAATTGGCTCAAGGCTCCAAACAGTCTACTAAGTCTAAAGTGACTTATGATAGTCGACCTACGCTAGTCTTAGTTCGGTTGCCTACAATTCAGACATGTTTTGATTTACTTGTTTTAAGTAAGTTAATCATTTTATTTTATTTCCAGGCTTAATCCAGACATCTTTCAATTTACTTGTTTTAAGAAAATTAATCCATTTCATTCAATTATCGGACATAATCCATATCAATTATCAGATGTAATCCATTTAATTCTTATTTCAATTGGGCTAATATGTTTGTCCTATTTTTATTATAGTCAGTGCAACATTTATGTTAGAACCTCCATTTTATGTTTCAATGATAACAACTATACAATCATATATATATATATATATATATACCTTATCAAGATTGCAGGTATATGCTTCAAGAAGACCATGCTCGAAGATATTGAGCCTCAAAGAGAAACGAAGATTCATTGACCGTACCAAGGTTATTCTACTATAAAAGAGTCATTGATATAATATTATTAAGGTCTCCTTAAGTATATATGAATATACGAGCATACACAATTTCATGTACATCAAAATAAGGTGAAAAATAGTTTTTGCACCTCATGGACGTCTATGATAAAACAACAGACGTCTGTGACAAGTTTTGGATTAAAAATTGAACAAGTCACAGACGTTTGAGGATTTTACCACAGACGTCTGTCATGGGAAAAATTGTCACATTTGAAAAGACACTTTTGTTTTTAACCGAATGGAAATCATCTTTCACTGAAGAGTTGAAGACATTGAGATAAAGAGACTCTCTCTAAGAGTAACAATTTTTCATTTGCAACTTTTTGAATCTATAAATACCACTTTGATTGAGAAGTAAAAATCACTAAACTTGAATTAATCTATTCTTTACTCTCTTGATTTCTAAGCACTCTCTTGCATATTCACGGTTTACATACTCTCAATCCATTATAACCAAAATAGAATTTTGGTTAAATCACTTCCTACAACTCAAAGCATTCATATTCATATACTCAAGTGAGATCATAGGAAGGTTTGTACTATAAGTAAAAGACTATGTTATTGGAACACAAGATTGTCAGAGATACTTTTGTATTAGCATATTCCTCCGAACGAAGTGAGGGTAATTTGTTTAAAGGAAATACTGAAGGGGAGCTTCGGGACTGGAAGTAGGACGGGAGGTCCGAACCAGTATAAAAACTCCGGTTTACACGCTTTTTATTTTACTATTTATTATCTATTATTGCATTGATTTATATACTTGCATATTATACACAAGTTAGATAGTATACGATCCTCAAGATATTACAATTGGTACCAGAGCAAGGTTATTTCAATCTACAGTAACACATAATTAAAATCATTAAAAATGGCAAGTACATTTCAAAAAGGTCAATCAACTGCTCGTCCACACTATTTACCGGTTCTAATTATGCTTATTGGTCAACACGCATGCGAATTTTTATTGAAGCAAATGGATTAGAAATATGGCTAACAACTCAAAATAAATATGAAGCTCCTGACATTGATATTATCACATGAACTGATGCATAGAAAGCAGAGGCATCTAACGATGCCAAAGCTATGAATGTTTTAATTTGCTCACTTGATAAAATTGAATTTTCACAAGTCATGCTTTGCACTACTGCTTATGATATATGGCGTACATTACAAATTACCTATGAAGGCACAAACAAAGTTAAGCAAACAAAAATTTCTATTTTTCAAAATCAATTTTTAACTTTTAAAATGAGATCAAATGAGTCAATTATTGACATGTATGCTAGATTTCAAACTATACAACACGATTTTATGGCACTAGGAGTAAAATTCACTGATTTTGATTTAGTCACACAAATTTTGAACTCTTTGACAAACGAATGGGAAAGAAAAGTTTTAACCATCGAAGAAGCTAACGATCTTTCCCAACTTAAAGTCAAAGAGTTAATAGGAAATCTGATGTCGTATGAAGCTAATTTACAGGCAAGAAAAGAGCAAAATTAAGAAAGGAAAAACATCACATTTCAGGCAAGTAACGACAACTACGACTTGGAAGAAGATGAAATTGTGTTCGTAGCCAAAAATTACAACAAATTCAAGAAGTTCAAAAGGATGAAGAAATTTCAAAACAACAACAACACAAATTCCTCAAATTAAACATCAATGAAGTGCTTCGGGTGTGATAAATTTGGCTATATGAAGAAAGACCGTCCACTACTCAACAATGTTAAAAAAAAACAAATTTGAAAATTTCAAGAAAAAGAAAAGAGCATTCAAGTAACTTGGGATGATTCCAACTCTTCCTCATCATCCGATAGTGACAGTGACTCAGAACAAGCAAATGTCTATTTCATGGCTAACACAAATGAGGTACGAATTAACATATGATGAAATTCTTGAAATTAGTATACAATTAGATGATAAGTATAGAGAACTATAAAAAAATAAGTAAAGAAAATATGGGAAAATTAAATAGAGCTGAATTAGAAATTAGATTGTTAAAAGACAAGAAAACCATTTTAGAAGAAGAATTAGAATTAGCACAAAAAGAACTTAGAAAATTATCATCTCAAAATGCTACTTTAACACGTGATATAGAGAATAACAAAATGGAGAATTATACACTTGAAAAAGAAAAGAATGAATTAAAACAAAAATTAGAATTAACTAATTTAGAAATTTCTGATCTCAAAAATAAATTAGATAAAATTACTAATAATGTTTCAAAATTTAATAAAGGTAAAAAAAATCTAGATAATTTGATAATTATTTCAAAACCATCAGGAATTAGGGAGGGATTAGGATTTAACGAAAAAATTCATAAACATTCTAGAAATAATCTGGTTTCTAATGATAATCAAAGATTCAAGAAGTATAGTATATTATATACAAATTTCAGAAAAACAAAATCTACACATAAGGAAACAAAAATGATTAAAGTATGGATTCCTAAAACAAATAACAAATTGATTAGACAAAAATACATAGATATATATATCTAAAAGATATAGTTCATAATGAAAATTACATCTCTAAAGGTTCCAAACCATCTTAGGTATGACTACCTTCTCCTACTAACACATAGGACCCTAACGAAGAAATTGGGTACCGATTAAAACTTTTTATTATTTTGCAGGTACCCAAAAACAAAAAAATAATAAGGAGAGATGGATACTCGATAGTGAATGCTTCAAACATATGATGGGAAATGCACACATGCTATCAAACATCACTTACATGGACGGTGGCACAGTTACTTTTGGGGATAATTCCAAAGGATATGTTATCGGAATTGAAAACATCATCAATGTCGGTATACCTACTTCTCCTATTATTTCAAATGTTTTATTAGTTTAGAATTTAAAACATAATTTACTTAGTATAAGCCAAATATGTGATAAGGGATTTAAAATCGATTTTGAAAAAGATAAATGCAATATCTATGATCAAAATAAAACTTTAATTTTTGAAGGAACAAGAAATCGAAATATTTATATTTTAAACATGAATATTAATCATAATAATGCTTAACCGCAAATCATGATGATCCATGGATATGGCATAAAAGATTTTGTCACATAAACTTCAAATATATAAAAAAATTGGCTAAAAAAATTTGATAAGGGGGTTACCCAAAATAAGTTTCAAAGTTAAAAATCTATGTGATGCATGTCCACATGGAAAATTAAAGAAAAGCCCATTTAAATCTATAAAGGAAATCTCTACTAAACAACCTCTTGATTTACTTCATTTGGACTAATTTGGTCCAACTCAAGCACGTTTGATAAATCACAATAAATATGTTTTTGTAATTGTAGATGATTTTTCAAGGTATACTTGGATGCTATTTTTAAAGCATAAAAGTGATACATTCGAAATGTTTAAAATTTTTGCTAAACGGATTAAAACTCCAATGGATCTAAATATAAAAAGTACAAGAAGTGATCACGATGGAGAATTTGAAAATGAATTATTTACAACCTTTTGTAATAAAAAAGAATTACTCATAATTTTTCGTTTCCACGAACACCACAATAAAATGAAGTAGTTGAAAGAAAAAATCGCACCTTGCAAGAATGTGCTCGAACTCTCCTAAATGGCAGTGATTTACCAAAGAGTTTTTTGGGCCGAAGCAGTTGCTACTGCATGTTATGTATTAAATCGTGTAACTCTTAGACCTATGACTAAAAATACATGTTATGAAATGTTCTACAAAAAAAACCAAAAAGCATCATATTTTCGAATATTTGGATCATAGTGCTTTATTCTAAATATAAAAGATAATCTTGGTAAATTCGATTCAAAAGCAGATGAAGGAATTTTTGTTGAATATTCCGATCAAAGTAAAGCTTATATAATTTTTAACAAATGAACAAATGTTATAGAGGAAAGTCTTTATGTCTCGTTTGATGAAAACTTAAATAAAGACGACGAAGAAATTTTTGACACTAATCAAAATAAACCCATTGAAACTATAATTGAAAATAATGATGATAATCAAAATAATAGTAATTTAAAATCACCACCCCGAATTTTAAAAGATCATCCTATTGATAACATAATTGGAAATCCTGTTAATAAAGTTTCGACTAGAAGACAAATAAATCAAATGAGTAATGTAGAATTTATATCTAATTTTGAACCAAAAAATTACAAGGAAGCATCAAATGATGATTTCTGGATTTTAGCAATGCAAGAAGAACTTAATCAATTTGAATGAAATAATGTCTAGGAATTAGTACCATGGCTAAATGATCAGTCAGTAATTGGAACTAAATGGGTTTTTTTTTAAAAGCTGATGAAAATGGAAATATTATACGTAATAAAGCAAGATTAGTGGCACATGGGTACAATCAAGAAGAAGGAATCGATTATGAAGAAACTTTTGCACCCGTGGCACGTCTTGAAGCCATAAGAATATTACTTGCTTTTGTATGTCATCATAACTTTAAGCTATTTCAAATAGATGTTAAAGGGCTTTCTTAAATGGTTTTATAAAAGAAAATGTTTACGTAGAACAACCACCACTATTTGTTCATGAAAAATATTCAGATCATGTTTTTAAACTTAAAAAGGCATTATATGGTTTAAAACAAGCACCTCGAGCTTGGTATGATCGATTAAAATCACACTTAATTAATTTCAGTTTTCAAATTAGTAAAATAGATACAACATTATTTATTAAAAGAGAACAGAAGAATATATTAATTGTTCAAATTTATGTTGATGATATTATTTGGATCTACTAACGAAAATATATGTAATGAATTTTCTACAATAATGACAAATGAATTTGAAATTTCTCATGTGGGTGAATTGAATTTCTTTTTAGGATTACAAATAAAACAATTAAATAATGGAATTTTTATAAATCAAGAAAAATATTGTAAAGAATTACTAAAACATTTTGGAATGGATAATATATCAAGTAAACCCACTCCAATGAGTACTACGACTCATCTAGACAAAGATGAACATAGAAAAGAGTTCGATCAGAAACTATATCGAAGCATGATAGGATCCTTACTTTACTTAACCGCTAGTAGACTGGATATTATGATGAGTGTTTGTTTATGTGCAAGATTTCAAGCATAACCTAAAGGATCACATCATCGGGCAATTAAACAGATTTTACGATATTTATCCAACACTAAATATTATGGTTTATTTTATCCAATAGGCAGTACGTTTGAACTTGTATCTTACAGTGATGCGGATTTTGGTGGATGTAAATCAGAGAGAGAAAGTACAAGTGGCACATGTCACTTTATTGGTCAATCGCTAATTTCACGGTTTAGTAAAAAGCAAAATTGTGTTTCTCTTTCAACATGTGAAGCCGAATATATTTATGCTGCCTTAGCTTGTGCTCAAGTAATATATATGTAGCAAACACTTAAAGGCTATGGAAAAAAATTCAAATCTCCAATATAATACTGGTGCTATAAATTTATCTAAAAATCCAATTAATCACTGATGAACAAAACATACAGATATTCATCACCATTTTTTGAGAGATAATGTTGAAAAGAAATAATAACCCTAGAATTTGTTACTACCGAAAATCAAATAGCTGATATTTTCACAAAACCATTAAGTGAACTAACTTTTATTAAGTTAAGACGGGATCTAGGGATTTGTTCATTCAACGAATTGGTTAACTAAAGTTATCGAAATAATGTTTTGATCACTTAAATTTGTAATACTTTATATGAAATTTCAACTGACTAATTAAGTTTATAACTCGGAATTAACAAAAACCACACTTTTTTTAATAACAATCATTTAAATCAAACTACTATCTGTTAACTTCCTATGGGCTAACTCATTTTTCTTAACTACCTTTTCTAAATATAACTACATTTTATCTTATAAATTTAGTTATATACTACTTTAAAAAAAACATAACTAAATTACTATAGCAAATAATACAATGTCTTCCAATCACGACTCCACCTATTCAACTATCGACTATAAATCCCCCTCGTCAAATAGCACTTACGTATCTCCAACTAAATCCACACTGACACCAACTCATTCGGACTCTCTAAACATTGTTGCATCACCAACATACCACATTGGCTTTTCTCCCAAGGGAAAGAAAGCTAAACTATCAATTGATCTAAAATCAACATCTCTCACCGACAAAGTCGATGAAATATATCACTATCAACAAGAAATGATCGGCGTTCAACGTGAGATGTATTATGAGCAACGACGTCAAGGATCTCATCTAAATTTTCTCAAACAATGTATTCTAGGAATTTGTGGTCATTCACCAACAAAACATTGCATACATCAAAAGTCTCCTCGATTACAAGAAACTCCTCCAAGAGTGCGCAATACTCCAAGAAATTTGTGCAAACCAGGACCATCAAACCAAGCTTGGATTGACACTCCAGCTCATCCAAGTTGGTCTCCATTAAAGCCATTACTTGACGATACGAAATTTGAACCAAATTTGTGGGATATACAACAAAACAATATTTCAGAATTATCCAACAAAAATTAAAATTTCTGTTACACAGCGTATTTATTTATTTTTTGATATGTATATTGTTTGTTGTATTTAAATTTTAATAAATATTTTCATTCATATTAAAATTTTCCTCTAGAAAACATAAATTACATATCACAAATGTCTGTGAATATACCACAAACGTCTGTCATCAGTTACGGGAAAATTTTAGCTGTAACCATAGAGGTCCGTGGAAACCTCACAAATGTCCGTGAAGACTCTCTGTTTCAAACTTCTGTATCCACAGTCGTCTATTTAACCATCACAGATGTCTTTCGACTCTTTCTGCCTCATTTACACTAAAGCCACAAACGTCCGTGACTTTCTCTCAGACGTTTGTCGTTGTTCTAGCAAAAAATATCCAACAGCTGTATATAAAAAACTTTCCCTTTCTCTACACTTTACCTTCATTTCAACTCAAAATTCTTAAAACCCTAGATCTCAAAACACTCAAATTCTTAAATCAATGGCTCCTAAGAAGGTTACCGTCTCCATGAAGCAAAAGCAAGGCCAATCTTCATCGTCCTCTCAAGCACCAGTCACACAAGCTCACATTAACCAATGGCTCCGCAATAATCCCAATGCAATCAAAAGATTCGAGGCGCTCACCCAAAAGAAGATCCACTCAGGTCCTTTTTATCGCCTTGGCAATGTTATGGAATATGAAATCTTAGGAATTACTAAGGATGTCGGCTGATGCAGTTTGATTAGCTATGTTGCGAATAAGGTAATCATTGATCCTCTTGCTATTTACCTCTTCTACTCAAATCTATGTAGTTAAGAGATTTGGAATCCAGGGAATGATGAGGGTTGGTTATGGTCAAGTGTTTACGGGAAAGAAGTTAAAATTGATGTGTACACCATTGGTCTTATTCTAGGATGTTTCTATGAGGGGATTGATTTAACCGATATACCTTATCATAGTCTTCTACCTAGGGACGAAGTTACTCATCAAATATGGGTGGATAGAATGCCACAATGGAAATCCATTTATCTTCAACCGTGGGCTAGACTATTAAATTGAATGATAATTAATACCATCATTCCTCGTCTAGGTAGTCATGAACAAATTTATCCCAATGACCATAGAGCTTTGTATGCCATATTTGCTCACCTACGGGTTAATTGGAAAAAATTTATTCATCAGAAAATTAAAGGATTTTGGTTTACGCATCGTCGTTCCATTGTTTATGTTCCATATATAATGCGCATCTTGCAAAATCTTGGAGTTCCTTCGTATATCTCACAATACAAAGAAATTCCAACCAAAGATGGCTGACCACAATATCTTTCACTGATGCATCTTCCGAAGAGTCCACCTCGTATCATTTCATTCAACCAATGGACTCAACAACAACAACAACAAGAACAAGAACATCATGGTCCTCCTCAAACTAGCGCTCCTCAACAAACCTACTCCCCTCACCCTTCCCAACATCCACCTTCCTTCAGTCCTGGTACCGAATATTACTCGAGCTCTGAAATTCAAGAAGCTTGGGTTGAACTAACGCCAAATGAATCTCTTCGCAATTTGGCAATCAAAAACCAAAAAATAATCACGGCCAATCAATGAGCTTTAAACAAAAAAATGACTAGATTGGAACGCTCCTTCTCCACTAGGATAATGAAGACAGAGAAGACTCTGGACAAAGTGGTCTCCACTTTGGGGAAAGTAATGCGTAAAGTCCGTGGCCGATCTTCCTCATGCTCATCATCTTCACCTTCCCCAACACGTCCACCTCAGGTTCAAACACTAGTTTATCATTCTCAAGCCTCACCCAAAGGAACATCACACGATAGAGGTGACCGAGGGAAGACTCCTATGCACTCACAAGCCAAGGAAGAAGAAGAAGACAGTGATGAAATGTATGTTTATGATACTCCACATTTTCAACAACCATCTTACATGGCATTTCAAAGCCTTTCAATCAACGAAGATGAGGAGTACCACGATCAGATGACATGGCCAGGTACATATGAGCAGGATTCATCTGCTTATTGGGAGTATTACGAGAACTACGGAGGCCTATCTTATTCCCAAATCGGTACAATTAAACTTTGTTTTATTTTATTTTGAAACTCTTATGCTTATTTGTTTTCCTATGTATAACTTTTGTTACAATTCCTTCTAAATTTTGCTTTGAATTTTCAAATATGATTTTCCATAATCTGAAATAATGACATACTATGACCATTATATCGTTTATATATGTATCATATATCGTTTTCCTCCATTTTAATAATGACAAAAGGGGAGAAATTTATGCACATACATAGGGGGATGTATGTGCACAGGGGGAGATAAACATACAAAAATATAATAAAGAAATTTATGCACATACATAGGGGGAGAAGTATGTGCACATGGGGAGATAAACATACACAAACATAATAATACTTCCATTCTATAGTTGATATTTTTGATCATATAGTTTCACTGTATAGTTGATATTTGATTGTACAGTTATCATCATCAAAAAGGGGGAGACTGTTAGAACCTCTAGTTTATGTTTCAATGATAACAACTATACAATCATATACATATATAGACCTTATCAAGTTGCAGGTATATGTTTCAAGAAGACCATGCTCGAAGATATTGTGACTCAAAGGGAAACGAAGATTCATTGACCATACTAAGGTTATTCTACTATAAAAGAGTCCTAGATATAAAATCGTTAAAATCTCCTTGAGTATATATGAATATACGAGCATACACAATTTCATGTACATCAAAATAAGGTGAAAAATAGTTTTTACACCTCACAAACGTCTAGGATAAAAAAACAGACGTCTGTGACAAGTTTCGGATTAAAAATTAAACAAGTCACAGACGTTTGAGGATTTTACCACAGACGTCTGTCATGGGAAAAACTATCACATTCGAAAAGACACTTTTGTTTTTAACCAAAAGGAAATCATCTTTTACTAAAGAGTTGCAGCCATTAAAATAAAGAGACTTATCCAGAGTAACAATTTTTTATTTGCAACTTTCTGAATCTATAAATACCACTTTGATTGAGGAGTAAAAATCACTGAACTTGAATTAATCAATTCTTTACTCTCTTGATTTCTAAGCACTCTCTTGCATATTCACTGTTTACATACTCTCAATCCATTATAACAAAAATAGAATTTTGGTTAAATCACTTCCTACAACTCAAAGCATTCATATTCATTACTCAAATGAGATCATAGGAAGATTTATACTATAAGTAAAATATTGTGTTATTAGAACACAAGATTGTCTGAGTTACTTTTGTATTAGCCTATTCTTCCGAGCGAAGTGAAGGTAATTTGTTTAAAGGAAATACCGAAGGGGAGCTTCGGGACTGGACGTAGGACGGGAGGTCCAAACCAGTATAAAAACTCTGGTTTGCACGCTTTTTATTTTACTATTTATTATCTACTGTTGCATTGATTTATATACTTGCATATTATACACAAGTTAGATAGTATACGATCCTCAAGATTTTACAATTTACATTATTCCAATTAGCAATTTATAGGTGTCAAATCTAATTTTAGCATATGATTTATGGTTTTACAGCTTATATATGTCAATTGCAATCACATAAAAAGATCCATTATTCCACACTCCCAATATAATAAATTAACGGGTTAATACCAGAATTAACAGTCGAATCTGCATAAGATAAAAATTAAAATCAATTAATTTAATTAACTTGTTAAATCTATGCCCTCTCACTTCTATCCTAAGCTTTTAGGTTTGCCTCAGACGTTGCAAGCTTTCTCCTCTAAATCCACCTACATCTCTTCTCCAATTGCTAAATCACCTTTTTATTTGAATTTAGATTGAGATTTAGAATAGAATTAGGATTTAGAAATTAATTTTGAAAATTAGGATTTAGGGTACTATTTTGGCAGAGCTTCGTTGTAATGGAGAGAATTAGGTTTTAGGTTGACCTTGGCTATCAATTTATAGAGGAATATTCAACTCACTACTGTCAGATGCAGCTCAAAATCATCTCGTTCATCCCTAAAACCATGGCCAAGACGTAACTATCTTGCACGAAGAAATGAATCGTCTCTAGGTTGTCGTGACCCTGCGATCGACCATGGGTCGGGTTGACCACCCTTAGGCTAGGTCAACCGCCCATGGTCGACATGGGTCCATCTGGATCGACCTGGAGCTATTTTTCTAGTTTCCTTTTTTTTCAATTTCTTATTTATTCAATCGTTTATAAATTTTTCGCCTTAGCTCGGATTTCAACAAGTTATATATGAAAGTTATCCAGAAAATTGCTACGGACACAATGGTTCAAGTCACATAGTCAAATTCAGATATTTGTGAAAATTCTCCTTTTTGTTTAACTCTTATCTTTTATATCTGTTTTCATATTTATTTCTGGAAAATCCCAGGGTGTTACATTCTCCCCCTTAAAGGATTTCGTCCTCGATATTTCTAGGACAGAAGAATGCAAATAACAACCAGCAATCAAAGTCTACATCCATCTACTCATCCATCATCCAAAGCAACAATATTCCTTAACAATTCTAATGAAATTATGTAATTATGCAATGTGGAATGCATATGAACCTGTACTAATGTGAAATAATAGTCGATATACTGATCAGTCGACCTTCTGTTTATGCAAATATGCACATGGCATGCATTCAAATATATGCAAGATCCTAAAATAATTGATATTTCTACATGTATGTTCTGCCATACATCCAAATGCAACATCCATATGCAAAAATCATCCAAGGATAACAACCAAAACCAGCAAACAATATGCATAAGGTATGAATGTGTGTGCCTAAGGGACTCATATCCTAGTGCATGCAATGCGACCATTTGCTCCATAAACACCTATGTTAATCTAATAGCATCCATCGACCATAACATGTCTCATTGACATGTTTACAAGCATACCTATCATCTAAAGATTTCTACCTAATATAGTCTACTCTCCCCACTAAGGATCTACCTAAGGGTTCTAACTAATGAAAGATCATAATGTGGGACGTACTAGAAAAGAGCTATGGGTGAGAAGCTCGAATCCTTTCCTCGGGCTCCCAAGTACTCTCAGTTCGGTCGTCTCCCTACTAAACCTTAACTAATCTTATCTCCTGATTGCAGAGCTGCTTAGTGTCATGCTCTAAAATGCAGGTAGGTACATGACTAACAAGTGATTCACGCTCTACCTTAACCTACTCCAAACTATTACATTCTACTACAATAGCAGAAACATGCAAGAACTTTCACAAGTGTGAAACATGGAAAACATCATGAACTCGAGCCAACGTCTCCAAAAATATAACTTTATAAGCCAATCTCCCAATCCTAGTCACAATCGGAAAGTGTCCAACGAACCTCGGAGCTAGCTTTCGCGAACTTCCAAATCTCATCGCATGTCTCAGGAGTGAGATCTTTACAAATACCATATCCCCAACCGTAAACTCCAACTCATAGCACCTTTTATCTGCATAAGACTTCTGTTAGTCCTGAGATGTCTTCATCCTCTTCTGAATCAGGTCCACCCTCTCTGAAGTCTCCATAACCAAATCAGATCCAAAGATAATCCTATATGTAGTGTCCCACCAACATGATGGCGATCCACAAGGTCTGCCACATAAATCCTCAAATGGTGCCATCCCTATGCTAGCCAGGTAGCTATTATTATAAGCAAGCTCTGATAATGGAAAATGATCCTCCCAAGAGCCTCCAAAATCAATAATACACATCCTAAGTAAATCCCCCAGAACCCGATTCACTCCTCTGTCTGACTGTCAATCTTTGGATGGTATGTTGTACTCAGGCTCAACCTAGTCCCTAAAGGCCCCCAACAAACTCCTCCAAAACTCACTAGCGAAGAGTGGGTCTCTATCACTAACTATACTGGTAGGTACTCCATGAAGTCTAACTACCTCCCTAAGATATAAAGCCGCTAATGAAGTTGGTGTCCTAGTGCTCCTTACTAGTACAAAATGAACGCACTTGGTCAATCTATCCATGATGACCCAAATTCCATCATTCCCTCTTCTTGATCTAGGCAATCCATCTATGAAGTCCATAGAAATGCTCTCCCACTTCCATTATGGGATGTCCAATGGCTGCAACAATGCTCCAGGCTTCTTCTGCTCCCTCTTCATCCTCTGGTAAGTCATACACTTAACTACATACTCTGCCAATTGCCTCTTCATTCCAGACCAAAAGAAAACTCTCCTCATATCACAGTACATCTTATCTCCACTTGGATGAATGGTCATCCTAGAGCGATGAGACTTTATCGATACTGCATCCACCAAATCCACACTATGGGGAACACATAGCCTACCGTCACTCCTCAACCATCCCCTCGAGTCTATGGCATAACGACTAAGATGACTCGCTTCTTCCTAATCTATCCATAAGATCTGCTAGCTCACTGTCCTATCTCTACCTAGCCTCAATCTGCTCCATCAAGGTCGACTGAACATCTAGGACTGCTAATAATACAAAGGTAATATCAGATGATGGCCTAAAGTCAAATATGGAAATATAATCCAAATGTCTTCCCTCCAAAAATAAAGTACTCAGTTTAGCTCTTTGTCTATTAAACGCATTCGCTATAACATTCTCCTTGCCCGGGGTATAAGAAATCTCAAAGTCGTATGAGGCTAAGAACTCCACCCATCTCTTCAAATTCAAGTCCTTTTGGGAGAACAAGTACCTCAAGGACTAGTGGTCTGTAAAAAGCTCAAATCTTCCACCTAAAAGATAATGTCTCCAAAACTTAAGAGCAAAGACTATAGCTTCCAACTTAAGATCATACGTCAGGTAGTTCCTCTCATGAGTCTCAATTGCATACTAGCATAACATACCACTCTACCCTCCTGCATCAACACTGCTCATTGTCCCGTACCACAAGCATCCGTATAAACTGTAAATGGTTTACTCCCATCAGGTAACACTAATACAAGTTCACTGGTCAAAGCCTCCATTGACCTAACGAAAGAAACCTCACACTTAGCATCCAATGCAAAAGCTAGATTCTTCTTGGTGAGGCGAGTCAATGGGGTAGATATCCTAGCGAAGTTCTTAATGAACTTCCTATAATAACCCGCAAGACCAAGAATGCTCCTCACTTCTATGGCATTCTTCGAGAAATGCCAATCCTGCACTGCCGCCACCTTACTAGGATCCATAGCCAAACCACTCTATGAAACAATGTGCCCAAAAACGAAACTCATCTGTCCAAAAGTGGCACTTAGAAAACTTAGCTTTAAGCTTATGTGCTTGGAAGGTCCTAAGCACCTCCTCCAAATGCAAAGCATGCTCCTCCCCACTCCTTGAGTATACCAAGATATCATCCACAAATACCACCATAAACTTATTCAGCAACTCCATAAACACTCGGCTTATCATATGAAGAAAATAAACGGGAGCATTGTTTGGTCCAAAAGGCATGACTGACTACTCATATAACACATCGGGATTCCTAAATGCAGTCGTCTGAATACTATCCCTAGCCACTCTCAACTGATGGAACCTATGGCTAAGTCGGGCAGGTAAAATACTCTTGCTCCAACCAAAGGATTGAAGAGATCATCTATGCGGGACAAAGGATAATGATTCTTCTTTGTCAGCTTATTCAGCTCGTGATTATCGACACAGAGTCTATAGAACCATCCGCCTTGGTGGCAAAGATGACTAGCGCCCCCTACTTAGAAATACTCCTGATGAAACCCTTCTCCAACAACACATTCACTTGCTTACATAACTTGTGTTGTTCCTTTGGTGTCATTTGCCTCAAACGTAAAGCAACTGGTTGAGCATTCTCTACAAGGTGGATCCTAAACTCAATCTCTCTCTCTGGAGCGGGAGAATAGTAACCTTAGAAAATACATCTAGAAAATCCCCAAATATTCGGATAGTCACAAGCTCATCCTATTGTAGGTCTAAGGAATAAAAGTAGCTCAACATAACCGATCCTCACAGATCATAGAAAATCACTAAGCTACGCCCACTACAAGTGCCCAGTTTAACAGTCTTCCTATCACAGTCTGGTATAGCCTCATACATGGACATCCAATCCATGCCCAGTATCAACCCAAACCCAGAGAATCACAATACATAGGAATTGCACTCAAACTCGACCCCCAGAATCATCGATCTCAAATCCTAACATATCATAGACAAATAAGTTAATCCCCCTACGGGATTTGACACAACTATTGGGTACATCACAATACTAGTGTCTAAGTGCAACTCATCAACAAGTCTACTAGAGATAAAAGAATGAGATGCCCCAGTATCAAATAAAGTACAAACAAAAAGACAAGATAGAGATAACAAACCTTTAATTACCACCTTCTTCCCCTTATCCAGTGCTGGCTGGACATTGGAAGTGGGAATAGCCTCGACAACATATGCTTGGACCACATGAGTAAAAGCCTGAGAAGCAGCCTTAGGTGTTGCTGGACAATTCTTCTTAATATGCCTAACCTGATCACAATTGAAGCACTTCGGCTTCGATAGTGAACACTCCTTAACAAGATGCCCTGTCTTCCCACACATATGAGATTTCAACTCCTTCTTCTAAATCTTCCTTTTAGGTGGAGGTCCACCCTTCTTCTTCCCTTTCTAAAAACTCTTCACTTTAGCCTTTGGAGACTTTTCCACCTTCTTAATAATAGAAGTAAGCAATGCCATCTCAACCAAACCCTCATAAGTAGCTCCCATAGGAATAAGACTCACTACTAAACCCTATAGTGGATGATTAATCCTTAGAAAACTTGAGTGCCTTCTTATGCGGGGTATTGATTAACTTCATTCCAAACCTTGCATGCTCATTAAACTGCTTAACATGTTCTTTAACTGACAAATCACCCTACTTCAGATTTATAAACTTCTCTAACACAACTCCCTCCACAACCTGCGATAAGATTTTCATCTCAAACCTTCGCCTAAACTCTCCCCAAGTCACAATATCACCACTAGTCTCAGCCTCAACAATCTCCCACCAACTAAGAACCACTCCCTGTAGCTGGCAGGTAGCAAGCTACCTCCTAACCTCATCTGCCAAATCCTCCAAATATCCGTTCACAGCTGCGGATCCAAGCTCTAGCATCAACAAAAGTCTCAGTGCCTAAGAACGGCTTGCCGCCCAAGTTAGAAAAGTCCTTGCATAGCTTAGCAAAGTCATGAGTGATGGGTAGGTGGACAAGGACCCTACTAGCCACCTCTTCCGCAGTCTCTCTAGTCAGATGCTTAACAGGTCCCCTAGCCTATAAGTAACGACAGAACCAAATGGGCATGTTCAGCCCGGAATAACAGGGATGTCGATAGAGCCAGATCCTAAGGGATCATCTATCTCTTTCCGTGAATAGTAAAGATTAAATTAGATACTTCCATAGATAGCTAGAATAAGATTTAAAATAAGGGACAACACGATCATGAATTGAAATAACCATATTCACAAATTTGAGGGATTCTTGACAACATTTCCCAAAAATACTTATACATATATGGCTATGCTTTGGAAACCCATTTTGAAAAAAGATTCAAAAATTATTTCTATTTTTATAATCATGTGTGTGTGTATACACGTTTCAAATACGCTCTTATCCCTAGGAATATTGAACCTAGGCTCTGATACCACATGTGACAACCCGGATCCCTTGATATGCCAAACACCGCCATATCAAGAAACATGGATCATCGGTTTAAGGAAAAAGTAGTATCACAAAGACTAAGATATCAATGAAGAAATAATTTATCTAATCCAATTGTCGTCACAGTGGAAACATGGTATCAGATATGATAATCTCATAATAACAATAACAAAAATCTCAAAAGCATCAAAATATCTAGGTCTCAAAATATCATAATATCATAGTCTCAGAAAACCATCAGTACATATCAAATATCAGAGTACCATAAAAATAATCCCTCATAAGAAAAATAACGAAAGAGTAAATGTACTGATAGGAAATACATGATAAAGGATAAAATAGAACTAAACTCCAGGTACGATAATCCAAAGGCAACAATGGATCTGTAAACGACTACTTTGTCCACTCGTGGTGGGGGAAAAATAGAATGGGTCAGACATAAAGTCAGGTGAATGAGAATAAGACTAACAAGGAAATTAAATACAACTGACATCAAGTCTCCTCTAAGTGATATAGGGTGTGTGTACAGTGTCTGTGCACCTAAGGTCGCAAGCCTAAGGTCACCAGCCTAACAGTCATCAGTCTAAGAGTCATCAGTCTAACATCAGGGGTATAATAACAGACCTCGCTCACCGAACGACCGTCTATTTTTGGGGAAACTACTACCCACTTTAACTTACACTAGGCCTAGAAAGGGAGAACACATATGTAAAATCACATAGTGACTCATCGTATAAACCTGTGCCCAACTCCTCGATCCTAGTAGCAAAATACCTCTTATGCATCCTAAGGAGTTGCTACGCTTAACTCCACCTAGTACTGGGCACCACTTAGCTTTCAACGTCTACGCACATACGGGCCCACAAAAATGTCCATGATCTAGTCTCCAATCCCAACAGCCTCAACTAACGGCCGGTAATTCAGTCCCAACACTTGTGAGCACCTTTCACAACATAAGTTGCATGTCTTCACAACACTGTATATCCTGCTCTACGATACAAATACACGAACTAAGTCCACCATCTCAAATAAGAGCACCTAGATGTGTCTACGCTAATCAAGTAATTTAGAGAGCAACAAGGTTCATACCCCTATTGGATCAAGACCCCAAATAGTCTACTAAGTCTAAAGTGACTTACGACAATTGACCTACGCTAGTCTTAGGTCGATTTCCTATAATCAAGACATCTTTCGATTTACTTGTTTTAAGTAAGTTAATCATTTCATTTTATTTTCAGACTTAATCTAGACATCTTACAATTTACTTGTTTTAAGTAAATTAATCCATTTCATAAAATTGTCAAATGTAATTCATTTCAATTATCATACGTAATCCATTTAATTCTTATTTCAATTGGGCTAATCTGTTTGTCCTATTTTTATTACAAGCATTGCAACATTTACATTATTCCAATTAGCAATTTATAGGTATCAAATTCAATTTTAGCATATGATTTATTGTTTTACAGCATATATATGTTAATTGCAATTAGATAAAAAGGTCTATTATTTTAGATTCCTAATTTAATAAATTAACGGATTAATACCAGAATGAACAGTTAAATCGGCATAGGATAGAAATTAAAATCAATTAATTTAATTAACTTATTAAATATGTGCCTACTTACCTCTGTCCTAAGCATTTAGGGTTGCCTTAGACACCACAAGCTTTCTTCCTTAAATCCACTTAGGTCTCTTCTCCAATTGCCTAGATCTCCTTTTTATTTTAATTTAGATTGAGATATAGAATAGAATTGAGGTTTAGAGATTGATTTGAGAAATTAGAGTTTAGGTTTTTATTTTGGCGGAGCTTCATTGAAATCGAGATAATTAGGTTTTAGGTTAAACCTAACTATCAATTTATAGGGTAACACTCGGCTCATTACCGTCAGATCCAGTCCAAAATAATATCGCTTGTCCCTGAAACCGCAGCCAGCACGCAACGATCTCGCACGACGAAACGAATCATCTCCAGGTCGCCGAGACCCTACGATCGATCATGGATCGGGTCGACCACCTACGGTCGACCTGGGTCCATCTGGGTCGACCTAGCCCTAGCTTATTTCTTTTTTCCTTCTTATTTTCTATTTTTCTTTTCAATTTCTTTTTTATTCGTTACTTTATAACTTTTTCGTTTTAGCTCGGATTTCAATAAGTTATATATGAAAGTTGTCTAGAAAATTACTACGGACACAATGGTGCAAGTCACGCAGTCATATTCGGGCGTTTGTGAAAATTCTCTTTTTAGGTTAATTCTTATCCTTTAATTATATTTTCATATTTATTTCCGGAAAATCCCATGGTATTACATTCTCCCCACTTAAAGGATTTCATCCCCAAAATTTCTAAGGACAAAAGAATGCAAATAACAACTAGCAATGAAAGTCTACATCCATCTACTTATCCATCACTCATAGCAACCATGATCCTTAATAATTCTAATGCAATTATGTAATTATGCAACGTAGAATGCATATGAACCTGAACCAATGCAAAAGGGTAGTCGGTCTACTGATTCAGTCGACCTCATGTTTATGTAAATATGCACATGCCATGCATCCAAATGTATGAAAGATCCTAAAGTAACTGATATTTCTACATGTATGCTCATCCATACATCCAATTGTAACATCCATATGCAAAAACCATCCATGGATAACAGCAAAATCAGCAAACAATTTGCATAAGGTATGAATGTGTGTGCCTAAGGGACTAATATCCTAATGCATGCAATGCGACCACTTGCATTCATAAACATCCATGTATATCCAATAGCATCCATCAACCATAACATGTCTCATTAACATGTTTACAAACATACCCATCATCCAAAGGCCTCTACCTTATATAGTCTACCCTCCCCTCAATGTTCGACCTAAGGTTTGTAACTAAAGAAAGATCATAATGTGGGATGTACTAAAAAAAGCTGTGGGTGAGAAGCTTGAATCGTCTCCTCGGGCTCCCAAGTACTCTCAGCTGCATCGCTTCCCCACTAAACCTTAACTAATATGATCTCCTTATTGTGGAGCCGCTTATTGTCGTGCTCTAAAATGCGGGTCAGTACACGACGAACATGTGACTCATGCTCCATCTCAACCTCCTCCAAACTATTAGGTTCTACTACAACAGCTGAATCATGAAAGCACTTTTACAAGTATGAAACATGTAAAACATCAAGAACTCCAACCAACTTCTTCGGAAGTCTAACTCTATAAGCCAATCTCCCAATCCTAGCCACAATCGAAAAGGGATCAACAAAATATGGACCTAGCTTCCTCGAATTTCCAAATCTCATCACATGTCTCAGGGGTGATACCATCACAAATTCCTTATCCCCAACCGCAAGCTCCAACTCAGAACTTCTCCTATCTGCATAAGACTTCTGTCGATCATGAGCTGTCTTCATCCTCTTTCGAATCAAGTCCACCCTCTCTAAAGTCTTTCTAACCATACCGGGCCAAAAGATAATCCTATCTATAGTGTTCCACCAACATGATGGCGATCTACAAGGTCTGCTACATAAAGCCTCAAATAGTATCATCCCTAGGCTAGCCTGGTATATATTATTATAGGTAAACTCTACTAGTAGCAAATTACCCCCCCCCCCCCAAGAGCCTCCAAAATCAATGACACGCATCCTAAGTAAATCCTCCAGAACCCTATTCATTCTCTCTGTCTGACCGTCAGTCTGTGGATGGTATGATGTACTCAAGCTTAACTCAATCCCTAAAGCCTCCTGCAAACTCCTCTAAAACTCACTAGTGAGGAGTGGGTCTCTATCACTAACCATACTGGTAGGTACTCCATGAAGTCTAACCATCTCCCTAACATATAAAGCCTCCAATGAAGTTGTTGTCCTAGTGCTAATCATAGGTATGAAATGAGCGCACTTGGGCAATTAGTCCATAATGAACCAAATGCCCTTATTCCCTCTTCTAAATCTGGGTAATCCATCTATGAAGTCCATTGAAATGGTCTCCCACTTCCACTATGGGATGTCCAATAGTTGCAACAATCCTTTAGGCTTCTTCTGCTCTATGGCAAGTCATACACTTAGCTACATACTCCACCACTTGCCACTTCATCCCAGACCAAAAGAAAACTCTCCTCATATCCCGTTACATCTTATCTCCACCGGGATGAATGTTCATCCCAAAGCGGTGAGACTTTGCCAATACTACATCCACCAAATTCGCACTACGAGGAACATATAGCCCACCATCTCTCTTCAACCATCCACTCGAGTCTATGGCATAACACCTAAGATGACTCGATGACTCCCCTCTACCTAATCTATCCAAAAGGTCTACCAGCTCACCGTCCTCCCTCTACCTAGCCCCAATCCGCTCCATCAAAATCGGTTGAACATCTAGGACTTCAAGTAATCCAGGAGTAATATTGGACAACGGCCTAAAATCAAAGGTGGAAATATACTCCAAATGTCTCCACTCTAAAATTAAAGAACTTGGTGTAGCTCTCTGTCTACTTAACGCATCTGCTACAACTTTCCCTTGCCCAGGTTATAAGAAATCTCAAAGTCATTTGAGGCTAAGAACTCCATCCATATCTGCTGCCTCAAATTCAAGTCCTTGTAGGAGAACAAGTATGTCAAGAACTTGTGGTATGTAAAAAGCTCGAATCTCTCACCCAAAAGATAATGTCTTCAAGACTTAAGAGCAAGGACTATAACTGCCAACTCAAGATCATTTGTCGGGTAGTTCCTCTCATGAGTCTTCAACTGCATACTAGCATAGCATACCACACTACCCTCCTACATCAACACTACTCATAGCCCCATACCACTAGCATCGGTATAAACCACAAATGGTTTGCTCCCATCAAGTAACACTAATACAGGTGCACTGGTCAAAGCCTCTACCTAACGAAAACATCCTTGCACTTAACATCCCATTCAAAAGCTAGATTCTTCTTAGTGAGGCAAGTCAATGGGCCAAATACCCTAGCGAAGTCCTTAATGAACTTCCTATAATAACCCACAAGAACATGAAAGCTCCTCACTTCTATTGCATTCTTTGAAACATGCCAATCCTGCACTACTGCCACCTTACTAGGATCCATAGCCAAACCACTTTCTGAAACAATGTACCTCAAAAGGTGAACCTCATCTCTCCAAAAGTGGCACTTAGAAAACTTAGCTTTAAGCTTAAGTACTTGGAGGGTCCAAAGCATCTCCTCTAAATGAAAAGAAGGCTCCTCCCTACTCCTCGAGTATACCAAGACATCATCCACAAATACCACTGCAAACTTATTTAGCAACTCCCTAAACACTCTGCTCATCAAATCAACAAAAAGTAGAAGCACCGGTTTGTCCAAAAGGCATGACTAACCACACATATAACCCATTAGGAGTCCTAAATGAAGTCTTCTGAATACTATCCTCAGCCACTCTGAACCGATGGAAACCTGTGGTTAAGTCGAGCTAGGAAAATACTCTTGCTCCAACCAACTGATTGAAGAGATCATATATGTAGGGTAAATGATAACAGTTCTTCTTTGTCAGCTTATTCGGCTCGCGGTAATCAATGCAGAGTCTAAGGGAACCATCTTCCTTTGTGGCAAAGATGATTGGTGCCTCCCACTTAGAAATACTCTTCTTGATGAAACCCTTCTCTAACAGCCCATTCACTTGCTTACTCAACTCGCGTCGTTCCATTGGAGCCATGTGCCTCAAAGGCAAAGCAACTGGTCGAGCATTCTCTACAAGATATATCCTAAACTTGACCTCATTCTGGGGTGGGAGACCAGTAACCTCAGAAAATACAAATGGAAAATCCCTAACTATTAGGACAGACATAAGCAAATCCTATGGTAGGTCTAAGGAATAAAGGTAGCTCAACATAAAGGATCCTCACGGATCACAAAAAACCTCTAAGCTATGCCCACTACAAGTGCCCAGTTTAATAGTTTTCCTATCACAGTCCAGTATAACCCACACATGGACATCCAATCAATGTCCAGTATCATCCCAAACCTAGAGAACCCCAATACATAGGTATCACATTCAAACTCGACCCCTAGAATTATCAACCTCAAATACCGACTTATTATAGACAAATAAATCGATCCCACTATAAGATTTGACATAATATTGAGTCTGTTACAATACTATTGTCTAAGTGCAAGTCATCAACAAGTCTACTAGAGATAAAAGACTGAGATGCCCCAGTATCAAATAAAGTACGAGTAGAAAGACCAAACAGAGACAACACATCTTCAATTACCACCTTCTTTCCCTTATCCAGTGTCGGTTGGACATTGGAAGTAGGAACAGCCTCCGCAGCATATGCCTAGGCCACCTGAGTAGAAGCTAGAGAAGCAGCTCTGGGAGGTGCTAGACAATTCTTCTTAATATGCCCAACCTGATCACAATTGAAGCACATCGACTTTGGTAGCGAACACTCCTTAACAAGATGCCCTGACTTCCCACACCTATGACACTTCAACTCCTTCTTCTGAATCTGCCCTTTAGGTGGAGGTCCACCCTTCTTCTTCCCTTTCTAAAAATTCTTTACTTCAGCCTTTGGAGCCTCTTCCACCTTCTTAGCAACAAAATAAGCAATGTCATCTCAACCAGACCCTCATAAGTAGCTCCCATAGGTATATGACTCACTGCTAAACCCTGTAGTGGTTGATTCTAACCCTTAGCAGACTTGAGCGCCTTCATATGCGGGGTATTGATTAACTCCATTCCAAACCTCGAAAGCTCATTAAACTTATTAACATATTCTTTAACTGACAAATCACCCAGATTCGGATTTATAAACTTCTCTAACATAACTCCCTCCTCAGCCTGTGATAAGAACTTCATCTCAAACTTCTGCCTAAACTCTCCCTAAGTCACAATACCACGACAAGTCTCAGCCTCAAAAACCTCCCACCAACTAAAAGCCTCTCCCTGTAACTGTCAGGTAGCAAGCTGCCTCCTAACCCCATCTTCCAAATTCATAAGTCCAAATATCTGCTCATAGCTATGGATCCAAGCTCTAACATCAACAAAAATCTCAGCGTCTTAGAATGACTTGCCACCCAAGTTGGAAATGTCCTTGAATAGCCTAGCAAAGTCATGAGCGACAGGTGGGTGTACATGGACCCCACCAGGCACCTCCTCAACAGGCTCTCTAGTCAGATGCTCAACTGGTACCCTAGCCTGTAAGTAACGGAAGGACAAAATGGGCATGTTCACGCCCGAAATATCAAGGATGTCTGTAGAGCCAGATCCTGCGGGATTAGCCATCTCTATCTGTGAATAGTAAATATTAAATTAGATACTTCCATAGATAGCTCAACTGCGATTTAAGATAAGGGACAACACAGGAAGGAATTGAAATAAGCATAGGCACAAATTTGAGGGATTCTTGACAACATTTTCTAAAATTATTTATATTTTTTTTGTTATACTTGGAAATCCAGTTTGAAAACAATTTCAAAAATCATTTCTCTTTTTAAAATCATATATATATATATATATGTGTGTGTGTGTGTGTGTGTGTTTATATATATTTATATATATGTATGTATGTATGTATGTGTGTGCATGTATGTATGTATGTATGTATGTATGTATGTATGTATATCCATGCGAGTCAAATACACTGCTATCCCCAGGAATGTTGAACCTTGGCTCTGATACCACATGTGATAACCCACATCCCTTGACATGCCAAACATCGCCATATCAAGAAACACGGACGTCGATTTTAGGAAAAAGCAGTATCATAGAGACTAAGATATCAATGAAGAAATAATCTATCTAAACCAAATGTCATCACAGCGGAAACATAATATCAGATATATGGATAATCTCATAATAACAGTAATGAAAACCTCAAAAGCATCAGAATATCCAAGTCTCAAAATATCATAATATCGTAGTCTCAGAAAACCATCAGTACATATCAAAGATCGGATTATCATAAAATAATCCCTCATGAAAAAAAATAGAAAGAGCAAATGTACTGATAGGAAATACATGATAAAGATAAAATAGAACCAGATTCCAAGCATAGATAATCTGAAGACAGTAATGGTTCTATCAACGGCCACTCTGTCCACCAATAGTGGGGGAAAATAGAACGGGTTAGATACAAAGTCCGGTGAATGAGAACAAAAATAATAATAAAATTAAATACAACTGAATTCAAATCTACTATGGGTGATATAGAATGTGTGTACACTGTCCATGCATCTAGGTCGCAAGCCTAAGGTCACCAGCCTAACAGTCACTATCCTAACAGTCATCGGTCTAACATCGGGGGATAACAATAGACCGTATGTAACGCCCCACTCTGAGACCCACTGTAACAAAGAGTATTACGGGAGTAATACTGTCTGTTAAAGCGGAGAATAGTGGAAGCGACCATTTGTAATCAAGCTATAACTATCTACTGAATACGTCGAAAGGGTGGTATCTATTTTTTTTTTCAAATAGGTGGTTCGACATATTCGGTAAATACTTATAACGAAATTACAAATGGCTAAAGATCTATCAGGACAAAGCATAATAACATAATGAAATAGCATCACAGAACAGAATCACATAACAGATATAAAATCCCAGAACAATACATCGTCAATACAGATCCAAATATCATAAGTGGGTACAAAGCCACTGCTCACACATGTGAGTCAACAATATGTACATATCAAAGTCTGAATAATAACATAAGCGGACACTAAGATAAGCTATCTCAAAAGCATAGCAGATAAGTCCAAAGCGGAAGCACAGAAGCTAAGTCCAGAGACCTAACCTGAAACAACTCGGTCTGACCCGAGCGAAAACACTCGGGTCAGGCTAGCTAAACAATCAGTAATAACTGAGATATATCATAATGCGGTACATAAATAAAATAGTACTTATCCAAAGAGAAGTATATTATGAACCACATGAATATAATGACGATCCCTAATCATTAATAAACAATAAAAATCTCCAAAGAGAAATCAACACCAAAGTGTAGAATAAATAAAATCGCCTCATATCATCGGCGTAGCCAAAGCTATAAAAAGATGTCCATAGGCAATAATCCCAAGAGTGACCAGAGTCTGTAATCAATGCCCAAGCAAAGATCGATGCTCCAAAGAGCAATGGGGATATACTGAAAAGTCAATGAAATCCAACACTGAAAAGCAGTGTCCAGAGACACTGTGAATCCACAAGGCAATCGCACTTACATCGTATGGTTCCATAGAACCAACACCGAATGGCGGTACTCGAATGGATATAAAAAATCATCAAATAATACCAATATTGCACGTGCACCGACCAGAGTCGTTGTTGCCAAGTACTGTAGAGTTGTGATCGATCACTCGCACAGATGCGGAACGCGCGAGACGGCAAGATCCTTCCCAGAAGGATAAAGGCCCAGAGGTGCATGCCGAAAAATAAACTGCTCCATAGAGCAGGTGTCCAGAGACGGTTGCCCAGAGGCGTGGTGACCCAGAGGTCCAGTACTGGCCGCCCAGAGGCTAATGTGTCACTAACTTCTTGGAGAGGAACCCGTAAAGTGTTTACAATGAGTCCCATACCCACGTTCGCACTAAACGGTTTCCTAACCAATAGCAAGCTCACACTCCAAACAATAAAAAGTCCACCTCGTATCATCGGTAAACTAGACCCAAAGGTCAAAACGATCAATCGAATAGGTCGGGGATTAACCGGAAAGAAAATACACACAGTTCCATAGGCCGGAGATTTCCTAACCATTTAAGCACCTTTCCACTTCGCTCGACGTGCTAAAAAGTGAGTGTGAGGTTTTTATTATAGAAAATAATGGTGCGAAACGGATTTATAATTGATTTTGAAATCACTTTAAAACGGCTTTTGAAAACTCTCCTATTATGGAGTAATTAATTTAATAATTAAAAATAATATTATATAATAATTTCGAAAGCCATTTAGGAGTGAAAAATCTTTTGAAAATGATTCATAAAACCCGTGTACGAAATCTAGAGACAAATCTCAAAGAAATCAATAAAACCAGAAAATCACTGAAAAATATTCAAGTGTTTGTAAACATTCAAAAAAACTGACGCGAACCAAAGTTCGGCAATTTATTTGGACCAGCAAACTGTGTCCAAATGTCATGAAAATTTTCAGGCATGTAGTCCAACATCCCTACTTTAAGATGCAAAAAGAATCGGGAAATTCCGACTTGAAACGAAGAAACGGCGTCGTCTCAAAGTCGGACAAAAATCATAAAACTTTACTTTGTCAAAACAGTGTAAAGGCCCCACTTCGACGACATGGTCGAAGGGTCACATGAACTCAGATCTTGATGAAATTTGCAGGAGCGTAGAAAAGTACTCCTACTTTGATATGCAACAAGAATCGTTTGGTTTCGACTTGAAATGAAGAAACGACAATGTTTCGAAGTTGGTCCGACGATAACTGAAAATGATCCCTATTGTAAAACAGTTTCTGGGTGCTACTTCGGCAATAGAAACGAAGTATCTAATGCACCCAGATCTAAACCAAACTTTGCATGGTTAAAGATCTCGATCTCATCATTTTAACGAGACCAAAAACGATGTAATACGACAAAGGACGAGCCCGGGATGGCGTCGTAAAGTCGGGGTTCTACGCTGAAAACAACGGGAGAAAAGAGACTAAGGCCTATAGCTATGTACTAACTGGCCAGAGATGAAAAACCACAATTTTGGCATAGTAAACTTCAAATTCTGGAAAAATGAATAATATGAAAGTTGTAGCTTAGTTTCTAAGCTTTCCGGAATGACCAAGATCGTCAAATTCCAACCAGAGATGAAAATTCTATGACTAAAACAATTCTCAGATCTAAATTTTATATCACTGTCGTTGTGCTCTCGGGACAGTGGTAAGAATGCACAGTTTTGACCAAATTAACTTCGACATTTCATGAAACTCAAAACATGAAAGTTTTAGCTCTAAATCTAAGCTTTCCAGAACATCCAAAATTATTAGATTTGGATAAGAAACGAGTAACTTATGGCCAAATCAATTTCATGTTTTTATTTTATCAACCCTGTAGTTTGTTGTCAGGTCAGCGACAAACAAGCATTATTTTGACCATTCAAACCTCAAAATTAGGCAAAGCACAAAACATAAAAGTTATAGGGTACAGAATAAGCTTTCCAGAACTTCAAGAAAATCTTAATTCCGATTTAAGATGAATGAGATATGCCTAATTTACTAACAGCAATAAACTAATTATAATTTCAGCTAGCATATACTACAAGTACCTTATGTGCACACCCCAAAATGAAAGCAAAGATGATCAAAGAGCTATGATTCACATGTTACATAATAAAACATGTGTTATTAACTGATTACCAAAATCAAAAGATGATTAAACACATATTAGAAGAGGTTTTTAGCAATATACCACTCTTGAAAGCAACAAAGACTATTATAGCATCAACCCAAGTTAGCAAAAGATGATTAGGAGGCTATAAGATCAAAAAAAACACATAAAACATGTGTTACCAAATATATTTCAGAAATGAGAAAGATATAAAAATGGATTTGAGGTGGGTATTTGCATTACCTTTGCATAGAATGACTTGCATAAGCTAAAACTAGAAGGAGATGAAGATAGAGGCCATTTTTGTTATGAAAGCTTTAGGAAATGATTAGGGTTTTGATTAGGGTTGAATGAATGAGGTTATGAGAGTATGAGATAATTTATAGAGGAGGTTTAGGGTGGGTTATTGGGTTAGGTTTTGTAACCCAATAAGAAGGGAGTTATTTACATGTTTCCAAAAATTAGTCTAAGTGTTCATATATGTTTATAAAACTCATTTTTTTCTTATCCAAACCCATTTTAAAATCTCTCCTAAAATATTTAACTTTCCAAAAATAACATTTTATCCTCATTTTAAAATCCCATAATTGCATTTTAATATATATAGCTTACCTAAAATATTCAAAGTTAAAATGTTAGGGTGAATATGTAATTGAGGTTATACAAAAGAAAACTTAGGTAATAAATTGTTCAAATTTAACTTTGCTTAATAAAAATATTATAAATAATGGGTAAACTTGTGTAGTGTTTAATTACATTCAGAATCATTAATATAACTTACCTAGAAAAGTTTAAATGTAATTAGAATGTAATTGGGTAGTATACACTATGATATAGGTAATAGGATATCAAAAATGATATTTTGTCAAGGGATGATCTCAATTATAAAATGAAGCCAAATTTTTTGAATAAATATTTAAACTTGAAATAATTGAATTGGGATAATTTTACTTGTATAATACTCAATTTCATTCCAACATATATAACTTACCTAAATTATTCAGAAGTTGGCTATGTAATTGAATAGTATATAATATAAAATTTACAATATAAAATGGTGTTAAAGGAATTTATAAATAAATTTGAGTAGTTATTATAAGTGTCAATATGCTTAATATATGTGATAAGATATATTAAGTGGAATAAATTGAATAATAATTTGGTAAAAAGAAAATTTTAATTTGTTGAGTAAAATATGATTATAATAAATGTTTATACACCAAATTTATGATTTATAGAAATGTTAATTGAGATAAATTGAATAATAAGATAATAAATAAAAAATATAAATGTAGGAATAGTTAAGATTGATTTATAAGTGAAATTAACTTAAGTGAAATCAAATGGATTAAATAAATAAGTTAAATAAAATAAATTTTGTTTTAAAAGAAATTTTTGTAATAAAGGTTAATAAAGCTGAAATTAAACCAACTAAATGAAAATACCTTGAATTGAAATCAATTAGTTGAATATAAACCAATTTAAAAATAAAGGAAATTTATATGGTTTTGAATTAATTGTTTTATTTTGTATTTTAATCTATTTTTCTTTCTGGTTGTTTCTATTCTCCTACCTCCTTCCTTTTCGGGGACGAAAAGTTTTGAGTGGGGGAGAGTGTAATGACCCGTAAATTTTAACGGTTTTAATAAC
Organism: Allium fistulosum; assembly: GCA_030737815.1. Lineage (NCBI taxonomy): Eukaryota > Viridiplantae > Streptophyta > Magnoliopsida > Asparagales > Amaryllidaceae > Allium > Allium fistulosum. The sequence continues at coordinate 755,635,272 of CM060908.1, read as the reverse complement.
GTAATTAACTAAATTTTATGAAATTTTAAATAATTGAATTTAAAAATAAAAATTTGATATTTGAAATACGTCTACTTAAACATAGCAAATGGTAAATTTTCATATGAAATTATGGAAGTTTATTTTCTTGTGTAATTTTATTTTAATTTAAATCAGTTAATATTTGATGACAATAAAATGTTTTCCAAACCTGAATATTTTTATATAATAAATTTGTAAATCATCTTCTGAGTGAGACGTCATATTTTGTTTCACCAAATTTGGACTGCTATTGCTCCGTTTATCTTGATTTCGGCGTTTTAGTAGCATTTTCAGTACCGAATATCGACTTTTGATAGTTCGGTCGTATCATTATATCTGTATACCGTTTTGATCGTCTCGCGGTGAGAACTGCGAAGCGATTAATCGTATCGGTATCCAGTTTGGAGCGGTTGTTGTTCTGTATCTTTTCTTTATCCAACGTGAGAAATTGAATGGTCACTCTCTTTAGTATTCCCAGAATTTAACTGTGGACTTTTGGTTATCCATCTGTTCCTTCATTTCAACACTGGTTCGTCCCATTTTTGTTCTTCCACCTTCCATTTTGTTCTGATGAAAAAAATAATTGTGAACCTATATTTTTCTCGAGCCTAGCTTGCTTTGCCTTCCCACATTATCAACTCCAACCCATAATTGCCTCGATCGTGCACTGCCCTTTAGCCCACTTCCTCTCTGTCGTGACCACCTTGCTCTGATCACCACCTCTCCATTACTACCTGCTCTAAAACTCAAGCACGCATGAAACCCATCATTTCCACCATCCTTATAACACATGTCCCTTCCTCCACAACATGCTTGCCTACCACCGAAGCTTACTGTTTCTCAGCCTTTCCACCGCCGCAGGTCTCTCCACCCACTGCAAACCCCGACACGTACGTCAGCAGCCCATGCAGGCACTCTCCCTCCTTCCCTTCCGCTTGCCTTGCCATCTTCTTGTCTCTGGTTTCTATTATAAAGTAAGTATATATATTGATATGTTAATATTTTAGTTAAATTTATGTTATATATTTCAAGTTTTATATATATATGTATATCTGGTATACATATTTTGAAATGTACATTTGTTGCAATTTTCTTTCATATATATATTAGTCTATTGTTTATATGTAAAGTGTTTACATTATGTGATTTTATATTTAATCTATATATATATATATACCGATCTTGTTAAAGTATTTTTAATATGCTGGTTATTAAATGTTGATTTTAAAGAGTTTATATAAATGTATATAGTTATTTATAAGTTATAATCCATGCTGTCTGTAATGTTTTGGTTTTCAAGTACAAAAATATATATTTACATATTGAATTTATATTTTGATAGGTATGAATAAATTTTTATTTTAACTAAGAGAGCTTAAATATTAGTATAATAAATATAGTATAGTATATATAGTTTTATATATGTTATAGTCTGCTACTTTACATATTATATGTAAGTTATATATGTACTCGTATATATATATATACATATGTCACAAAATATTAAATTTTGAAATAAGTGTTATAAATATTATATTATTTGTTAACAGGTATGTACATGTTACGGTATATTTACAACAGTGTGTTAAAGCGTTATATATATTATTTTGCTCTGTTTATAAAAGATATTTATATATATATATCTATGTTATAAAGTTACATGCCTGTACTTGTGACAGCCTTGCACCATTTTGCTAGTCCTGTTCATTTTATATATATAAAAGAATATTAACCTTAAAATCTGGTTATATATGAAAGTTATATAAGTTGTTGTATATATAAAGTTATATAGTTTGGTAAGTTTAATTATATATATGTTTATACATTAATTTATACGTAAGTACATGTGAACTTAGTTTCCAAATATATATAGATTTTATTTTTAAATGTGTGTTTTAATTAAACATTGATTTTACGAAAGAAAGTAATAAAATATAATATAATAAATATTTTGTTTCGGTTATATCAAGATGGTTCTGATTCGTTTTCATCAATTCCTATTTATCAGCTTAGTCGTCAAATTCATGCAAATCTTGCTTTGCTTTGGAATTCGTGCTTGGATTCGTAACTTATCTCATTCTCGTTCACCTCTAGCCTCGAAAGATGAGCAATCACTCACGATTAACATTCTTATATTTATTAAATTTGATTTCACTTGAAACGACAATTGAAATATGCTGCTGTATTTAACTGTTATTTATATAATTGCTATATATGATATGTTATTTTCTGTAATTGTTCATCTGTGACAGCTGACACTATAATATGTTAGTTATATTTTATCTATTATTGATGATATATGCCGATATGTATATTTTTATCATCATTGTTTTCACTCTGCAAGTTCCCTGTTAGTTTAGAATTCCCTATGGGTTGAAATGGTACATACCCGAACGATCTTGTCGAATAGGAGAAAATTGTTATGGGTTGAAATGATAAACCCATGCGATTTTCATTAAATTGAAATTGGGATTGCGGGTTGAAAAGATATATACCCGTAGATAATTAAATTGCGGATTGAAATGATAAGTATCTGTATCACTTGACCATAGGATAGAAAATTATATACAGACACCGTTGGGGTGTGTGTGTGTGTGTGTATATATATATATATTGAAATGATTTCCATATTTTTAAAAAGGAAATATATATGGTTTTACATAAATATTGATTTTAAATTATATATATATATATATATATAAATGTTATTTTATAAAGGTTTAAAGTTTAGATTTTTAAAATTATATGTTTTGGGAAATTTAAATTTATAAGTTAGTTTTGAAATTATAAATTTAAGATTTTACTTATATTTTACCTTTTCTAAGAATATATATAAATTAAGTTTTAATATAAATTAAGTTTAATAATAAAATTTAATTTAATAAAGTTTGATTTCATTAATATATAACATGTTTAAGTATTTATTTAAAATTATATTTTAAAAATAGATTTTTATAATAATTTTAATAAATTAAGGCTGGGAAGATAGTTTGAAATTGATTTGAAATTGTATTTGTTTAAAAATTATACTTAAATAAAAATCGATTTGAAACTTATTGAATTTGAGATTTTAAAGATATGATTTATAACTTGATTTTGATTAAAGGTGATTAAATGAATATTCTAAGTTTAAAATAAACTGAATGGGATATTTAGTTTTATTTAAATTAGATTTTATTTAAATGTTATTGAATTGATTAAGTGAATATTCAAACTAAATAATAATGAAGTTGAATTTGAAATATAAATGAATTATCAAATTTAGTTATTGTAAATGTTTGAATATTTAAAGTCTTGAAATCTATTGAAATTGAAATGGTTTATTTTTGTAGTTTAAACCTATATTTGGAATCGATATAAAATGGTTTATTGAGAAGTTGAATTGAATTAAAATTGATGAACTGGGTTTGAATTAAATTGAATCCCAGAATTTAAGTTTATTTGAATCGATTTGTGAAATTGGGGGAAACTATTTTTATTATATAAAGTATTTTTAATATATATAAACTATTTTAATATATATAAATTATTTTAATATAAACTATTTCTAATAACTATTTTTAATATACAAATTATTTTATTATATAAACTATTTTAATTTATAACTATTTTAATATATATACTATTATTAATATCTAAAATGTTTAAAAGGAAAGTGTTATGATTTCCAAAGTTATGTTTTCAAAGTGGTATGATTTCCAAAGTGTTATAGTTTCAAAGGTTTTATAATTTCGAAAGAGTTAAATTTTTGGAAAGTGCTATGATTTTGGAAATGGATATATTTTAAGTGAATAATGATCTCGTATTGATATGGTTTTGAAATGGATATGATATTTTCGATATGGGAATGATATTTTGAAATGACCACGGAGTTATAATAACGTTTGGTTGTTAAAGAGACCGGGATAGGTTATTGCCATACTCTCTGCCAATACCGAAAACTACTTTAACAATTGTGTACGTGGTGGAGATTCCAGAATGAAGTAGGATGGTTTGGTAATGATTCTATATGGTATTTACGTAGCCCTGACTCCCGTGAGTCAGCTTGATGCGACTAAAACAGGAGCCACGCCGGGCCAAGTGAGGTCATTCCTCCTATCGGGCACATTTCTTCGATACCATTCTATTGCTTTTGTGATTTGATTGGGTGCACCCTTTGATTTGGGAGTGTGTCATGAGGTAGGCGGTAGTAGCTGCTATGCGTTACCACCAGTCCGGATCCGCAAACGGTATATCTACCCTGGCATTGCTTCGAGTGCCTTGTCACATGCCCTAGCGCGCCTTATACGAGTTTGTTTTGTACCGTACCTATGTGATGTCCTCGGGGTAAACCTCCAGTTTATGGAGGAGCGTACGGCATTGTATAGACTACGGGAATATATAAAATGTGTTAAGTGGGATATGTGTAACGCCTTAACGCTATTTTATTTTACTTTACTATAGACATATTATAATAGCGTATATTACTATATAGTAGATAGTTCCACGGATCCTTAGAGGATGGAAATCCCAAACATCCTTTAAGTTACTTGTATTTCAGTTGACATTTCACTTGAGTTGAATTTATTAATATAAGAATGTTAATCCTGACTCGAGTGTTTTGTGTTTTTCTTTACGCTCGGGTCAGACTGAGTGTCACAGCATTTGAGACTCACCTTTGGAGATTAGAGCTTTGTTTGAAGATCTATCTGTCCAGCTTTCACTTGTTTCAGTTCTTCCAGTCATTATGCTCAGACTCTTCAGTTACTTCTGTATTTGAGACTACTCTGTATTTGTGATATTCTATTGTATTTTATTTCAAACTCTGATTTTTATATGGTAGCTTCATGAACTACTATTTATCTATTCCGCTGCTTATTATTGTAATACTATGCGTCTGTGATTCTATGATTGATTTTTTTTATTGTATATGCTGAGTTTTGCCAAATATAAATTAACAATCTGATATTTTGAGCAATTCAAGTCTGACATGTGCGGATGCGAATGGTTCGAAATAACCGGTCGTTGCAAATATTCATAAGGCAAGCAAAATACGCTAAAGAATTAGTAAGGAAATTTGGAATGTCTAACACAAGCGGTAAACCAATGCCCATGTCAACTAGTGAGAAACTGAATAATGAAGACAATTCAAAAGACATTAACCAAAAACTATATAGAGGTATGATAGGATCTTTACTCTATATCACAACTAGTAAACCTGATATTATGCATAGTGTATGTCTATGTGCAAGATATCAGTCACACTCTAAGGACACACATCTTAAAATTGTAAAATGCATCTTAAGATATGTTAACAATACATTAGACATGGCCTTTTATATCCTAAAGAAGATTCATTTGAATTAATATCATATAGTAATGCTGATTACAGTGGATGTAAATTTGACCGAAAAAGTACGAGTGAAACTTGTCACTTTTTGGGATACTCAGTTGTATCTTGGTTCAGTAATAAGAAAAATTATGTATCTCTATCCATACCAAAGGCAGAATATACATCAGTAGCATTAGCCTGCTCACTGGTTATTTATATGCAATAAGCTTTAAGGGATTTCAGTTTAAATTTAAAGCAGTCACCCATATATTGTGATAACACCATTGTAATAAATCTATTTAAACATACAACACATCATACTTGAACAAAACATATACATATAAGATATCATTCCTTAAGAGATAACGTGAACAAAGAAATTATTACACTAGACTTTATAAATACAAGAAATCAAATAGCTGATATTTTAGATAAACAATTAGCATAAACTACTTCCATCAAGTTAAGAAGAGAACTGGAAATATGTCCATTTACATAAATCTAGAAATAATAACTTTTATTATTTACAAATTAGAAAGAAAAATGAAAAAAATAATATCCTTTATATGTCGACATGCCTGGGAAGCTTATGTCGATATACCTGGTTGTTTTCACAAAAACCATTTTCCCTCCCTTCTTCAAAATTCAAAAACTAAATACATAACCACCATATTTCGACTCTAGACCCATTTTATTATTTTCTTCCTTTTGAAAACTCAATATTAATTAATCAAAAATGGATCCATCCAACTCCAAACGTCCAAGAGAAGAATCAACCCGTTTCGTGACTTCACATTTTCAAAACTAGGCAATATTGAAAAGGAATCGAAGCAGTTCTCATATTGCTTACTGAAATCGAAGTAATGGAAATTCAATTCAAAAATGAACAAGAGAAGCAAGGAAAAATGTTAAGAATCCGTAGAAACATTTATTGGATAATCAAGCAAATCCAATAACTATTGAAAAGGGAGACACCCAAATCAATCTTGCAATTCATAACCCTGATGATGATGATGAAGAAGAAGACGATGATGATGATGATCATGAGGATGAAGGTGGAGTACGTTGTGTAGGAAAAGTCAATTATGACATTCATGGAAATTTAGTAGAACAGAAATTTTTGATTTCACTACCTAAATTTCTCCATCGACAAATCACCAATAGTTAAAACAAAATGCTAACTTGAAAACATAATAAGTGTTATGGGTATGTATTTGTTTGGTTTGTTTGTTTGGTTTGAACTTATAGGATTGTAGTTTGATTGCGTAGTTGGGCTTGTAATATTATTTAACTTGAGTGGTTTGTTTTGTATATTTACTTTTATTTGATAAGATGGTTCGATTTGTTCTAAATAAAGTAGTTTGATATGGATGATATGTCTTGAACGTATAGTTTAAATAAATGCAATAATAAATGTGTGTGCGTATATAAAGTTATTTCTCAATAGTACTTTGGAATTAATATTGATTTTGATTCCATATACATACATTATCACATTTCATAGTATTTAATATATCATATTTAGGGGCAGTTTAATTTTCTTTATCCATTTTTGTTGATCAAAAAGGGGAAGAAAAATATAAAATATAACGTATGCATATACTAAGAGGAGTTAACCAATTTAGGGGAAGTTACATTCTATATTTTATAATAAAAATATTTACGTGGTTGTCATCATCAAAAGGAAGGAGATTGTTAATACCACAGATATTGATTTTGATGGCGGCAACCATATAAATACAGGTACTAATGTTTTTTCAAGGTGTATAGAATATTTTACAGGATGTTACATAGGTTTATACAGGTACAGGATAATCGAGTTTGAAGACTGGTCAGTAAAGAGATTAGGGATCAAGATTTAGAGATGATTGAGACAATTGAAGATTCATGATTTTAAAGACAAAGATATGAAGAGTTCAAGACTATAGATAATAGTTAATAGACATTAGATAAATTTGTTAAAAGTCCTTGAATAGTAACTTTCTTTTCTCTGAATACTCTCTCACCAAAATATTTATTTTATTTTATTTTCAAAATATATTTCTACAAATAGTTTTGTAAAGTTTTATATTAAAAGTATTTAAAAACTATGTTTAAATGAATTTACAAAATTCTAGAATTTTTGAAACACCTTAAAAGTGTTTTTGTTTTTCAAAACACACAAGCACTGCAATAAAATACCCTTTTTACAATGGGCAATACCCATTGTAATAGGAGTTTCACAACGGACCGGGGTCTATCTTATTATGCGATGTTGTAATAGACCCAAAAGATTTTATAATGATTTAAAACCGTTGTAAAAGCCTGTTGTAATAAACACTTTTACAACGATCCAAAGTTGCTACAATAGAGTCTTTTACAACAGGCATGAACCGTTACAATATGCCCTAACCACAATAGGCATTGATTGTTGTAATAAATGTCTTTTACAAGTGTTTTTGCCCGTTGTTAAATAAAATGCAAAACTAAAAAAATAGAATATTGATAAAGCATGTATGAAGATCTTACTCACAATTGCCAAAGAACCAAAACAAATTATACATTCACATCATTTATAAAGTCTTAATATAACTACAAATCATTGTCGTTTAAACCAAAACTAATATAAGAAGCAAAATACAAACAATACGAATGATAATTACAATGGTCTCATCGTTTCTAGCAGCATCAACAGCTGTTGTATCAATACCCGGTGCATGCACTTCATCGGGAGTAACTGCGACAACTTCATCAACAAGGTGGACCATCTCTGAATCACCTTTGGCAACTACATTAGCACGTACATCAAAGAGAACAAAAGCTAGTGTAATTAGCATCGTTTAATTGTGTAGTTCCTTCGGAAGGCAACATGAATGGATATGGAAATTAGACTAGAAGATTCAATGTTTGTAGCCAACACTAACTGATAGTATATGAGCTAATAATGCTCATAAATCACGAACTAAGAATGCATGCATATGGAAGCATACCTTGATAAATGCAAGCGAAGGGTTATAATGCTTTGTTGATTTGTTCATATAATTTGCAGTTACATACTAACCTTACCTGCAAGTAATTTGCAGTTACATACTAACCTTACCTGCAAGTAATTTGCAGTTTCATATAACTGCAAATTATATGCGCAAATTATATAATTTGTAGTTACGTACTAACCTTGCCTGCAAGTTATATGCACAAATTATATGCTCATTTATCAAGGTATAATTTGTATATAATTTGTGCATATCAATTTTATCTCCATGACTATGCCCATAGGTACAAATTTTTATGAATACTTTGTACACTAGTAAAATCAATCTTAGAACCTGAAATTGTTAAAGGACTTCAAAGTTTTATGAATACTCTAGCTGCCTTATCTAGGTATGCATTTGCAAATTATGCTGCTCTTGTATATAATCTAACTGTACACTATTAGCTCTCACTTTATTTTCATACTTTCTATGCATGTATCAAGTTAAAAATTATAAATGAAATAAAATAGACCTGTTCAGTTCCACCTAATCTTTTGCAAACTGTTGCCTTCTGTTCATCAGATATATCGGATGCATTAACATCAGCTCAAACAACTGCAGTATACATACCAATATAAAAGCAGGGAAGTAAATATATGGTAACAGCTCAAACATCTTCAGTACGTATACATACCAGTATGCATGTACCCTTTGCTGAAGCCGTGCATGCCCCTTTCATGCAGCGTGCATGCTCCCTCACATCTCTCCCAACAACAGCTACTTTCAAATCTAAAGCCCAAGCTCTGTCTCAGTCCTACTATGTGCATTATACCTCAGTTCTACTTCCATAAACTAAAGAAGACGAAGCATCTTGCATTAGAAACAAGGAAGCAATTAATTTACCACCTAAAAGCCTGTTAGGAGATGGCGGTCTCTGATTCTGTCCTTATTTCAAAGACAAAGGAAGCAACTTTGATTAATAAAGCTACAATGGAATCTGATACTTTAAACAAAGCTGGTGGCTTTAAGGCAAATCTTTATTGGGTCTAATTCCATGAGAATTTTTCAATTCATCTCCTCTAGCAGCGATCATCATCGTCTCGCTCAGAATTCTGTAAGTTGCAGGAAGGAAGTCTCAAAGAAATTGAGTAAGCTGCAATTGATGTTCTGGGAGAAGCAATCAAATGTTCTTAGGCAGTTGTAATCTGTCTTGGGGTTTATCTTTCATCGAAACAAAGTTAAATTTAGTATAGTTTCACTTAATTAATAGGAAAAGAAAAGAGATGCATACCTTTTGCAAATGAGTGCGAAGAGAATTCTCAAATGCACTGCATTACACCATCAAACTATGTACTTAGCTATTACAGCTTGTTAAGTTACAAGTGAGAAAAATGAAATGTAGAAAACTGAAATAGAATCACGTAAGACCATAGAAGAAAAATTAAACAAAGAATTTTAGTTTAGACATATGAACATTAAGCTGATAGAACCAGGTTAAACATGCACCAGTTACCGTTCTATCTCATTTCACCCAAGGAAATCTCTTTCTATAATTGAACATTAATTACCAACAAAAATGTTATAAATCATTATTGTTACTGAACGTACGTTACTGATTCCCAAAACTATCTATATCAAATATAGATGAAGATATAAAACATGCATCAATTTAAATTGATGTAGTAAAAAAACAAAGCCATAACTCGGACTAACACAACCCACAAAGTGCATATAGATCTCTACCATATGTCGTACCAAGAATCCTCAGCCAAGCTCATATCTCATGTACTGCACCCTCTTTCAATATGATTTTTGGTTCATTCATCAACATGCTTAGGACTAACACAACCCAAACTACATGCAACACTCTTCCTCCCCTTCACCTTCTTCCTCATTCTCTCCACATAATCCCACCTCTTCGCCATCGTATAAATCTCCATCGTTATCACATAAACTCCACCTCTTCACCTCCAATCTCAAACAAATGCTCCATGGCTGCCTCCGCAACACCAACATTTCCTCCTACCCTACACCCTTCAAGCACCGCTCCCCGCATATACTCATCCGCCTTCACTGGCATCCCTTTGATCATGTCCATCGCCTCATCAACCAATCTATACCATCCATACAAATTATCCATGCATCTATGGTGCTTCAACTCTCTCTTAACTCCATAAACCCTTTCCATTTCATCAAACAGTCCTTTGGCCTTCTCTACTGGTCTTGCATGGCTACATCCTATTATAGCTCCTACAAACATTACCCCATCCAGTTTAACCTTCTCCTTTACCATCCTGTCGAAATAGTTCATAGCAAGCTCTCCATGCTCGTGCATCGCAACTGCAACTATAATAGCATTCCATGTCCATGTACTTTTACATGCACAAGCATCGAACACTTCTATAACAGAAGTTATACACCCATATTTTGCATACATATCCACCAATGCATTGGCTAAATACACCGTAAGCTTCCTTCTTTTCTTTCTAATATTCTGGTGATGTATGGCTCTCCCTCGATCTAATGCTCCTAGATGAGCGCAGCATGAGAGTGCTGAAACAAGAGCAATGTCATCTAGGCAAAACCCATGTTCAATTATTTTATCGAATAACGTTATCCCTTCTCTACCATTAGATGCATTTGCATAGCCTAGGATTAAAGTGCTCCTTGAAATAACATCCCTATGGGTCATTTCATCAAACACCTTACGTGCCTTATGCAGGAACCCAGAAATAACATCCCTATGGGGCATTTCATCATAACACCTTACGTGCCTTATGCAGAAACCCATTCTTAAAACCCAAAAAGAATTCATTTGAAGTTGTATGCTCATGGAGCTAAGTTTATAGACATAATTCAAGGAAACTGAAGTTTCAAACTATAACGGGAAATAGCAGTTTTTATTATTCATTAAAGGATATTTAACATAAGTTATCATTGCATGTTTACAAACGTATACTCTAATGTATCAAAAGAAAGTGGTTGATACCTTGTTTCTAACAAAGTAATGCAGACAGTATGAAACTTTCTTCCCTGATCTACGCCTACTTGACATTCTCTGCTTTATTACTTCATCTGTATCAAGACTAATCTCTATAACCACTTCAACCGTGTCCATCGAATACGAGGTTCGCTTGAGATTCGACTGCTACTCCCATAACCGCGTCTTGAGTGCTAGGTGGTTGCGACTTCAATATTGAGATCTGAGGTGGCGTTGCTAGTGTTGCTAAGGATCTGACGTTGACCTTTCTGGTCTGGATTTGCTTGAAAAACCAAAGACTTCTGCTTCCTGACGCTTATGGTGATAAGAATAATAGTTGCTTGAATACTTGAAGATGATGCACCAGATTGAAGTCGCTGCCAATATCACCTCACCACCTGAATCGAACGCCACTACTCTGCCTTGGTCATCGATGATTGAGATGTTACCGTCAAGAAGTTGCGTCGCCTAGGGAATTGTCTCTACCGTGCCTTGGATAAGCATTGTCAGATCTAAAGTCGTGATTGAGGAGAATGAGAGAGATCTAGGGATTAGCAAGAGGGATTTGAGAAAGAGGGATGAAAAATAAGAACGAGAAGGAAGACCACTGATATACTTTAGAGCCAAACTTAATTTTGGAGTTGGACCCAAAAATTTTGGCCATGGAGCCAAAAAAATTCCACGGTGGAGCCAAAATTTTCAATAAGAGCCAAAAAAACTCATATTTGTATATGTCAAAGAAAATAGTAATAATAGTAAACATCCAGATACATATGAAAGTAATAATTTGCAACATAATTTTTGTATTATTCAAATTTTAATTTTTTTAGCATTTTTTAATTTCGTGAAATTTTGAATATTTTCTAATTTTTGTACTTAAATTTTATGGATGTTAGTGTAATGATCTAGAATTTTGGTTATTTGAAATTGGAATATTTAATGGTTTTTAAATATTTAAAGTAAAATTTTAACTTGAATTCAAATATAATGATTTATTGGATAATTTAATTATTGGATTAATAATTAAAAATTGGTTAAAACATTGAATCTTGGGTTTTAAGCTAGTTAAAAATAATTTAAAGGCTTATTAAATTTATATGAATAAGAAGATAATAGAACATTTTAAAATGAATTTTAAAAGTGATTTGTTCGATTTAAAAATAACTCGTTTAAATTAACGGATGAAAATAGTCTTCCAGCAGTCTCGGAATTCGACGAAACTAGTTCTATTGGATCCGTAATAGTGTATTATTATCGGGTTTCAAATTTTGTAGCATTTAGAGTTATCGTTTGGTCGTACGGAATAGAAACGCGTTGAATTTTATATCGAAAATTCAATATAATAGTTGGGTCCAAAAAGCTATTTTCCTCATACGATCGAATTAGGACTTGAAACCTTTTCTATTGCGTTCGGAATAGGGGTATAACATTATAAACGCCTAGCGGCACGCCTCGATAGGAGTTCGAGATTTTGAGTTGCGTAAATCGAGACATTTTGAAATCTAAATAAATAAATTGTCTAGTCAATTTTTTTTTCAGCTGCAATTCCATCCTTTCACAGTACTTTGACCTATTCAAACACACCAACATTTTTTCTTCCCTCCTTTCTTCTTTTAAAATGCACACTGGGAAAAAGCAATTGCAAACTTTAAAAATTTCTACCTTACAAAATACTCAATGGAAAAATCAAAATCTTGTTTGTGAATTCATATTTCTCAATCCTCTTCGATCCAACACAACATTTGTGGGGTGCGATTGGAGTTTGAGGAAGTCGACAGTAATGTCGAACTAGTTTTTTCACTAGGGTTTGGGTTTTACAAGGTATTAGGCATCGAATCGAGCAATGTCAATGAGATTTGGATTTGGCACGGTGAGGCGCACCTACAGGTGGATTTTGGTGAGGGGCAGCTCGACATGGAGGAGTGCGACTTGGCGCGTGTGCTTGAGGAGGGTTGGGTGTCGCATTTTGATCAGAGAGGCTAGGGGAAGCGATGGTGGTGCCATAGGGCCGAGAGCGTAGAGGGGAAGCTTATCGACATATTTGGATGAGCAAATAGGAGGTGGTTGGTCATATCAGTGCATGCGTGCACAAAATTGGGAAGCTACAGGCTGCGTTCGATTTGGGGAAGAAGGAGTATGGAGTGGGCCGGGTCAAATTGCTTTGGGTATGGGCTGTCTTTCCTTATATAAAAAACGGAAAAAAGAAAATTGATTTAGTAATATAAATTGTTTTATAAAAATTCAAATGCTTATAAATATCATATCTTGTTCATTTTAGATCCAAATCCAACGCCGTCAATCGCGTTGGATTCATATTTGCGAATCCTTCGACAAGTAATTAGATTGGTCGAGATCCGAGCTTGCAAAATTTTTAGATAAATTCAAACGCGTTCGAATTAAATCGGAACCGGAACACGAGAGCGACAGGAAAAATAAATGTGAGTAAATCTCACTCATTTGGATGATTGACTTTAATTTTAAATAGTTAAAATTAATTATTGATTGATTGGATGATTTGATAATTATATTTATCAGTTGGATGTTATAGTACATATAGTAGTATATATATTAGTAGTTGGATTGATATTCCTGCCTATTAGAGCGGATGAGACCCTATACGCCCCGCATAATAGCGGATGACCCTATATACCGCGATATCCCATCTCGAAGTGGGATTGGTATTTTTATGTTGTATTAACATTTATGGATGCAGGGAAACAGGTTGGAGGGATCAAACTGGATTTCTAAAAATATTGAATTTAATTTCATATATATTGATATCTGATCTGTTTGAATAATCTATATATGGTAGATTATAGTGTGATTTGAATTTATTGGATGCTATGGTAGTTTTGGCCTAGATTTTGGTATTTTTAAATACCAATAATATATGTTTAGAATTTGAAAGAAATTAAAAAGAAATTTGGAAGTGAAATATTTATACTGAATTTTGGATTAATTAAAAGAAATGAATTTAGGTAAAATAAATAGTTTGACTTTAAATTTGCACTTAACAATTTCGGAATATGGTAAATAGAAATTTGGACTAAGGATTTTAAATAATAATCCTTAGTGATACTTGTTTTAAATATAAAAGGTTTTTAAACCAAGATTTTAAATAGATTGGGAAAAGAAGTGCATTTGGAAATAAATGTGAAATTGAATATACCGAATCTTAAATAAGATTTCTTAATTACAAATGGGAATATAATCGAGATTGGGTTGGATTTGGAATATAGCTTAGGTTATTTAAGAAATTGATTTATAAAAGGGAAATTAATTTAGAAATCAATTTATAATGGATTTAAGTGATGTGAAACCATTATAAACAGGAGATGAGACTATGGGATTTATAAACAATGTTTATAAATAGGGTGAAATGTTTATCAGTCGATGAATTGAAGTTATAATTTCACGGTGAGGATTTATAATGAGATGGGTAAATCGGTTTAAAGAATAAATGATAAATTTACTTTTGGAAATGTGAAAAGGGAATTTACGAAATTGGGACGTAAATCAAACTGGTGATAAATCGAGAGAGAGATTTATAAATATTAGATCAATTATATGGGATTGAAAATATATTTTTGCCGAGAAGTTTGGTTTGTTTAAAAAGAGGATTCTTAATTATTAAACTAAGTAATTTAAAAGGTGTTTAAAATATTTCAAAAAATTAGTTATGTAATCATTTTAAACTGTTTAGAAGTATATTTAATTATTAATTAAAGTTACCTTAAAATGATTTGTTTTAAAGTTAATTATTGATTAATCGGTATTATTATTTTAAAAAGATAAATTATTCAATTTTAATCTTGTCTAATATAATACCTTTTATTAAAGAGTATTTGCCTAAATTAAAACTTGGGAATTTATATAGAAATTTTATAAGTATTATTTTGAGAAAATTATTAAATAAAGTTTTCGGAAAGTAATGGTATACTTTAATGGAGAAATTGGAGGCAGAGATTGCCTGCAGTTAAGTTTTGGATTTATGTGGGATAGAGACATAATCATTGAGTTGTGAATCCATGGTGGATACTGCGTGGTGCTTTCTATATTTATTTTAAAGGGTTTTTTCATATATTTTTGAAAAGAATGGTTAATGAACTTACTTACTCCGATAAGATAAGTACATACCTTTTGATAAAGAGATTTAATTTATTAAAATTAAATTAAATGAGACTTAGTGTTTTCAGTGGAACTCTTTGGTTGAATAATTGTTTATTTTATAGTTAAATAACCGACTATCAAATCTAGACCTAAAACATAACTTAGGGAATATCTAGGAGAAACACGGGAATTATATGGTACAGTTACCATCGGAAGGCGCTATACTGTACGTATAAACTCGTTTCGTCCTTGTAGGACGATGATAAGGAAATCCGTCCACTAACTGTTAGGAGGTGATCTTCGATCTTTTTTTCGTCTGTTTATTTCCTAAAGAACCGAGATTGAGTTTACCGGAAATATCGAACGTTGTTTCGAAGAGACCGGGATCGGATAAGTTATCCGAAAACCACTTTGATCCAACTAGTATGTTTTCGAAGTGACGACAATAGCATGGAATCAAAGATGGAGCAGTGAAGCGCAAGGGCTAATCGCTACTAATCCCGAGGATGATTCCAAAATGGATGTAGTAGGAATAGTGCCTTCGGTTTCGTTTAGACCCAGAACGGACTTGTATGGATGAATGCTATCAGTACATTATCATAGGAGGACAATGAGCATTCCAAGTATAAATTCCTTAAAAGCTAATCGTAGCCTCAAGCCTCATCAACCGGGAATGACCGAAAATCAGGGGAGATGCAGCAAGGCTTAGTGGGTCGCACCAATTAGGGTATGTTTATCACCTTTCTAGATACCCTCGGATATTATTACTACGGTGTGCGGAAGAACTCGGTTAGGGTGGGAACACCCGGGGTGATAGCATAATCGGTACTATCTAGGTTAGGGTTAGTCCGGTCTTGTGTTGTAGAGGATCCTGGCAAGGTCCTCTGTACATTTTTCAAGATGTGTATTTTGATAGGTGGTACCCCAGTACCTAGTTATTTGTATGGAATCCATTCTCCAATACGTGCCTTTACGATTTTGGTTGTAGAGCCTAGTATGCTGGAATTTAATCAATGTAACAATTTCGGCTATTTGAATAAGTATTTATACCTAGACAATATTATAATATTAGATGATTTTGATATAAAATGTTTTGGTTATCGTAAGGTAAAAACCCGTCGTGTTTATGTGTAGCGTGATCTTACGAGATACCTTTGTTTTTCAAAGGATTTTGATAACTTTAATAATTTAAATTGAGTTTGTTTTCTCACGCTGGTTTTCCAAACTGACTCGGGTGTTATTTTATTATAATGCTCGGGTCAGACCGAGTATTACAGATTCAGGTTAGGATGCTATGGAGCTCGGGAGATGAGCTGGATGACGAAGACGTATTACACGTATTTGGTTTTGTTCCGCTGTGTATTATAGGTTGTATATTCAGCACTTGTGGGGACAATTTATTATAATTGTCCAGTATTGAGTTATTGATGTGTTGTACTCTGATGATGTAATGTGTAAATAACAGTTGTAGTTCTTTTTGTATAAAGACATGTTATTATCTATTATATATTGTTCCGCTGCGATTGTGAGGTTCTGTGTTGTTGTTTCTGTTTCTTCTTCTACCTCTTTCTTCTTTTCCTCTAACGATCTGGTATTTTCGGCACTCGATTGCTCGGTATGCTATACAATGGACGTATTGATGTCGAATTTCGAGGGTCAAAAATCCGCGTTCGTTACACGTGGTATCAAAGCTGAAGGTTAAGCGAGAACCTTGGCTTTGATGAGGTAACTCATTAGAGATAGGGTCAGTAGTACCCTAGAATGAGTTTGTGTGTATTAAGAGATATGAGCGCGTATTTGTTAATGAATATAAAATTGTTTTATATTGTGTTGATTGATCTATTGAGTGGTTTATGGATTCTTTTCAATACAAGTAATTAACGTTATTGGTAGGGATCTCTAAACACTTGCACAGAGCAATTCAACATAGTATTGTTTTGAAATGGGGTAAATGAAATAATTTTACCCAGATTATTTTTATATATATAAAGGAATAATTTTTCATAATTATTATAGTTATATATGGTATGCTTGGTTGTTAGGAAATGATAATATTAAAGTATTATCATTGTTGTTGTGGTGATTGAATAAAAGTTGAAATTATAATCAAAAGTTAAGAAATAATTTCATATAACAAAATGGAATTATGTGAATGTGATTTTGTAAATGTGATTTATAAATTGAAATGGAATGAAATTCCAGAAGTGTATTTAAATATGATTTGTTAAAAGGGTTTGAAGGCTAGGAATTTGGGAATTTAATTCCCGTTGGTTTTGAAATGTTTTTCAAAATCTTGGAAAATAATAGTGACATTATTTGGAGAATATTTTTGAATTGAAATATTTTTAAAGGGATATTTAAAGGAAATAAAGGCACTGAACTCACTTCGGTCGCTGAAAAATAATTTCGGTGATGACTGCAGCACCATCGACGTTCTTTTTTGAGTTTCCAAGGGAGGAATTGCTACAATTGGGTTTTGTTTGGAAAACTAGTTTTGGTTTGAAATTCAAAAAGAAATGATTTGATATACCAAGGGATCTTGTGTGTGTGTATAAATGATTTCAAAAATGATTTTGAAAATATTTAAGAAACTATTTAAAACTCTGGAGTTTTGATTTAAAATGTTTTATGGGATATGAATAAGTTTGATAACTTATAAAATTTGAATTTGATTTTCGAATGGAATTAAACTTAACTTGAGTTAAGTTAAATAAAATGGAATTTGGAAATTTAGCCTAAGTTAGACTGAATGAAATAATTATTGGAAATTGAATTTACTAAGATTGAAAATAAATGAGTGGGTGAACTAATTTATTTAATTAGTAAGTAAATGGAATTGAAATTGAATACTGGAATGGGATTTAACTTGAATTATGTTAAATAAAGTGAAATTGAAAGAAAAAAAATTAGTTCGAGTTGGACTAAACAAAATAAATTTTGGAAATAGAATCGATTGAGTCAAATGAGATTGAAATTGGAGTTGATTTTAAATGGATAAGGACATTTGTATAAAATGTTTGAAATTGACTTAAGAAAATTTGATGGTGAATTCTTAAATGAAAATTAGTATTAAGGAAATATACTAAGTAAATAGGTGAATGTGAATAAAAAGAATTTGATATAGCTAAGAAATCAATTGGAAACAAATATGTAAGTTGTATGTATATTATTTTATTCGCATGACGGTTTGATCCGGATTCAAGCACAGAATTTTGAGATAATTTATATCGATCCGAGTTAGGATTTTTCACTCGATTTTCGACGGCGAACCCTGAATATGGATTTTTGATTGATTTTGGGATTCTCTATCATAGTAGATGGCTGTGTAAGGAGGATGACGGTTTCTAATCAAGAAACCAGATATGAGTCCGCACTAAAGATTCGTGTGAACGATACTAGTTCGAAAGTGAAATTGTGTGATCGAGTGAGCGATCAGAGTTGATATTGCATACAAATGGAAATGGTATATGTACATCGTACGGGTTTTTGGTGAAGTAAATATTGGAAATTTAAAATGCTGAATAAAATGATTTTGAATTATATGATTGGATATCATTGGTAAATAAGATGCAGGCATTTAAAATCAAGGAAAAAAATTGGATTGCCCGACTAAAAGGTACATGTTTAAATTGTTGATTTAAATTGATGATTTTATGATTGAGCCACTTGGCTTTTGTTTTGTTTTCACGATTTAGGCCCGTAGTGGCGATTTTTAGTTGTTCGGATCTAGCCGTGCAGAGGAGAGCCGGCGAAATTTTTCGAAAATTTAGGGAGTTAGAAAATTTTTGATAACTAAAATTTGATATTGGATTATAACTTGAAATGGTTGAGTAAATGATATTATTTGGAATCTATGGATGAATTTGGAAATTAGTAAAAGTAATAGTGTGTTTTCAATAAATTGATTTCGGAAAGTTGTTTCTACTGATTGGGTTTGGGAAAGTTAACGAGTTTTGGACCATTCTTCTTACCTTGGCAATTTCGGGGACGAAATTTCTTTTAAAGGGGAGGAATGTAACGACCCAGAATTTTGGTTATTTGAAATTGGAATATTTAATTGTTTTTAAATAATTAAAAGTAAAATTTAAACTTGAATTTCAAATGTAACGATTTATTGGATAATTTAATTATTGGATTAATAATTTGAAATTGGTTAAAACATTGAATTTGGGTTTTAAGCTTGTTAAAAATAATTTAAAGGCTTATTAAATTTATATGAATAAGAATGAAGGTAATAGAACTTTTAAAATGAATTTTAAAAGTGATTTGTTCGATTTTAAAAATAACTCGTTTAAATTAATGAGTGAAAATAGCCTTCCGGGGCATAGTCTCGAAATTCGACGAAACCGATTCCATTGGATCTGTAATAGTGTATTATTATCGGATTTAAAATTTCGTAACATTTAGAGTTATCGTTTGGTCGTACGGAATAGAAACGCGTTGAATTTTATATTGAAATTCAATATAATAATTGGGTCCAAAAAGCTATCTTCCCCATACGATCGAATTAGGACTTGAAACCTTTTCCATTGCGTTTGGAATAGGGGTGTTACATTATAAATGCCTAGTGGCACGCCTCAATAGGAGTTTGAGATTTTGAGTTACGTAAATTGAGACGTTTTGAAATCTAAATAAATAAATTGTCTAGTCAATTTTTTTTAGCTGCAATTCCATCCTTTCACGGTATTTTGACCTATTCAAACACGCCAACAACTTTTCTTCCCTCCTTTCTCCTTTTAAAATGCACGCTGGGAAAAAGCAATTGCAAACTTTAAAAATTCCTACCTCACAAAATACTCAATGGAAAAATCGAAATCTTGTATGTAAATTCATATTTCTCAATCTTCTTCGATCCGATATAACATTTGTGGGGTGCAATTGGAGTTTGAGGAAGTCGACAGTAATGTCGAACTAGTTTTTTCGCTAGGGTTTGGGTTTTACAAGGTATTAGGCATCGAATCGAGCAATGTCAATGAGATTTGGATTTGGCACGGTGAGGCGCACCTACGGGTGGATTTTGGTGAGGAGCGGCTCGACATGAGGGAGTGCGACCTGGCGCGTGTGTGTGAGGAGGGTTAGGTGTTGCATTTTGATCGAAGAGGCTAGGGGAAGCGGCGGTGGTGCCATAGGGCTGAGAGCATGGAGGGGAAGCTTGTCGACATATTTGGATGAGCAAATAGGAGGTGGTTGGTCGTATCAGTGCACGCGTGCAAAAAATTGGGAAGCTACATGCTATGTTCGATTTGGGGAAGAAGGAGTATGGAGTGGACCGGGTCGAATTGCTTTGGGTATGGGCTGTCTTTCCTTATATAAAAAAAAGAAAAAAGAAAATTGATTTACTCATATAAATTGTTTTATAAAAATTCAAATGCTTATAAATATCATATCTCGTTCATTTTAGATCCAAATCCAATGCGGTCAGTCGCGTTGGATTCGTATTGGCGAATCCTTCGATATGTAATTAGATTGGTCAAGATCTGAGCTTGCAAAATTTTTAGATAAATTCAAACGTGTTTGAATTAAATCGGAACCAGAACGCGAGAGCGACATGAAAAATAAATGTGAGTAAATCTCACTCATTGGATGATTGCCTTTAATTTTAAATAGTTAAAATTAATTACTTATTGATTGGATGATTTGATGATTATATTTATCAGTTGGATGTTATAATATATATAGTAGTATATATATTAGTAGTTGGATTGATATTCCCACCTATTGGAGCAGATGACCTTATATACAGCGATATCCCGCCTCGAAGCGGGATTGGTATTTTTATGTTGTATTAACAAGTTGGAGGGATCCAACTGGATTCCTCAAAAATGTTGAATTTAATTTCATATATATTGGTTTATGATTAGTTTGAATAATCTATGGTAGATTATAGTGTGATTTGAATTTATTTGATGCTATGGTAGTTTTGGCCAAGATTTTGGTATTTTTAAATACCAGTAATATATTTTTTGAATTTGAAAGAAATAAAAAAGAAATTTGGAAGTGAAATATTTATAGTGAATTTTGGATTAATTAAAAGAAATGAATTTGGGTAAAATAAATAGTTTGACTTTAAGTTTGCACTTAACAATTTCGGAATATGGTAA
The DNA here is from genome assembly GCA_030737815.1 of Allium fistulosum. Taxonomy (NCBI): domain Eukaryota; kingdom Viridiplantae; phylum Streptophyta; class Magnoliopsida; order Asparagales; family Amaryllidaceae; genus Allium; species Allium fistulosum. Next base: position 755,613,798 of record CM060908.1, on the reverse strand, counting down.
ATAGAAATTTGGACTAAGGATTTTAAATAATAATTCCTTAGTGATACTTGTTTTAAATATAAAAGGTTTTAAACCAAGATTTTAAATAGATTGGGAAAGAAGTGCATTTGGAAATAAATGTGAAATTGAATATACCGATTCTTAAATAAGATTTATTAATTACAAATGGAAATATAATCGAGAATGGGTTGGGTTTGGAATATAGCTTTGGTTATTTAAGAAATTGGTTTATAAAAGGGAAATTAATTTAGAAATCAATTTATAATGGATTTAAGTGATGTGAAACCGTTATAAACTAGAGATGAGACTATGGGATTTATAAACAATGTTTATAAATAGGGTGAAATGTTTATCAGTCAATAAATTGAAGTTATAAATTCATGGTGAGGATTTATAATGAGATGGGTAAATCGGTTTAAAGAATAAATGATAAATTTACTTTTAGAAATGTGAAAAGGGAATTTACGAAATTGGGACGTAAATCAAACTAGTGATAAATCGAGAGAGATTTATAAATATTAGATTGGTTATATGGGATTGAAAATATATTTTTGTCGAGAAGTTGGGTTTGTTTAAAAAGAGGATTCTTAATTATTAAACTAAGTAATTTAAAAGGTGTTTAAAATATTTTAGAAAATTAGTTATGTAATTATTTTAAATTGTTTAAAAGTATATTTAATTATTAATTAAAGTTACCTTAAAATGATCTGTTTTAAAGTTAATTATTAATTAATCAGTATTATTATTTTGAAAAGATAAATTATTCAGTATTAATCTTGTCTAATATAATACCTTTATTTAAAGAGTATTTGCCTAAATTAAAACTTGGGAATTTATATAGAAAATTTATAAGTATTATTTTGAGAAAATTATTTAATAAAGTTTCGAGAAAGTAATGGTATACTTTCATGGCAAAATCGGAGGTAGAGATTGCCTGCAATTAAGTTTTGGATTTCTCTGGGATAGACACGTAATCATTGAGCTGTGAATCCATGGTGGATACCGCATGGTGCTTTCCATATTTATTTTAAAGGGTTTTTTTTAAATATTTTTGAAAAGAATGGTTAGTGAACGTACTTACTCCGGTAAGATAAGTACATACCTTTTGATAAAGAGATTTAATTTATTAAAATTAAATTAAATGAGACTTAGTGTTTTCAGTGGAAATTGAACTCTTTGGTTGAATGATTGTTTATTTGATAGTTAAGTAACCGACTATCAAATCTAGACCCAAAACATAACTTTGGGAATATCTAGGAGAAACACGGGAATTATATGGTACAGTTACCATCGGAAGGCGCTGTATTATATGTATAAACTCGTTTCGTTCTTCTTGGATGATGATAAGGAAATCCGTCCACTAATGGTTAGGAGGTGACCTCCGATCTTATTTTTGTTTGTTTATTTCCTAAAGAATCGGGGTTGAGTTTACCATAGATATCGAACGTTGTTTCAAAGAGATCGGGATCAGATAAGTTATCCGAAAACCACTTCGATCCAACGAGTATGTTTTCGAAGTGAAGACAAGAGCATGGAATCGAAGATGGAGTAGTGAAGCGTAAGGGCAAATTGCTACTAATCCCGAGGATGATTCCAAAATGGATGTAGTAGGAATAGTGCCTTCGGTTTCGTTCAGACCTAGAAAGGACTTGTGTGGATGAATGCTATCAGTACATTGTCATTAGAGGACAATGAGCATTCCAAGTATAAATTCCTTAAAATGTAATCGTCGTCTCAAGCCTCATCAACCGGGAATGACTGAAAATCAGGGGAGATGCAGCAAGGCCAAGTGGGTCGCACCAAATTAGGGTATGTTTATCACCTTTCTAGATACCCTCGGATATTATTACTACGGTGCGCGGAAGAACTCGGTAAGGGTGGGTACACCCGGGGTGATAGCATATTCGGTACTATCCAGATTAGGGGTAGTTCGGTCTTGTGTTGCAGGGGATCCCGGCGAGGTCCTCGGTACATTTTTCTAGATGTGTACTGTGATAGGTGGTACCCCAGTGCCTAGTCATTGGTATGGAATCCATTCTCCAATACGTTCCTTTACGGTTTTGGTTGTAGAGCCTAGTATGCGAGAATTTAATTAATGTAACAATTTCGGCTATTTGAATAAGTATTTGTACCTATACACTATTATAATATCAGATGATTTTGATATAAAATGTTTTGGTTATAGTAAGGTAAAAACCCGTCGTGTTTATGTGTGACGTGGTCTTACGAGATACCTTTGTTTTTCAAAGGATTTTGATAACTTTAATAATTCAAATTGACTGTGTTTTCTCACGCTGGTTTTCCAGACTGACTCGGGTGTTATTTTATTATAATGCTCAGGTCAAACCGAGTATTATAGATTCAGGTTAGGATGCTATGAAGCTCAGGAGACGAGCTGGATGACGAAGATGTATTACATGTATTTGATTTTGTTCCGCTGTGTATTGTAGGCTATATATTCAGCACCTGTGAGGACAAGTTATTATAACTGTCCAGTATTGAGTTATTGATGTGTTGTACTCTGATGATGTAATGTGTAAATAACAGTTGTAGTTCCTTTTGTATAAAGACGTGTTATTATCTATTATATATTGTTCCGCTGCGATTGTGAGATTCTGTTTCTTCTTTTACCTCTTTCTTCTTTTTCTCTAACGATCTGGTATTTTCGGCACTCGATTGCTCGGCATGCTATACAGTGGACGTATTGATGTCGATTTTCGAGGGTCGAAAATCCACGTTCGTTACAGTTAGATGTTATGAATAATTTTAACTTTATTTTAAATAAATTCAAAATTTTAAATTTTTATATTTAAATTCTATGAAATTTTCAAAATTTTAATTATAAATTTATGAAATTTTTAAAATTTCTTGAATATTTTTAAATTTATTTTTAGATAGTTTCAAAATATTACTTATTAAATATTAAATATTAGTCTTAATTATTAATTATTGAACAGTAATTATTAATATATATTATCAATAGTAATTATTTCATATTTGAAATTAATTTTTTTTATTCTTTTTTTACTTTTATGAAAATTTCAAAATTTTATTGATAACTTTAATTTTATTTTAGAAAATTTCAAAATTTAATTTTTATTAAATATAATTATTAAATAATAAATATTACTTCTTAATTATCAAATATTACTTATTAATTATTAATTGTAAAAAATTAATTATTAGTCATTACTTATTAATTATAATTGAATATTTATTATTAATCAACAAAAATTTATTACGAAATATTAAATATTACTTCTTAATTATTAATAATAATGATTATATTTATTAAATATTAAATGTAATTAATAAATACTAACTATAATTTACTAATTATTAACAATTAATTATAATAAATTATTAAATATAAAAGTAATAATTGATTATAGATAATAATTAGTAGTTATAAATTATTTATTAATAATCATTTGTTATAAATTATAAAAGATCATCTATCTAAGTTTTCATTTATAAATAATTACTTGTCTAAGTTTTCATTTGAAAATTAGCATTTATTACAACCAGTAAACTAAAAATGTTAGAATATGTATCTATTACAACTAGCAAAAAAAAGAGTTGTGAAAACTGGCATCTATTACAATGGACAAAATAAAATGACTATAATAGGAATCTATTAAAATAGGCAAACATGGAAGAGGTATTAATGAAAATTGATATATATTACAACAGACAAAAAATAGTTATAATAGGCATCTACTAGGATGCTAGGATGCATTTTCTAATTAATTTAATAAAAATACTCATAAATTTAAGAAAATATTTCTGTCAAATCTTTAGCAAATATATTATCCTATTAAATAAAATTATTGTAAGTGTTATCGAACAACACTACTAAAATTATTAAGTAAACACAATGTTTAACAAACATGAGTTTCTTAATTTTGTATTTTATTTTGAAAAACTTTGTATATAACTACTACCTAATAACTGGAAAGTAAAATTAAGTCTATTGGAATACTGATAAATCCCACTACGACGTCTAAAATAATCAAAGGTAACAACGATCAACAGATGAGAGTTGTTGAAAATTGGCAATCTATTACAACAGACAGAAGAAAATAGTTGTAATATGCATCTATTACAACAGACAAATATAGACGAAAACTTCTATTAGTACAACGGGCCGAAAACCATTATAATAGGACTATATTACAACGGGCCGAAAACCGTTGTAATAGAACTATATTACAACGGGCCAAAATCGTTGTAATAGAGCTGAAAACTGGCATTTATAACAACGGGTCAAAAACCGTTGTAATAGGACCATATTATAATGGACAAGCTAACAACGTTGTAATAGGTGTACTGAATGATGAAAAGTTGCACCTATTACAACGGGCTTAAGAAAACTGTTGTAAAAGGTTTCTATTACAACAGTTGTTTATGGTCCGTTGTAAAACAGGCGTCGTAAAAGGATAGTTTTGTTGTAGTGAAAGGTATGTTAACATACCCTTCCTATGTATGTCAACATATGTATCGTTGAAGAGTTTTTTTATTTTGAATAGTTGTAACTTTTGGCTCCATATCTTTACGAATAGAAATGTCCCTTCAAACAATATATAAAGAAGACTGGAAAACCAATTTTAACAACTACTTTCTCTCCATTCTTCTAACTTCAAATTCTCATTATATATATTTCTCGAAATTCACTTTCTATACTCTTTAAATTCATTTAAATTCAATCTCTAGTTCACTATTCATTCTCTATAAACTGCTCACTCATTTGCAAGTATTCGCTCATCAATTCAAAGATCAAAGTGCTATAAAAAGGCTAATTCTATATTCAAAGTACAACTATTTGTATTTGAAATCAACAACCCTCTACAATTGTCTATGTGGATGTGCTTGTTGCATGTTCAAATCAAGTAGGTGTGCTTGTTGCCTGGTTAAATCAAGAGAGTTTACCCTGAGCTTGGAAAGTTAGGAGGGTGTATCTTGGTGCCTTGAAATCAAGATTGTATTCTGGTTTGCTTGCTACCTGATAAGAGTAGGCATTTGAAAGAAAATCTGTGCTGATACTGTACGGAACTGGATGTATAATTAGTCAACCCGAACCAATATAAAACTCCTGGTGTCATCCCTCTTACTTTTACTTTTTTTGCATTTATATATACCTGTGATTGCCTGTTAATATATATCTATGTTGATTATCTGTGATTTGATTTAAATCTTGAAACAAATTAGAAAAATTCAATACAAGTTATAAAACACTATTCACTCCTCCATCTAGTATTAAAGTAGCCTTAAGATCTGTTCACTCTAATATAATTTATACTACATCATTTCCTACAACGTTCAGCATATTATTTTGATTTGGATCCGTTTTATGATATACTTTTGATTACTTATTCATTTTGTCATCATTAGATCTACATCATAAGATTTCACATTTAATTAACTCTTCATCTTGTGATATTTTCTATATAGTTTAGATCTGAAACATTTGCTATATATATATGTGTGCGTGCGCGCGCGCTCGCATGTCTGATTTGTCCTCTTCATTTTGTCATTGTTTTAAATTTGTTGTTTAAATTAAAAAAAACTTTTGATTGAAATCTAAGTTTTAATTAATAAATTAATTCTATTACTGATTCAAGTAGAAAACATAAGTAGTTTAGTAATGTTTGTATATATATTTTTTGTGTTTGTTATTTGTAATATAATCTTTTGGTTATTGCATACTTCTGTTTCAAAGTTCAAAAACAAACCTTTGTATAACTGGACTTTTATGCAAAATATCACATACCTTTGGATTTCCTTTTAAACCAAAGTTAGACTTCAGTTTGTTGCTTTATTTTAAAGTATATACTAAATTATATATTTTATCATACATGTGTTGTTCTAAGTTTAAAACATTGTTTATAATGATTAATATCTGTGTATGTATTAATTTAACTTATGTAAAATCATAACTTTAACCTTAAAACCTTTCTAATTTTGAAACTAGATTCAAAATAGTTGTTTTTAATTTCAAGCTCATAAAGTAGTGAAACTTAATTTTAACACATTTATATGTATGTATGTATATGTATGTATGTGTGTGCGTATGTATGTATGTATGTATATATATATGTGTATATATGTATATATGTGTGTATGTATATATATATATGTATATATGTATATATATATATGCATGTATGTATGTATATATATGCATGCATGTATGTATTTTAAATAATAATATGGACAACAAAGACATATATAAAGAAAACATCATCTATGCACACTTCTCATATGTTGCACATATAATATACATTGTAGAATATTTGGATATACTCATATTTCATGTCATGTTTAAATTGATCATCAATGACATTTACTAAATCATCAATCTAATCAGAGAGGAGAGAAATGAAAGGTTTCTCTCTCCAATTAATGCTATTTATTCTTTTAATTGATTACACAAGTATTAGAGAAGGAAATAGAAGGTTTTCTTTTTAATTTAATTTTAATATGTAACTGCTACACATATGAGTCTATTCGATACACCTATTCATTTAAATTTATATCAGAATCAAACTTTTTCAAACTAATCAAATAAAACGAATGATTTTATTTAAAGCACCTTTTAAATTGAATCTAAAATCACTTTAAACTTCATAGGCACAGTAGATCCAAAATGAAATTTTTTTGAAATTTGTCATTTAACTCCGTTGCGAGTTGGTCCAATTCCAACAAAAGATATAGTGCAACAATTAATAAAAAAGGTTTTTTCTAAAAAAATTCCACTGTCAATGCACCTGATCCAACAGAGTTTTGGATGCAAGAATTTCCTGGGAGGTTTCCTTCATTTCTTGATCGAGAAATATGGAAAAAGACTTCTTTTCTCTCTTTTATTCAATCACTTAGGGTTATATCCAATTTTTTCGCTCTCCTTTATATTACAATATTCTATCCATTTATAGAAAGCGGAAAGCATGACATAGTTCTGTGAATTTTGCATCCAAATCACAATCGTGATTAGGGGTGGGTACGGAAAATTTCCGTACCAACCGAGACATTTCCATTTTCTTCCAATTGCCAATGGAATGATACCCGATGTTCCAAGTCCCGTTCCGCTAACTTCGGAATTTCATTATGCGGTAGATGGAAAAGGTGGAACGGAATATGGAATTCCATTTTTTCCGTTGATGTATTTAGGGGCTGTTTGGATGACAATAAATAAGTTGTTTTTCTGCTTATAAAATGCAAAAGTTAAAAAGTCAATATGGATAAACAAAATCTACTGACTTTTAAAAGTCACTTTTCAACTTATTGCAAAAGCAATTTTTTTTGCTTTTCGACTTACATAAGTCGATTTTTTATATAAAAAAATTCTAAAAAAATGTATTTTCAAAAAATTTCAAATTTCCAAATTTTCAAAATTCGAATTTCATATTTTCAAATTTCAAAATTTTAAAAATTTCAAATTTCAAAATTCAAAATTTCAAATTTCAAAATTTCAAAACTCAAATTTCAAAATTTCAAATTTAAATTTTCAAAACTTCAAATTTCAAATTTTCAAATTAAAATTTCAAATTTCAAAATTTCACAAATTCTAAATTTCAAAATTTTAGAATTCAAATTTCAAAATTCAAAATTGAAATTTCAAAATTTCTTAAATTCAAAATTTCAAAATTCAAATTTTCAAAATTTGAAATTTCAAAATTTTAGAATTCAAATTTCAAAATTCAAAATTCAAAATTGAAATTTCAAATTTCATATTTCAAAATTTCAAATTTCAAAATTTCGAATTTTAAAATTTGAAATTTCAAAATTTAAAATTTAAAATTTCATATTTTTTATATGTCTGGTCCAGTTAAACTAATCATACAAGAATATCGGTAGGAATAAAATTTCCATGGAAAACAGTGGAAATTTCCGCTTTTTTCTATCAGAAACCGGAAGGAATTTCTTCCGAGCTATTTTAAACGAAAAAACATGAAAATAAAAAATTTCGGAAATACGTGGAAGGAAAATTCTGGAAAGCCGGTAAAGCGGAAAATAATCCAGCCCTAATCGTGATGCATGCCCTGGATTACTTAAGTTGCAAAGCAGGATAATTCATTATAACCGGGATTGATTTTGGTGATGACGGGATAATCAAATGTTGAATTAAACTCATTGTGATTTGCTTGATCCCTCTGGATAAGTGACACTTGTTCTAGCGCTTGCCATCTGGATGGCTGTGTGATTAGGCAGTCTGTATTGTTGTGCGCATGCCAATAAATCACTTCCTAGTATATGAGTGGACAATATTTAATTTCGAGATACCTTGTGTAGTGTTTTATAAACTGTACAATTTCTGTTTGCACAAATGAGGGAAGCATCGCTTTTATACTGTTCCTTCTTTCTTTATTAAGCATCCACAAGTTTTGCACTTCAACTTCCGGATGTGGTTAGGTCAACACCCTACGGCCGTCTTTTTATGGTCAATGTACAAAAGAAAAAGGGTAAACACCATTTTTCTTTTATTTGTCAAACACTCTCTTAGCTAGAAAATGCAAATCATTGAGAAGTAAAACCATTCAGTCTATGCATTCAATATTACATGAATCATCAAGGTATTTACAAAAACCGAGTCTGCATATGACCAAAAGACATCCACTGAACTTGCTCCCAAAATGTCACTGGTTCATGTGCAAGTAAACAATCGAAATAGCTATCAAACAGATACACTTATGTAACAAAAGCTATTAAATATAACACTTATACAACAACAGCTTAATAATAATATTCAGATGCTAATAAAAATTAGCACTCAAGTTTCAGAAAATGTCACATGTCAAGGTACTGTCCCTGCGTAAACTTATACACGACACTTATTAACAGAAAAAATTTGACAATTTAATTCAATTTTACTCGCTTCAGTAGTATAACCGTGTAGTTCTGAAAGTAAACAATAAAATCTATTTTTCTTCTCTTAAAAAAAAAGAAAACAAGAAACTGCAATCTTGAATCACCAAGAATTCATTAGACATTAAAGCCTTCAGCACGGAGACATTGCTTATGGGCTTCAATAAATTTACCGCATTTATCCTCGCCATGCTCCACTATGCATTCATCTCTCATCTTCTTCGTTTCAGGACATGCACAACATATCTTTTTCTTCGGTTTTGCTTCAGCTTCTGATACTACCGCTGTCATGGCAGCACCTTCTTGTGGGTTCTTCTCCACTTGACTTGAACTGTTAGTGTTGCCCATTTGTGTTCAGTTATTGGAGATGATCTGTATGATCAAATTTCGAACATTTATGCAAATAAGGTTTTCTCCAAGTTATGTATTGATTTCAAAGTATAAAAGTTTTTCTTAAGAAATAGAATAAAATCAAAAGGCCCAATTTAGAGGACCTAAAATAAGAACATTATATGTGTAGCTTCTTCATCATTTTTTTTACTTGGCATGGGAGTAACCTTTTTTTTTAATAAGTAGGTTTGGGTATTTTTATTCTATGCGTTAGGCTTTCATCAATTGCGAGGGGTTTTAGTAGACCAGTTTTTATAGTCAATGAGATGTTCGATTCTGAAAGGTTTTTATGATTGGTTTTGCAAAATATAAAACCAATCAATCTAAGATTGTGCAATTGTGTGTGTGTGTGTGTAATATATATCTAACTAAAAAATATATGTTACACCAAAAATAATTATTAAAAAGTAATCTTTCAAAATTAAATCGTTAGATTTTGAAAATCGTATCATAGATTAAACTATATCCAGCAAAAAAAATCAAAATTAGATAATATCCATTTCAATTGGGATATAAAATTTGAGAAATCACTCAATAATGTTTAAAATTATTAAATTAACAATTTTTTTAATTTTCTTTGGAAAAAAGTATATGCGTGTATCATTAATCAAAATTAAATTGTTAAATTTGATGTATATAAAATAATAGTTTCAAAAAGTATAGTTGGAAGAAACTGTGAGAAACGACCGTAAACAACGATTTTGTGGGTTGAAAGAAACGATTAAAGTTAAAACTACGCTGTTTTTGACTGATTTACAAAATACCCAAAACCGATGCTCTAAAAAAACTCGTAAGTGTTGGTTCTCATAACCCCTGAAAACAATGTCATCCTATAACAATCAGAACCGGTGGAAAAATAAACTCCTGAGTTGCCAAATTAAAGTTTTGACAGTTCAAAAGCCAAACTGCTTTTACATTTCCATAAAATTAAAATTACTCGCTTTGGTTGGCTAAGGGAGTCTGTCTGATTTTGATCAAGCTCATAGCTTGATGTAAAGCAACAAGTGAGAGCAAGACTGCTTTAAGAAATTTCTATATATTTGCACTGGCATATAATTCCCATATGAGTGAGAAGAATACCTTAATAATTCCCATTATATTTATCAAATCCTGGTACCAAAATGCTACAAACATAGCATTACGTTATTGTAGCACATCAAAATTAAAGAGGCCTACTTACACATCAGTGGGACTCTGCAGATTCACAACAATCAAACTCAACTTGTAGACTCGCATGGATTCACAGCAATAAATTGAATAAAAATACAACTAGGACAACACCAGTGTTGCCATCTTAATGTGCATATAAACCAACTTAAATAACAAATATCTCATTAAGTTGTTCTCAACAAGAAAAAGAATACACGTGGCATACATATACACTCCAGTCCAAATTTGTTTGTAGAACTTTCGAAAAAACGAGTTTATTTCTTAATCAGTTTAAAATATGAATACATGTCGTTTCATAGCTTACAATAAGGGGAACAAAATGCACAAATTGGGTGTGCAAATTTAATCTGAACTGATCTCAACATGGTAACGTTAGTAGTAATCATCCAAGTGGGCATATATATTAGTTACCCATGCACGCCTCTATTTCCTATCAATACTGAGATTAAAAACAACCCAAACGCACACTAAAAAATTCAAGAGCATTGCCAATAATGGCTTGTTCAATGACTAGACAAGTCATCACATATTCATATGTGGCTTGTTCCGTCGTTAAACAAGCCACAAAGTTCAACTTATGCCTTTTTTAAAAGCAACATGGGTTAGCCATTAAAACATCATAGTGTATGCTGTTTTAATGCCTATTAAAACAGCATAGTATATGCCGCTTTAATAGGTATTAAAACAGCATATACAATGCAACTATGCATAAAACGACATAGTATTTGCCGTTTTAATGCACAGGCATTAAAACAGCATACACTGTCGTTTTAATGACCCTTTATTTACCAGCACAAACATTTTTTATTCGGTTTGTGGTTTGTTCAATTTCTTATGGATGTGTGGTGTGTTGTAACTAATTGAAATGGTAGAAAAATGAAAGTGAACACACCTGTTGGGAATGCACTATCATTTCAAGCTTATGAGTAACATTTACACTAATATTGTTTTAAGTCACCACTGTCATGTCCCTCCTCATTTAATTCAAAGCAAAATTAGGGAATTATCGATTTTTTTTAAAAGTGCAACAAAATTATAAAACTATTGGTATTTATTAATAAACTTTTGATTGTTAAATCAGAACTATTTTGTTGTTTGTTCTTAGTTAGTCTTCTAATTAAAACTACTTATTTAGAGAATAACCATTTCGTGGTTTTTCTTGATTTTTCTTAGGTTTGAACGTTGAATGATAATTTATTCCTATTATACCTTCATTAAACATCTATAAAATTAATGTAAATCCAAAATCTTAATGTTACCATCATAAATTTCAAATTTTATAAAATTCAAATTTTCAAAACCCAATATAGATTTATATCCACACTTTTGAAAATCACAAATCTGAAAATTCAAGATTTTTAAATTAGGATTTTTGGAATTAAAGATTCTGAAAACTATTTTTTAACTTAAAGTTCCACAAATTAAAAAATTCATTACTCTTAAAAATAAAAATTTTGAACATGAGAAAATTACATAATTAATAATTTCATAACTTTAATCTTCCAAAACTACTGCTTTTGAAACCTTTTCTAATAATCAAATTTCTCTTAATATAAGCTTTTGTAATTCAAAACATTCAAAATTTGAAATTGTATTTTAAAATTTCAAATTCCTCCTTTTAATAATCAATATTTAAAAAACCAATTGTTATAGACGGGTATTATTGTCAAAGGGAATTGTTAAATGGAAAACCATAATGGATAAGGGACACAATTGAAATGCTGTTTTAAGATAAAAATTAAACTGATAAGGGAATTGAGCAAAATATGTTTTTTCCCACAGTAAAAATAATTAGTATCACATTTTTACCCTTAAGAAATAAATCAAAAAATAAATACTTGAAAAAAATAAAAACATAAATCTCAATTTTTTTTGACAAATATTTAAGATGAACATTTTGAAATTGGAAACCACTTTAAAGTTTGATTTTTTTTTTTTGAAATCTCATGTTTCTCAAACCTAAAACTTGTAAAAAAAAAATCAATTTTCTGTATTTCAGATTTTAATTTTTTTTTTCCCATGAAATTTTAGTTTACATTTCATTTTCCACCAAATTGTATAAGAGAAAATATTATAAAGGTATTTTGATCAATAACCGTTTTAAAGATCGCATAACCACCTTAATATTTTTCTCTTCTTAGAAAAAGCATGTCTTCAAAATATTTCCCTCAGCCAACCATGGTACTTCTCCCATTTGTTTCTCCCTTTAACAACCATCTTTTCAGAGTAAACATGATTCTTATTTCCAATCAGAAATCTTAAAATGTAAACAAATAACTTAGTGGTTATTCAATTCAGCATTCAAATTCATTCAGAATTCAGCATTTCGGACAACACATCATAGAGCCACTAGTCCCTAACACATGATATCAAGGACTATAATTCCTATTAAAGAAACAATTGTTCATCGTAGAAAAAAAAAACTTATCTTCGTATCGTAGACGAAGAAATCATAAAATTAAAGTATTCAGGAGCAATAACCCTAATCCAGAGAATCACATCACAAATTTACAGACAAGAAACAATGATAAGATGAGAATTAAAACCTCAAAACTTAACTAATCTCTGTTCATTATTCTAGAAAAGAAGAAATTAGTACCTCGTTTTCTTGAGCGTTTTTTTCTGTTCAACCAGTAGAAAGTTGTTCTGTTCAAGGCTTCTGCTCCAAGGAAAGAAAGAAATGCATTTTATTTCTACAGACTTGATACTTTGGACTTTTTACTTTAGATAGACCCGGCCCAACATGTGTGATTAGTAACAAACGGTTCAAAGTTAGGGACTCCAGTGGTCATGTAGAGGGTGCATCCAATTTTTATTCTGGCTTCTTCTTTTAAATAGTAATTCAAATAAATACAAAAAATAGTATAATCAGAATACTAATATGTACGTTTTAGAAAATAATTGTATAAATATTATTAAAGAATTGAATTTATTACGTATAATATGGTGAATTTGTTAAGATAACTAAATCATGTAATGAACTTATTGTTTTTAGGTATGTAATTTTGTTATATGATCTATGTATTTTTGTATTTGTATAAAAATGAAATTGTCATTTTTTTAGATAATAATGATTTATATATCCATTTATTAGTTTTTAGAATTTAATATTTATTAAGAAAATAAATGAAAGTTAATATTCTTAATTAATTTTAAAATTAATATTTTTATAAATTTCAACATATGCATATTTGTATAAATAGATTTGAGTTTATCATTTAGCTTTTAATACATTTGTTTAAAAGATAAATGATACATGGATTTAAGTCGGTCAATGGACACTCAAAAAATACGAAATCTGTTCGCACCTGTATGAGAAAAGCCTATAAATATTTGATATACGAAAAATAGATACGAATGCGGACGCGGATACGAAGGTATTCGCATCCAAAAATTATCCGTTTGATTATTATCAAGATTATAATTTATATTATGTGTATTTTATTATATATGTATTTCTTGTTTTATTAAGTTCACAATTTATATTATATGCATTTATTGTATGTTAACTGCTCAAAACTATTTATTATCATCATATTTGTTAATTTTCATACTTTTATAATCAATGAAATTGAAAAAGGTTTATGTTAAACCAATTTTTTTTTTATGTTCTTAATTTATTGATTGTCGGCGGATAGAATAATTATCTAATATCCGTTTGTATTCACGGATGTGCATGCCCGAAAATGATATCGGATGCAAATATGATACTATTCGCATCCGAAAGTATCCATTGATAGACCTATACAGATTGAAATTCAAACATTACTTGAGAGAATGACAAAAGCACCTAAAAATGAAAGCATAATAGTAATGAATCAGCATGTTTTTGTGCATTTGAAGCTCTTGCAGTTTATATCAACATTAGAAACGAGTATGTTATATTATCAAAATGCTACAAAATATTTATTTAACGACTAAAAGAAATGCTGATTAAAAGAAACGTTAGGTAAAACTTGGGTTTAAAACCGTTGTTTCACACCTTGTTAATTTTAATTTATAATAAAAATGTTTTGAAATATAATTAACATCTGCCTCAGAAAGACAGTAAAATACAAAAGAAAAAAATTTCTAATCAAAATATTGTATATTTTTTGTCCATTAGTTAACGTAAATTACCAACATACATAATTAAAATTTAACATTTGCACAAATGTAATAACTAAAAATATTCATTGCTTTTCAAAATTACAAACTACAGTTTTCAACACTTATCATTAATTTAAGGTCATTCTTAACGGAAATAAATCTTATTAATAATAATAAAAACTCACTTGATTTACCCATTTAAAAAGAAAATTGTTGTGTATATATTTGTAAAAATACATGTTTTAGAATGAAAAAAATATCATGTATATGTTTATTTACAATGAAATGTCAACTTTGTCAGAAATTCTTTACTGTTCGATCTTTCATGATTAATGATGAACAATTCAAGTAATAGCCCAAGGATCACCAATACCGAATATTCCACAAACAAAACTTAATATGATTTATTGTTTAAGATGACGTATCTTGATTAACAACGGAAGATGTAATGGTTGTCATCTTCTTCTTCTGACTTCTAATAATTACTCTTCTTCTCAGAATTCGGTTTCTCTCTCTAACCCTATTTCTTTATGCGTTTCTTGATGGAGAAGAATACATCTGTTCGCTGGGAGAGAGATGACCCAATCCTTTATATAACATTTAACTCTAAATCTGGTACGTCCATCATATACCAATTCAACACTTAAGATTAATCATAGACCTAATGTTCTAATTATAGAACGGTGTATTTATGACCTAATTAATCGGGTCACATTAAGATTAGAAACTGCATAACGTTAAAGGTAAATGAAATGTTTTATTTATGACCTAATTAATAGGATCACATTAAGATTAGAAACTGCATAACGTTAAAAGTAAATGAGCCAATTGCAGTTTCTAATAGCAGATTTCTAATATTCTCCCACTTGACCCGATTATTCATAATATCAAGTGTTGAATATCATACTATGATAAATTGCTGAGAGTTATGGCGGTTGTGCATTATTAATTCAATGCATTCCCTTCCATATACTACAATACTAGCAATCCATCATTTTATACTCATAATTTATATAAAACAGCATAATGGTCCACATAATGTCTTATATCATAATGATTAAACATAATATCTTTATAAGACTTTTTCTTGTTTAAAATTACATAAAGTACGTACTACCACATTAAAACAAGAGACACATAATTGTATATCAGAAACACACAAAGGAGCTCAGAATGTCACACATCAATTATTATTAATACAACCAAGACCCATTCTTTGAACATGTTCCTTAAATTGTCTTGGTTGTAACCCTTTCGTCAAAGGGTCTGCAATCATAAGTTCTGTCATGATGTGCATGATTGACACTCTTTGTTTCTGAACCTCATCTTTCACAACAAGATACTTCAGTTCCATATGTTTGGCACCTTTAGAGTACTTGTCGTTTTTTGAGAAAAACACTGCTGCAGAGTTATCACAATAAATTTTCAGCGGCTTGCTAATGGTGTCGACAACCGCAAGTCCTGAAATAAAGGTCCGCAACCATAATGCATGAATTGTGGCTTCATAACATGCCACAAATTCTGCCTCCATAGTAGATGAAGCAACGATAGTTTGTTTCGCACTTTTCCATGATATGGCTCCTTGAGCCAACATAAACAGGTAACCAAAAGTCGATTTTCTAGTATCGATGCATCCAGCAAAATCTGAATCGCTATATCCAATCACCTCCAATTCATTGGATCTACTATACATGAGCATGTAATCTTTCGTGCCTTGTAAGTACCTCAACATTTTCTTTGCAGCTTGCCAATGTTCCCTTCCTGGATTACTTTGATACCTCCCTAACATACCGACCGCAAAACTGATATCCATTCTAGTACAGGTTTGAGCATACATTAGGCTACCAACTACAGATGCATATGGAATTGATTCCATTTCCTTTCGTTCAACATCATTCTTAGGACATTGCATGAGATTGAATTTATCACCTTTCTGTACAGGAACTTTCCCAGGTGAACACTTACTCATTCCAAATCTCTCTAGAATCCTTTCAATATATCCTTTCTGAGACAATCCTAATATTCCTTGTGATCGATCACGAAATATTTCTATTCCAATCACATAGGATGCCTCTCCCATATCTTTCATTTCAAAGTTCATTGAGAGAATTCCTTAGTCTCATGCAATATGCTTAAATTATTTGCAGCAAGAAAGATGTCATCAACATAAAGGACTAGATAAATAAACTTGCTCCCACTGATCTTTTGGTATAAACAGTGATCAACCGTATTTTCCTTAAAACCAAAAGATGTAATAATGGTATTGAACTTAATATACCATTGCCGGGATGCTTGTTTAAGCCCATATATTGACTTCTTAAGTTTACACACCAATTGTTCTTTACCTTTTACAGAAAAACCTTCAGGTTGATCCATATAAACATCCTCATCAAGATCTCCATTCAAAAAGGCTGTTTTCACATCCATTTGATGCAATTCCAAATCATAACGTGCTACTAATGCCATTATTATTCTTAGTGAGTCCTTTTTCGAAATAAGAGAAAATGTCTCCTTGTAATCAACACCATCTTTCTGAGTGTAACCCTTAGCAACAAGTCTAGGTTTATACCGTTCGATATTACCACTAGAGTCGTGTTTGGTTTTAAAAACCCATTTGCATCCGACTCTTTTATAGCCATGTGGTAACTCAACGAGATCCCAAACTTCATTCTATTGCATGGATTTTAGTTCTTCTTTCATGGCATTAATCCATTCCTTTGACTCTTTACTTTCTACAGCACGTGAAAACGAAACTGGGTCCTTATTGATTCCTATATCATAATCTGATTCTTGCATATAAACCATATAATCATTAGAAATAGCTGACCCACGATCTCTTTGAGATCTTCTTAATGCTACTTGTTGTGGTTCATGCATATCAGCATTATGTAAGTCATTTCCTTCAAGAAGTACTTCTTCATTTATATGTTGTTCATCATCATACTGTTCTCCAACAGCTGGAACAACATTTGGAGTAATAGTAGATGGAGGAACTATTCTAGGCAATGTAACATTTACCCTTGTTTCCTTTATTTCCACTATTTCTCTTCTAGTACTCCCATTGACTTCACCAATCTCAATGAATCTTGCATTACCAGTTTCTACAATTCTCGGACTATGATTAGGACAGTAAAACACATATCCTTTAGATTTTTCAGGGTAACCTAAAAAATACCCACTAATCGTTCGAGAATCTAATTTCTTTTCATGTAGATTATAAATTCTCGCTTCCGCTGGACAACCCCAAACATGCAGGTGTCTTAAGCTAGGTTTCCTGTTAGTCCATAATTCAAAAGGAGTCTTTTGAACAGCTTTACTAGGAACCCTATTCAACAAATAATTAGCGGTTTTGAGAGCATACGACCACAAATTCTTAGGTAGTGTAGAATCTGACACCATACTCCTAATCATATCTATTAACGTCCTATTGCGCCTTTCTGCTACACCATTTTGCTGTGGTGTACCTGGCATTGTGTATTGCGCACATATACCATGACTTTCGAGGAATTTTGCAAATGGGCCTGGACACTGGCCTGACTCATTATATTTGCCATAATATTCACCACCTCTATCAGACCTTATGATTTTCACCTTTTTATCTAATTGTCTCTCAACTTATTTTACAAACGTCTCAAGGACATTCACAGATTGAGATTTTTCATGAAGCAAATAGACATAACCATAACGGGAAAAATCGTCAATAAAAGTGATGAAATACTTTTCTCCATTAAAGGCTGGAGTGTCCATAGATCCGCAAATATCAGTGTGTATTATTTCAAGAAGCTGGCTGCTTTTAGTGGCTCCTTTCTTATTATGTTTGGTTTGTTTACCTTTAATACAATCCACACATAATTCTAGATCACTAAAGTTCAAATTTGACAAAATTTCATTACTTACTAATCTCATCATTATTTCTTTGGATATGTGACCTAGTCTTTTATGCCATAAGAAAGAAGAATTTTCATTCAACATGCTACGTTTGCATCCAACATTATTTATTACATTCAACAAGGAATTCGCATGAGTGTCATTCAGTTTCAATTTATATAAACCATCAATTAGAATACCAGAACCAACATTATCAGTATTCTTATATAAATCAAAACAACCAGATCCAAACGTACATCTAAAACCAGAAATATCCAACTTACTTACGGAAATAAGGTTTCTAGATAATGAAGGTACATAAAGGGTACTATATAAGTCTAATACATATCCACTTTCTAGAATTAGACGATAAGTCCCAATGCCTTCTATTGTGGATTTTATTCTGTTTCCCATAAAGAGAAAACGATCTTCATTTGGATTTATGGTTCGGATCATAAGAAATCCCTGCATATTATTGGAGACATGAGTTGTAGCACCAGTATCAAGCCACCATGTATTAATAGGAACTTCAACTAAATTTGATTCAAAACATACGAAAGATAGATGATTACCTTTCTTTTCGAACCAAGCTATCCTTTTCGGACAGTCATTTTGATAATGTCCTTTCCTTTTACAGAAATGACATCGAACATCCTTTAGTTCCTTCTTTTCCTTATCCTGCCCATTCTTAGCAGGTGCCTTTTTCTTCTTGAATGACTTGATTTTCCATTCTTTTCTTTACCAGCTTTATTACTCACAAAACTTACTGAGTGATTCACTTGATTTTTCAAACGTCCTTCTTCCTGAACAAGTCTACTGGCCAATTCATTAACATTCCACTTATCCTTTATAGTGTTATAGTTAATTTGAAAAGGTCCATATTCAGAAGGTAGCGAGTTCAGGATAAACTAGACAAGAAAAGAATCCTCTACTGTAAGTCCAAGGGAGTTTAACCTTGCTGCAAGATTAGTCATCTCTATAATGTGCTCTTGCATAGTTCGCGACCCATCAAACTTCATGGTCGTGAGTTCTGCCATAAGAGTACCAGCGAGTGACTTATCAGCTGAACGAAAACGCTCTTCCACAAACTGCATATATTCCTTAGCACTTTCTGCGGAATTGTTGACTTGATGTTGTTAGCAACAGTCATCTTAATAAACGTAAGGCTCACTCTGTTACTGCGTTCCCATGCTTTATGGTGTGATTTTTCTGTCTCAGTACTAGCTGTTGTAAGAGCAACAGGTTTATCCTCAAGGAGTGCCAAGTCAAGATCCTGAACACCTAAATGGAAATTGACCTGTTCTCTCCATTCAGAAAAATTAACACCAGTGAACAATGTAACAGATGAAGCATGTGTATTCATGGGAACTACTGCAAATTAAATTAATTTTTTTTGAAATAACTATAAGCTCATAGCTAACGCGATTCAGATATGTACATAATAGTATAATATAGCACTCCATTGGGTAGATACTATCTTATACTTAACATAATTAAATACCAAAACATAAGTAAGTAATAAATATATTCAATTAAATAGAACTGACATCTTTGGATGATCAATATTTATTTAATCAAGATATCTATTAAACCTCATCATGTCAACTAGTTATAGAACAAGACTTTCCTTTAGGTAAGTTCTCAGGTTCTATCATTAGTGACGCCAGTTTTTAATTGGTATTATTATAACTGGCAATTTCTATCAATAATCATTATGTCACTTATGCACTAAATGATTATTCTGATTTTGACCACTTTGGTGATTAACAAAATCATAAATATCATGTGCATAAATGACTTATAACACATACTTGATTAAACATCATGAGTAAAGCATAGAACAGATCAATTGCAATCATAAGAAATATTCAGTTATTGATTGGTGGCTCCGATACCAAATGTCAGAAATTCTTTAATGTTTGATCTTTCATGATTAATGATGAACAATTCAAGTAATAGCCCAAGGATCACCAATACCGAATATTTCACAAACAAAACTTAATATGATTTCTTGTTTAAGATGACATACCTTAATTAACAGCGGAAGATGTAATGGCTGTCATCTTCTTCTTCTGACTTCTAATAATTACTCTTCTTCTCGGAATTCAGTTTCTCTCTCTAACCCTATTTCTTTATGTGTTTCTTGATGGAGAAGAATACATCTGTTCGCTGGGAGAGAGAGGACCCAATCCTTTATATAACATTTAACTCTAAATTTGGTACGTCCATCATATACCAATTCAACGCTTAAGATTAATCACAGACCTAATGTTCTAATTATAGAACGGTCTATTTATGACCTAATTAATCGGGTCATATTAAGATTAGAAACTGCATAACGTTAAAGGTAAATGAAACGTTTTATTTATGACCTAATTAATAGGGTCACATTAAGATTAGAAACTGCATAACGTTAAAAGTAAATGAGCCAATTGCAGTTTCTAATAGCAGATTTCTAACAAACTTTAGAAAGAAAATTTATGTATATTTTTCTTTGTAATAAAGCAATAATTTTCGAAGAAAATAATTTATGCAAAGTTGAATGTAGAATAATGTAAGAGAACTGAAGATAATTTTGTATATAGTTGTGGAAATTTTAAGTTATATGGACTTGAATAAAATATTGGTTTTACAAATTTTATCAACATAAATGTGTCATGCAGTACATTAAATTGTCATATTTTTGGACTTGTTAGACCAAATAATAATTAGTTCATTGAATTTATTTTAAAAGTTCAAATTTCAGATCACTTAATTGATTTAGCTATATGAACTTGAATATAAAATAATATGATAAAACATAGGAGCTAAGTAGTTAATATCGGATACTATCGCTGATATATCGTAGATATATTTTATATCAGTTCTTGGTTGATATTTTTTTTCAAAATATCGTTTAAAATACCATTACTGATATATCATCTGATATTTGTTGATATATCGCTCTGATATTTAGTGTAGAATACCTGATATTTTTCAAGTTTATCGACCATTATTGCAAGTTCGAAGAAAATAAAATTACAAATAAATATTCACATTCTCAATGTTTGTTTTTAGTATATGATGAATGACAATATCTAGACCATATTAGAATTCCCAGTGGACTACTTATCAATTTTTAACATAATTTTCCAGTCTTCTTCATTAGCATTTCAACAAAGAAAACTCTACTTATTCCAGTACTTTATATGTATTTTTTATGTGCAAACACTACCACTAAAAACAAGATCGTGCAAGAGCTACTTCTCTTTTTAGTTATTTTCTTTAATATTTCTATTTTGTAAGTTAGCTTATGAAGTTCTATTTTTGGTTTTAGTTATTATCATGAATCAAGAACTGAAAGTTGAAGAGCAGTAAAGTTATATATTTGACGTATCGATAAAGAACAAGGTAGAAGTGGTAATCGATATCTAACCACGTTACTTATTCAATAATTTAAGTGAAAATGAAAATAAAGTTGCTATAAATTTGATTTTTTTTAAAGATAATAGAGATGATAAGATGACTAAAGTAACAAAGAAAATGGTATAAAAATAAAAATAAAATAACAATGGCACACATTATACGAATTTCTTGGTTTTTATGAGCCTATATTATGATCTGTATATAATGGAATATCCCAATATACATATTCTAATATGTAAATAGTATACAATTAGTCTTTGGTATTAATTTGGTAATATAGATCTAAATATTTAAAAAATTAACATCATTATAACAATTAACATTATAACATAGTACAATATCGTTTATAAAATGTTTTAAACATGTCCGATATTTTACTGATATTATCAAATATTATCATGATATTTTAAAATATTTCATATCGGTACAGGAACAATATGTACCCGATACTGATATTAACTACTTAGCTTAGGTGAATCTTGCAAATAATTGTAGAAATGATTAAATATTGATATTTAAATGCAAATTGATAATGAATCAAATTAGTAGAACTTTATAATAATTATAATAATGATAATATATCTAAAGAGTATTAAGAAGAGAGGTGGAAATCCCTAAAATTAATAACAGAGTATGAAATTATCCTGTTTTATTATTATTTAATAGATTGTAACATTTACATAAAGGGATTTCAGTTTCGATTTGTTTGGGGGAATTGTAATAAAGAAAGAAACTTATATACTTTTTAGTTCTTAGGTCACTAACTTTAAAAATTGTTTGGATATAAAGATAAAATTTGTCTCTTCTATTTTCTTAAGATCACGACATTCCTCCTACCCTCATCGACATTGTATCGACCACAACTACTCCCCACACCACCATCCAACATTGCTATAACAACTCATAGTTTAGCGCTTAAGGATTAATGAAATAAATTGTTTTAATTGAATTAAACGACTAAAGTGAACTAACTGCTTAAAAGATGAATTTTTAAAGATGAATGCATTAGGACTCGAAACCTATTCCACTGCATTCAATGTCATTTTCATATGAAAAATATATAAAGTTGTTAAAATCTGATAAAATTGATAAAAAGATAAGAAAAGAGAGTTAGGGGTAAAAGAGTAATTCGATCAGAATTGGTCTTATAATTCTGAAATGAAGCCTTCATTCTTCATTTAACTCATTTCTTTTCCTCTTCATCTTCTCAAAGAAAGAAACCAAGGGTTTCCAATTTAAAATTATCGCAGCTCTTTCATTTCTTAACAAAAAAATTCGAATTAAATCTCTAAATTTTAGCGAGAAGATTCTCTATAAATATAGCTCTTTAATTATGCATTTTGGAGAAGATCGTAGTCGGATTTTAGAAATCAAGAGAGCTTAAAAGTTCGGTTTAATTGCAACTTGGATTTCTAGAGATTTGGGGAGTGTTATTTACTCTCTATAATATATAATCACTAAATTTGCTAGAAATCGTGTTAAATATTAAATAGTTATTAAGACTTGATGAATGAACTTGAATTGGGATTTTAGTGATGAGAATGTTGATCGACCAATGTTTGAATGAAGTTTAATTATTAAATGAATGGATTAAAAAGCTTGATAACGAACGTTGATATGTTTGGTTTGAATTGTTGGATTGTTATTAGCTCGGAGTTGATATAATGACCAAGGGATGATTCATGACATTGGTAAATGACATTGTTGATGCTTGTAGAGTTTGAAGTGATGATCTAGTAGTTGAACTTGAATGGTAGTTGAAATGGTTCATTACCTCAAAGTCATTCGTTGAGCACGGAGTTGTACTCGTTCGAATGGGTAGACTTATAATAAGGTTGTAGATTCGAGTGGAGAGACGTTAGTGTAGAATGTCTTGCTGGTACTAACCCTAATGTCGAAAATGAAAGAAACAAAGATGAACGAGAAAAGGTAGGAAAAATTAGCACTAAGGGGAATTCTCCCATCCATGTCAAATCCGTCTGTAATAGGCGTTTAGATGTCTGAATCATGAATTCAGACGTCTAAATCATAGGGATTTTATCCTATATTATTCATGTTTAAATTTGGGCTTTTCAGGCTTTTAGATTTTGAGGTCAAACATCTAAAATTAGGATCAAAAGTTGGAATCCCCAATTAAGACATCCGAATCGTTGTAGGATTAGCAGTTAATTTTTGTGTTTTGGAATTTGATGTTTCAGAAGTTCAGGTTAATTTAGGGGATCCGCATGATGCTTGTAAGGTCCATAGTGATTATAGAGCAATATGATGAGTTCGAGGATTGTAACAACCCGCAACCCCAATGTACCCAGATTTCCACTAAATCAAAAACCCAAGTCCACCAAAGTACAGATCGTCGGTTTGGTATCCTGCAATTAAACAAATGAATGCATATTAGAGCATTAACGATATAACTTACAACGGAATAGTAAAGTATAATAGAACATATAATCAGTGACCAAGATTTCACACTTGCAATGTCTAACGTCCTTGTTAGTATTAAGCATGGATAAGGAACATAACCTTCATTGTTCCCGCCTTACACCAGTACTTATCCGTCAAAACTATCCTGTGGGTTGTAATAAGGTGTGTTAGAACAACGTTCCGATGACTAGTAAGTTATACACTTTGTACATAACACTAGTTTACGTCGATTGCCTTCTATCTCTTGTTATGTCTTTTATTTTTAATTAGTCGTTTCGACTTTACATATGTGCACGATATGTCTCAGCTACCCATAGTAAACTATAGCTATGTACCCATATGTGTGTGTGTGTATAAGTACCACTGTCCCCCATTGGACCGAGATACTATCCGCGATAGTATCCCTTAACTTAGCACCACATCAGGGTCCATCACCTCGCTGTATCACACTCTCGTTGCCGCGCGTACCAAGGAACTCTCGTGGTGCCTAATAATGGCTTTACAATAATCTAGTTGTTCTCTATGCTGCATTTTTAGGGATTTTCTTATCTGCTTTCCGGTTGTAGACTCAACTCTATGAACTATAAATATGGTGGATTCATCCCCACCGGCTGTGGACTCTACTCCACGGACTACCCCATGCACGTTTGAAAGACTTCCCTAATTGGGTTAACTAGCCTTGCCTCCTAACAAACAAACTGGCAAACAACGTGGCGATGCATGACCCAATGTGGACTATGCACTAGAAGGTTGTGTATTCCCATTAGGTATAACCCCTGTATTTCCCGTTGATCGCTAAGGATTGATGACGTTCTCGACCCATGCACAGCCTTACTCCTTTATTTAGTACCAATTCAGCTGACATACTGTCGCAATGTCGTTCTTCGCTCATCATCCGAATCAGATTGCTTATTGCAATTGAGGCAATACCCCTCCTTTCCTATTTTATTGAAGTGGACTATCTTTTCTATTGGGCTACTCCTTTATCTATACGCAAGCGTATACTCTCCACGGGTCTGATGGCTGGAAATGCTTCACATTGGTATAATGTATACACAACCGCTGGTAGCCCCTTTCGATGAGCAGGCTTCTATTGTGTAAGACTACTGACCTCCCATTCCAACTTATTCTAATGACTATGCCATTCTATTCATTTAATCATATATTAGTTTCCATAGTTTACACCCGTCGTAAACGCATATTTTGAGGTTATGTATATATATTAGTTATACATAAATCTTCTTTCATTCTTGTTTATTTACTGTGCCTCTACCATCCACTGTTGACAGCATTTCTTTACTTTTCTATGCGTTTGCTTCTTATTTAAATTAAATTCATTTACTGCTTTTTTCATCTTTCTTATTTCCTTCCCCATTTATTAACATTTTTAGGCGAAATCCACTTGTTTTCCTTTTTAACTAATATCCCCCTTTAATTGCCTATTTAGAATTATTGCGTCCATGTCCGTTTAATTGTATCTTCTTTGTTTCTTGTTTGTTTTCTACGCCATCTTAAATTACATACTTAAGGTTCCCCAATTAAATTGTTGTTGTTATTTCTACTCACATTACTTAAGTTATACTTTAAGGATTTTTATACCTTAATACATTGGAATTACTTCTTCCCCCAAAGGAAATTGTTAATACTATAATTCTCTATAAATTACTTAAAGATCACCTGTGTTATATGTGAAATAACAAGAAATTATCTTTTATTTTCTATTGGAATAGACAGTACAAAATATGGTGTTTCTCTAATTTTGTACATCTTTTCTTTTTATTTACGTTCCTTGTTACTTCAAACACTACACTTATATTTGTATTTCAGACAATTTATAAAAATTCACATTGTGACACAATTCATTCCAAATATTTAAATATTTTCTAGTCTCAATATAACTTATCATCAATTCTAATTTATATTCTACAATATATATAACTTAATCAAATCTAGAATCTCAATATGCATACAGTATCTATCAAGTTTCGAGTTTCCCTAATCATTATGCATGTACATTGAATATCCAAATCGTGATTTATACCAATTCATTATGCGTATAAAATTAAATATCCAAATCGTGATTTATATCTAGGCATATATGAAATAGATCTGCAACGGTATAAATCCAATATTATCACAAAATCTATAATTTTCCACTCACCTCTTTTTAGCATTTCAAATCTCTGGATCTAATCCCTATTATTCTAGTTTGACTATGTTTATCATCCTATTCTGATATATGTCGCAAGCATATATAGATCTATTAGGAATCTATATTAGAAGAGATAGGTTTCGATTGATTTATAAATTTAATCCGGTTTTACAGTTTACCTCAGCTTTGGTGATTTAATTTGACCCTATTCCGTTTTTCTTTATCATCTTCTACAATTATCCAATAATATATACACCTAAACTAAAGCTAGTTTAAGAACTTAGAATTTTGGAGGAGAAGAGAAAATGACAAAGCTTCCATGTCAATTAGAAAATATGAGTTTGGAAGTGGGGGTCTAGGTCTAAATTTATAGGCGTTCAAATCAATGCAAGCCGTATGATTAACCTATTTAAATCCATGTCGTTCTGCCTTCTGTTTAATATCGATTTTACAATACCCACGGTCGACCGCTTACCCTCCATGGTCGACCGCCACCGATCGACCATAGTGCTTCCTGGATCAACCTGGTGTTAGTTTAAATCGGTGATCTAATATCCTATGTTGATTTGTTCAATTAATTGCTTTGCTTAAACGATCATTATCATTTATTTCCTATGTTATATTTTTTTGATATTTTGTTTTAAAATTAATTTTTTTAACGTCTAAGTATACGTTAATGTTAGAAATTAACGTTAAATACTTTTTATTACCATAATTACATTTATAATTATTTTTAATTCAAATATTTCAAACGTCAATAACTTTTTCGTTTGAACTTCGATCGAAAAATTTATATATGAAAATTGATCAGAAAATCATCACGAATCCAATGGTGCAAGTTTCGTAGCCAAATTTTGACGTTTGTGAAAAATTCATTTTTCAACATTATTATCTATTAAGTAATTTCCATTAAATTAATTAGTGTTAAAATTACGATGTGTTACATTCTCCCCTCTTAAAAGAATTTCGTCCCTGAAATTCCTCAAGGACCGAATAATGTAACTTAACATACAACCATTCTAAGTTAACTAATCAATTAGTGTGCAAATAATTTTGCAATCAATCGTGTACAAGTGCACGGTGTATCACAACATATATGATATATATGCATAATAATTCTAATCGGCACCTCATATATGAATGCTTCATTTTAAACCAATTTCGAAAATATCATGCACATACCCTTCTATACGCATGCAACCTTTAAAAACTAAAAACTTGTTTTTACATCCAAATTTTCCCACGCTTCTACAAATAGAAGTATAGTTCAAAAAATTATACATCCAATACGTACCATCCAAAATCCTAGCATACCACTGCTAACATCTAAATTTAGAAAAATCCATTTTTCTAAACCTATTTCTTTGTGCCGAGAAAAGGGTTTAAAATGGAAGATTCCATATTTCTATTTTTCCTCTTATGTTCCTAACTTCCCACTATACTTTGGAACCATCCCTTATGCCTAAATATCTCCTTCCAAATTTCCCAAGTACGGTTCTCATAGTTAATTTTTATTTTAAAGTTTCAAAACAGGGTTTGTTTCAAAAATCAACTTTTTGTTCACTTATCGACAAGGTTTACAGGAAAAAATTCCATAGCTAAAATAGCTTCCTTGTCACTAATCGTATTCTATTTTACTGCCACTTCTATTGCATAGTAAAAATCTATACTAACAAACCCATCGACTGTTCCCCCATATCAAGTCTGTGGCATTTTCAAAATTTTGAAAATTTCTTTGTTTTCAATTCAAAAATATTTTTATACTACTTTTAAAATATCAATAAAAAATTTCTTTACTCAAAACTTCTTTCGAAGATTTTCCGCAAAAGTATTTTTGTTCTGAAAGTATACATACATACATACATACATACATACAAACATACATACATACATACATACATACATATATATATATATATATATATATATATATATATTCAAAACAAATTATGCCACATCTCATGAAATAGGGTTTTAGTTAATGGTCTAACATCCATAATGAAACCTATTCGATTGTGCGATGAATTTTAAATTTTTAAAAAACTTTTCTTTTATAATATCAAGCAGTACACAAGTTCAATTATAAATTTTAGCTTTTAAGGCGCATGGGTATTGACCCATGTCTACGCAACATCTTTTCCCCATCCTCCCTTTATTGAAATTTATTTCTTGAAAAACTTCCTATATATATATTTTTTGGGACTTAAAATCTTATTTTACTTTTCTCTTAGTACTTAGTTAAATTTTCTTAATTTATTCTTAACTTTTAGTCTCTACTATTTCCTTTTCCTTTTGCATTAGTTAAGTGCCTTTCCTAAAATTTCCTTGTCCTTTTGTTTTTTCGTAATATTGCTGTCTACACAGAAAACACATAAAAAGAACTTTTATACCAATAGAGACAACTAATGCTTACAACCCAAACCATAAAGAAATAATTGTTGGAAACTACCCTTTAACATCTACTGACACTAACGATGTTGGGATCCTATCACTTCTTACTTATTGAATTGACCTTTCTAACATGTCATCCTCCTACAATCCACAAAGCTTAAATAATCCATTGGCAAATTGGCTTGGCGGAACAACTTTTCCACCATCTACCTTGCCTTCCTTAACTCTGATTCTACCAATGTCCTCTATGTGTGTTTAACAGCTTATGTAACAACCCGCATATTTTACGATTGTATATTTAAATGTTTTATTTAAATATAGCATCGTTAGTCGGATTTAAGTCCGAAATGTCATTTTTTGCAACAAGTCGAATTAGGACTCGAGACCACTTCCATTGAGCCCAAAATGGCATTTGCGACCTTTTTGAGTATAAACATCGATATATTTGGAGTTGAGTAAAATTTTGATATTTTCGTTTAGGGCTTTGGGTTTGGGTTTCAACCCACCAACCTAACAAATAACCCTAACTCCTCTACTCTTCATCCATTCACTCATTCTATTTCCTAACACTCAAGCTAAAGTAAAAATGGGGGAAGAGATTGGAAATTAGAATTCCAAAACCCTAGTTTGTTTAGGAAATACAAATTCAAGTCCAAATTCAAGGAGAAGCTTAGGTAAGCATCCTCTTCATCTTCTCCATCTCAATCCCTCTTCAAGTTTCAGAAATTCCTATAACCTAACTTAGGAAAAACTTCACCTTTGATAATAGATTGAAGATTCTAGAGGTGTTGTTGAAGAGAAGTCAATCTTTGCTTGTTCTAGAGCTTCTCATTTGTTGTTTTGGGTTTAAAAGGTGAGTTTTTGAACTCACATCTATGTCTATATCTTTGATAGCTGTTAGGTAGTAATTCCTAACATCTATTCCTTGTCCATTTGCCTTTGAATTGAATTGGTTTGATGAATATTCCAATTTTTGGTGTTTTGAAGTCAAATCTTTTAAAAATCCTATCTTTGATGTTTGAACATGTTGTTGGGGTGTATCGAAGAGCCTATAAGGCCGGGTTGTCACTTGGCATAAATCCCTAGTCTCCGTTGCTCGTCCGATCACTTCCGTTGGATTTTTGCCCTTCGTGGGGCTAGACTGGAAATACTGCAAATGGCAGTTCAGTCGACTGAACTGTATGGTCAGTCGACTGAACCAGAGACCAGAAAATTCTCTAGCCTTGTATCAGTTGACTGACCATACAGTTCAGTGACTGAAACTGAGAACAGAATATTCCTGTCCCTGTATCAGTCGACTGGACTGTAAAGTTAGTCGACTGAACCAGGAAACAGAGAGTTTCTGGCCTTGTATCAGTCGACTGACCATACAGTTCAGTCGACTGAATCTGGGAAATGAGCATTTTGCCTATTTTAGGCAGCTTTGTGTGGATTTCTGATTTTTAATCGATTCTTGTCGATCCGGTTAGTTGTTATCACTTATTATCGACTTCGATGACTTCTTTCTTTGGAGTTTTGGGAATATCCGTTTGATGGATTTGATATCGATTTTTATGGATTTAATTCACATTGTCGTATGTGAATTTTTGGTGATTGATTGTTTCTACAATCATTTTTGTGATTTGTCACTTTAAAATACAAAGGTTTCTATACTAGTAGTAACTATTCAACTCTTTCACAAAGATGATTTCAACTCTATTTTTAATACAAAGCTCGTTTATAAAATCGTTTTCCAATCTATTAGTATATACAAACCTTTACCACATTCGTATAAGAAATCTAATTAAACGGCTTAGCAAAACAAGTGGTATGAAACGCTTGCGTTTACTTTGTCGGTTAATTCTTAGACTTGTTCGATTGAAATCTTGTGACAATTTTCGAGTGGAAGTCTACAATTTGTTCGTAAATATTTAAGTTAAGCCAGTGGTTATGGGACATGAAGCTAAACTCATCTATTTACTAGCTTAGTGTAATTGACACTTCTTATTGATCAATGGTGATCATTTTGTGATTTAGACTAGCAAAGTGCGATGTCTCTTTGTTTGTGTGGGGACTAAAAACCCCGATTGTGGAACTTCGGTTCAATTTGGTGGGGTAGCGACCCATGGTCTTTGGGCCGTTTGTGGAGCTTCGGCTCAAAACTTGATGGTTAGCGACCATGGAATAGCGTTCGGTTTGTGACACACGTGTTGGTGAGTTTTCATGCTCCTGTTTGTGATAGGCCTTCCCCCCTTTTGTGATTTCTGGATTTCTATTTGATGATTTCTAGAATTTGTGTTTCACCACTTTCGTGGATTGCATTGATAAGATTTATCAATATTTGTGTTTTGGTGAATAATTTAAAGAATATGACATTCTTTTAGTGTTTGAGAATATTTGAGATATTATATGATTTTTGTTGTTATCTGATGTATACTTGTCACAGTTTGGCAGTATTGTTATCATACGTTGTTTGTGATATCTCTTATCCTATATCATTTTATCTGATATTTATAGCTAGACTGATCCGTTTATTATTTTCTTCTTAAATAATACGCGGGTCAGACCGAGGTATTTCAGGTGCTCATGCTTGACTTCTTATCAGGGTCCGTCACCTGACTTTTGGCTAACTACTTTAGCATAGTAGTTTTTGTTAGTATACATTTGAGATAGAGACTCCTTGTTGTATACTTATTCTTTTGTCTAGCACTTGTATCTATTCTTTTGTGATGTAGTGGATTTAGTTTGACCACTATTTTGATGTACACTTTTATGTGTTATATTCATATCTGTTTCCGCCTTAGTGATATGAATATCTGTGACTGATTTGTGTTCTGTTTATTTCTATATTTGTTTCCGAAGCCCACATAGCCACTGTGTGGTAGCTTTGAGTTTGTATTTGATATGTCAGATTTCCTCCGGAAATGAAACGTAAGTTATATTATTGGACATATCGGTACTCGCACAAAACAATTACACAGATGGTCGCTCCTCAACAGCCTTATTCTTCGTGCTAGTCGACGACATTACCCCGTAGTGTCCTTGGCTAGTGTGAGTATAGAGGTGGGGCGTCATAGCTTATTACCACTCTTTCTTACTATCTTCTCTTCCAGATCTTCTGATGGTATTCTCAAATCTTAGTATTTACTTTCTTTATCCATGATTCTTCATACGAGCATACCTTAGTACTCATAGAAGTGTACTTTAATACCATTTATCATTTCTTCGAGGGTACTTCTTATGGCTTGCACACATGTTTGACCAAATATTCTTAGGTTCTCACCAATATTCCTTACACTCTACGAGGATTTCTTATTGCTACTCTATGAGTAGTCATCGCTATCTTCTTCATAGCCTTACCCCGTCTTACCTAGGTAGTGATTCCTATCTGCTTCATATTTTAAATTTTGGTTTGGTCTCTGCCCTTTTTCAAAAATTAAAAACTTTAAAATTTTTGAAATGGTTAATCCCAAAACATTTGTCTTTAAAAAGTACAGCTTAGAAACCTTTTATTAAATTCAAAAATACTTGATTTCGTTATCTTTTAAAACTATAACCTACAATTTTTGAATATAATTTATTCATTGAATCTAAAAGAAATTGTTAACAATTTTTTTCTGTTTCTTTCCAAATCAAGCTTTTCTTTTGAAGATCGTTTTAACTTTTATTTCTTAAAAATTGGAATTTTCAGTTCAAACTATTTATTAAGTTTTCTTTTCAAAAACTCATTTGTTACACCAAACTATTTTTTTTTCAAAAATGTACTTTGCAGTATTTCTAAACATCCTTGATAATTTTTAACAATAAAAACTGGAGTAGATAAGAACAACTCTCACTCTATCATTTCTTATTACTTATATTATCCTCACTTCCAATCCTTGGCGGAACCTCTAATATCATGTAAGAGGGACTTTCAAAAGATACTTGCAATAAATGCGCACAACAATTGAAAATGTCAACTTTCCTTTGTTTTGCCTTTTATTTCTATGTTACTTCTAATTAGATTACTAACATTGTTTTCAATATAATCTCCAATGTTATTTCTAATTACCAACATTATTTTATATAAATTCTTAACATTATTTCCTAGTGTTACTATTATTTAACTTTCTTCTACCTAAACTACTCTTATTTAAATGGCTTATATTTATATAGTTCTACAGTTGACTATCCTCTATATCATATCACTACAGTGCGTCCACCTACTGCTTTATTTTTGGGTTTCAATTTTCTTTCCCGTACTAGTTACCCTATTTAAAACTTGTACCACTTCCTATTGTCCAGCCCTAAAAAGAATTTTATAGCTTAGAAATTTTCATTAGAGCATAACCCACGAGCTATAATGCTCTATCATTTTTCTTTCTAAAGAAATAGCTTTTTACAAAATTTCCTTTACTAAAATTTTAGATGTTTTAATTTCTACAAAAATTTATATTTAAAATTTTCTTTCTTTATAGAGAACTAGCAAGCTCTATACGCTTTATAATTTTTTCAAATGAATTGCTTTTGCAAAACCATTTTATTTTTAAATTTAACTATATATATATTCGAACAAAACTTTTGTTATATAAATATTTTCCCAAAGTCCAATATTTACTTATTTACTTTTTCAAATATATTATTTATATATTTTTATCAACTCTTAAAACTATTTTTTATTGGGTTGTACAAATAGTGGATTTCTATTTGTCCTTTCTCTTAGACTTTTTCTTCAACTTGCTGACTTATCTTCTTTCCAACATATGGATACTTATTTTCCCCTTATCTTCACCTACCGTACATCATCAATCGGCAATCATATGGGGATCTACAACAATTGGGCTATTGGAAGCCCGACTAGGGAGTCACATACTATCCATCTTCGGGGACTTTCTGTATGTTGCACTAATGCTCTTTTTCAAGTCAATGCCTTTCCATATGACTTATTTCCCATGGGGTTATTGGGTAGGTGTATATCTTCAACTTCTTCCATTATTCGGACTCATATTCAACTTATCCATATTTCAATGTAGTTGCAACTATTATATAGTCGGAATTTATAGGATTTGGTGTTTAATATACTATATTTATAGGCAAAATACAAATACGTCCGCTCAACGTTTCCTAATTTTTATGATTGACTAACTATGCTCTACTACCAAATGTAACAACACACCCTAGTGGGCCAAGATTTTTGCTAAATCGAAAACCCAAGTCCACTAAAGTATATATTGTTGGTTTGGTATCCTGCAATTAAACAAATGAATGCATATTGGAGCACTTTCGATATAACTTACAGCGGAATAGTAAAGTATAATAGAACATATAATCACTAACCAAGATTTGACACTTCCGATGTTTAGTGTCCTTGTCACTGTCGAGTATGGATAAGGAACATGACCTTCAATGTTCCTACCTTACACTAGTACATGTCCGTCTAAGCTATCCTACAGGTTGTAATGAAGAAGGGATCAGAACAATGTTCTGGCGATTGGTAAATTATAAGCTTTGTACATAAACACTAGTTTATGCCAATTGCCTTCTATCTCTTGTTATGTCTTTTATTTTTAATTTGTCGTTTCGAATTTACATATGCGCACGATACGTCCTATCTACCTGTAATAGACTATAGCTATGTATATATATGTATTTTTATGTGTGTGTGTAAGTACCACGGTACCCCCTTGAACCAAGATATTATCCCTGCTAGTATCCCTTAACTTAGCACCCCATTAGGATCCATCACCCGCACCGTATCAAGCTCTCGTTGTTGCGCGTACCGAGGAACTTTCGTAATGCCTAATAACGACTTTACAATAATTTAGCCGTTCTCTATGCTCCATTTTTAAGGATTTTCTTGTTTGCTTCTCGGTTGTAGACTCAGCACTACCAACTATAAATATTGTGGATTCAGCCCCGCTGGTTAGGAATCAGCTCCACGGGCTACCCTATGCACGTTTGAAAGACTTCCCTAATAGGGTTAAATAGTCTTGCCTCCTAACAAACAAACTAGTAAACAATATGACGATGCATGACCCAACATGGATCGTACACTAGTAGGTAGTGTACGCCCATCAGGTGTAACCCCTGTCTTTCCCGTTGACCGCTAAGGATTGATGACATTCTCGACTTATGCATGGCCCTACTCCTTTATTTGGTACAATTCAGTTAACATGTTGTCATAGTGTCATTCTTCGCTCATCAACCGATTTAAATTGCTTATTGCAATCGAGGCAATACCCATTCTTTCCTATTTCTAAAAGTGGACTACTTTTTCTATTGGGGTATTACTTTATTTATATGCAAGCGAATATTCTCCACGGGTCATATGAGTAGACATGTCTCACATTAGTATAATTATACACAATTACTGGTAGCCCCTTTCGGTGGGCATGCTTCTCTTGTGTAATACTACTGACCTCACATTCCAACCTATTCTAATGACCATGTCATTCTATTCATCTAATCATATATTAATTTCCATAGTTCGCACCCGTCATAAACGCATACTTTGAGGCTATGTATATATAATAGTTATTTGATGCGCACGTAAATGTGTATATTTTTACTTCCATATTTAATCTAATTTAATTAAATAAATAAGCATATAGGGTATTTTAACATGTTTAAACCAAAATTCAAATTATTTTCAAATTATCATTTATTCATCTTCATATAGGGGCAAAATGGTCATTTTTGTCCATATATTAATTTGAGAATTTTTACTTGGACATTTTTATGTTATTTTATAGGAATTTGGATTCAAATGGAAGAGGTTTTCATGAAAAATATGCATGCACAAGAAGAAACAAAGGAATGAAGATCAAATAATTCAAACTCATGTATCATGGAGGACTCCACCCACCCACTTACCCTGATCTTCAATTAGGAGCTAATGCACATGTTAGTGGAGCTTAAAGTTACATGCATACTTAATGGAGGATTAATTATAAACTAATGATAACTTGGTGGTCACACTTCCTAAGGGGTATTTTGGGTAGTTCCCAAAAATATGCATTAGGGTTTTAGGCTTGTATAAATACCCCATATGTTCATGTAATTAAGCTCTTAGCCTCCTCTTTAGTTAGTTTAGTTTTAGGCTCAAAATAAATATAAGCTCTCTTTATTTTGCATGGCTACTTAGCCATTTTCTTCTTTCAAGTAATTTTCTTTTTTATGTAATTTTAATTCATTCTCTTTTCTATTTACATGCTTTCTTTCCTTCCATGTTAGTAGTTTAGATTTATTTATGCAAGTAGATTAGCTTTTATTTTATTTTAATTAGCTCTCTTATTTTAACTAGCTTGCATTTTCCTCTTGTTTCTTGTTTCATATTGAACTCTACATTTGTTGAAATGATAACAAATATGAGAGGCTAAACCCCTTCAATTTAGGGGTAATGAAGCTCTCTTAATCATGTAGATTCAACATTTTGTTAATTTTTTATCTCTTTTTGTGCTTAATGACAATGTTTGAATGGGTAAATTTTTTGTTGTTTTAGCTTTGAATTTGATAGCCTATGTTGTTGACACCAAATAGGCAATACTTAAACAAACGCAGACACAAATTACCTCTTCATCTACATATGATTATGGTAACGAAGAAATCAAAATTTGATGGTCTATATTTCTAACCAATAGTTAATAGATCATGCTTAGAATATATTTTATTTTCAAGTTCATTGTCATTTTCATGAGAGTTAAAAGGTGGTTTAGTGGGTATGCTAAAGTTTGATGATTTATGTTGGGTTAATTAATAACACAAATAGGCCATATTTATGACAAACATATCAACTAAATTCACTAATGACCAAAAGAGAGATCATAATTTCATATATGTTGATTTATGTGATCTTGAGAAGGACATTGCCTCTGAATTGCCTTCTACTCTCGTATTTTTATCCATTTTCTTTTGCTAGTTTTTCTACATTTTTAGCTTAAAACAATGGTTAATTTGATTGAATAGGAATTTTAAATCAATACAATTCCCTGCGGATCGACTCGTACTTGCCATGTACTAGAATTGTACGCCGTGCGCTTGTGGTTATTTTTAATTTATTTTTTTAGGCTATTTTTCTAATCCGATAGAAATTTGGCCGTCAAACAAGTTTTTGGCGCCGTTGCCGAGGAATTTTATTTTATTTTCTATTTTATTCTTCGAATTATTTTAGTTTGATTTTATTGTGTGTGTTTTTTGTGTGTTGAGTTGTATATTTTGGAAAAAAAGTTGTGTGTTTGTTTGTTGTGTGATTTGATTTGTGTGCATTTGATTTGTGTGATTGTTGTTTGTCTATTTGCATTTGCACTTCCATTTCTATATAAAAAAATATATATTTTATTTCATTTACAAGTTCTTTTACAAATTTCATTTTCTTTTAAAAAATTATTACATTTACATTCACCAATTCATCAAAGCATTTCTGCCCTTAAACTGTGCACTGCTTTCCATTCCCTGTGCACAGAGATCCACTGACCATCCCATATACAACTTTCAACACTGTCATTCACAGCAACTAACCACCTTGCCCTTTTCCATAAACATACACTATCACCCTATCAACACCCACTTCTGCAATTTCTTGCTCAACCAACTGCCTACATACACTCTATGCACTGTGCCTGTGCACACTCATCATTCTGTGCACATCCTTCACTCCTCAAAATTGCAACATTTCAAACCACCAACCTCCTTCATCATCAAACCCCCTCCACCATCTCAAAACATCTCACTGCCGACCACTGACCATCATCTTACTGCTGTTCACCTCTACCCCCTTCATCAACACACTTACCTAACAAACAACCATCTTCAAGCTTCAAAACTCCCCTACCATAACCCCACCTGCAAACATTTCCATTAACCTCCCTAACAACCATACTACTGACCACAAGCTCAACTAAACACTGATACAATCTGATTTGCCATCCACATACACATTTCAGTTATGTGTGTACACTTACACTTTGGCCATACACATTACAACACAGTTAACACCTACCATAAATCAAACACAGTTCATAGCCCTTACTACATCATCCCCTGCCCTGACCATCAACCATACTCTTTCACCTTCCTACATTTGCTTACAGTAACTGCTGCTGTACCATTTCACTACCCACATACAACTTCACTCAGCACTTCCCTGGTTCATCCAACCACTACTTCCATCTCCGACACACCCAAATTACTGCCTCAATCCCTGACCATACCATCACAAACCCCGAGCATTACAAACTGTCAACACACCCATCAATTCTACCTTTTACCCACTGATACATTGTGCACATCATCACAAAGGTAATCATCACATCCACATCCTCCAGCAACTTCACACAGTCATAGTCACCAACCCTATCACTGCAACATTGTCAAAGCAACTGCATCTGCCACCAATATATCAACTAACTTCACCCTGTCATACCATCATCTCAATACACATCTCTGTGCACATACTTGCCTGACAACATCTATTGCCATACCCCAGTGCACAACCATCCCTGACCACCTCCACAGCCACCTATACCACATCATACCCACTATGCCATACACCCTCTGATTAACATCATCCCTGCAGTGCAACACCGTGCACACAACAACATAAAACCACTACCACACCATCTCTTCTCTCTGGCAATATCTGACAACCCCACAAACCAACTGCTACCACCACCCCTCACTACTTTAAACACCATCAACACAGTGCTTCGAACAAACCCGCAACCCATCAAATACACTACTGTTGCCTTACAGCCAAAAACAACCCAACCTCTGTGACACTACTGTTCATCCTTCTTGCATCTACCATTCCTCATATCATCAACCTGTCATCTTTTCCTCATATCACAAAACACTACCATTCTCCTACCATACATACATACCACTTCATTCCTTTCACAACGTCGCCTTCCCCACATTACTTCACCACTGCCTACGAGTTCTGCAACCCAGCAACCTTGACTTCATCACACTACAATCCACTGAACATCAGAAAGCAAATCACCTTCCCCCTGCACACACAAACTTCCCATCTTCACTGCCCCAAATCAACTGTGCCACCACTGCACAGAGCAAACCCCTCCCTACTGCCATCAATCTACACCCATTTGAACTGACCTCTATCATCCCCTCTACAGCCACATCAAACATCATCTACTAACACATCTTAAAAACTTCTTCCCTCACTACCTCGAACCATCTTCAAAACTTCTCCATTACAACTTCAAAACTTCTTTAAAACTTTCCACGACCACCTGACCAAATTTCAACCTGCAATCAACTTCACCCCCGCAATTCGATTTCAGTTTGAAATTGAAATAGAGAGAGGCGAATTTCGTTTGGAATTTGATTGGGAATTTGGTTGTGATATTATGTTTTTTTAATTGGTGAATTTGATTGAAGAAGTGAATTGTGCGGGTCCCTCTTGTTTAATTGGGCCGGTTAATAGAAGTGAATTTACTTAACTTTGGGTTTGAATGTTTTCATTTGACTAGGTTGCTTTTGGTTAATTTTTCTTTATTTTTGTTTTTAAGTTTTAAGTTTTATTTTAACTTTCATTCGAAAACAAATATAACACAAAAAAATCTTTTGTTTAGATTTTTTACCAATTATTCCTTTTTTAATTAAAAAAATTAATTAAAAAATAATAATAACAATTTTCAATTTATTTTGTATTATTTTCATTTTCATTTTGATTTGATTTGTTTTGTTTTTAGTTACATACTTATTTTTTTTTAAAAGAGTTATTTTGGTTTCCCTTGTTTTAGTTAATTTGTTTTTGATTCATTTACTTTTTGTTTCCTATTTAAAAAAAAGAATTTGTTTTCTTCCCACTTAATTTTTTTATTTTGTTTCTTGGGGTAATCAATAAAATTTTTGCTTTTGCTTTTATTTTTCCTCCTTTAAAAAAACAAATAAACAAGTTGTTTTCATTTGTTTTAGTTTCATTTGCTTTAGTGTCTTCTTGGATATTTAAAAAAAAAGTTTATTTGCTTTTCTTTTCGTTTTAACCTTATATAAAAAAAATTTCCTTATACAAATTTTATAGTTGTAGATTTCAGGAAATCAGGATTGCAAAATGGAATTGCTTGTCAAATAATTGCTCAACTTTGCTTGCTTGCTTGCTTAAAAAAAATTTTTGCCGCTTTAAAATAAAACTGCTAATAATTCTGCACGCTCTGGTATCGTGCCCTCATCTCTTGTTTTTATTTGCCTTCCAATGTTGGTTGCTTGCATTTTATAAAATAGATTATTCAAAAACAAAAAAAAATAAAATTCATTCGTAGTTGCATTGTTAATACACGTTTAATTTTAGTTTTGCATTTCATCTTAGAATTTAATTAATAATAACGTAGACATTTTATGGGTATCACGAGCTCATCTAGGACTTAATTGTATATTAACAAGCTGTCCTCTTTCGACAATTTAATTTCTTGGTGTCTAGGCTACGACAGAGCAATAACCATTTATAAATATTACGGTGAGTCGTAAATATTATAGTGGTTATTTCTCTGAAGGTACTTAAACCTTCGGCTACATTGCTACGGTGATTCGTGGTGCACCGATAAATCCTGTCCGTTACCTGGCTAAGAACTATCTTGTTGAATTAAGACAAAGTGTGGTTATACGATTTTGGGTTAGGAGCTACTTAGGATAGAAAATTTGTAATTAAGCCCTTACATTCATTTAGTTGCATTAGTTCATGCATATTTAAAAAAAATTCAAAAGCCAAAACTAAAAAAATTGTAAATATTTCTTAACTTAGTTTTTAAATCCTTTGAAAATTTTCAATCAAAATCAAAAGTCCAAAAAAAAATTTGAGTTAGTTTTTCTAGAAAAACAAAAAAAATTAATAATCTTTTCAAAAAAAAAATTTGAAAATCCAAAAAACAAACAAAAATCAAATTTCCCTTTTAAAAAAATAAATAAATTCCTTTTGGTAAATAGTTTTCCTTTATAAAAAATTCAAAAAAAATATATTTTGAAAATGTCGGAATTTTCTTACTCTATAGAATTTTACAATAGTTGTAAAAATCAATATAATCCATAATTTCATTCCAAATTCTTATGGACATTTTAATAACGACTATTGTGTAAACAATTCGAATTTGAACCACAAAATTTTCAAAATGATGACCAACCCTCAAATCTTGAGAATAGCATTGAAATGATTCACAACAAAATCAAAGGATAAATGATTTGTGTAATTCATAGTTGTGCAATGATTCAAGTCAAAGTTTTCAAAATAATCAAAATATTAATTCACTTCAAAATTCAAATGATTTCGATTATACCTCATGCCAATACAATTTCGAACTCTAAAATGAAATTCAAATTCAAAATGGAAACAACCGTTTAAATGATTTTGGCAATGGGATTAATTTCTCCTATGGTGGATTGACAATTTTTGTTCTCAACAATTTCAAATTGAAAATTTTCAAGTTAATAATTATAAATTCGATTTTGTTGAGCAAATGGATGAAATTCACAAAGATCACACGGATTTGTTATTTGAAACATATATGAACAACACAAGCAACAAAATCAAATCCCAACTTGTGAGAGTCAAATAATAATCCACCTTTTACCCAAATTGACGATTTTCAAATAACAACTTTTGAAGTTGAAAACGACAATCTTAACGATTGAAATTGTGGTAATTGAGTTGGATTTCAATTCTTTTGAGGGTGGAAAACTCGATTTAAAATTTGATCTTCCTTTTTCCGATTTTGAAAAATTGAATAGAACAACTTTGGATTTTAAAACATAATAGATGCAATGAAGTTGTGAACAATTCAACAAAGGAAGACGAATTTTGTGAACATGAATTTTTTGGACTCTTCAAAGATAAGTTATTGAATTCCAAAGGGGAAGATTTAAATCACCATTTTGATTTTGAAATCAATAATTCTGAAGAAGTTTTCAATGATAAGTTTGAATTTCAATATGGTGAAAACAAACTTGAATTTCAAC
This sequence comes from Allium fistulosum, assembly GCA_030737815.1. NCBI lineage: Eukaryota > Viridiplantae > Streptophyta > Magnoliopsida > Asparagales > Amaryllidaceae > Allium > Allium fistulosum. Next base: position 755,572,124 of record CM060908.1, on the reverse strand, counting down.
CAATTGTTCTATCTACCCCAAAAATCATCGAAAATAAAACAACTCATACAATTTTTAATAAAACGACAATCATTTTTCCAAATCAATATTCAACTTCGAAATCTTTTATGATTTGGTTTTCTGTGCTTAAGCTACGTCTCTCATACTTGACGAGACAAATGAATTGGTCTTTGGAAGACCGTTTCATTTACTCTTTGACGATATACTTTCTGATGTGATGTAAATAATAACCGCTTCATTGTCATGTAAATATAAGTCATATTTTTATTTTATTTTTCTCCTTTCACTTGGGTTGACTGTGGGGACACAGTCAAAATCAAGTGTGGAGGGGTGTCTCATGTTTTTTTTGAATTTTCTTTCCAAAAACAAAAAACAAAAAAAAATCCCAAAACAAAATTTTCTTTTTTTTATACTTTTGAAAAAACACTATAGGATAAATATATGGTTTTGGTTATTAAATCGAAATTTTTGAAATTTTATTTGCCTTAACAAAAATAAAAATAAAGTTTGCTTACAAGTAACAATGGTTTAACTAGTATATAGGAAGATTCATGGGTGATAATTATGAAGTATATCCTAATGGAAAATCTTTGTTTAAAAAAGTGGTAGATTTAAAGTAAAGGATATAATATTTTTGATCTTCTAAGTTAAATAGTGCTAAGATGATTTTGCAAAACTCTCTCTTCAAAAAAAAAAAACATATAACAAAAAAAAAAACAAACAAAAGAAAAAAAATACATATTTGTATATATGTATATATTTTATTAACACCTAGTGTTGTGTGTTCGCACTCAAGTGTGTACACTCGCCATGCTCTATACCCTTCTCACGTAACTCAAAAGGTAGTGCATGATCGGTATATCTGGCCTCAATTTATCTGAGTTAGGTGCATGTATATAAAAATTCTTCCATTAATAACGCCTACAGTCGATAGGTGTACACACTTGTGTATTCACTCGCCGCGCTATGTATTCCCCTCACGTAAGCCTGAAAGGCAGTGCATGGGTAATATATCTAGCCCCAGTTTTTTGAGTTAGGCATATATAAATATTGTTAATATCAATAAAATTATCAAATAAGAGAGAGCAAGCAATTGAAATCCAAGCACTATTTTTACTTATTTGATTGTACTTGTTATTCAAAAGAAATGAAAATACCACTTTGAAAAACTTTGATAATCAACTAAGGATCCATTTCATAGTTACACTATGTTATCAACCGAAACAACTTGCCAAACTAGAGTCTAATTGTGATGATAACCTAATTTTTATTGGAAATTTTGACAATAAAAGGACTTAAATTTCTTGATGATCACCAGAACTTATATTTAACTTATTCGTGTTAATTTGAAAGTAAATTCTTCATTTGTAAATATTTTTAAAAACTTGCATTCATCTCTTTGTAAATAAATCTTGCATTTAGAAAATTTCATTTCTCATTTGGATTTTGTGGGTAGTATTCGCTGAAAACCCTCACGAGACAACACTCGTCCTACTAGGGACACCTAGAGGTCTAACGGCTTGTTGCATACGCTCAATGCAATCGTGCTCCCTACGAAAACGGATTTATCTTAGTTTTTAGTTTATTCGAGGACGAATAAAAATATAAGTGTGGGGGTATTTGATGTGTACGTAAATGTGCATATTTTTACTTCCATATTTAATCTAATTTAATTAAATAAATGAGCATATATGGTATTTTAACATGTTTAAACCAAAATTCAAATTATTTTTAAATTGTCATTTATTCATCTTTATATAGGAGCAAAATGGTTGTTTTTGCGCATATATTAATTTAAGAATTTTTACTTGGACATTTTTATGTTATTTTTATAGGAATTTGGATTCAAATGGAAGAGGTTTTCATGGAAAATATGCATGCACAAGAGGAAACAAAGGAATGAAGATGAAAATAATTCAAACTCATGTATCATGGAGGACCCCACCTACCCACTGTAACGACCTGCTATTTTGAACCATTCAAATTGATAATAATCCATAAATGTCAGACTTAAATTGCTCAAAACAACATATTGTTAATTTATATTTGGCAAAACTCAGCATATACAGTAAATAAATCAATCACAGAATCACAGACACATAGTAATATAACAATAAGCAGCGGAATAGTTAAATAGTAGTCCATAAAGCAACTACAGAATATCAAAGTCTGAAAGCAGATACAACAGGAAATTCCAAGTACATAGAAATCACTAATACAAAAGCAACTGACAAGTCTGAATATAAACATCTAGAAATAACTGAAAGCTGAATAGATAAAGATAGAATCTCCAAGCAAAGCTCCAAGCTCCAAAGGTGAGTGTCAAATGCTGTGACACTCAGTCTAACCCGAGCATAAAGCAAAATACAAAACACTCGAGTCAGGATTAACATTCTTGTGCAAGTAAATAATCTCAAGTGAAAGGTCCAAATGAAATGCAATATAACTTAAAGGATGTTTCGGATTCCCATCCTTTAAGGATCCGTTAATACAATATGCTACATAGATAATGTCTACAGTAAAGTAAAATATTAGCGTTAAGGCGTTACCCATATCCCCCTTAACACATTTTTATATATTTCTATGGTCTATAAAATACCGTAATTCCTCCATAAACTGGAGGGCTATCAGAGGGCACTCCATAGGTACGGTACAAACCAAACTCGTAATGGGCTCGAAAAGGCATGTGACAAGGCACGCGAGGCAATGCCAGGTAGGATTCTACCGTTTGCACTCTCGGACTGGTGGTAACGCATAGCAGCTACTACCGCCCACCTCGAAACACACTCCTAAAATCAAAGGTGCACCCAATCAAATCACAAAGTAATAGAAGTATCAAAGAAATGTGCCCGGTAGGGGGAGCTACCCCACTTGGCCCGGTATAGCTCCTGTTTTAACCACATCAAGCTGACTCGTGGGAGTCAGGGCTGCGTTCATACCTCATACAAACGTCGCCAAACCATCCTACTTCGTTCTGGAATCTCCACCACGTGCATAGTTGTTAAAGTGGTTTCCGGTATTGGCAGAGAGTATGACAATATCCGATCCCGGTCTCTTTAACAACCAAACGCTTATTTCACACTGTGGTCATTTTCATTTCAAACAGTTCATACTTCATATCAAAATATCTTATTCATTTCAAAATCATATCACTTTCAAAATCATATTCGCTTTCGAAATCATATCACTTTTGAAATCATATTTACTTCCAAAATCATAACTACAAAATAGTTTAAATCATCATATCAAAATATTCGCTTTTAAATCCATTAAATCTAAATCATAACAGTTCCAACTTAAACAGTTTAAATATTGAAAATAGTTATATATTGAAATAGTTATAAATTAAAAATAGTTTATATTTAAAAATAGGTTATAGAATAAAATAGTATATATATTAAAAATAGTTTATATTTAAAATTAGGTTATAGAATAAAATAGTTTCAAATTAGAATTGTTTCTTCAAATTTCACAAATCAATGCAAATCAATTTTAGTTCCAAAATTCAATTTAAATCAATCTCAGTTCACCCATTTCAATTAAAAAGTTAAAGGTTCAATTCAATTTCTCAATAAAACCATTTTTAATTTATATCGATTTCAAATCCAGGTTTGAGCTACAAATTTAAACCACTTCCAATTCAATAGGTTTCAAAGTTTAAATATTCAACATTTACAATAACACAATTTAATAAATTTCGTTTATATTTCAAAAATTCAACTTTAATTTTATTTAAATTTGAAAATATTCACTTAATCATTTTTAATAACATTTAAATAAAATCTCAAATTACAAATTTAAATCAATATTAAATATCTAACTTTAATATATTTAATTCTAAAATATTCACCTAATCACCTTTTATAAGTATTTAAATACAATTTAAAATTACAAATTTAAATCAAAATTAAATATTTAATTTTATTTAAATTAGAAAATATTCATTTAATCACCTTTAATCAAATCAGGTTATAAAATCATACTTTTCAAAATCTCAAAATCAATAAGTTTCCAATCAATTCTTATTTATATTCAATTCTCAAACAAATTAAATTTACAAATTAATTTAACTTATCTTCCCGACCTTTATTTTGTTAAATTTATTACATAATCTATTTAAAAATATTAATATAAATTTAAAATAAATAGTTTAAAACATATTATATACATATATTAGTTAAATTAAATTTTTATTAAATTCTATTATTAAATTAAATCTTATTTTACTAAATATATTGTATAAAATCTGATTTTATATATTTAAAAATAATAAAATTATAAGTAAAATCTAAAAATTTATATTTCTCAAAACTTAACTTATAAATTTAAAATTTCCAAACATATAATTTAAAATTTAAAATTTTACACATATATTAAAATAAAATCTTTATATTATATTTAAAAATCAATATTTATTAAAACTCATATATTTTCTTTTCAACATTCTGGAAATCATTTAAAAATAGACCAACGGTGTCCTTATATAATTTTCTATCCTATGGTCAAGTGATACAGATATTTATCATTTCAATCCGCAATTATTTAAATTACGAGTATATATCATTTTATCCCGCAATCCTAAAATTTCAAAATCAATAAAATTGCTTGGGTTTATCATTTCAACCCATAACGATTTTCCCTAATCTAAAGTATCGTTCGGGTATGTATCATTTCAACCCATAGGAGTTTCTAAACTAACAGGGAACTTGCAGAGTGAGACAATAAAATAATGATATAAAATTACATAGCATATCAATGACAAATATGATCATAATTAACAATTCAAATATAATATACAATAGGATTGTGGTGTCATATGTCGATTAATCATAAGTGAACAATTTAAATATTAATATAACATATTCAAAAATTAAATTTCTAACCAATTCAATTTAACAACATATTTCAATTTTCATTTCATGTGAAGTAGATTTACTAAATATAAGAATGTCAATCGTGAGTGATCGCTCACCTTCCGTGTCTATGGAAACAATGACGGCGAAGATGGTGACACGGACACGCACACAGATACGGACACGAGCCAAGCAAAGCAATTAACCGCTGAAATCGATGAAAACAAATCAAGGCTAGCTTGAGATTGACTGAAACATATATATATATATATATATATATATATATATATATATATGCGTGCTTGCTTTTTTATAGAAGAAGAGGCTAGTGGTTGCAAGGTGAGTTCGATTACAGGAGGAAAATAGAATGACCGCTGCAATTGATGGACAGGACAGCGGCAAGCAACTAGAATTCGATGATGATATGTATATATATATACATACAGACCACACATATATATAAATATATCACACTCTCCCTCTTTTTTTATATAAATACAAGATGAGAAAGCCGCATGCTTAGGTGGGTGACGTTTGTGGTGGATAGGACGTGGAAGACAAGGCTGCATGTGAAGGTTTTGTGGCTGCTCTGGGCGGAGCGACGAGCAGAGGGTGAGGCTGAGAAAGGAGAGGTGCTCGGCTACATGTGGGGACGGTGGCTGATGTCAGGTGAATGCGGAGTTGCATGCTCGGCTGCGAGTTCGGCGACTAGGTACGGAAGTGGGCGGTGAAGGAAGCTGACTTGGAGATGGTGGGCTGTGATGGATGATGGACGGAGAAGGTAGCTGCACGCATCAAGCTTGGAGGGGCTCAGGTCGGATCCGGGTCGGTTGCTTACAAGGGATGGAGGGGCGGACTGGGTTCTGGGTGTTTGGTGGAGTGATGGGACTGTCAGCCCGGAGGAGGGGCGAATGTTGTCAGGGAGGCTAGGTGGAGCTCGGTTCGGAGGGAAAAAAAGTGGCGAAGTAGGTGAATGAGGCGGATCAGGTAAGAAGTTCGACAGGAGGCGGATCTGATTGGCAAGGGGAGTGGGCGAACTTAGGAATCAGGTGGTCGTTCGAGTGTCTTTGGCATTGGAGGTGGAAGGTGTTGGGTCGTTCTCAGCTGGAGGGGATGGTAAGGCGGCGGTTGGATATCGGCAGGGTGGCCGTGTGAGGGGAGGAGGAAATGGAAGGGGAGTGGCACGAGCAGGTTACGAGGAAAGAAGACGAGCAATATGCTCAGAAACAAATATATGCATGCTTTCTTAATAATATTTTTTTAAAGCAAAGTACAGAACCAAAACAAAGGAAGGAGAAAGAGACGAACCACAAATAATATAGTGAAACAGGGAACAACAAAAAGTCATGCCAATTGAATTATGCAATTATAAAAGCAAATGGCTATTTATATTCAACCGGTAGACAGATAAAAGGGCACAGGGAAACCAAAAGGTTAAAATTGGGTACCGATACGACTAATCGTTTCATAGATTTCGCCTTGAACCGGATGTCGAAATTGGAAAATGAATATACTGGGGAGATCAGCACGACGAGATGGACAGAATGGTACACAGATATTAGAGATACGACCAACCTATCAAAACTCGATATTCGCTGTCAAACTGCTGCTAATTCGCCGAAAATAAGATGAACGGGGCTATAACAGTCCTAATTTGGCGAAATGAAATATGACGTCTCACTCATAAAATGATTTACATTTTTATTATGTAAAAATATTCAAATTTCAACAATATTTTATTTTCATCAAATTTTAATTAATTTTAAATTTAAATTGAAAATTTCACAACCAAACAAACTTACATATTTTCTAATGAAAATCTACCACTTGCTATGTTTAAATAGACGCATACCAAATATCAAATTTTCATTTCTAAAATTTTATGGTTTATTTTCATGAAAAATTTAGTTAATTATGTTATTTAAAATCGTTAAAATTTCCGGGTCGTTACACTCTCCCCCATTCAAAACTTTTCGTCTTCGAAAAGGAACGAGGTAGGAGAATAGAAGCAACAGAAAGGAAAGATAGATTCGAGATGCATAATACCGGATAAAACAATTAATTCAAAACCATATAAATTTCATTTATTATTATCACTCTAATTAACTCACTTAAATTAATTTACATTAAATCCAATTTATTTGAATTCACCTTAATTACTTCTTAATTGATTAACATTTATTTATTGTTATTTATCTCATTAATCATTCAATGGATTTATATTCAATTAATTCGTTTTTAATTGGTTTATATTCAACTAATTTGGTTTCAATCCATTTTTATTCTGTTTAAACTATTCTTAGTAATTTACTTTTGTATCACAAATGGTTTACAAGGATATAAATTTATTTATTACCCGTTTAGTTTCTTAAGTTCATATTTATTTAGTTAAATAGCATTATCTTTTTATTATCCAATTTATTTCTCTTAACATATCTTGCAACGTAGATTAAGTGTATAAACATTTATTATAACCACTCAATTTTTGTTTATAAATTCCCTTAACAAATTTTCATTTTTGGACATCTTATTACTTACATTTATGTTGTATACTATTCAATTACATTCAAACTTTTTCCCAGGTAAGTTTTATTAATGATTCTGAATGTAATTGAGCACTATACAAATTTATCTTTTATTTACAACTTTTCTTATTAAGAAAAATTTAATTTGAACATTTTAGTACTTAAGTTTTCTCTTGTATAACCTTCAATTACATATTCACATTAACATTTTAACTTTTTGAATATTTCAGGTAAGTTATATATATGTTTTAGATTGCAATTGAGTATCATACAAATAAATTTTATCCTAGTTCAACAATTTCAAGTTGTTTCAATTCCATTTCTCATTTTGAACACTCTACTTATTCAAAAATTTTACTTCATTCCAATAATTGAAAACCATCACTTAACATAGAACTTAAGAGTTAAATTTTCGGTTTCACTTCAAACCTTTTTGAAATAAATATATACATATATATATTTTATACATCAAATCATTCTCAAGAAATTCAAATCAAATCCATTTTCCAAAACAAAAGTGTAGCAAAGCTACTAAGCATTCTCCCCATTTTGAGACTCGAAAATGAATGTCGATGATGCTGCAGTCATCACCGAAATTATTTTCCAACAACAAAAGAGGAGAGTACCGACTTACTTCTTTTAAAATTCTTTGGAACAATTTCCATTCGTAAATACTTTCAAATAATATATTTTTCCCAAAACTTTGAAAACCAAATTTTGAAAAGTATCGAAAGTTTAATTCTCAAATCCTTAATTTAGTTTTATTCCATTTGCAAATCGGATTTATAAATCATGTTTATAAAATTTCATCTCCTTATAACATACAACAATAATTAATGGTTTAGGAATGTTGACAAACAATAAATGATAATCTTGTATTATCATTTCTAACAACCAATCCATTAACTATCTAATTTCAGAAAATTGTACCTTTATATATAAAATATAATCATACATAAAATTATTTTATTTACAAATTTGAAAAACAATATTGTGTAAGTTTTCTCCGTTCAAGTGTTTTGGAATTCCTATCGATAGCGTTGGCCAGACGAATCGATCGAAACCCAAAATTCAAACTTAACAACTCAAACAACACAATATAAAACATTTTTATATGAATTACAAATACGTTCTCTCAGAGGATGATTCAAGAATGGATTTTAGAACAAGGATAGGGATTCAAATTTAGAGGGACCCTAATCAGAGAGAATTCTTACTAAGAAGATAGGCTCGAAAGGAAGATAAGATAATTAAATTACAAAAGAGGAAAGATGTATAGACTTATATTAATCGCGACGACCTTAACCGGGTCAACTGAGACATAGAAAACCGAGAATATGATCAATGAAAATCCAGGACAAACCTTATGAGAACATCATGGAAAACACGATTCATGAGATCGACGAAGAAGGAAGGAGCATTGGTTAATCCAAAGGGCATGACTAAATATTAATAGAAACCCTTCATCTGGGAGGAAGGACAACAGGTCGAGCTCCAGAAATATGATCGATGTGGAATTCAATTTCCCGCTTAGGAGGTAGAGAAGTGACTTCACCAATACATCAGGATAATCCCTGACTATTGGGTGGAGTCCAGATCACTAGACTGAGCATCTAGCGAAAAGATAAACTGCCTGCATAATCCTGAGGCATTCGACATTCGATCACAAGAGAATTACCATGATCATCTACTAGAGAAATGGTTCGAGCTTTGCAAGAAATAACAGCATCAAAACCGAGGACATAGAAATCTCCGGTGAATCGACGCCTGTGTAAAGGAGTTTCACCCCTTTACAAACCATACAGAGGTTGGCGAGACCGCCGATGGGATTAGTCATACATAAGGATGAAGTTGCCAATAGAGGTTGCAAGATGGCTTAAATTTATTACAAAGATCAACAGAAATAGAGTTACGGGATGCTCCAATATCAAGAAGAATACGAATAGGAAAAGACAAGAATGGATTTCAGAACAAAGGGAAAGGTCCAAAATTCAAAAGAAATCCAAATTAAGGAGGATCCTAACAAGGAATTTCAAGCTCGAATGAACATGATTCTGTATTTAATTTACTCATTCTAGGGTATTACTACCCTATCTCTAATGAGTTTTCACTCCATATGCTAAGTTTTGCCTAAACCAGAGCTCTGATACCACTCGTAACGGGACGTTGCCAGTGGGGTAACGCCCATCGTAGCATACATCCGTACCTGTGTTCTACTTTTACGGCTAGCCTCTCGACTGCACCAACCCCGTGGGACATGTAGGAGTAAGAGTCATCCATTCGCTACCAAACCCAGAAGTGAGAACCCCCTATCATGCTGTACCCGCCAAGTGCATAAGTAGACACACATGTCAGACTTGAATTGCTCAAAACAACAGATTGTTAATTTATATTTGGAAAAACTCAGCATATACAGTAAATAAATCAATCACAGAATCACACACATAGAGTAATATAACAATGAGCAGTGGAATAGATAAATAGTAGTTCATGAAGCTAATACAGAACATTAAAGTCTGAAAACAAATACAAAAGGAAATTCCAAGTACATGGAAATCACTAATACAAAAGCAAGTGACAAGTATGAATATAAACATCTAGAAATAACTGAAATAACTGAAAGCTGAATAGATAGGTAAGTCTCAAATGCTATGACACTCAGTCTGACCCGAGCATAAAGCAAAACACAAAACACTCGAGTCAGGATTTACATTCTTATGCAAGTAAATCATCTCAAGTGAAAGGTTCAAATGAAATGCAATATAACTTAAAGGATGTTTGGGATTCCCATCCTTTAAGGATCCGTGAAACTATCTACATACATAGTACAACACGCTACATAGATAATGTCTACAACAAAGTAAAGTATTAAAATAGCGTTAAGGCGTTATCCATATCCCCCTTAACACATTTTTATATATTCTCATAGTCTATACAGTACCGTCATTCCTCTGTAAACTGGAGGGCTATAAGAGGGCACTCCATAGGTACAGTACAAACCAAACTCGTAATCGGCTCGATAAGGCATGTGACAAGGCACGCGAGGCAATGCCAGGGTAGGATTCTACCGTTTGCATTCCCGGACTGATGGTAACGCATAACAGCTACTACCACCCACCTCGAAACACACTCCCAAAATCAAAGGTGCACCCAATCAAATCACAAAGTAATAGAATGGTATCGAAGAAATGTGCCCGATAGGGGGAGCGACCCCACTTGGCACGGTATAGCTCTTGTTTTAGCCACATCAAGCTGACTCGCGGGAGTCAGGTCTGCGCTTATACCTCATATAGACGTCGCCAAACCATCCTACTTCGATCTGGAATCTCCACCACGTGCACAGTTGTTAAAGTGGTTTTCGGTATTGGCAGAGAGTATGACAATATCTGATCCCGGTCTCTTTAACAACCAAACGCTTATTTCACACCGTGGTCATTCTCATTTCAAACAGTTCATACTTCATATCAAAATATCTTATTCATTTCAAAATCATATCACATTCAAAATCATATTCACTTTCGAAATCATATCACTTTCGATATCATATTTACTTCCAAAATCATAACCACAAAATAGTTTAAATCATTATATCAAAATATTCGCATTTAAATCCATTAAATCTAAATCATAACAGTTCCAACTTAAACAATTTAAATATTGAAAATAGTAATATATTGAAATAGTTATAAATTAAAAATAGTTTATATTTAAAAATAGGTTATAGAATAAAATAATATATATAATAAAAATAGTTTATATTTAAAATTAGGTTATAGAATAAAATAGTTTCAAATTAGAATTGTTTCTTCAAATTTCACAAATCAATTCAAATCAATTTTAGTTCCAAAATTCAATTTAAATCAATCTCAGTTCACACATTTCAATTTAAAAGTTAAAGGTTTAGTTCAATTTCTGTAACAACCCGTAATTTTCGATAATTAAAAATAGTTAATTTAATAAGGTTTTGTGATTTAATGTTGGAAGAAGAAAAATTGTTTAATAATAAGAATATAACTGGAATGAAATGTAATAGTATTAATTTAAGGTAATTGATAACTGCTTTAAATGTAATTCCAATTAATTGAAATGATTAAAATGTTATAATTGGTTATGGATTGTAAATTAATGGTGTGTGTATTTATTAATAATTAGATTAAAGGAGTAATTGATAATTTTAAATGTTATATTAATTGATGAAAAAATATGTAATTAATTGTAAATGGATAAAATTAGTGTTGTGTAAATAATGATAACATTTGTTGTAGATAATAAAACCATAAATGTGATTAAATTAAGTAAAAAGGTGACAATTGTGATATGTTACCTATTTATTTAATCTGTTAATTAAATTTGAAATCAATTGCAATTAAATGTAATTAAATATTACTTAATGGAAATTAAGATGGAATTGGAGAATATTAATGTAATAAGATATAGACCAATGTTAACTATGTCCGTAGAGTATTGATTGATTGAATAAAAAGATTGAAATCAAATTAAATCAATTTATTGGAATTAAATTTTAAATTAATTGGATCTAATTTCAGTTGAAATTGAACACTGTAATTAGTGTAATAGTTAACACTGAATTGATATGTAAATTTGTTTTAAATTATTGTAAATGTCTAAGTAATCAAAAATGGTAAAATTTGTTAGTTATTAAAAGTGGAATTAAAAAGTGATTTGATTAATTTAATAATAATTTATTTGATTAACGTGAAAATAGCCAATTTAGCCACTATCTCGGATTTTGACGAAACCAGTTCCATCGGATCCGAAACAGTGATTTATTGTAAAGTTTCAAGTTTCGTAGCGATCAGACTTGTCGTTTGATCGTACGGACTCGAAACGCGTAGAAATCAATTTAATTAAATTCAATTGAAATCAATTTGTAATAAGCTGAATTTTAAGCTAACTTCTTTATACGATGGAATTAGGACTTGAAACCTGTTCCATTGAGTTTAAAAATATCGAAAACATCTATTTTGATATATGGGATGACTCACTTTCGTTTTGGTGGCAGAAACGAACTTTTCGGGTCGTTATTGTCAATTCGAACCAATTCGATTGTGTTTATTTTCTTATCGGGCTTTGTTCATATAAATGGTTCTATTCTAACCCTAGCAGCCTTATTACTTTTCACTTCTGTACGTATATGTCTATTCCATCTATCAGCTTCTTCTTATTCCCAATGGCTGCAGATACAAACCCTAAATCAAATCAAAATCAATTTCAAAATCAAACTCCTCCAAACCCTAACCTATTATATACCGATTCAAAGCATTCGACAAGTGCAATTCAAATCTGCAGTTTGTTTTTCAATTTGGGTTTCTATTTGGCCAGAAATTGGTGATTAAATCTCGCACGTTCATCAGGTCGTGATCAACTTCGTCGGATCATTGAATGGAGGGTATGGATGGGTGGAGGTTGGTGAGTGGAGTTCATCGGCGTTGGTTGTTTGAGATGTTGACAGTCGGATCGTTGCCAAAAATACACTAGGGTTTAAAAAAAAGGGCGGCGGCTGTCTTGGTGTGGTCGCGATCGAGATGAGGAGAGGAGCGCGTGGGGTTAGGCGAGCTCGTGGAAGGTCGGCAGCGAAGTCTAGGGGGCCGCGATGGCGGCGTGGGGAGGCGATTCATGGTGGCGGCGCAGTTTTGTGAATGTGGATATTAGGGTTTCATAATGAAGCCTGGAACAAAGCTGACGTGGCCAAGCTGTGAGATAATCCTATTTCATTTTAATTTAAATTATATTCGCAAACCGCCTAACGATCATAACTTTTACATACGAGCTCGGATTTACGCTTGATTTTCTCCACTAGGATCGTATCGGAATTCCGGATATTATGAAACTAGTTCGGACGAATTCTAAGACTGTTCAAATTTGGGTCCTATTTTGGATTTCAAATCGATTTGAAATCAAAGGTGAGTGTTTTAACCCACTCACAATTACTAAATTATCTTATATTATGTTAGTTAAATTAAATTTATAATGTAATTAGAAATTAATTGGTTGATGTTTGGTATATTTAAATTGTCATTCCAGTTAAATTTGACTTTTATTGCATTTAATCATCGTTTAATTTAATATTGAATTAAATCGTCAAATTAGTACCTGTAAATGATAATTAGTTATCTATTGATATATATTGGTTGATTTGAATAATGATTGTGATGGATTTTTGACTGTTGATATTGGATGACTGGATGTTATATTTTATATTGTTATAACACTGCAAGTTCCCTATGGGTTGAACTGATACATACCCGAACGATCTATAGATTAGGGAAAAATCGTTATGGGTTGAAATGATAAACCCGAGCGATTTTATGGATTTGAATGTTAATTCGAGATTGCAGGTTGAAATGATATATATTCGTAAATATAAATTAATTGCGGATTGAAATGATAAATATCCGTATCACTTGACCATAGGGTAGAGAATTATATACGGACACCGGATTGGTTAAATTTAATGATTTTAAATCTTTAAACTTTGAATCCAGTTAAGCGATATTTCAAAATAGAATTTGACTGATGTAAATTGAATTGTTTTAAGTAATTATTTAAAGGATTTAAATTGAAATTTAAGGTTAAATTTGATATTTCAAGATTTGAAATTGGGTTTCGATTTGAAATCTGGATATGGTCCAGATTTGTTGAATGGAAGAAATGGTTAAATATGATGTTAATTTCAAACTTCTTATCTTAATATAAACTGTAAATGTTCTTTTTAAATTCTAATTTTTAAGATTTTCAACTATTAAAATAAGTTAATCTATTTTAAACCAACTTAATCAATTTAAACAATTTAATTTATTTTAATCTAAATTAACCTATTTTAAAGTAATTAACCTATTTAATCTATCTTAATCTATTTTAGTTCTATTTAATCTATTTTAATATATTTTAAATTATTTAAACTTTGTTAAACTTTATTAAACTATTTTAATTTATTTTAAACTATTTTAATCTATTTTTAAACAGTTTAATCCATTTTAATTCTATTTAATCTATTTTAAATTCATTTAATCTATTTGAAATCTAATTAATCCATAATAAATCTATTTAATCTATTTTAAACCATTTAAACTATTTAAATCTATTTAAAGTATTTTAATCTATTTTAATTTGAGTTAAATTTATTTAATCTATTTTAAACCTACTTAACCTAATTTATATCTATTTAACTATGTTAAACTAATTAAACTATTATAACTATCCAAATTATTTTCTAAATTTCACATGATGTAAAGTAGTATTTATAATTAAAGCCTTGATTTTAAAGCGAATAAGGTTTAACGATGTTATAACATAAGTTGGGATGTGAAATGATATTTGCTGGTGAAATGACATATTTGAGAAATATGATGATTTTAAATGAGGATTTAATCTATTTTTGAAAAGATGAATTCGAAAGTGATATGATTTCAAATGTGATAATTTCGAAAGTAAATGTGATTTCGAAAATGATATGGTTTTGAGAATATGATATTTTGATATCAAATTGTGAATTGACTTTTTGTAATGTAAAAGAACCATCTGGTGTGAAATAAACGTGTGGTTGTTAAAGAGACCGGGATCGGATATTGTCATACTCTCTGCCAATACCAAAAACCACTTTAACAATTGTGTACGTGGTGGAGTTTCCAGAAATGAAGTAGGATGGTTTGGTGGACGATTCTGTATGAGGTATTTACGTGACCCTGACTCCCGTTAGTCAGCTTAGATGTGACTAAAACAGGAGCCACACCGGGCCAAGTGAGGTCATTCCTCCGATCGGACACATTTCTTCGATACCATATTATGACTTTGTGATGATTTGGTGGCCACCCCTTGATTTTGATTATGGAGTATGTTCCGAGGTGGGCGGTAGTAGCTGCTATGCGTTACCACCAGTCCGGATCCGCAATCGGTATATCTACCATGGCATTGCCTTGAGTGCTGTGTTCACATGTCCTATCGCGCCTTCTACGACTTTGTTTTGTACCATACCTATGGAGTGCCCTCTAAGTAAACCTCACGGAGGAGCTTACTGTACTGTATAGACTATGAGAATATATAAAATGCGTTAAGGGGGATATGGGTAATGCCTTAATGCTATTTTAATACTTTACTTTACTGTAGACACTATTATAATAGCGTATTGTACTATGTATGTAGATAGTTTAACGGATCCTTAGGAGATGTAATCCCGAACATCTCTTAAGTTATTGTACTCACGTTAGACACTGGATAGGAGATGTCAAAACCCGTAAACATCTCTGACGCCGTTACACTCATATTTATTTACTGTCGTTTAACTTATATAAGATCTTTGATTTCTGACTCGAGTGTTTTGTCTTTTTAATTCGCTCGGGTCAGTTTGAGCTTTTCAGTGTATCGAAGACTGCTTTTGGAGGACGAAGACGAAGATTTAGTACTATCATTATTTATTTCATTTATTCCGCTACATCATACTGTTCCGCTGCATTATTCTTTATTACTGCTGTATGTACTCTGATTCTGAAATGTAAATGTGTAATCAAATGTTATTTGTAAAACAGCTTCATGAACTGTTTATTTGTTTATTATATTTTGTCATGCCGTTGTGAGATTCTGCGTTTGTTTTATTTCTTTCTCTTCTTTTTCTTATTTACCCCATAACAATCTACCCTTCTGAATGGTTTGAGTCTGACGTATGTGGTTTATTGTCGATTTAAACCGTCCAAAAAGGAAGGTCGTTACAGTTGGTATCAGAGCTTTGGTTTAGCGATAACCTTAGCTTTGTGGGGTCTGACTCACATACAATAGGGTAGTTATACCCTAGAATGAGTCGTTGAGTGTATATATATATGAGAGAGAGAGCGTATTTGTTAGTGTTATAAAAGGTTTTGTATTATGTCAATTTGTTCTGTTTAGTATTTATAAATTCTGGTCGGTACATAGGACGCTATGGCATCAATAGGAATTTCTAAACACTTAATGGGACAGACCGACACAATATTGTTCTGAAATATAGGTAAATGAAATAATTTTTCCTATTATATATTTTGTATATAAAATTATAAATTTTATAAATGATATAGTTGGATGTTATATGTTGTTTGATAGGAAGTCAAAATTTTATAAACATTTGTTGTAAAATGATATTGTAAATAAAATGAATATTAATTGAAAGTTGAGAACTTAAGTTCCGGCAGTTTGGAAATTTCTTTCGAATGATTTTGGAATATAATAATAATATCATATAGAAGTATTTTCTGATACAAATATTTCAAGATGATTTGAAAGAAATGTTTTTTTTAAAAAAAAATTTGAAGGAAATAAGTTTAGTACTCCCTTCTCTGTCGTTGGAAAATAATTTCGGTGATGAGTGCACGCATCATCGACGTTCATTGTGTTTCAAAGTGGATAGATGGTTGTAGTAGTTTTACTGCACCTTGTTTTGATAAACAAATCTTAAATTTTGATTTCTAAATATGATTTGATCTAAGAAGGGTATGAATATATATATTATTTTAAAATGATTTGGAAAGTTAACCCGGAGTTAGTTCTTAAACCTACTAAATTAGTAGTTGTCAGTTAATGTGATAAAATGAAATCTTAACTATTTTAATGTGTGGAAGCTGCTAAATGTGAAATAAGAAATTAGATGTTAAGAGATTAATGAAATATAAATAAATTCAAGGTTGTCATTTATAAATTTAGAAATTGAATAAGAAAATATAACTATTGAACATTTTGTAAATTAAAATAAATATGATAACTTGTGTAACTTTCTATTGCATTCTGAAAACACACATATATATATATAACTTACCAAATTATTTAAAGTTGGAATGTTAATAAGAATATGTAATAGAATATTATACAAGAAAAACTTAATTAATGAAAGTGTTCAATGAAATCATGTTTTAAATGAAGAATTAAGATGTATAAAAATATTATAAACTTAAGTTAATGATTTGAATGCTACTAATTAAATTCATAGAAAGAATGAATACAGTAAGTAAATGATTATAAACTTAAGTTAATGTTGAAACTATTTATAATTAAAGTGAATACTATATTAATTGAATGATTATGACTTTAGAAAATGTAAAATGATTAAAAAATAGATTAAATGTTCAATAATACTATGTATAAAAGAAATGAATGTGGAAAAAGGAAATAATCTATTAATGGTGAATTAAATTGTAAAGAAACTTACCTAATAATGGATAATACAATAATTGAAATGGAAATAACTTATGTAAGCAATGAATGTAAAGAGATGAAAAGAGAAAATGACATCGTATAAATAAATAGGAAATGAATTTTGTAAGTAACGACTGTAAATTAATAAAAATAAGCATTGTATGAATGAAGAAAAAAAAAAGAATGAATAGTAAATGATGTGAATGGAAATTAATGAGAGTAAACTTAAATTATGTGTTAAATTCTTTGTTGTTTGGTTTATGGGATGTTGGGAAGGTGATACTTCAAATTGTTTAAGATGTATAAATAATCGGGTAAGTTTTATCTAAGACTATTGAGTGTATGGTATACTCAGTAGTTTATTTATCATTTTATACGATTAAAGGTTTCTAAACCCGAACAAACCATTTGTTAGTTGCTATGGATGGATAATTGTTTTCTTTGTTGAAAATGATGTTTGTACTGTTGGTTTGCGAATTATTATTGTTATGTTGTGATTGTTTTTTTGTTTTTTGTTGAAACAACTTAAATATTTCTCTTTTACTTAATAATTAACCTCATTGGATTATATAAGTGAAATACAGGTTATGGAAGCAATAGCTACTGCTTTTGGTTTCATATATAAGCGTTGTTTGCCCGACAAATAAGTACGTTTTCGGATTACGTTTTCTAGCGATATTATATTATTTTTCCCGTTGTTTGTGATATATTATTTTGAAATATGTGGTATATATGTTATTATTAATATTATTATTTCTCCCAGACCTCTCCGTACAAAGGAGACTCTGCTGGAATTTTTCGTGAATTTTGGACTTAGAATTTTTGTGTGAAAATAGAAGTGTTTTCAAACTTTATTAACTCGAATATAAAAGGATTTAATTGTTTATAATTTGATATGTTTTATTTAAATTATTTAATTATGTAAATTAATTGTTTATAAATTTAATATTTTAAATAAGATACGTTAATTTCTTAATTGCTTCTTTCCCTTTTCGAGGATGAAAAGTTTTGAGTGGGGGAGAGTGTAACAACCCGTAATTTTCGATAATTAAAAATAGTTATTTAATAAGGTTTTGTGATTTAATGTTGGAAGAAAAAAAATTTGATTTAATAATAAGAATATAACTGGAATGAAATGTAATAGTATTAATTTAAGGTAATGCTATCAGCTAGGAGGAGGGGCGAATGCTGTCAGGGAGGCTAGGTGGCGCTCGGTTCAGAAGGAAAGAAATAAAAAGTGGCAAAGAAGGTGAATGAGGCGGATCAGGTAAGAAGTTCGACAGGAGGCGGATCTGATTGGTAAGAGGAGTGGGCGAGCTCAAGAATCAGATGGTCGTTCGAGTGTCTTTGGCGTTGGAGGTGGAAGGTGTTGGGTCGTTCTCGGTTGGAGGGGATGGCAAGGCGGCAGTTGGAGATCGGCATGGTGGTCGTGTGAGGGGAGGAGAAAATGGAAGGGGGGTGGCACGAGTAGGTTATGCAGAAAGAAGACGAGCAATATGCTCAGAAACAAATATATGCATGCTTTCTTAATAATATTTTTTTAAACCAAAGTACAGAACCAAAACAAAGGAAGGAAAAAGAGATGAACCACAAATAATATAGTGAAATAGGGAACAACCAAAAGTCATGCCAGTTGAATTCTGGAATTATAAAAGCAAATGGCTGTTTATATTCAACCGGTAGACAGATAAAAGGGCACAGGGAAACCCAAAGGTTAAAATTGGGTACCGATATGGCTAATCGTTTTGCATATTTCGCCTTGAACTGGATGCCAAAATTGACAAATGAATATACTGCGAAGATCAGCACAATGAGACGAACAGAATGGTACACAGATATTAGAGACGACCATCCTATCAAAACTCGATATTCGCTGCCGAACTGCTGCTAATTCGCCGAAAATAAGATTAATGGGGCTATAACAGTCCAAATTTGGCGAAATGAAATATGACGTCTCACTCAAAAAATGATTTACATTTTTATTATGTAAAAATATTCAGATTTCAACAATATTTTATTTTCATCAAATTTTAATTGATTTTAAATTTAAATTGAGAATTTCACAACCAAACAAACTTACATATTTTCTGATGAAAATCTACCACTTGCTATGTTTAAATAGACGCATACCAAATATCAAATTTTCATTTCTAAAATTTTATGGTTTATTTTCATGAAAAATTTAGTTAATTACGTTATTTAAAATCGTTAAAATTTCCAGGTCTTTACACCCACTTACCTTGATCTTCAATTAGGAGCTAATGCACATGTTAGTGGAGCTTAAAGTTACATGCATGCTTAATGGAGGATTAATTAGAGATTAATGATAACTTGGTGGCCACACTTGCTAAGGGGTATTTTGGGTAGTTCCCAAAAATATGCATTAGGGTTTTAGGCTTGTATAAATACCCCATATATTCATGTAAAAGCTCTTAGCCTCCCTTTAGTTAGTTTAGCTTTAGGCTCAAAATAAATATTAGCTCTCTTTCTTTTTCATGGCTATTTGGCCATTTTCTTCTTTCATGTAATTATCTTTTTTATGCAATTTTAATTCATTCTCTTTTCTATTTACATGCTTTCTTTCCTTCCATATTAGTAGTTTAGATTTATTTATGCAAGTAGATTAGCTTTTATTTTATTTTAATTAGCTCTCTTATTTCAATTAGCTTGCATTTTCCTCTTGTTTTTTGTTTCATGCTGAACTCTATATTTGTTGAAATGGTAACAAATATGAGAAGCTACCTCTTCAATCTAGGGGTAATGAAGCTCTCTTAATCATGTAGATTCAACATTTTGCTAATTTTTTTATCTCTTTGTGCTTAATGATAATGTTTGAATGGGTAAATTTTTTATTGTTTTAGCTTTGAATTTGATAGCTTATGTTGTTGACATCAAATAGGCTATGCTTAAACAAACACAAATTAGCTCTTCATCTACATATGATTATGGTAATGAAGTGAATTTTAAAATCAAAATTTGATGGTCTATATTTCTAATCAATAGTTAATAGATCATGCTTAGAATAAACTTTATTTTCAAGTTCATTGTCATTTTCATGAGAGTTAAAAAGTGGTTTAGTGGGTATGTTAAAGTTTGATGGTTTATGTTGGGCTAATTAATAGCACAAATAGGCCATACTTATGATAAACATATCAACTAAATTCACTATTGACCAAAATAGAGATCATAATTTCATATATGTTGATTTATGTGATCTTGAGAAGGACATTGCCTCTAAATCGCCTTCTACTCTCATATTTTTATCCATTTTCTTTAACTAGTTTTTCTACAATTTCAGCTTAAAACAATTTCAAACTCTTGGTTAATTTGATTGAATAGAATTTTAAATCAATACAATTCCCTATGGATCGACCCGTACTCGCCACGTACTAGAATTGTACGTCGTGCGCTTGCGGTCATTTTTAATTTAAATTTTTCGACTATTTTTCTAATCCGATAGAAATTTGACCGTCAAACATTATACATATATCTTTCATTATTGTTTATTTATTGTGCCCCTACTGTCCACAGTTGACAACATTTCTTTACTTTTTTATGCGTTTTCTTCTTATTTAAATTAAAGTCATTTACTGCTTTCTTTTAAACATCTTTCCATATTTCCTTCTTTATTCATTTAACATTTTTGGGCGAAATCCACTTGTTTTCCTTTTTAACTAATATCCCCCTTTAATTGTATATTTAGACTTCTTGCTTCCATATCCGCTTAATTGTATCTTCTTTGTTTGCTGTTTGTTTTCTACACCATCTTAAATTACATACTTAAGGTTTTCCTTTTAAATTGTTGTTATTATTTTTGCTCACATTACTTAAGTTATACTTTAAGGATTTTTATACTTTAATACATTGGAATTACTTCTTCCCCCAAAGGAAATTGTTAGTACTATAATTATCTATAAATTACTTAAAGATCACTTGTGTTATATGTGAAATAACAAGAAATTATCTTTTATTTTCTATTGGAATAGACATTACAAAATATGGTGTTTCTCTAATTTTGTACATCTTTTCTTTTTATTTACGTTCCTTGTTACTTCTAACACTACACTTATATTTGTATTTCAGACAATTTATAAAATTCACGTTGTTACACAATTCATTCCAAATATTTAAATACTGTCTAGTCTCAATATAACTTATCATCAATTCTAATTTATATTCTACAATATATATAACTTAATCAAATCTAGAATCTCAATGTGCATACAGTATCTATCAAGTTTAGAGTTTTCCTAACATATAGGCATATTTCCCTAATCATTAGGCATGTACAATTGAATATCCAAATCATGATTTATATCAATTTATTACGTGTATAAAATTAAATGTCTGAATCGTGATTTATACTAGGAATATATGAAATAGATCTATAATGGTATAAATCCAGTATTATTACAAAATCTGTAATTTTCCACTCACTTCTTTTTAGCATTTCGAATCTTTGGATCTAATCCTTGTTTTTCCAGTTTGACTCCTTTTATCATCTTGTTTTGATATATGCCATAAGTATATATAGATCTATTAGAAATCTATATTAGAAGAGAGTGATTTGGATTGATTTATAAATTAATTCGGCTTTATAATCTACCTCGGCTTTGGCGTTTTGATTTGACCATATTCCATTTTTCTCTATCATCTTCTACAATTCTCCAATTGTGTATACACATAAAATTGAGCTAATTTAAGAATTTAGAATTTTAGAGAAGATAAAATGGCAGAGTTTCTGCGTCCATTAGAAAATATGAGTTTGAAAGTGGGGGTCTAGGTCTATATTTATAAGGATTCAAATCAATGCAAGCCCTACGATTAAATTGTTTAAATCCATGTGTTTTGGCCTCTGTTTATTATCAATTTTAGAGTACCCACGGTCGACCGCTTACCCTCCACAGTTGACCGCTACCAGTAGACCAGGGTGCTTCTTAGGTCAACCTAGTGTTAGTTTAAATTGGTGATTTAATGTCCCATGTTAATTCATTCGATTAATTTCTTTGCTTAAACGATCGTTATCATTTATTTCTCAGTTTTCTAAGATTTTGTTTTAACGTTAATTTTTCTTAATGTCTTAGTAAACATTAATGTTAATAATTAACATTAGTTACTATTTACTTCCATAATTACATATATAATTAATTCCGATTCAAACATTTCAAACGTCAATAATTTTTTCGTTTGAACTCCGATCCGAAACTTTGTATATGTAAATTGATCAGAAAATTGCCATGAATCCAATAGTGCAAGTTTCATAGCCAAATTTCGACGTTTGTGAGAATTCCATTTTTCAGCATTTTTATTTATTAATTAATTTCTTTTAAATTAATTAGCTTTAAAATTATGGGGTGTTACAAGGATGATATGCCATGTATTGGGAAACACGCAGTTGATGTTGGATGATGTAAAGACTATAATGATGGCTTGAATTGCGATTCGATTTGTATGTGGTTTTATAGAGTCATCTGGTGGCTTTGAGATAAGACGATTAGGATATTTTGATATATATATTCCATACGATGTTGTGTATACAAAGTAATTTTGTATTTCCTAGCTATAACATTAGGATTTGATATTTATATACCATTAGTAGAAGGAGAATTGGTTGTCTTGATTTATCATGTTAGGTGACATCGATTTGAAGATAGAAGAATTTGTATCTCGGTAGCAAAGCACTAAACCTCGGGCTACTTTGTAGCAAAGTTGTTAGCCTCATGTTACTTGTCCTAAGTCCTTGCGTTAAACAAATGGTAGTAGTTAGGCACATGTATATCGATCCGTGTTTGATACGATTATAAGTGGTGGACGACGTAGTGAATTATCGTAGTAGTGTTATTGATGACCGTAATTAACAGGTCTTGAGTTTACTGGGAGCCCCGAGGCCCATAAGTCTTTTGTGTGACAATTGAATCATGTTTGGATGCGATGATTAGTATATGATATAAAGGAACTAGCCCGATCTACAGTGAGTGAAATGGGTAGATTTCAAAATTGTTTCTCTACTTGGATTTTAATGAGCCTATAAAGCCTAACAAGTTTTACTAGATCCTCTAGTAAATATAAATAAAATCTAATTTTATTTAACTTCTATTTTAATTTATTATATCTACGTTTATTAAGTGTAAAGTTTGGATAAATATGAATATATTAAATATATTCATATTTCTAAAAGGTGTTTGTAACAACCCCAAATTTTTGGAAATTTTAAAACCAGAATTTTTGGAATAAGTTTGAAATTTTTATAATAGGCTAAAAATTGCATTTTCACAAACGATGAAATTTGAAGATGAAACTTACACCATTGCATCTATCTCATCGTTTGGTCAATTTTTATCTTTGGTTTGTCTTAATCCGAGTCCATATGAAAAAGTTGTTAAGGAAATACTAAAAACATTCAAAAATAATTCATTGAATTTATTAAACGAATTTTATAATAAAAAGTAGCAGGATTGAACCTGGACACTAGAACCCTATATTTGGAGCTTTCGGTGCCTATATAACCACCCCATCTCCTTACTCATTCACGCAATTTTGAAACCCTAATATTACGGAAATACTAAAAACATTCAAAAATAATTCATTGAATTTATTAAATGACTTTTATAATAAAAACACCAGGATTGAACCTGGACACTAGAATGCATATATTCGAGCTTTTGGTGCCTATATAACCACCCCATCTCCTTACTCATTCACACAATTTTGAAACCCTAGTATTCCCAGCCGCTATTCTCCATTCTTCCACCATTTTCTCAAATTAAAAACATACTTAAACTATAATATATATATATATATTTATTTATACAAAGTTTCTAGAAAATTAAAGGATTTATGGTACGAACTTACACCAATTTCTAATTTAATACTTATACTTTTTCCCCTAATTTTTCAAATCCCCAAAACTTAAATTCTTATTATAATATTGAGATTGAATGATTAAATTACAATTTTGTCTATATTATCATGAGATTATTATTCGTATCCATATTGAATTTATGGATCTGTTTGATTGGAATTAATATTGTTCATTGAAATTATGGATTTAGTTAATTGTGAAAATACTATTGGAACCGAGTTTGAATCATGAATATTTATATTGAAAGATTTGAGTATTGGGTGTTTATTATTATTGAGACTTGAATAAAATAGATTTATTTGGTATTAATCTAGTTTAAATATATAATTAGTTGAATTGTATACATATACAAGTTGCAAAAGTTAGGTATAAACAACATTATGTGTATATCAATTTGTTTCATGCAATTTTATACATATTATTCAGAAATCGAATTTGTATCAAGTTTTATATTAATTGTTTTTACTTGATATAAATATATGTTAAAAATTACATCCTTATAATTGTATTCACAAATAGGCATAGATTTGAATTATATTATGAAATTATGTATTGCAATCAATACATATGATTTACAATAATTTATTTGAGGTATATTTGTATTAAAAATTTAATTTTGTATATGTGTATATACTATTGTTGATTTATAAAATGTTTCAAATTAACTTGTTACAAACATATGTTTGAAAGGCGAAGCTGTTCATAATTAATATGAACTAGCTAGCATGTTTGAACCAAAAATGGCATAAACTCCTAAGAGATTAAGTAGAGAATAAAAAGTAAATAAAAGTAAATTAAAATGAGCAAGAAAAGAACATACAACATTTTATGATGGCTCGGCTAATCTTGGCTTATGTCTTCTTAATAATATTATTGATTAGATCACTAGTTTACAAGCACTAGTTCTTACGGATCGGTATAAATCTGTGGATGATTATAAGAGATTAGAGCAAGAGAGCAAGAGAGCCAAAAAAGATCCTAAAAATTAAGCCCCTGCCTCCTATTTATAGTTGTAGGAAACCTAAACTCCCGCCTCATAATCTCCACCTTGTTCTCCACATCCAAGACCAATTCTCCAAAAAAAATGGTGGACACCTTATCAATAATTGTGGATTGGTACCGATCCATAAGCTTGGATCGGTATTGATCCATATGATGGATCACTCTGGATGATTTTTCCTAGCTCGATTCGTGGTTGGCTTCATGATTCCAAACTTATTTGTATCATTATTTGCCTGTTTCTGAGTTTCAATTGATGGATATGTGGAAGAATGAAGTTGTTGATTTCAAGCGCTTATGGAGATCGATAGAGAATTGCATGGGAACGATCAAATGGAACTTAAAATAGGCTCTTGGCATCATCACTTATGAATAGTAAGAGTTGGGGCTGGACTGGGTACAGCAATATGGATCGGTACCGATCCAAGTGGTTGGATAAGTACCAATCCACCACTTTGGTGGATTTTTAATCCTCGCCTCTTGGAGTGGTTTTGTCTTCACCTTGCAGCTCTATTTGTAGCTAGTTTCTAGACTCCGAGGCTATCTCTCTGGGCTTACTACCTCGATAGCTTTCAAGTTCGATTCGTCCAGTCTATCCAAATACCACCTGGTAAAAAAGCTAGATAGCACTTTCCCCATAAAGAACATCTTGTTTAAAATATGATGTGCTTTGAATCGAGACAAGTTGGGATTGCTATAAAGGATTCCACTCTATGCTTCAAATGGTCATTATCCTTCCCGCGGATCGCCTCTGTGAAGAGTCACGTCTATATCTATCCATCATGATGCTTGACCAGCATTTGCTGTTATAAATCTGGATTGTGCTCTCTTGATATATTGTCTCAAGCTTAGTGATTATGAACTGGTTCCTTCTATGGGTTTTCTAGGTATGGGTCTGCTTTTCCTTCAATTCTAGTTGTTGGATATCGAATATAATTATGCACACGGATACATGTGCGCTCTTTTGTAGAAGCTCTCGATCATATGCACATACTCATATAGGCATATATCGGTCATTATCATTATTTCCCATCATTTCATTTTTTTCTTTTTTTCTTTTTTTAAAAACAACATGACTCAATACCGATCCAAATCCTTTGATCGGTACCGATTCAAGACTTGGAGAAAATCTCCAATTCTATTGCCTGAAAAGTCGGGTGTATTGGGTTATACAACCCAGTTCTTCTCTCTCACTTCCCCACTTTATTGCCTTCGAGACCCCGAGCCTACTACCGCATTGATTTTTCTTTCTTCCAACTTGAAACTCCTTTTTGCCAGCACCTTCCCCGACCCTCTCCCCTAAGCAACCGAACCCGTCATCACCCGTGCCTTCACCCATTCCTTGCCCCTTCATCAATTCATCAATCCGACCATTAGGCTCGAATCAATCCCAACTCAGGCCCGTCCTTGACTTATTTAGGTGGCGATGGTGACAATAGTGAGGCTAAAGGTTGACATGGGTGAAGCTCAAGTCAGTGGCCGTGCTTGAAGTCAAGGCCGGGGGTGTTGTTTGGGAATTGAATAAAAATCCACCCAAGGGCTCCAATCGGTACCGATCCGACCCTTGGTGGAATTTGGGTCTCAAAACTCCCTCGAGTTCAAACTTTGTTGACTTTTCCGAGTCTTATCTCTTGAGTTTCGATGCATTTTCCAAGTGTGGCCAATGACATGAAGTCCGTTGGGATGGTTGGTGATGACGGTCATTCTGGACAATGTCCTGAATTCTAAATGAACTACTATACAATATCGAGAATTTGTACTGCACGAAACTGCACAACATTGCACTAGGTCTCACTTTAACATAGAGGGTAAAACTTATGATTAATCTGATGTTGATTATCTATTGAGTTTTCATAGAAATGGAGCATAGACGTTCCAAGCATCTTACCGCTTTAGCTTCAAGTCCATCAACGTCCAGATATGCTGAATCTAATACCGAATCGAGTTTGACTATGGTTGCTGCTGCACAACATACACCAACACAACCCATACCTCCAGTTGAAAATCCACAAGTAGATTAACCTCATCTAGAGTTTCTACAAGTGCTTGTAGAAGGCCCTGAAGTCGAAGCTGCTCCCGACACTCTTGAGGATGTTGTTATCTTAGACGATCCCGTCGATTTTATTGCTTCAAAGATTGAAGAGAGATCACTTCATAGAATCTGCGATAAACATGGACTACTGGTCCCAACACACCATCAGAGGACTTATCATCCTCCAAAGGGTTATATGGCTTGCAACCGATACATGTGCACGGAAGAATGTGTTCCACCCTTCAATTCTTTCATTCATTGAATCTTGAACTTCATGAGATTGGCTCCAACACAACTACATCCTAATAGTTATGCTTTTCTTCATGGCACCTATATTGTCTTCACTCAATACTTGAATTGTTTTCCCAACGATGAGAAAATCCGATATATATATATATATAGTTTCAAAAGCTGAAAAGGAAGCCCTTCTCTGACTTACCTTGAACTGGCTAAGCAATGCAGAATAGTTACTAGTGCTTGGAATAAATTAAGTTATTTAAAGAGTGAATGGTTCTACGTCCACTGTCCACCTGGGTTTGCACAGAGATGGATATCTGGACGTAACTTCTACTTTATGTGTTTGGCATGAACTTGCCTTGCGATTTTACAAGCTTAACTTAGATTTGGCATCCAGATGTTCCGGTGAGGCCCAGTAGCATGGCACTTGCAAATGCCATCAGAACTCAAATGGCACTTCTGAGTGAGGATAGAGAAGTTGGAGTTCTTCTTACCGATGAAAATCTCTTAGCCCATAACTTGCTGGAAGCGGGCCATAGCATCGGTCAAATCCAAGTAGTTGCCGATGACAATGATGATGATGATAGTAACTTGCTTGGGGATGGCGATGTGAATCTTGATGTGCCCCCCAATTCCAGGTCTAAGGGCTGAAGCAAAAGAAGAACAAGAGCATGTTAAAGAAGGAAAAATTACAGGAAAAGGTGATAAAGCCATCCACGATGATGTTGATGTGGGTCACAAGCCTTTAATCGAGGGACCCAAAGATGACCAGTAGTCTGTCATGAAGAAAAAACCGGTTGTAAAGATTTCCAAAGAGCAGACTTCTATAGACCCTCCTCTAATCATAACCATGGAGAAAACTTCTCTCCCCTTTGTAGACATATTCGCTGGTCTGGGGCTGATTCCAACCGAGATTAAATCCTACGGCCTTGACAACATGAGCCTTGAGCTATGTTATGAAAAGCACGCTTAAGCATAGCTTAAGCATCACTTAAGCACTAAATGCAAGACTGCAATAGAATTGAGCAATGAGTGCTTAAGCACACGTAATTAGCGCTTATCCGCGCTTTGCTTAAATTTAAGCGACGATTAAGTGCTATTAAGCAAAAAAATAATATTATTTTTAAAATAAGAAGAAATGAGGTTATAATGTAAAAGTAACACTCCCACACAAAATTTCCTTATATGGATGGTCGGTAGTTTTTTATGACAAGATATGACTAATTAATAGACAAATGCACAGGTTTATACTCAACTCGTGTATGCTTACTTTTAATTAATAAAGAAAATTAAATCCAACTTTAGCAACCTATAAATTTATAAGTTAACTTCAAAATAAAAATTTACTTTCTTTGTGATTAATTCGTGCATACATGGACAATGATGCGCTTAACATAAGCCATTTGCATAAATTTATATTAATAGGAATAACGTGTGCTCAAAAATTAAGTAGTGCTTAGGCGATGCTTAAGCGGCGCTTAAGTGACATTAAGCAAAGCGAGACTTCTGCCGCCTTGCCTTGCCTAGCGCTTAATATAACATAGGTCTTGAAGGTCTTGATTCCATTATTGGCTTCCACGATGACATGCCTTACATCAGCATGGGAGAGATCACTCCCATCAGTAAAGCTTCAGTGCATGGTCCGTCGGAGAGACACTAGGAAACCCACATACATGTGCATTGCACTGCACCTATTTCATGTCCTTCCTTGTTGAAGCTAACTTGTTACCATTTTATTTATAGGATCCATGGAGAGGGAATACATGTTTTAGTCTTTGGAGGAAAATGTGTCTCGACAGCAAAGGCATTGCCCAAGCATGCATCTCAAAGTGGCAGCTAGGACTCGGAGTCCAGCCATCGGTCCAGCCATGATAGAGGTAGTCGTATAGAGACAATCCATCGCATGACTCTGCTTCTAGATATTCCTTTAGGTCCCGGACACCTCCGAAAAGAGGCTTGGACAAGCATTCTGATGACCGCGATGACTTACCATCGGACAATGCTTCTCGTGCACTACCTTCGGCTTTCATTCCCGTGCAACACTCGATATTGACTCACATCAGTCGACCTTTTGACCGTAGGAAAACCACAAATGCACAAGTCTGCAGTCCTTTCTCCCATCTTGGAGGGAAATTCCAATGGAACTCTGGACCACACTGAATCCCAGACTGAAGGAGGTATCTCGTTGATTTCGCCAATATTTGAGAAAGTCCATATGTCGCTAGTCGATGTGATTAATCTCTCGTTTCATGTTTCCTAAATTTCAGGTCAGCATGCAATTCCAAGTCTCCCAAAGGGGAGCTCCCAACCAGGACAGCAAGTTATAACGACTGAGTCAACGGTCGTAACTATTTTCGGGACGACTTCAAGCATCTCGGTTAGCGATGCCCCTAGTCCAGATGCACAAATGATCGATGCATTACAAGAGGAGAGGCCTAGCGACTTCCAGGGGACACTTGTGGATGATGATGTTGAGATCACCGGGTCACTCAACCTTGGTAAGGGACTTTTAGTCAGTGAACTTCTAATAAAGCACCTCAAGTTAGCTGCAGAAAATAAACAGGAATCGTTCGATCTCCCTCCTTTGCTATCTATTGCTTTACCAGACGACACCAACTTTGCTTCGGTCACACTGTTTATGGCCAGTAGAACTCAGAGCATGCTTGTTACTCAAAGAATTCCAAGTACTCAGAGAACCCAAAGCGCTACCTACAGCTCGACTTCGAAGGGTAAAGGAAGCGAAGGAAAGACAAGGAAACAACTGGAAGGATCCAGTGCATCGTCCTCTACAGAGAAGAAAGAGAGGAAAGAGAAAAGGAAGAGGATCAAGAAGTGATAATCCATCTTCTTCATGCTTTTGGTTGAGTAGTACCTAGGAACATTTTAGCCTTTGCTTTTGCTTTCTGATCGGTGTTGTATGGATTTAGCTTTCGCTTTTGCTTTTCAGTTTTAGTGTCCGTTACACCTGTACCTTTTCTTCTAAGTCTTATTTTGACTGTAAATAATACAGACTTTTGTTTTTCTCAAGCCTTGTGTAAATTTTCCTAAGTATTTGAGAAATGCGCTTTACATTTAATGTGCTTTCAATCAGTTTCCCTTTGTGGTCATCGAACCATGTCATTAGTTCAACTGGTTGTTTAGGCGAGTAGAGAGTGATCATAAGGACTTCCGTCCGCATACAATCATGCTCTACTCTGGAATTTGGTCAAACTCCACTTGCCTGAAAAGTTAACTTGAACATCTATTTCTAGGATGTTTTGCATGTGATCATGCCTGACTTCTAGGCATCGGTTGGAGTTAACCACTTGAGATAGCGGTTTGGACATCCCAATCAAGGATGTTTACTTGCAATCATGCCTAGTCCGAGAAATGGCCGAAGTTATTAAGAGATCTTGCCTAACTCTTGGCATAGATATTTTGTCTCGCCTGCTTCGGGAAAGATGTGAGTGCTCTACCAAACCCTGGGCATGTGTTGTAGAGGCGAGCAGTCTTGTTCAGTTTTTAAATGTTTATACTTCCGTCCCCGCCTCAAGGGAAAGAGTTAGTGGATGGACAGTCAAGTCACATCATTTTTGGTATATACTCCTGCCCTCGCTTCAAGGACAAGATTAGCTATCATCTATCTTTGGATGCTAAGAGTGGTTGAACTCCAGAGGTCTAGTCATGGACCGTAGAAGTTTGGTTAGCACCTACCTCCATGTACCTGCATACCTGCTGTAACGATCCGTAATTTAATCACTTTGAATATGAATATTTGATATATTTTTAAATAATTAAATAATGAATTTTATAACTCAAATAAACCCTTTTAAATAAAACTGATGATGGTGAAGCTATTTTGGAATTTGGTTTACAAAAATAATTAGTTTGAAGAAAAATTGAAAATGTAACCAAATTTCGTTTTTTGAATTTTCGATTTTTCATCATCTAAAAGTTGTCGAAAATTTTATGTACACAAGAGCAGATACACACACACATACGCATACAACGTATGAAATGGTTAAAATAAGTTAAATTTTATTTACTTAAGGTATAAGGATAAGTTGACTTTTCCTATTTAAATTAAAATAAAATAAAAGATGTAAAAGGTATTACCCCATTCACAAAGGGAATGATGTGATGGAATGAAGTTGGAGTTGAGTGGGCAAGGGAGTTGCATGTAGGGGAGGGCAAGGTGAGGGTGAGGTGGCATAAAATGGTGGAGGGTAAATGGATAAGGGGCAAATAGGTAGTTTTCTCATTTTATTTTATATAAAAACTATTTTTCTTTTTTACATTTTTAATTTTACTTCACTTCTTCATTTCAAAATTCTTGCTCTTTCTTTTCTAAGCTCTCTCTTATACTTTAATGGCTTCCTAAAGTTTTAAAAATTTAAAAATCCCACCTTTTTCCATTTTAAAACCTTAAACCAAGCTAAAATTTTCTTCTTCCTTTTCTCCACCTCCTCTCTTTTCAAAACAAGCCCAAACCTACCTCCTTAAAGCTAGGCCAAGCCCAATACATCTAGGGCCGAACCCATTTATCCTCTTTAGGTCCATGAAAATCCAATTTTTACAAAGGGAATCTAAAATCCGGGGTTGGTGCAAAGGGGTAGTGATTTTAGCTTTAAAATTCCTTTAATTTTTGTGAGTAATCTCACTTTAAAAATCAAAGTTTAAAATTTTATTTTGGTAGTAATAAATTGTTGCTAATTGTTGTTTTTGAAAGTGGTTCGCTTGTATTTTACATATATGTGACTAGATGTAATGTTTGTTATAGACTTGGAAATGAATTTGGAACGTTAGGTGATGTTGAAAGTGATGATCTTTACTTTATGAATGAATGTTATTGCATTTTTGTATATACATTTTTGTGCTCATGTATATGGATGTTGTATGCTAAAGAAAAGTTAGCACTTGAACTTGTATATGTGTGATCTCGAGATCCTTTGATTTAAATTTGTTTTACTTATTTTATTTTCTAGAAATGCTTTATTAGTTTTCAAAACTTTATTTTTGTTTTCAAAACTTTTATACAAAGTTTATAAAATGATTTACATATAAAAGGTAAAAGTTGAAGGGCTATTTGATATATAAAATAAGTTTTAAAGTTATGGTATCCATAGCATAGTCGCTATCCATGCAGTTCGTAAAACGAGAATTTTTGTGTAAACTAAAATGGGTTTTCACTTTAGATATTTTTAAAAGTATTTAAAACTATATTATAAGTAACTAAAAAAGTGTTTAGTTATTAATTAATTAATTAAGGTTTAATTATATTTAGTTATTAGTTAAGTGAAGGTAATTAACACTTAATTATTAATTAAGTAAAGGTATAATTATTAATTAAGTAAAGGCATAGTTATCAATCAACTATTAATTGAGTAAGGATTAATTATTAATTAAGTAAGGTTTAATTATTAATTAATTAAGTTCCAATTGTGAGTAAAATATCACTTAAGTGAGATAATTATTATTTAATTATTAATTAGATAAAGGCTAATTATTATTATTTTTATTAATTAATTAAGGTTTAATTATTATTTAAGTATTATTTAATAAGGATTTAATTACTATTAATTTATTTCAATAAAGGTTTTTAATTTTTAATCATTTTATGTCCAAGGATCGGTTTGTTTAAAGATAACTTTCTTTATTTAGGACGGTCTAAATATAAGGGATTCTCTTTGTCTATGCCATCAAGTAGCCAAACAAATATGAATAAGTTATACTAAAACATTGACATGTTTTATTAAAAATAAGTCATCTTGTATTTAGCACTAAAAGCTAGTGAGTAGACTTTCCTCTATTTGTGAGATCTAGAACTTGATTTTCTAGGCGAGGAATAAAGAGTTGAAATGTCGGAAACGTGATAGATATAAGATAGTTAATTTGTGTAAATAGGTTATGATAAATTAAGTATATAAAAGATATTTCAACGCATACTTAACACCAAATTCCAAGGTATGGAAACTCATCCCTATCCTGAGAGATAAGAATGTACGTCAAGTCAAGGTTAGTTTTCTAACCTGTCTAATTTCATTGTTAATCAAGGGATAGCACTGTTTGAAATCGAGAAGCAAGGATAAGTATAGGATATCTTTTTTTTCATATGAAAAATCTATACACACTCCAAATAGTGGATTTGTCCACTATCGATAACTTGACCCTTTTAAAAATTATCGAGTATTGGTTCGAAGAGACCGAGATCAGATAGCGTGAGTTATCCAAAAACCACTTCGAGCCAACGTAAGTGTTCGAATTGGGGAACATCTGAAAGATGTTGGGATCGAAGACGAAGATATTTGAAGGGCAAGGGCTACTTACTACTAATCCCGAGGGTGATTCCAAAACGGATGTATTAGAAGTAGTGCCTTCGGTTTGTTCATATCCTAAACGACTTGTATGGACGAATGCTAGCATTGCATTGTTGCCTGGAGGGCAGTGTTAGCATTCCAAGTGGGAATTGCTAAAGAAAGGTAAATTTAACCTCAAGCCTCACAACCAGAAAAGACTAAAACATGGGATATGCCATAAGGCTATGTGAGTCTCTCCTATTAGGGTATGGTCATCACCCGATCTAGATTAATATTCTCAGATTATGTATGCTAGTGACCCGGAAAGCCGTTGTTGATCACAAAAGGGGTGGTGACATATTGGATACTATCTAGTAAGAGATAGGTTGATCTTGCCATGCAGGGGATCCATGTGAGGCCTTTGGTACATTTTATCTAGAGGTGTACTATGACAGGCGATACCCAAATAGCCTTATCAGTGATGGAATCCATTTTCCTATAAGTGCATTCGGACTTTGTTGTATACCTATTATACTGGAATTGATTAATGTAACAAATTTGGCTATGATTCAACATTTCCTTTAAATCCTAGACATTATTATAATATCACTAGATCTTCTATAAAATTGGTTTGGTTATCGTAAGGTTAAATCCCATCCATGTTTATATGCGACATGGTCTTATGGATAACTTTATTTTAAAGAGTTTTTACAAGTATAACAATTCAAATGTTTGAAGTTTTACTTACACCAGAGCCATGTCTGACCCGGAGTTTTTTTCTTTCTTTCCCTAAAACTCTTGGGTACTCAAATTTATATGAGTAGCCAAGTAGTCCAGGTTCTACGGATGCATTTTGGGGGAGCATGGAGCAGGTGGCTTCAATGATATCTAGTTATCTTCTTTATTTTCCTCTATGTATATTTATATTTTGTATCAGCATTATAGGGACAGGGAGTTATAACTATTCTTGGCTAAAGTTGGTATTTGTGTAACTCTAATATTCAATTTAGGAATGATGCTATGTACTATTTTATGTTGACTATTATATGTGATTGCCTTACGATGTGAAATTATGTGTTCTCTTCCTTCTTGCCTTTTTTTCCTTTTCCCTAATGGCTTGTCTTTCGTATGCCTAAACGATCGACACATAAATACTATGGGTGTATTAAGGGTCGTCTTTAGGAGTAAAAAAGGTGGATCGTTACAAGTGGTATCATAGCTTAGGTTGAGCAAACACCTAGGCCTTAGTTGGAGTCGACTCATTAGAGATAGGGTTAGGAATACCCTAGAATGAGTTTAGTCTATGAGAGCGTGTATTCATGAATTTTATTCATATATATATATATATATATATATATATATGTATGTATGTTTTCATACTAGTTAGATCAACTTTGATATGTTTGATTGGTTCCCTTTTTCCTTAAGATTATCTCATCTAAATATTCTAAAGGTTATCTTACTATATCTAGTTAGTAAGAATGAGAAATAGGAAAAGATGAGGTAGAGGAGCTAGCAGCACCACGACCACCAATGGTCAAGCTACGAGTGTTGGAAGAGTTAAAATTGTTGAAGAAACAGCACCGGTACAACCCCGCGTTAACTTCGCAGCTCTTTGAAGGATTATACAAATCTAGGAGGAAAGCCATTCAAGGGCATGGAATCCATTGTCGAAGTCCAAGCTTGGCTTCGTTCTTGCAAGAAGATTATCAATGGATTAGATATTTTGGATGAGCAGAAGTACTTCTTAGCATCCTGGCAGTTGCATAATGAAGCGACGACATGGTGGGACTTCGTTACAGTTAATCTTCTGAAAGATGATTTTTCTTGGGCTAGATTCAAGGAGGTGTTCAAAGATCAGTTCATTCCCGCTAAAGGAAAGACCCGCATGTATAGGAATTTCTTGGATCTTAAACAGGGAGACTTATCGGTGTTAGAGTATGAGACTAAGTTTAATGAACTGTTGTGAGTTGGCCCAGAGTTGATTAATACTCCTCTTAAAAAGAACAAGATGTTTGTAATGGGAATGAGGGAAGGTTTCCAGGAGAAGATGACCACCCATCTGAAGGGTTCTTTTGTGGATTTGGTAGACATGGCTTTGAGGTGAAACTCTTGAGAGAAAGAAGTGGGTAGAATCATTCAGTAGTAGAACCCAAACAAGAGGAAGTTTAACCTGAATTGGAAGAAGAAGTGGAAGGGAAAGTCGGAAGGAGACCAAGGGAACAAGTTCAAGGATGTTGAGTGTTATCAGTGTAAGTAAAAGGGTCATCTAGCAAATTATTATAAGAATTCTAAAGCTTTGAAGCAACAAACATGACCTATATCCCTAGTGGTTCAGAAGACGCTTTGCTACAATTGTTAGCGACCAGGGCACATGGTGAAGGATTGCTCGCTACTGAAGAAGGGAAATAGGTCAAGATGTACGCTATCAAGGATGAACCATCGACCTCGGCAAATTTAAAAGGAAAGGGAGTCCTTGAAAGTACTTTATTGATCAATAACATTTATGTTAGAGTATTTTTTGATACCGGGGCTTCCCATAGTTTAATTTTTTAGAATCGGTAGAAAAACTACAGCTTTCCCCAAAATTTGTAGAAATCCATATTTGTGTGTCTAACTCCATATGAGGTACTACTAATATATGCATGGTTTATGAAAATATACCGACTACTTACCTCACCCACAATTTTCCTTGTGAGATATTCGTTCTAAATTTTAAGGGGTTTGATATTATTCTTCGTATTGATTGGCTGTCCAAAAATAAAGCTTTTTTAGATTGTGTTGAAAGGACAGTAGTGTTGCAAAATAAGAGAGGAAATCATTTTAAAGTATCATGTGATGATCCAAACAAATGTATGAGTTGTTTCCTATATGCATTAGAATCATCCTAATAAGAGTTAGAGTCGATATAAATTGTTAAGGATTTTCCTGACGTTTTTAAAAAAGTTAACAGTCTACCTCCACATCGGGAGATTGAGTTTCGTATTGACTTAATTCTCGATGCGATACCTATTATTCAACCTATCTGTAAAATGGCTCCCAGAGAGAGGAAGGAGCTAATAAATCAAACCGATGATTTGTTAAGGAGGGGACTGATTAGACCAAGTCATTCGAGTTGGGATTCAGCTGTAGTTTTTGTTGGCTAAGTCTGATGGTTCTTTAGGACTGCATGTGGATTATCGGGAGTTAAATAAGCAAACCATTCAGAATAAGTATCTCTTACCCCATATAGATGACCTATTTGACCAACTTCATGGTGCTCGAGTATTTTCCCAAATGGACCTGGCTACAGGATTTCACCAGTTAAGGGTAGCAGAGGGTAATACACTCTAAACATCATTTAGAGTGCCATACTTTTTCTTTGAGTCGTTGGCTGTGCCTTTTGGGCTAACCAATGCACCCGCGTATTTCGTAGATCTTATGAATCGCGTTTTTAGGATGTTCTCAATAAGTTCTGTTGGTCTTTATTGACGATATCCTTATCTACTCTAAGACCGAGGAAGAGCACAAACACCATTTGAAAGTGGTGTTAGAAATGTTAAGGAAACACGTTACTAAGGAAAAAATTTCTAAGTGTCATTTTTGGCAGTTGGAAGTAAGGTTCCTAGGACATGTTGTGTCAGGGGATGGAATTTCAGTTAACCCAGCAAAGGTTGCAACTGTTCAAGATTTTAAGAGACCGTAGACTTCTATAGAAGTCCGAAGCTTCTTAGGCCTGACAAGATTTTATAGGAGATTCATCCAAGACTACTCTAAGATTGCCTCGCACCTAACCAAGTCGATGAAGAAGGATGAGAAGTTTGTTTGGACTCCGAAGTATGAGGAAGCACTCGTAGAGTTGAAGAAAAGGTTGACTAGTGCGCTAGTGTTAGCTATTCCGGATGGAGGGCAATGGTTGACCATTTATATTGGTGCTTGTGGAGTAGATATAGGTGCAGTTATGATGCAGCACAGAAGATTGATTACTTTTTCTACCAGGCGGCTGAAGCCCCATGAGAAGAATTATGCAACACATGATTTGGAGTTATTAGCCGTTGTGTTTGCACTGAATACGTGGAGACATTATTTATTAGGTGAAATGTTTGAGCTCTTTATGGATCACAAGTCCCTGAAGTATCTTTTCACTTAAAAAGATTTGAACATGAGGCAGTAGCGGTGGTTGGAATTTTTAACGGCATGCGACTTGGATATTCTTTGTACACCAAGAAAAGCAAATGTGGTAGCAGATGCTCTAAGTAGGAATGCGATTTGTGCTCTTTTGGAAGTTACCCCAACTCTCCTTGAGAAGGTTGCAAGTAAATAAAGGGAAGGCAAGCGCTTGATGGATATCATCCAGGATATTGAGAATGATCGATGTGCGAGTTTTGAAATGGATAGCCGTGGAGTTTTGAGGATGAATAGGAGGAAAAGTGTTTCTAATGTCGATGGTCTTATGCCGGAAGTTTTGTCATAGTGTCATCGATCCAAGTTGAGTATCCATCCGGGTGTTTCAAAGATGCATTGAGATATAAAGCGGGTATTCCTATGGAAGGGCATGAAGAGGGATATTTCCATCCATGTCAGTCGATGGTGAACTACCAGCAAATCAAGGGAGATCATCAAAGAACTACTGGGCTATGACAACCACTGGAGATTCCAAATTGGAAGTGGCAACAAATATTAATGGATTTTATTGATGGATTACTCGGATCAAGAAAAGGGGATGAAAGTGTTTGGGTCATTGTAGATTGGCTAACCAAGAGTGCTTATTTTATTCTGGTGAAGCCGTCGAGGACTACAACAACATTGGCAGAGATTTATATAAGGGAGATAGTTCGACTGCATGAAGTTCGAGTAAGCATTGTAAGTGATTGGGATCCAATATTTACCAGCCAATTTTGGGAGGCACTATAGGTAGCTTAGGGAACAAAGCTAAGTATGATCACAACATACCATCCTAAAACGGATGGACAAACGGAAAGAGTGAACTAGATTTTGGAAGATCTTCTGAGAGCGTGTATCTTGGATTTTGAAAGATCATGGGAGGAGGATCTGCACTTGGTGGAATTCTCTTATAATAATAGTTATCAGGTAAGCATTGGCATGACACCCTATGAAGCTCCTTATGGATGGACATGCAAGTCACCAGCGTGTAGGGAGACCAGGGATCAACTAGTGCTTGGACCTGATATGTTTTGGGAAGCTACAGAAAAGTTGCTACGATCAAGAAGAGGATAAAGGAAGCCCAAGATCGATAGAAGAGTTATGTAGATCGGAGGCAAAGGAATTTGGAATTTGGAATTTGCAGTTAGAGATTTTGTGTTCGTGAAGATTTTATCAATTAAGGGAGTTGTTCGATTTGGAAGAGTTGGCAAGTTGGAGCTAAGGTATGTTGGATCTTTTCGTATTCTTGAGAGGATTGGGCTGCTTGCCTATAAAGTTGAGTTGTCGGAGAGGTTGTTGGGAGTTCATAATGTGTTTCATGTGTCCCATTTGAGGAAGTATGTGCATGACCCATCATTGATTGTTGAGCCATCTAATTCAAGAGGATTTGTAGGTGGAACCAAACTTGACTGTGATGAGACATCCTGTTTGCATTATAGATTGGGATGAGAAGCAATTGCATCGTAAGGTGTATTAAGTGTCATCTTTAGGAGTAAGAAAGGTAGATCGTTACACCTGCATTATACAAATGCAGATCCGTTCGAGTTGGTCATGTTTCACAACTCTTAAGCTATGTAAAGATAGAGTCGCGGATTTGGAAAGCCATTTCACTTTAGAAAAGATGGTAAATGATAGATTCTGTCTTATTACATGGCTTTAACCAATTATGTACAAGTTTATTTTTAAAAGAAATAGCATCGCAAATGCTCGCTATCCCATGCCCTTGGGAGTGAAATTTCGTCTACTATTTCTAACTTGAAAGTGCCATCTCCATGATTTTGCTCAATTGCGTATGGACCTTCCCAACTCAGGCCCAAGTTACGAGGGCCTAGGATGACTCACTTGAGAACCAGGTCGCCAATTTCAAAGGTTTGATTCCTGACCTTGGCATTGTAATATTAGGCGAATTGGCTTCAGTGTGCAGTTACTCTCAAGTCAGCTTCATTACGCTTCTCATCGATCATATCAAGAGACTCCAATAGGAGTTGATCATTCATCCATGGATTGTAGCGAGTCACTTGATGAGAAGGTATTTCTAGTTCAACCGGAATCATCGCTTCTGATCCATAGGCTAGGGTGAATAGAGAGTGGTCGGTCATTGAGTTGTGGGTCGTTCGATAAGCCCAAAGTGCTAATGGAAGTTCATCGACCCACTTGCCCTTAGCCTTTTCCAATCGCTTCTTAAGAATGGACTTGATAATCTTGTTTACAGTTTCAGTTGTCTATTCACTTAGAGGTGTGCCATCATAGCAAATCTCTTCTTTATGCGATGTCGGTGGCAGAAATATTTAAACTCGATGCTGTCGAATTGGGCCCCGTTGTAGGTAACGATTGCTTGTGGAACTCCAAAACGACAGATGATATCCCAGGCCACGAAGTTGATTACTTTCTTTGTGGCAATTGTGGCTAATGGGGCTGCCTCGGCTCATTTGATGAAGTAATCAATTGCGATGATGGCATACTTCTTGCCGCCCTTAGATATTGGCAATACACCGATAATATCGATTCAACAAACTGCAAATGGCCAGGGACTGATCAATTGAGTGGTCTCCGTGGGCGAGGCTCTTGGAATCTTAG
The DNA here is from genome assembly GCA_030737815.1 of Allium fistulosum. Taxonomy (NCBI): domain Eukaryota; kingdom Viridiplantae; phylum Streptophyta; class Magnoliopsida; order Asparagales; family Amaryllidaceae; genus Allium; species Allium fistulosum. The sequence goes on along the minus strand of CM060908.1, from coordinate 755,531,442 downwards.
CAAATCTTTGGCACTTGTCATACTTTCTAGTGTAATCGGCTGCATCTCGGTTGATAGTTGGCTAGAAGTACCCATAGCAGAGAAATTTCTTTGCTAGGGTTTTCTCCTCAGTGTGGTCGCCACAGGCCCCTTCATGAACTTCTCTCAAGACTTTTGTGCCCTCATTATTGGTGACACACCGTAACATTGGGACCGAGACTATAAAATGCTCCCTATTGAAAGATATATCTCGAAGCCTGGCGAAGGAGCTTTCATCGCCTGTTCTTCCTATCCAAAAGGATTCCCTTATGCAAATAGTCCTTTGTTGGAGTCATCCATGACTCCTTCTTACACTCGAAGTCCAAGATCCAATTGACATCCATTAGGTCGATGCTCGGGGACCACAATACTTCCATAGGAACTAGGCCCATGAGCTGCACATCTCTAGAATTGGTCAGATTAGCCAATGAGTCGGCCTTCACAATTTTCTCTCTGGAAATATGCGTTGTTGTGTAATATTCAAAGTCACTAAGCAACTCAAGGGTCCGGTTTAGAAAAGGAGCTAACCTCACTCCCTTGCCTGAAACTCTTTCCTTGCTTGACATACCACTAGCTAGGAATAATAAAAGATACGTAAAGTTTTAACTCCCAGTTCTTTGGTGATTTTGAGTCCTAAAATCAATGCTTCATACTCCACTTTATTGTTCATTGTAGGGAAATCGAGTCTCAAGACATAACAAATTAAATGTTCCTTAGAAGTGACAAGTATAACTCTAGCACCGGAATAACGTTCGTTCGATGCACCATCTATATACATCTTCCACCCGACATTATGCTCACCACTGCTCTACAGAGTATTATCGCTCGCAATGTATTCAACGAAATCCATCAAGGCCAGACCCTGTATTGCTCTCTAATAGTGATAGGTTATGTTGTATTGGCTCGATTCAATGTTCCATTTCAATAGCCTTCTAGAAGTCTTAGGTCATTGTAAGACTTGTCGCAAAGGCTGGTTGGTGAGATCTTTGATTGAATGAGCCAGAAAATAGGGGCGGAGCTTCGTTGAAGTGATCAACAGGAAATATGCAAGTTTTTCCAACCTTGCGTAATTTCCTTTTACTCTTGTTAATAGTTTACTAATGTAGTAAATTGGTCATTGGATGTGGGATTCCTCACGTACGAGCACGGCGCTCACAGTATGCACCGACACTGCCAGATATATAAACAAGTTCTCATCATCCAACGGCTTTGAAAGACTAGGGGGCCTCTTAAAGTGAAACCCCAGAGCCTGGAATGCGTCTATGCACACTTGTGTTCATGTGAAATTTCTTTTTCCCTACTTAATCACGTCAAAGAAAGGGATGCATTTGTCTATTGCTATGGAAATGGATCGACTCAGGGCGACAACCTTCCCTTTTAGACTCTAGGCCCTCCATGATCGTCTTCAGGGCCTCGATGTTTCTCAATACCGCGATCTTTTCCGGATTAGCTTCAATCCCATGGGAGTTCATAATGAAGTCCAGGAATTTCCCTGATGCAACGCGAAATGAGCATTTCAAAGGGTTGAGCTCCATCCCATATTTTCGGAGAACACCGAACATCTCTGCCAAATCGTCAATGTGGTTTCTCGAACATCGTGACTTCACGAGCATGTCATCCACATAGACTTCCATCGAATGTCCAATCTGATCTTTAAACATCTTGCTCACTAACTTCTGGTAAGTTGCTCCAGCGTTCTTTAATCCAAAGGGCATGACAAGATAGCAATGCAGTCTCAAGTCAGTAATAAAGTTGGTGTGCTCCAGATATGAGACGTGCATTGGAATCTGATTGTATCCAGAGTGTGCATCCATGAATGAGAGCAATTCATGTCCTGCTGTCGAGTCTACCGGCTAATCTATCCTTGGGTGCGAGAAATTGTCCGTCGGGCATGCCTTATCCAGGTCGATATAGTCGAAGCATGTCCTCTACTTCCCGTTTAACTTTTTCACCAAGACCGGATTTGATACCCACTTCGGATATAAGGTGTCGTGGATGAAGCCGTTATCTTTCAACTTCTCCACTTCTTCTTTGAGTGTAGTAGATCTCTTCAGACCCAGGCTATGGCGTTTCTATTTCACAGCAACGCATTTTAGATTTATATTTAATGCATGGCTCGCTATCTCCAGCGATATTCCACACATGTCCGAGCGAGTCCAGGCGAATGCATCCAGGACCTGCATAGGATCATCCTGGCTTACTGGGATGTTGATAGTCAACTCGGCTAGAGCCGCCCTTTCATCTAGTGGCTCTTTTCGTGGATCCATATCCTTATGGAACCATTATGCTGCTCTAGTCAGGGCTTAGGCGGTGATTGCTATGCATCTAAATCCTAGATGCAGAGGTCCCCTCTACACCTTTTCCTTTCTCTCTTCGCTTTGCCTCCTTTAGCTCGGCGATATAACATTCATGGCTAAGCCCCTGATCTCCTTGTATTATTCCCACACCATTTTCTGTAGGAAACTTCATCATCAAGCACTAAGAAGCTATAGCCGTTCTAAATTCAGCCAGGGTCAGTTGGCCCAAAAATGCATTGTAAGCAGAGTAAATATCCAACATCATAATCGGCATGACCCACAATCGCTTGCAATCGCCCTCGTCAAGCACCATTAGTAGTTCCACATATCTGACCGGCTCAGTAGTCATCCCGTTAAATCCTTGGATTCGAGGTTTGCATGGTTTCAAGTCCTTTCCCTCCAGAAGCATCTGGTCATAGGCTTTCTTAAATAAAATGTTGGCTGAACTCCCATAGTCAACCAACACTTTTCGTACAAAAACACGGCCGGTCGTAGCCGTAATCACAAGCGGGTCGATCATCAGGGCTTCCGCCCCATCGATGTCTCTGTTCGGAAAGACAATGTCATCAGTCATCATCCTTACTTGTTTTGTCGAAGTACCATCCTCCACGGCAAGACTACTCTTATTCTTTACATGTTTTAAAGCACCAACATATCTATCCATTTCATTCCAACTCTTATCATCTGGATGTGGTCCACTAATGATTATATTGATCACTAAATGTTTTTCAAGCTGCTTAGGCTCATCAAAACTAGGTCTGGCTTGCCCCCGCTAGGATGGCATTCTAGGGGTTGGAATTTCCTTGACCGCCATCCTGGGAGTCTTTCACAATCTGTTGCAACTTCTTTTTAGGAATCAACTCCTCGACCATATCATGCAAATGCTTGCATTCATTGGTGTTATGATTGTGCATCTCATGGAACCTGCAAAACTTACCAGAATTTTTCACCTTCTTAGTCGAATCTCTCGGAGCTGGCTTCATATACTGCTCAGTACCTTGAGCTTCCAAGTAGATATTTTCTATCGAGTTATTCAATTTAGTGTAGCTGTCATACTTAGGAATCCTGGTAAGATTCCTATTATCTGGCTTTCGATTCCTGGCTCCATTATCACTCTGTTTCTGACCATCATTCTTGTTGCTAACATTCACATCCATCTTTTCGGAACTCCCTTCGGACTGTTTCACAGCAATATTGGTCTGTATCACTTCAATTGAATGGCCAACATCATCCATTCAGGAACAAATGCATGCCTCTTTCAAGCGCAAGAACTAATTACCCTTCTTATAAAAGTCAACAGGGGTTTCATTTCTAACCATCTCTCGAATTTAGTCTCAGGATGAATCCCTTTAATTAGAGCCGTCAATACTATGTTGTCCTTAGCATTCATAACTTACGTCACAGGTGTATGGAACCTATTCAAGAAATCCTTCAATGACTCCCATACCCTAGAAGAGGTTTGATAAAGACATCACGTCTTTCGAATGTGAAGTGTGTAGATGGAATTGCTTCATAAACCTTCATGTCAATTCAGCAAAAGATGATATAAATCTCGATGGGAGTCGGGTGAACCACATCGTCACTACTCTCTCCAGGAAGATGGGAAAGCAACGACATCTCATGGCATCAAAAGCTCTAGCAGAATCCACATGCCGTTTGTATTTCATCAAGTGCTGCTTTGGATCCATTTTTTTCCATACAATGGCATCATCGGCATTACAAACATCCGTGGATACTCCTCATACAGAATGTTCTCAGTAAACAGATTCCGACCAGGAGAAGTACCCCACTCGTCATCACTTTTGAACTACTTTTCATTCACAAGTTTCCTGGCCATGTCAGCCAAATACTCCGGTTCTACAGGTTCGACTAAATGGTGGTAATCGGGATCCGTTCCGAGTGTATGGCCTAGTAAACGCTTTTGGGTAGACTCTTGATACTTGGGTTCTCCAAACTTCAGGAGATCCATTCATCCAACAGTTCCCCGTGTTTGATTCATGTGCATTGAATCATTAATAGTTGTTCGATATTCCAGATTCCAATCATCTACAACACAACCAAAGGTTAAGTGCACACCACCATCTAGAGGGCGAGCACGGAATCCAAAAGGTTGTTGGATCAGTACCGATCCATCCCTTTGGATCGGTACCAATCCACAAACTCTTTCCACGAGGTTGTCTTGGTTTCTGATTCAAAGTTCCAGCCACATTTTTAGCAATTTTCTGCTTCATGTTCCTCTACCTTTGCTCGGATGATGGGGAACTATCATATTTTTAAGCAGAAGATACTAAGTCCCTCCTACTCCTTCTATGGTGATCCTGAGTTAGCTCATTCAACCGTCTCAAGCTTCTTGCATCTGCTAGTTCATCTCATTGCGACTCTCCTGGAACCTATCCTCCATCTGCTTCATCATATGATCCATTTCCATTCTTGTCACAACATAAGTTGGGTTCTTGATCTCCGCCTGCTCTGGCTATGCAACTTCATCCACACACTGAATATCCTGGTTCTCGGCATTATTATCAACTTTGGAGTCTTTAGAACGGTCTCCCCTTCGGGCCATGGAAAATAGCTTCTTGTAGATTGTTGAAAATTGGAAAAGTAGAATGGCAAGATTGGAAGATTGGATCTATTTCTTGAAATTTAAGAAATCTAATAGCAGATGATGGATCCAAGTAGCATAAGAATATCTCTCTTAGTGAAAGCACTAAAATGTTTGAACCAAAAAATGGCACGAACACCCAAGAGATTGAGTGGAGAATAAAAAGTGAAGAGAAGTAAATTAAAAAGAGCAAGAAAAGAACACACAACGTTATATAATGGTTCGACTAATCTTGGTCTACGCCTATTTAGTGATTTTATTGATTAGATCACTGGTTTACAAGCACTAGTTCTTATGAATCGGTATAAATCCATGGATGATTACTAGAGATTGGAGTAAGAGAGCCAAAAAAGATCCTAAAGAATGAGCCCCTAACCTTCTATTTATAGCCGTAGGAAGCCTAAAATCTCACCCTATGATCTCCACCTCATTCTCCACGCCCAATACCAATTCTCTAGAAAATTTGGTGGACACCACATTAATAATCATGGATTGGAAACGAACCATGGGCTTGGATCAGTACCGATTCGTATGAAGATCATATGGATCACTCTGGATGCTTTGTCCTGGCTCGATTCGTGGTTAGCTTCGTGATTCTAAACTTGTTTGCACCATTATTAGCTTGTTTCTGAGTTCAACCGATGGAAAGGTGAAAGAATGAAGTTTCTGATTTCAAACGCTTGTGGAGAACGATAAAGAATTGCCTAGGAATGATGAAATAGAACTTGAAATAGGCTCTTGGCATCATCACTTGTGAATAGTAGGAGTTGGGGCTGGATTGGGTAAACCAATATGGATCGGTACTGATCTAAATGGTTGGATCGGTACTGATCCACCATCTTGGTGGATTTTGGATCCTTGCCTCTTGGAGTGGTATTGTCTTCACCTTATAGCTCTGTCCATGCCTAGTTTTTGGACTCCTAGGCTATCTCTCCAGGTTTCCTGCCTCGATAGCTTTCAAGTTCAATTTGTCTAGTCTATCCAAATACTACCAGGTCAAAAGGCTGGATAACACCAGTCCGTTCGAATTACGTGATTTTCATTTCACTTTTATGTTTTCGAATGGAATTAAGCATTGTGTAAATCAATTGTGTACGATCTACACTTTATTTGTTATTTTATATATAAATTCATTTCATATGCATTTAGTATAAACTTAATACACGTAACTACTAAATTTGAAAAGTTACATTAATGCACATTAATATGAATAAAGTATATTCAAATTTCAAACAAAATAATGAACTATAATTAAATCAATTAATTAATCATTTGAGTATTTGATTCCATAAACGCATGAGGTTGTTTTGATAATCTAAGAAAAATCAGGTCTTTGACTCCCATTGACTAGACTATTGCCGAATCAAACTGAGATGCTAATATGAAATTAAAAAATCAAATAATTAAATAAATAATAATTTAAATAGGTAACGAATCTTATACTTATTGCAAAATAATTATTTCAAATCCATTACATTTTAGTAATGGTTATCAATATGATTAATGCGGTGAAGTTCCGACTTCCCTCTTTCTAGTTAATTGTCACTTACATATAAAAGTTAACTAGAAATGGAGGAAATACCTAGCATTAATTAAAAGTTTATCTTTTAAATAAAGAATAATTTTTATAAATGGAAAATGGAGAAAGGAGAATATTGTATCTTTGAAACAAATAATAAGCATTGTATTATCAAAGAGCGATTATTTAGCAAATAAGAATACGTGTAGAATTCCTATTTTGTACTTTGTAATATCGAGGTGAGCGGAGTATTATATTTTATATTTATTTCAAAATACATTTATTTATTATGATTGGATAATAAATAGACTTGATTACATTTATGAATGTAGTTAATTAATTAACTTAATTCACAAATGAATCAAACATATAAATACTTCAATATATTATGTTTCTTATAATGTTATTGTTATGCATGCTTAGTTATTCCTATTGTTGCTTATGTTGAATGTATGTAAATTATTACTTAGTCTAACTATATTCATGCATCATAACGTAGTTTATACCATGTTATAATCTATTATTCACTATAGTCTATTTAATTGTTGTTTATATATGAATGTATCTATGCCATGTTTGTCATGTTTTTTAGTTAGAACTAGTACTATTTTATGTTCTCTCCCTTTCATAACAAGGTACCATTTTCATTTTCAATTTTAACTAAAATAATTTAAATAAGTACAATATGAACCCTTAATAATAAATGTAATAATTAAATATTGGAGCTAACGTAAATATGTAATGGATACTTATCCAAATGCATATAGAGAAAAGGTGTTAACACAAGTTAAGTTTCCTTAGCAAGGCAACTCTTATTAAAGAGCCATCCCATAAAATACCGAGCTAAGAGACCAAAGGTAATCAATTAAGATGCCCTTCTTAATTAATTAGTTGTTTAAACACTTTTCAAATAACTACACCTTTGTCTATCGGTATTTGCTTTATAAGTGTAGAAGTAAAAATTAAATATCTTATGGGTGTAAACCAACCAATTTAATGGTTTGGTATAAATATTATATGTATTTCCTTTTTGGATTGCCATGATATCTATTTCCAACCAATGAATGTTTTATTTTTTATTTTTAACTTTTCTTATTTAATAAACCTTTTGACCTTTGGCTATAAAAATCCTTTTTACCAAAACAAACACAAAATATTACAAATGGTGATCCTAACGAAGGAAATGTTTATTTTTTATTATAAAGCTTTGAGTTAAGAGAATGCATCACATGCATAAGTCCTTCGCATATTTTCTTTATTATGTGACATTAAGAGGTGAGTGTCTGTGACCTCCAACTTCATTGGTGTCTTATCCTTTGTCATTTAATTACACGTATCCCTTGCGAATTTGAGGTGTAAAGAGCCTAGGTATATTTGCCTCTCGTTTTTCGATTAACCTTTAAGGGGGTTAATATTGGCCTTTATCAAATTTAATCTTGCATATGTACCTTCTTATTATTATCTTTACTTGTTTCATGGAAGTATGTATTTCCTTATTTTAACGCAATTATAATGCATTTATATATTCTGCCATACATTATGAAATTGTCTCTTATCACTCTGCTTTGTCTAACTCCTCTCCATTTCCCCTATGGTGTAGGATAATAAGAGCATGTCAGATATTCTGGAGGGAGTCACTGTGAAAACTCCAGAGGGAATTTAATAGCGGTACATACATACATACATACACACATACATACATACATACATATATATATATATATTGCATTTGGACTTGTTATAACATTCATGTACTTTATGCCAAATATGTTGCATTATTTTCCTTTTTCATTAGAACTCGTATTTATTTTCGCTGCAAGTAAAGTATTTTGAATTTTTATATTATAGTTTATTCCATCCATTGTGTGAGATATGTATACTATATGTACATTGTTTTGTGATTTTTATTTTTTCTATGAGCCATACTCCGACGGTTCTCCCTTAATGGTATTTGTTGAAATTGGATGCAATTGTGGTTCTAGGTTAAAGTAGATTATCACATTATACTAGTTAACCAATCCACTTCACAGATTAATAGCTAGAAGAAAAAGATCACAATCTACCTTTACTGTTGCTCGCAATTCTTGAGCAAATGTCAGAATAAAGATCTCCCTACTAATAATGAGACTCAAAACAGTACTAGACCGAATCCTATCTAGCCTACTCATGCGGTAGCCCCTCCTGAGGTTATTACATGGTGTAAAGCAAATGGATATTTGGTCCCTGGTATTACCACTATCACAACTGTGCTCAACCTACTCCCCAAACCTTAACTAGGAATGTTGAAACTCCTCCTCTTCCTATTACTACCATAATCCCCCAAACCCATGAGCTGTAAGTTTTAGCAAACTCTGCAATGATTTCCAAACCCTTGGTGGAAAACCATATGATGGTACATGGAACTTTATTGAAATTGAAAATTGACTTAGGATTTGTGAATGTATTTTCAATGTTATGGAGATAGACACCTATAAGAAGAAATTTATTGAAATTGAAAATCGAATCAGGATTGGTGAATGTATTTTCAATGTTATGGAGATAGACACCTATAAGAAGCATCGGCTAGCTTCTTGGAGTCTTTTGAATGAAGCTTTATCTTGGTGGGAACCTATTGTGGTTGAAAATAATAAGACTATCATGAATTAGGAAGACTTTAAGCTGAGATTTGAAGCCAAATTTATCTCTAAAATAGAAAGAGAAGTACAACTTGAGAAATTTATAAACCTTAAGCAGGTTAGCATGTCTGTTAAGGCATACGATGCCGAATTCAATCGTCTCGCTAGATACGGTATCAATCTTATTAATTCTTCCGAGAATGCTAAATGCCCAAAGTTCGCTAAAGGCCTTAATAACTCATTAAAAGAATTTGTGATTTGTCACATTCCTACATGAACTTCCTTCGATAAGATTGTTAAAATCACTTTGATTCAAGAATCAGCTTGGGGAAACCCAAGGAAAACAATTCCAAGCCAAAATTTGACAATAAGAAGAAAACGAATTTCACACCAAAGAATGACAACAATTTTAAAAAGAAGCATAATGGTAACAAAAAACCCGCTTGTATAAGATGTGGCTATTATGGCCATTTAGTTAAACATTATAAAGTCAATTTAGAGAAGAGTCAATGTGGTATCTATGGAAAGATTGGGCATACCACTTACATTTTTGCCACTCAAAACAACAACAAGCAGATTGTGCAAGCATATGCGATAAACACTATAACACCCTGTAAAATTAAGAATAATTAATAAGGTTCCAAAAATGAAATTTGAGCAAACGATGGAATTTGGCCACGAAACATGCACCATTATGTTCGTGTTGATTTTCTAAGCAACTTTCATATTTGGAGTTTCGTGAACGAAGTTCAAATGAAAAGGTTATTAGCCTTTGAAGTTTCCAGAGCAAAAATAATTAAAAGCGAAATAAGGAAATAAATTATAATTAAATGCGAACCCCACTGGTCGACCACCTCCTTAGGCCAATCGACCGCTAGTGGTCGACCTCCTATAGAGGAGCGGTTGATCGGTCGTATGGTGGCTGCTAGGGTTTCAACCTTGGCTAAATGACCTGGATTTAATTATTTTAATCTAACGGTTACGGTTGATTCGAGCGCCTATAAATACAGGCCTAACCCATCACTTCTCTTCTCATATTTTATAATCAAAGTAGCAAAGCTCTGCCATTTTCCCTTCTCCACTATTTCTAAAAATTTAAAAATGTTATATATATATAAACACACACAAATCGGAGAAGGGCGGAAAATAAAAGAGAAGAAGAGAAGAAGCAAATCAACTTTGCGAAAGAAAAAGGTAAATTTCTATATTTATATTCTCCTTAACCGTAAATCTCTTCTCGTATATGTAATTCTAATACTATCTATATACCTTATTATACATATTCTTTTGGATTAGAATGGAAAAGGAGTCAAACAAAGGAATGGATTCAGATTTGGTAGATTTGGAAAGCTAAAAAGGTGAGTGGGAATTATATAATTTATTTATAACACTAAAATTTATATCATTGGATTTTATTTAATTATTATGCCTTAATATGATTTGATGAATTGTAGGCTTAAACCAAATGTATAGGAATATTGCATAAATATTCTATAAAATAGGTAATTGGAATATGAATAGTATGTATAACCTACTATGGAAATTTGAATTCAGTCTCAAATAATTATTACTGTAGAATGTTATTTTATTCCAGGTTTGTAAATTAGGCTGCCCTAGTTGACTTGCGATGTTATAAATTATGCCTAAACTTGGAATGTTTGTTTATTCCCAATTTATTATTGTAGAAGGCAATTGGAACCTTCTTAATTAATTAATCTGCTTCATTTCTAATAAGAGGTATTAAGTAACCGAAAGGGGCATTTTCCTTGACTTACTTAGGTTAGTATAAACGGGATGTCAGCTATGGAAGGTCGGTGGGCTATGTCAGTAATTTGTACGATATTTACTAGTAGGTTTAGCATATTGGCTATGACCACCAACGGTCCCGAGCGAGCGGTAGCAAAGGCTTGGATTATGCCTTGACAGATTTTGCTTCCTACTAGTGTAGAATGCGTATGGGATACGCACGGACCTCAAAGATGGTTAGACGAAAATTTATTTATTGAAGGTAGGCTAGTTAACTCTTAGATGAGTCTTTGAGATTCGTTAGTGGTGTGTTAATTAAATTATAAGTCGTAGAACCATATATAGCGGTCATCGGTTATCGTAGCAAGAACCGATTAACTAGCATTTGTGTTACGGATGGCCTGCTTTGGGGACTGAGGTATTAAATGGCCGTTTGGTCTGCCTTCTCCATATTTAAGAAGTATTAAGTGGCCGAGGTTTCTCGGTAGTGAAATGGTTAGATATATATGCAGATAAGCATAAAGTTATATAGTTATACCTCGAAGAAGGTTAGATTACGCATAGCGTACGTGCACATTTATTAGATTAGCCATAAATAATAAACATATCACATAAATGGAAATTAATCGGCATAAGTTAATGGATGGGTAAAGTATATAATTTTCCAGTCACTAGAATGTTGTTCTTACCACCCTCATTTTTATCAACCCATATGATAGATTTTGAAGTGTCGGATAATGGAGAAGGACGGGAACTGCAGATAGTGAAGTCTTCTTATTCATGCTTAGCGTGGACAAGGCAATTAAATATCCCAGGAATGATATCCTGAGGTAGTAGCCTTAATCAATACATATGTTATATTATATTTTTCAATTCTACTGTGAGTTTATGTTAATCGCACTCTGATACACTTGTGTTTATTACATGTTACAAAAACCAACAATCCGTACCCTAATGGACTTGGGTTTCGATTTAGTTAAAATTTGGGCTCATTAATGCGTGGGTTGTAACATTTGGTATCAGAGCTTAGGTTAGTCGATCATAGGAATTAGGATATGCCGAGAGAACGTATTTGCATTTTTACCTATAATTATATATAAATTCTATGCCAAACTCTATAAATTTTGACTATAGAAGTAGTTGCGACCATATTTCGAAAGGATGGATGAGGCAACTATGAGTTGGGCAAATAAATAGAATTAAAATTATACTCCTACTCCGATTAACGCATAGGCGGAGGTCGTATCACAAGGAGTGGACCAAAAAGAGCATGAGCAAGACATATAGAAAAATCCTGGAGGTTTGATGGTACTTGACTCCTTTGTTAGGCATAGACTACCTTATGATTGTGGATTTTGATGGATTGCTAATTGATGATGCATATTTCGTCCAGACAAATGAGTAAGTAAGAAATATACATTGCAAGCATCCGGAACTAAGGTATGGAGAAGGAGTGGAGAAAGTTTTCATAAGAAGCTGTGCACTAATCACTACTAGAAGATAGCAGGACTTTTAATGAAGATTGAGTAGGGAAGAAGGAAAATCTAAAAGGAAGGACAATTAAAGTCCATTTCTAATTCCAACCACATATGAAAGAATTTGATAAAAGGTTTTTGAAAATTCCTTGAAACGTTTTTGAATGGGTTTTTCAAATGATTTATTAGGAAGTTTTTGTTTATAAAAGCAAGGAAATTTTGAGCTTAACATTAGTTGAGTCAAAAAGTTTTGGTTTAAAGTTTTTGATATAGAGATTTTCCATTTTTAAAATGAATGGAAAATAGAGCATGGGTTTGGCTCAATGATTTTCCCAATTTTTGTAAGTTTGAAGATTTTTTAAAAATTTCATCTAAGGGGTGGATAAATAGAAATGGTACTTGATTAAAATAGGGTATAGAGAATAGAAGGGTAAGAATGTCCGATAACTAAGATAGGAGGAATATATTATTAGAGAAGTGTAAGCCACTTGAAGGCAATTTAGATAGGAGAAATTTTAATAGTGGTAGTATTAGAAATATAATAGAAATAAATTAGGAATTTATACAAAATAGGATTAGTATCTAGTCAGAAATAATATAGGAGAAGAGCAATAGGAATTGGATAGGAAGAATGGATAAATTCCATAAATATGTAGTTATTGCACATAAATTTTAGATAGACGCTTAGATATATGTTGCAATTACACATATCTTATAGAAGTCCCCCTCTTGTGCTATTAAAATCTCCATCAAAGTTGAAAGTGGAAAATTGTAACAAACCGCACCTTCATGGGTCCAGATTTCAACAAAATTGAAACTCAAATCCATTAGGGTACAGATCGCTGGATTTGGTAACCTACAATAAACATAAGTATATCAAAGATCGATCGATCTAGAGTCACAGTGGAACATAAAATATTATAGGATATAAATACTGACTGAGATTTCTACCTCGAAATCAAAGGTATTCCTTGGATGTCCAACCGCCTCGTTAGTACCGAGCATGAATAAGAAAACTTCTCCATCAACCGTTCCATCCTGTTTTGATGACTTGTTCATCTAAATCTATCCTAAGGGTTGCAATGAGGAGGGGAGGATTCAGAACAATGTTTTATAGACTGAAAATCTTTATACTTTATCCATAACATAAATTTACGCCATTTGGTTTCCAATTAAATGTTATGTCTCTTGTTTATGGCTAATCTACACGTACGATGTATCTATCCTATCCTTCTCCTATGTACACTATACATGTATATATCTAAGTACATTTATACTTTTAATCATTTCTCTACCCAAACCTCGACCACTTAATACTTCTCAAATATGAAGAGGGCCTTTGGCATCATCATCGCTAGTCTATCGGTCCTAACTATGGAGATCGATGACTCCTATATATGGCTTTACCATATAATATGTAATTTAATTGTCGTACCATTATCGTCGTTCAAAGACCCATCCAAGGGTTAACTAACCCACCTCTATTAAAAAAAAGTTTCAACTAACTCTCTATCATGAAGTCCATGCGTATCCCATACGGATTCTACACAAGTAGGAAGCGAAATCGGTCAAGGTGTAATGCAAGTCCTTATTACCGCTCGTTTGGGATTGCTAGACATCCAAGCCTATATGCCAGACCTACTACTAAATATTGATACTAACGACTGACATAGCTCGTTGACCCTTCACAGCTGACATCCTTATTTAGACCAACCTAAGTAAGTCAAGGAAGATACCCCCTTTGGTTACTTACTACCTCTTATTAGATATGAAGCAGACCCCATTTCCCAAAAGATACAGGGCCATTTAATATTTCAAATCCGAGGAGAACCCCAGGATATTTTCACCTACCTATCTGCAACAGTTATCCCTTTTCCCTATGGGTCCTATGGTTGGTGGTGTTCCACATCAGTAGGAAGTGTACACAACTGCCGGTAGCCTCTGAGCAAAGGGAAGACTTCCGCTGTGTAACTCTACTGACCTCGCATCCCAACATACTAAATAAAATTAGTCATCCTAAGTTTTAGTATTGGGCTAAGCCCACTGATCTTTATTTATAAATTTAAGGCTACATAATTTACTATCATGACAGCTATACTACCTTAAATTATTTTATTACCGCCTAATTTGTTTATTTGATATTGCTATAAATGCCACCTTGTCCATAATAAATGATTATTATCTTGATCAAACATTTCCTAATAACATTTATTTACTTATTCAAATTATTCCTATTATTCTTTCCTTGTCCCTCCACAATTACCCTAATAGTCCCATTAATAAGTCACATTATTCCATTTACAACGTACTTATATTCCTGTAACTCCCAATTTATTGTACATTTATTACCTATAAATTTTAGAGTTACAACCTTTCCATCTTTATTAATCCTATCTTTTGTTGTGCGTTTTATTCTAACATTATGGTTATAACTAATGTGAATATTAACATGTATTACGCTGTGTTAATTGTATGTGTATTTCAAATGTTTGGCACATGTTTATATATTTCAAGTGTATTACGCTATACTAATTGTATTTTCACACTATATTAACGTGTATTTCAAGTGTAAACACACATATTTATATTTTTTATGTTTCTAGTTATCAATCCCTAACTAAAATAGTCCTTTCCATATTTTAATCAGTTACAATTATCCTTCTAAAAAGGTTTCCCGTTATAACTTTCCAAAAATCAACCTAAATAAGAGATTTTCTTTGTTTGAAATTACAAGAAATTATTTATCTTTTTTATTGAAATAGATAGTGTAAAATATGGAAACAAAATCCATACCTTGCATGTCTCTTTCCTCTTTCTTTTATGTATATTCCTTGTCAAACCAAACATTGCACCTTTTCTATGTAATTAAGAAATTAGACAAATTTACCGAGGTTAAATGAGTAGTACTTACAACAAATTAAAATACAAAAATTCACATTCTAATAGAATCATAGCAAATCTAAATTATACTAATATCTCTACAACCCCATTGTAGATCTGGAATAAACTCTACACTTTATCCATATTCAACTTCTAATAACCTGGGAACCGATTTCCAGATCTGGGTTTAAATAATATTCCTATTCAAATTTTCCAATTTCCAGAATATGTAAGCGATTTTTATGTGTTTAACTTAAGCCTAAAACCCTTAGATCTTTATTTAGGCATACAAATTAAACAAAAATCCAATGAAATTTATTTCAATGTTATAAACAAATTACATAATTTCCCACTCACCTTTTTATGCTTTCCAAATCTCCAGATTTGAATATGATTCCTTGGTTCAACTCCATCTCCTTTTTAATACAAGAAATATGTATAAAAAGGTATATGTATACTATTAGATTTACAGATCTTAGAAGAGATTGGGGTTAAGGGGAATATAGATATATAATATTGAAATTTAGCTTGTTATTGCGCAATGTTGATTCGCTTCTTCTATTCTTCTTTATTATTTTTTGCTCTTCTCTAATTTGTATAAATATAAATTATTTTATAGTTAGGAGGAATAGTGGAGAAGAGAAAATGGCAGAGCTTTGCAGTTTGAATCAGAAAATTTTATAACAGAAGTAAGGGATTAGGCCTAAATTTAAAGGCGCTCGAATCAACCATATCCTTTAGATTAAAAATATTAAATCTGAGCCGTTGGCCGAGGTTAAACTCTACCGCTGTTTGCACAACTAGTCGACCATACCCCTATGAGCTATCGACTAGCCCATAAAGGGGGGTCGACCGGTGGGTCCTGGTGAATTACTTTATTTAATATTATATTTTGTTTTTTAATTATTTTTATTTCAAATTTTGTAAACGCTCGTAACTTTTTCGTTTGAACTTCGATTGCGAAACTCCAAATATAAAAGTTGCTCAGAAAATCGCCACGAACACAATTGTGCAAGTTTCATGGCCAAATTCCATCATATGCTTAATTTCCATTTTTGAAGCCTTATTGTTTATTGATTATTAACATAAATTTTTATGGGGTGTTAATTTTCCCTCCTTAAAATAATTTCATCCTCGAAATTACTCCAATGATTAAATCATAGGGTAATGCGCTAATAACCATCCATAACTATTCAACCAATTGAGATACAACCAATTTTGCAGTCAGGCATGCACAAGTGCATAGTGTATCACAACGTAGAAAACATGTAAGAATGATTCTAAATCAGGCCCTCGTATATGGATGCATTTTAAAAAAAACATTTTTGAAAATATGATTCAAACAACCTATATCTATATGTATGTAGGCTTTGGAAAATCTTTTTCACACAATGATTTCCATTCTCCTACGAATAGAAGCATGGTTCAACCAATTTTGTATCCAAAATTCTAATTCGTCGAATTTTCATTTTCTAAATGTTTACTCCTATGCCAAAAAACGAAATTTAGGTGGAGAATTTCACATTCTTACCACTCTATTTGGTACCAATCCCATTGTACATTGGAAACTTCCTCATTGCCCCAGATTTTCTCCAAATTTTTCCATATACAATATGCATAAGGATGCTTGTTTTCAAGCTCTAAAACAGAATTAAATCCAAAAATAGACTCTCTTACGCAGTTGATAAGGTATGGAAATAGAAATTTTTAGGTTATAACAGCTTTATTCCTTATTATCGTCTGAGGTTTATCGTGATGTTGACCTTAATGCACCACTAAATTCATGTCTATTAACCCATCTATCTTCCTTACGCTTTATCCGTAACATTTTAAAATAAAAAATTTCCATAAAATATTTTCTATTTTTCAATCAAATTTGCACATGGTTTGAAAAGTCAATTTCCAAAAACATTTAAACGCTAATTTCCTTAAAACAATTTGGGTAAAAATTCCAAAAATTATTTGAACTCTAAAACGCCCCTTCTTTTAATTGAGCGCAACTTTTCAAAATATTTTCCTTTTCCATTTTTAGTAAATCAAGCCACATTTCAATGGAACGGGAATTCAATTATGAGTTAATGCATATGTTCAATCTTAGCATTTTGTAATTAATCTTAGAACTTAAAACCTACTTCTTCGTACATATTAAAACGACAACACAATATCTTATTTATAAATTTTAGCTTTTAAGGAACATGAATAATAACCCATGATCTCACAACAACCTTTGCCTGTCCTTTGCTTGATAAAATTCATTATTTTATAAACTTCAAGTCTTACCTTTTATTTACCGTAAGACAAGTGTCTTTATGAAATTTCCATATTTCAGCCTTTCGTGCAAATACACATACATGAGAGGTCTACATATCCAAAAACAACAATGCCGTGAATAAATAGGAACCCATCTCATAACATATCATATGTGTCTTTTACACAAGTGACAACTAACGGTTACAACCCATCAACCTACAGAAAAGAACAAATGCTGGAAGGGAAATGACACAACACTACTAAACCTAAAATACTACCTACATACTATGGGATGGTCCCGATCCTCTACGGGAGCTCGAGCCATTGCTGCGACCCTGGAATGGACGAGTGGCTATACACCCAATCACATGGCTCTAGCGCCATTGCTTGGTTCGAATTTCTTGGAGCTCGGCATGGACTTGTCGGATAGAGACTAGATTGAGGCATTGGTATCCTCCATCGTCCCGTCCTTGCTTTACCTCTTACTGCGGCTGCTCTTCTACTACTGGCGCCGCTACCTCAGCTAGTGGCTCAAGGATCCCCATCTTCTTGAGAGAGGCTCTGTCGAATGGGGTGGGGACCTTCTTTTGGACCGGCTCTCCAGAGAGGTTCACTTGTATCACCAAAAGCCACATGTGAAAAGATGGCAATACGGAAAGTAGCTTCGGGGAGTACCAACTCCAGGACTAATTCAGTTGGTTATGATAGCATAACCCTAATTGATAGCCATACCACCCATGATGCCGTAGGTGGCCTTCTATACAAGCAAGTAAATCTGATCTAAACTCCTTATCTTCGAAATGATGTTCTACCGAACTATGCAAACAGCGAGGCGAGCTATAGGTCGTATATTGTCTGATCTCCAAACACCGATATATCTAGAAAAGATCCACTGCATAATCTCTGGATTAGTTATCTCAACATCCTCCAAGCCCGCTCCCTCCGCCACTATCCTCAAAATCTCACCGAAATCATCGTCGGACAGATCTATCTCGACTCCCTTCACTTCCGACATGAGACTACCGATATCTTCATCAAAGTTGTATAACAAATGGACATCAAATAGCCTCATGAAACAAGGGTACCATTCCCGCTTATAGTGTCATGGCAGAGGATGGATGCTAATCCTACTACCGTAAACAATTCCTCGAGTCCGAATGCGGTGAAATCCCTAAATTTTACTGGCTATCCCCGAAGAAAGTTGAAATTTGCTAAGGCCAAGTAAATAGAGATTTTTCGATCATTTTGATCTAGCCAAGCGATATCTTGAGGGGTGAGACCTGGATAGCGTTAGGAAGAACCGGTTGTTTAAGGTGGTGCCACGGACCGAATAGCGGTTGGAGAGGTGAGATTGGGTTTAGGTCTAGAGAGGTGGTGGGGCTAGATCTGGCATGCAAAAATTGGCGCTTGGGGAGAGGTTCGGCTGCTGCAATGAGGGAGAGGAGTGGCGTCGCCTGACATAGAGGAGAGGAGAGGAGGTGGTGGCATGATTGAAGGGAGGAGGAGAGGGGTTTGATTGAGGAAGAGGAGGGGGATTGACAAAAATGGGGTGGCTGAAGTGAATGCGACTTGTAAGTCACGTTCTAGGTTCGGGTTGGTCCTAAACCCGTTAATCGGTCGACTGCCTTAGGGCTACTGGTCGACCGCTACTGGTCGATCGCTAGAGGTCAATCGGTTGTTGAATTCCTGGCGTAGGTTGAACCTGGACTCTATTTGGGATGGGTTAATTAATAATAATAACAATAATTATCATTTCGCATTGTTTCTTCAATCCAATACCATCCAAAAATTATTGTCCTCTCTACGACAGGTACCTAGCTTATTGTCTAGCTCTTCGAACCTATTCCTCAATTATTTTGCAGTATTCCTAAATTATACTACTCCTTCCGTCAATAACTTCGAAAATCCGAAATTACTCAAACTACTATTCTCCGTATTAGTTTATACAGGAATATTCCTCGTATTTACTGGCAGGTATTCCAATACTTCCTAACTACATATCCCAACTAAATTAAGTGTCATTTC
The DNA here is from genome assembly GCA_030737815.1 of Allium fistulosum. Taxonomy (NCBI): domain Eukaryota; kingdom Viridiplantae; phylum Streptophyta; class Magnoliopsida; order Asparagales; family Amaryllidaceae; genus Allium; species Allium fistulosum. Next base: position 755,512,015 of record CM060908.1, on the reverse strand, counting down.
TATTTTATCCACCTCTTAAAGAGAGAAATACTAAAAATTATCAATTTTCATAACTAGGAAAAATCATCGAGCTATGCGTATGCTCATTTCGATTTGTTTCCAAAATGAGAAACTCTTTTCCTCCCAAAAACATTTTTAAACCAAAATCAAACTTTTATTTTTATCATAATTCAAGAATTTCGAAACTTGCATCTTTTTCAAATAATGCTTTTAAAAATAAAAATAAAACTTTCAAAACTCTCTTACTTTCAAAAATAACTATTTCAAAATAACCCCTTTGGAAAAATCCTTTGAAAAACCCATTCAACATTTCAAGGCATTTTCAAAATATTTTTTCCAATTCTCTCACTTGAGGTCGGACTCAAAAATGGACTTAACTCCTTTTTGATAGAATTCAGTTCATCATCTTATGGTGGCTGATGAGCATTCCCTTGCGAGAATTTGCCTCTGGATGTTTGCAAAATATAGACTCTTATTTCCCACTTTTTTGGATAAAATGTGCATCTTCTATTGCCAATCCATCAAAATCCACAATCATACAATAGCTATGTCTCAACAATTAAGTCAAATATCATCCAACCTCCAGAATCCTTCCATATGTCATGTTCATGCTCTCTTAGGTTAATGTCTTACTTTCAGCCAACGCTCCATGGGGTAATCGTGGTAGGTGCATAATTTTTTTAACTCTATAAAAAAATTTCCTTTCACATAGTTGCCTTGCACATCCTTTCGGAATATGGTCGCAAATATTCTGTAGTCAAGATTTATAGAATTCGGGGTGTAATATATTATAGGTAGAAAAATAGAAATACGTTCTCTTAGAATATCCTTTCCCTATGATTGACTTACCTAAACTCTGATACCAAATGTAACAACCTTAATAGTCCCAGATTTTAACAAAATGGAAACCTAAGTCCATTAAGGTACAGATCATTGGTTTTGGTAACCTATAATAAATATAAGTGTATCAGAGATCGATCAATCTAAACTCATAGCGGAATAGACAATATAAAAGGATACAAATACTGACTCCGAGGCTACTACCTCAAAATCAATGATATTCGTTGGACGTCCAGCCGCCTCGCCAGTACCGAGCATGAATAAGAATACTTCTCCATTAATCGTTATGTCTTGCTTTAGTGACCTGTTCCTTTAAATCTATCCTATGGGTTGCAATGAGGAGGGGATCAGAACAACGTTCTACTGACTGGAAAATTTTGTACTTTATCCATAACATAAGTTTACACCATTTGATTTCTAATTAAATGTTATGTCTATTATTTACGGCTAAAACGTTTAATTTTACATGAGAGTATGCCATATCTATCCTATCCTTCTCCCAGGTATACTATACATGCATATATCTAAGTACATCTATACTTTCTAATCATTTCTCTACCCATACCCTAGCCACTTAATACTACTTAAATATGAAGAGTGCCTTTCACATCGTTATTGCTAGTCTATTAGCCCTAGCCACATAGGCTGATGACTCCTATATACGGCTTTACCATATAATATATAATTTAATTGTCATACCACAATCGCCATTCAAGGATTCATCTAAGGGTTAACTAGCCCATCTCTACTAAAAAAGTTTTTTTTAACTAACTCTCTATTAGGAGGTTCATGCATTCCCATACAGATTCTACACTAACATGAAGGGAAATATGTTAGGGCGTAACCCAAGTCTTTACTACCGCTTATTTGGAATCGTTAGGTATCCAAGCCTATATGCCAGACCTAATACTAAACATTGGTACCAAATACTGACATAACCCACTAACCCTCTACAGCTGACATCCCTGTTTAGATTAACCTAAGTAAGTCAAAGAAGATATCCCCTTTGGTTACTTACTACCACTTATTAGATATGAAGCAGACCCCATTTCCCAAAAGGTCTAGGCCATTTAATACTTCAAATCCGAGGCATACCCTTAGGATATTTTCCCCTACCTATTCGCAACACTTATCCCTTTTTTCTTATGGGTCCTATGGTTAGTGATGTCTCACATCAGTAAGAAGTGTACACAGCTACTGGTAGCCTCTGATCGAAGGGCAAACTTCCATTGTGCAACTCTACTGACCTCGCATCCCAACCTACTAAATCAAATTAGTCATCCTAAGTTTTAGTATTGGGCTAAGCCCGCTAATCTCTATTTGTATATTTAAGGCTACATAATTTGCTATTGGGACAATTATACTGCCTTAAATTATTTGATTACCATCTAATATGTTTATTTGTTATTGCTATAAATGCCACCTTGTCCGTAATAAATGATTATTATCTTGATCAGATATTTCCTATTGGCATTTATTTGCTTATTCAAAATTTTCCTATAATCCTTTCCTTATTTCCTAACAATTACCCTAATAGTCTCATTAATTAGTCCCATTATTCCATTAGAGCCATATTAAATTCTTATAACTCCCAATTTATTGTACATTTACTACCTATAAATTTTAAAATTACAATCTTCCCATCGTTATTTCCTAATCCTATCTTTTGTTGTGCGTTGTCTTAGAACGTTCTAATTATAACTAATATGAATATTAATGGGTATTACACTATATTAATTGTATTTTTATTTCAAATGTTTAGCACGGTTATACGTGTTTATATATTTATTTCTTTTATGTTTCTAATTATTAATCCCTACAAAAATAGTCCTTTCCATATTTTAATCTATTAGAATTATCCTTTCAAAAAGGTTTTCCATTATAACTTTTCATAAATCAACTTAAAATAAGAGATTTGCTTCATTTGAAATTACAAGGAATTATTTATTTCATTTTTATTGAAATAGACAGTGTAAACTATGAAAAGAAAATCCACACTTTACACGCCTCTTTCCTCTTTCTTTTATGCATATTCCTTGTCAAATCAAACGTTGCACTTTTTCTATGTAATTAAGAAATTGGACAAATTTATAGAGATTAAACGGATAGTACTTCCAACAAATTAAAATACAAAAATTCATAATCTAATAGAATCACAGCAAATCTAAATTATACTAATATCTCTACAACCACATTGTAGATCTAGAATCAATTCTACATCTTTATCCATATTCAACTTCTAATAACTTGGGGACTGATTTCCAGATCTGGGTGTAAATAATATTTCTTTTTAAATTTTCCAAATTGTAGAATATGTAGGCAATGTTTTATGCCTTTAATTTGAGCCTACAACCCTTAGATCTTTATTTAGGCATACAAATTAATTAAAATCCAAAGAAATAAATTCCAATGATATAAAAAAATTACATAATTTTCCACTCGCCTTTTCAAGCTTTCCAAATTCCTAGATACAAATCAGATTCCTTGATTCAACTCCATCTCCTTTTTAATCCAAGAAATATGTATAAAAGGATATATACATACTATTAGAATTACGGATCTGTGATGAGATTTGGGATTAAGGGGAATATAAATTTATAATATTAAAATTTACCTTGTCATTGTGCTATGTTGATTCGCTTCTTCTCTTCTTCTTTATTATCTTCTACTCCTCTCTAATTTGCATAAATGCAAATTATTTTATAGTTAGAAGGAATAATGTAGAAGAGAAAATGCCATAGCTTCGCTGCTTGAATAAGAAAATATGATAAGAGAAGTGAGGGGTTAGGCCTAAATTTATAGGCGCCCAAATCAATCGTATCTGTTTGATTAAAAATATTAATTTGGGCCATTGGCCGATGTTCAACCCTAGCCGTCGTTTGCACGACCGGTCGACCGCACCCTTGTAAGCAGTCGACTGGTGGGTCCCGGTGAATTATTATATTCAATAATATATTTTGTTTTCTAATTATTTCGTTTCGAATTCTTTAAACGTTCGTAACTTCTTCGTTTGAGCTCCGATTGGTGAAACTCCAATATGAAAGTTGCTCAGAAAATTGCCACTAACACAATGATGCAAGTTTCATGGCTAAATTCCATCATTTTCTCAGTTTCCATTTTTGGAGCCTTGTTGGTTATCAATTATTAACATAAATTTTTACGGGGTGTTATAGAAATAGCATGAGCAGTTTAAAATAATAGGATGAAAGTTATCTTTTCTTACTCCGCTTTTCATTATTTAAAATTATAGAATATGTTTTAAAATAAATGGTTTGTTATGATAATTAAATTTTGAATATTTTGAGTTAAAAATCCTACTTTTAAAAGAAGCTATTGTAGAAAGTCCTTAAAAATGTAAAGTTGGTTAGAAAAGGAAAAATCTTTTTGGCTCTTTTCTTTTAGAAACTAAGCAAATTTTGAATTGATTAAAGATAAATTTTTTGGATTAGGTACTTCATGTTTGTGAAGTTTTAGTTTTATAAAGAATGGTGAAACCCAAACCAAATTTTAATATGGAGTAGACGGGGATCATTGCCTAGATATGATGGGGTAAAGGTTGAGGCTATCAATAAAATTGCTAAGAATGTTTGTAGGGTAGCAACAAGGAATCCCCATTAAATATAAGGAATGTTGGTATAAAACTAGGAATATTTTGTTAGAGATGCGTGGAAGTCATGAGAAAAACCCTCGAAGGAATGGGCCACTACAAGAAAAACAGTCTTTTATAGCGGCATATAGCCGCTATTAAACACAACTATAGTGGTTTTATAAACGCTGTATATCGACATGTTATAAAAAAGAATTGCACATTTATAACACAAAAAAACCGCTATAAAAGAGCATGATTTCATAGCATAAAGTAGCCGCTATAAAAGAGCATGACTTATAACGCCTATTTGCCGCTATCCTTTGGCAGTAACCTCATACATTGCATTATCTTTTTATAGCACTTATGTCATATAGTTATAACGCTTTTTAGGAGCTATGCTTTATTTTACTATATATTTGATGCACCCCACTATTACATTTTAATAATAACAATCAAAATGAATCTTCTATAAATAGATAACGATTTGAACAATGTATGAACGAAAAAAAAATAATCAGCAAATGTAACGTATATTCATGATAACAAAATAAAGTATCAACTAACAAAAAATAAGTTCAATACATGAGTTACCAAATTCAATACATATTCATGATAGCAAAAGACAACATAGTTCAAAGTTAACGTCTACAAGTACCAAATGCATCACTAAGAACTTGAACTGCTCAAAGCCTTTCTTCGTGCATGTCTTCGGTCATTGGTAGTACTTCCTGAAAGTTCAGAACAATTTGAAAATAATTATATAAAACTATGATGAAAATCATTTTGTCATAAACTAGAACTTTAAAAATTAACACTACAATGAAGAAATTATAAACAGTCATTTTGTCATTTAGGTAAACTGATATCTATGATAATTAATTACTATAAGAAGGATATGGAGGATCAGAACATTTGGAAGAAGGAGAGGTCAAAGGCGAGGCAGAAGACTAAGATTGGATTCAGTGCTAGAGTGGATGCTAAGATTAGACATCTTAAGGGGAAACTGTAAAGGAAAGCCACATGCATTCAAGATTCGGAAAGAAATGTGTGATTATTGCACAAATGATTGTATCAGTTTTTATATTCTAGGAGTGACAAGCAAAAACTTCTGTACAAATTTTGCATTAGTTATAGCTTGGGTATATAAACATGTAATCGAGAGAAGTTTCTTAAGTTATACAACTATGATCCTATAATCAAGGTAAAGCTTGCTGCATATAATTACTGTAAATGGGATAATGAACTAACCTGTGTTTGTATGAACTATTATAGGCCTCCAAAATAACATCTTCATTGTGTTAACTAAATCTTTAACTGCAAATCTAGCATAAATAACGTGTAGATATTCAATATCTTTACTCGGTCCTAAACCTGAAGTCATTTTATTCATGATTGTAAATAAAACTGTAGAAGACATGACATGTTCAAATCGTATATAGAACTACAAAACACAGAAGACATGGTATCATAGAGAATGTGCTATCAATATCCAAGTATATCTCTTGAGCCCTTAGGTCTACAGAATGGAAGAAAACACCATTTATTAAAGGATGAAAATCGCCAGTTCAAGGTTTAAGAATAGATGTAAGATTGGTTATATGAAAGAATGCCTACTAAAAAAGCTACATATTCAGATAGTAGTTAAAGGTCTTTTGGTAGATGGTCAGTTACTATAACGATAAAAACAACAGAAACTTGAAAAGAAGAAACTTTTTTCCATCCAAACCACTTTAGATTTCAAGCTAAGAAGATAATCTGATTCCATAGATGCTAACTGTCCTATATAAATCTCAACTGATATTTATGTGGTGTGACAGAAATTCAATTGTTGAAAGAAGGGATACAAAACATGGAAGTTTATGTGTAAAGTATAAAGTGTATTACATGTAACCGGTTTTGCGGGTAGTGTAGGAGGGTAGGACACAAAGCAGGAGATTGCAGTGCTCAACCAAATCAAAACTGGAAAATGCGCATGTACCACCTTCAAGCTCCAATGGTTCATCGTATAACCAAATCAAAACTGGAAAATGCACAACTTTATTATTATTATTATTATTTATTATTATTATTATTATTATTATTATTATATTCTTTAATTTTCATAAACTTAGTTAATTATTATTATTATTATTATATATATAAAAACTTGGTTATTTTTTATAAAACTTAGTTGTTTTTATAAAATTCACTAATTTTCGTCAATAAACTTAGTTATTTTTTATGAAATTTTGAAATTTATAAAATGAAATAGATGTAAAGATGTTGAATACTTTATAATTTATTGTTGTTGTTGCAATCATTATAAACTTAGTTAATTGATTATTATTATAAACTTAGTTAATTTTATAAACTTTTTTAATTCTTATTAAACTTAATTAATGAAGTTAATTTTTATAAATTAGTTAATTTACTATTATTATTATTATCAATATTATTATATAAATTTAGTTAAATTTTATAAAACTTAGTTAAATTGGTTAATACTTTATCATTTACCACTATTAATGTTATTGTTGTTATTCTAAACTTAGTAATTTTTTATGAAACTTAGTTAATTTTTATAAACTTAGTTTGTTACTTGTTAATATTGCTATTATAATTTTGTTGTTGTTATTATTATTAGTATAAACTTAGTTAGTTTCCATAAACATTAGTTAAATTATTATTTTTACCAACTTAGTGATTTATCATAAACATTAGTTATATTATTATTATTATAAACTTTGTTAATTTTTATAAACTTACTTAATTTTTACAAAACATTATTGACGAAGTTAATTATTATAATCCTTTTTAAATTATTTTGATTATTATTATAATATAATTTTAGTTAATTTTCATAAAACTTAGTTAACTTGATTAATATTATATAATTTATAATAATAACAAAAATAATTATCATTATTATAACCTTAGTTAATTTTTATAAAACTTATAGTTAATTTATTATTGTTATGAACATAGTTAATTTTGAAATGGCAAATGAAATTCCTTTGCTTTACCTGGCACATGAATTTGTCAAATAGAATAAGTTATAGGATTTACACCGTGAACAAATATATATACATGCCCATCAGTATTTCAGGAGCGAACCTCACAAGTGCAGCAAGAAGGGCAGTCCCATGAGCTCCAATGAAAGAGATCTGAGAAATATGTATATTTTTTAGATAATAACATCAACAAGCTATAATATGAAATCAATTATAAATAAGAGTTCAAAGAAAGACACCTCTGTTTTCAACCCTTTTTATACAGCTTCTGTGATACTTTTTATCGCATGTTTTGCATGAAAGCATTTTCAGTGCTTTAGTACTACCATTATTTTCAATAGAAAAACATATACGGCACATGACCTTTGAAAGTGTACGTGTAGTACTAAGGATCGTGTAATATGGTATATAAATGCGGAAACGGGTAATAACAGTAAAGTAAAAATTAAAGTAAGCACACCAGGAATTTTTATACTGGTTCGAACTTCCCGTTCTACGTCCAGTCCCAGAATACCCTCTGGATTTAAACTAAACCCCTCACTTAACCCGGAGGAATAGGTATACGACACCTAAGCAGCCGAACAGGAATTTTTCCGCCTCAACAACCGAAGAGGAATTCAGCCTAATATAAATTGTTTGTTGACGAATGTGTTCTAAATAACACTGATTGTCTTTATATAGTACAACTTTCCTATAATCAAATCCTCAAGAGTATATATGTGTGTGAAGATTTAGAAGGAAGATAATCACGTAGAATCGAAGTATATAAATTAAAACAAGGATTCTAGTGATATTAATTAAGAATGAAAACTTTTATTTGCAGAAATGAATAGAGATTAGATTTCAGAAATATAAACAAGAATCGGTGATTGTAGAAGTGAATTGAATATGTTTATATAGTTGTAGAAGAGTTATAATCTTTCATGAAGAATTTCAGTCAACAGTTGTGTCCATATCTCTTGAAATAGAGGACATTCCTCTTCATGAAATGATCGCATCTCTTCAGTAAACTAGCCGTTATTCTCTGGTCGGTCGACCGGAAAATCTGGCCGGTCAGCTGAGTTCGAAATCGTACACAAAACAGAAAGTATCTGTGCACATAACACAGGGTCGGTCGACCGAGGATCCTGGTCGGTCAGCCGACCTGATGTTATTTGCACAGTGTACACTTATATATGTATAAATTAACATGGATAAATTTGTGTGTATGTGTGACTACCTGAGTAATGATTTTAACAATATTCTAAGACTCAATAAAATAAAATATTCATACTAATCTCTGGATTGTAGTCTTATCTCCTTTGTAGTTAACAATATTCGTTTATTCTCTTTTTGTCGCTTTCATATAGTATTCTCTTTGTATTTCGTTGTATGATCTCTGAAGCTTGTGTCATGAATCAAAACTCATGAATCAACATTCTCCCCCTTTTTGATTGATGACAATACTTATGTGACGAAGTAAAAACTTATCTATATTATAATTCTCCCCCTGAATATATGGCGACTTTTCTGCAAAAAATATGTTAGCTTTCATACATTTTTCTCCCCCTTTGTCATCGACAAAAAGGAATACTTATGAGAAGTAATATGTTAAAATAATGCGAACCATTGAAATTTAAATAATAAATATTCAAACCAAAAATAGGAACAAATTAAGGATGTTTGCTTAGTACACAACAATAACGAAGAACAATATATTGTGCTCATAAAGAAGTTCTTGAAATTAAATTGTAAAATACTATAATTAATCCTCATCATCATCAGAATCCCAGAATTCTGGACGAGTATTATCATCCAGTGGAGCCGGTTCCTTACCCCGTCTTTGTGTGTGAGGAACGTGAGTTGCCGATGTGCTGGAACTTGTGTTATCGGATGTAGACCAAGAGAAATTTGGCGCTTGTCTTTTTCCAGGAGCAACAAATGAAGCACCGGCTTCGGAAGTACATGATAAGGCATCCCATAGATTTACGAAGAAGCCTTTGATCTTCTTGAACCGCCTATCAATTTTTCGAAGTCGAGAATCCAAAGCTAGTTGATTTCGAGCCAAAATAACAATGGCAGCCTCCGTACTAGTTCCGGGAGTTGGTCGTTGAATTGAGGTTTGACGAGTTATACGTTCCGTAGAATGAGTAGATGGTTGAGGTGTAGAATAGCTTCGACGTAGTTGTTCTCGAGGAGTAGTACGCCATTGCTGAAAAGTTGTAATTTGGGACGGTGCATCGGGTATCTTCATTAGTTTTATGGTTCGTGAGTCAAAATTACGAACTTTGGATGTTTCGGATTCCGAAGCATGGGTGACAAAGTTATTAATCAACCTCATTATGTATTCTCCATAATAAATATGAAGCATCTTTCCTTGGTTGAAAGAGAGAAATTCATCCATAAGAAGTTGTGTCCAATTTACTCGAATATTTCCGCACATAGCATACAATGCTTTGAAGTTTTCGGGATATACTAGATGGTATGATCCTCCTCTTGGAACAATAGACTTCATCATGAATCGGTGAAAGAGTCGGGCTTTAGGTCGAAGGGATGAAGTTTGCCTTAAATCAGTAGCGTTATCTTCAAAAAATAGATGACTTAGACGGTCACGAGTCGATGTATTACAATCTACATCATGTAACGAAATTCCGCCCGGTCGAGCATTTAAAATGTGGTTAATTCGATCAATGGAAAGAAAAATCGAAGTGCCACAAACCGATGTCCAAACACAATTTTCAGTGTTTCTCAGTGGATTTACAAGATTGAGATTTGCTAGAAATAACTTGACCATTATATGATTAATCTTCAAGTTAATTTTCCTATGGTCAAGAAATGTATCAAGACCACTTTCAAGGGCGGCATTTTCAATACCGTAGGCGGTAAAATCAGGATAACTTACGAATGACTCCTCAAAGATTTTAGCATCTTGAAGCCTTATCCATCTTTCTAAAGCTTTGTCACTTACTAGCCAAGAAGCAATTTGAGAGTCTACAGGAGTTGATGAAGATGAGCCAACATTAGTCTTAGATTTCTTCTTAGGGGCCATTTTTGTTTGAAGAAATTGAAGAAATTTTGGGTGGTTGTAATGGGGGCTAGGGTTAAAATCTGTTTTGGAAGAGTAAAAAGTGAAGAGACAAAGTAAAAAAAGGTGAAAGGATGGGTATAAAACTGAAGTAAAAAACAGAAAAAGATACGTTCGGTCGACCGGAAGCACTAGGTCGGCTGACCGAAGTGGCAATCTGAAAGATGGTGAAATTCTCGGGAAGGGTTCGGCTGACCGAGTCAGGGAATTCGGTCGACCGACCTGGCAGAAAATATGTTTTTAAACTTCTCGGGATAGCTTCGGCTGACCGAGTCAGGCTCTTCGGTCGACCGAGGTATGTAAACAAACAAATTTCTGCTGTTTTTTTTTCAACAAAAAATTTATAGAAATATAAATTACATTATTTATATCTATACATCTTATTGAAAATAATAACATATATATATTAAATTATAGCCATGGTTCATCGGCATCTACGTTCCCATGAGTTTGGAGACGGAACATTTTCTATTGGTGACCATCTTGGAGCTATTGGAGTTTGAACGGGGTTTGAAGGTGATGGAGATCTGTAAGAAGGTTCAGCAACATCATCCTTCTTAGATGAACAAATTTTCATGGCAATCTTTTCAAGAAAACTTAAACGTCTTGCCGTGACTTTTTGTTCGTAGTAGAGTTCCCGTTGCATATTCATTTGCTGTTGTTGGTAGTGATGTATTTCATCAATCTTTTGTTTGGTTGATGGAGATACTACCATTGTATTCTTTCCTTTCTTCTTTTCATGTGTATAGCCTGTATGGGAGTCTTCCCATGGTTTCCACCCGTATCGGGGGTCTTTATCTGGAGAGGAGAAGTCTAGAACACGGTTAGGCATTGGAAAAGTAGGATAGGGACCATTTTCGGGGATTCGATCAGAACAATCGTCGTCTGGAGATGTGTATGAAAGATGAGAATTTTCAGAGTTATAGTAATCATTGTTTGAAGATATATTATCAAGTTTTGTTTTGTAAAAAGATTTTTGTATTATATGTTCTAATCAATAAACATAGTACATATATATAACCATTTATTTTCTAAAAAAATAGTGGTTTATAACAAATTTTAATTTTAATCACAGAACTTTAAAACAAAACTGTTTGTAATTGTATGATATATAGGCTTTAGAGTCAAAAATAGTTTGTTCTGAAATTAAAGTTAATGGTACTGATTGTAAATAGAACTGGAACAAGAAACACCCATAGCTCAAGTAGCTATAATACAACATTTAACAAATAAGTCAGAGGTCATGAGTTCGAGTTCCGCTTTGGTCAGAAATAAGACAATTTTTTATTTTCGATATTTTTGAATAATTTTATTCATAAATCTTTAAACGACATTATACCTAAATCACGTCTTAGTTTTATAAAAATATTTTCATTTAGCGGTTTAGTAAAAATGTCAGCTATTTGATTTTCAGTGTTGATAAATTCTAAATTTATTAATCCTTTTTCCAAACAATCACGAAGAAAGTGATGACGAATATCAATGTGTTTTGTTCGTGAGTGATTGACCGGATTTTTAGAAAGATTTATTGCACTAGTATTATCACAATAAATTATTGATTTTTCAAGATGACAATTAAAATCTTGTAGTGTTTGTTGCATATATACGACTTGTGCACATGCCAAAGCAGCAGATATATATTCTGCTTCACATGTTGATAAAGAAACACAGTTTTGTTTCTTACTAAACCAAGAAACTAAGGAACGTCCAATGAAATGACACGTTCCGCTCGTACTTTTTCGATCCGTCCGACTTCCTCCAAAATCAGCATCACTATAGGAAACTAATTCGAAAGGACATTCTTTCGGATAAAATAGTCCGAAATCTTTGGTTTTAGTTAGATAATGAATAATGCGTTTAACTGCTCTCATATGTGATTCTTTGGGATTTGCTTGAAATCGAGCACATAAACAAACACTCATCATAATATCGGGTCGACTCGCTGTTAAATAAAGTAAAGAACCTATCATACTACGATATAACTTTTGATCAACACTTTTGCCATCTTCATCTCTATCGAGATGAATCGTTGTGCTTATAGGAGTTGGTTTGGCAATAGTGTTTTCCAGACCAAAACGTTTGATTAAATTATAACAATATTTTTCTTGATTAATAAAAATTCCATTTTCAATTTGTTTAATTTGTAATCCAAGAAAATATGACAATTCTCCCATATGAGACATTTCAAATTCATTCGTCATTATAGTTGAAAATTCTTGACATAGTTTTTCATTTGTTGAGCCGAAAATAATATCGTCAACATATATTTGAACTATTAAAATATCTTTATTAGTTTTCTTAATAAAAAGCGTTTGATCTACTTTACCGATTTCAAAACCAGATTCTAATAAATAGCCTTTAAGACGATCATACCAAGCACGTGGTGCTTGTTTTAAACCGTATAACGCCTTTTTGAGTTTATATACATGATCCGGAAATTTTTCATGATTGAACAAAGGTGGTTGTTCAACAAAAACATTTTCTTTTAAGAATCCATTTAAAAATGCACTTTTAACATCCATTTGATATAATTTAAAATTATGAAAACACGCGTAAGCTAATAATATTCGTATTGCTTCAAGTCGGGCGACCGGAGCAAACGTCTCTTCATAATCAATTCCTTCTTCTTGATTATATCCTTGTGCAACTAATCTAGCTTTATTCCTTGTTATATTTCCTAGTTCATCTGCTTTATTTTTGAAAACCCATTTAGTACCGATGACTGATTGATCACTGGGTCTAGGAACGAGTTCCCAAACTTCGTTTCGTTCGAATTGATTTAGTTCTTCTTGCATGGCAAGAATCCCGTAGTCATCAGTTGAAGCTTCTTTTATATTCTTAGGTTCTATGTTAGAGAGAAAAGCTACATGACCAACTTGATTTAGTTGATGTCTAGTTTTAACATTCGTATTAACTTCTCCAATTATATTTTGCACAGGATGGTCTCTTAAAATTCTAGGTGGAAATTTTATTATATTAGGAGTAACGTTTGTATTGGTTTCATGAATATCAAAATTTTCATTTGTATTACTATTTTCATTCTGAGTAGTTTCATCATCAGAATCAATAGTAACACTTGGATTTATATTTTTAAAATTTTCGTTGAAAGAAACATGTAAACTTTCTTCAATAATTTGAGTTCGTTTATTATAAATTCGATAAGCCTTGCTTCGTTCCGAATATCCAACGAATATTCCTTCATCAGATTTTGGATCGAATTTGCCTAGTTGATCTTTAGTATTTAAAATAAAACATTTAGAACCAAAAACTTTAAGATATGAAATATTTGGTTTTCTTCCATTTAGAAGTTCATATGGGGTATTCTTAGTTAATGGTCGAATAGAAACGCGATTCAGTACATAACAAGCAGTAGCTACAGCTTCTGCCCAAAAGTGTTTCGATAAAGTGGTTCCATTTAGTAAAGTTCTTGCACATTCTTGTAACGTTCTATTTTTCCTTTCTACAACTCCATTTTGTTGTGGTGTTCTAGGAAATGAAAAATTATGGTTAATACCTTTCTTGTTACAAAATTGTTCAAAAACTTCATTTTCAAATTCGCCTCCATGATCACTTCTTATATTTTTAATTTTCAATGTTTTAATATTTTGAATTCTTTTAACAAAATCTTTAAAATTATCAAAAGTATCACTTTTATTTTTCGAAAAGAAAATCCAAGTATATCTAGAGAAATCATCTACAATAACAAACACATATCTATTATGATTAATAAACTGTACTTGAGTTGGACCAAAAATATCCATATGTAAAAGTTCAAGTGGTTGTTCTGTAGATATTACTTTCTTTGATTTAAAAGAAGATTTTGTTAATTTTCCTAATTTACATGCATCACAAAATATGTTAGTTTCGAATTTTATATTGGGTAAACCTTTAACTAATTTATTTTTAGCTAGTTTGTTGATGGTATTAAAATTGATGTGACAAAATCGTTTGTGCCAAAGACAAGAATCGTTTTCTTTAGCCACTGGACACAAATTTGAATCATTATTAACGTTCATATTTAAGATGTAAATATTTTTATCTCTTTTTCCTTCGAAAATAATGTTGTGAATTTTATCAAAAATGTTACATTTATTTTTTGAAAAAGTTATATTAAAACCTTTATCGCATAGTTGACTAATACTTAATAAATTATGTTTTAAATTTTTAACTAATAAAACATCAGTAATGAGAGGCAAATTAGATGTACCGTTGCTATTGACATTGCCTTCGCCGATAATATATCCTTTTGAGTTATCTCCAAAGGTGACTGCTCCTCCATTTGAGTGTATAATGTTTGACAACATTTCTTTGTTTCTAGTCATGTGTTTTGAGCAACCGCTATCTAAAATCCATTTTCCTCTCTTCTTATGTGGTACCTGCAAAAAGTTTATAAAAAGTTGGTACCCAATCTTTTTAGGGTCCTAAGAGTTAGATCTTAGGAAGCCAAACCCATACGGGTTCAGAATTCCCTTTATAAACATAATTTTTGTTATTATGAACAGTTTCCATAAACATTTTGATATGTTTATTCCTTATCAATACATTATTTGTTTTTGGAATCCATATCTTAATGGTTTTTGTATTTGAATAAACTGTTTTCTTAATATCTTTCTTAACTTTATTATTAATCCTACTTTTAGCAAAATTATTTTGTTTCTTAAATCCTAGTCCAGATTTATTGTTAGAGGATTGAGAGTTTTCTAGTATACTAGAAAGATTTTCTCTTCCTTTATTGAAATTAGAAACATTTTTAGAAATATCATCAAATTTTATTTTAAGACTAGTTTTTTCTAACTCTAAATCCTTAATCTTAGATTTTAAACTATTATTTTCGAAAAGTAAAACATCATTTTTATTTTTCTGAATTTCTAGTTCTTCAGATATTGATGTAATTTGAGAAGATAAGTTAGAATTTGATTGTTGAGAAATTTCAAGTTCTTCTTCCAATATTATCTTCTCATCTTTTAACATATCTACTTCTAAAACTGTTCTATCTAACATTCTTTGCAACTCCTTATTTTTCTTTTTAAGTTGTTTTGTTAAATTTACTAATTCAGAATTTATTTCAATTAAATCTTCAAAAGTAAAATCACTTACATCGTCTGACGAAGCCATGAAGCATACATTTGCTTGTTCATTATCACTTTCACTCTCTGATGAGGATGATGAGTCAGTGTCGTCCCAAGTGACTGAAAAAGCTTTTCGTTTGGTTTTATCCTTCTTGAAGTTATTCTTTTTACGATCTGGACAATCCTTCTTCATGTGTCCATTCTTATGACATTCATAACATTCCATTGTTGAAGATGATGGTTTGTTGCTATTGGAGTTGGAATTATTTTTGTTTCCCTTGAATTTGTTTCTGTTGAATTTCAAAAACTTTTTGAAATTTTTAGCGATCATTGCCATATCTTCATTATCTGAGTCGGAATCATCTTTTTCTGCTTGGAATGCCACATTTTTCTTTTCTTGTGCACCATTTCGTTTTGCCTGCAAATTTACTTCGTAGGACATTAAATTACCTATCAATTCTTTTGGTTTTAATGTTGACAAATCAGTTGCTTCTTCAATAGCTAGGACTTTTCGTTCCCATTCGTCCGTTAAAGAATTTAAGATTTTTGTAACAACATCAAAATCAGTAAACTTTTGTTCTAATGATAATAAAGCATGATAAATATCCTGAAATCTAGAGTACATGTCATTTATAGATTCATTTGGCCTCATTTTAAAATTTTCAAACTGATGTTTCAACATTGAAATTTTGCTCAATTTAACTTTGTTCGTTCCTTCATGTGAAACTTTAAGAGTTCTCCAAATTTCATAACCGGAAGTGCACATGCTAACTCTATTGAATTCATTTCTATCTAATGCACAAAATAAAATATTCATAGCCTTAGCATTTGATGTAGCATCTAGTTTTTGTGTGTTACTCCAAGTTGAGTATTCTCCAGTAGGAGTTGTGTACTCACTTTGTATAATATTCCAGATATCAAATCCACTTGATTGCATATAGATTCTCATTCTAGTTGACCAATAATTGTAATTTATACCATTGAAAAGTGGAGGTCGTAAAGTCGATTGACCTTCTGTGAAACTAGAATTAGTGTGAGTGTTAACATCGTTAATTTGTGTGGTTGCCATATTACTAGAAATAAATATCAAATAACTTTGTGATGGTTATAGGATGACCTTGCTCTGATACCAAATGAAAGTGTACGTGTAGTACTAAGGATCGTGTAATATGGTATATAAATGCGGAAACTGGTAATAACAGTAAAGTAAAAATTAAAGTAAGCACACCAGGAATTTTTATACTGGTTCGAACTTCCCGTTCTACGTCCAGTCCCAGAATACCCTCTGGATTTAAAATAAACCCCTCACTTAACCCGGAGGAATAGGTATACGACACCTGAGCAGCCGAACAGGAATTTTTCCGCCTCAACAACCGAAGAGGACTTCAGCCTAATATAAATTGTTTGTTGACGAATGTGTTCTAAATAACACTGATTGTCTTTATATAGTACAACTTTCCTATAATCAAATCCTCAAGAGTATATATGTGTGTGAAGATTTAGAAGGAAGATAATCACGTAGAATCGAAGTATATAAATTAAAACAAGGATTCTAGTGATATTAATTAAGAATGAAAACTTTTATTTACAGAAATGAATAGAGATTAGATTTCAGAAATATAAACAAGAATCAGTGATTGTAGAAGTGAATTGAATATGTTTATATAGTTGTAGAAGAGTTATAATCTTTCATGAAGAGTTTCAGTCAAGAGTTGTGTCCATATCTCTTGAAATAGAGGACATTCCTCTTCATGAAATGATCGCATCTCTTCAGTAAACTAGCCGTTATTCTCTGGTCGGTCGACCGGAAAATCTGGCCGGTCAGCTGAGTTCGAAATCGTACACAAAACAGAAAGTACCTGTGCACATAACACAGGGTCGGTCGACCGAGGATCCTGGTCGGTCAGCCGACCTGATGTTATTTGCACAGTGTACACTTATATATGTATAATTAACATGGATAAATTTGTGTGTATGTGTGACTACCTGAGGAATGATTTTAACAATATTCTAAGACTCAATAAAATAAAATATTCATACTAATCTCTGGATTGTAGTCTTATCTCCTTTGTAGTTAACAATATTCGTTTATTCTCTTTTTGTCGCTTTCATATAGTATTCTCTTTGTATTTCATCGTATGATCTCTGAAGCTTGTGTCATGAATCAAAACTCATGAATCAACAACTTTGACAATAGAGGAATCCAGTACTTCCTTGCCATAAGGGCTGCAAGCTTCTTCCAACGACTCCTGTAAGAGCAAATGCATCAATGGGTCAAGACCAATTTCGGATTAATGGTCTTTACCAATTCACCAAAATTCAAAATTAGCAACTAGTCCTAGCTTGCCAAAGCAACAGAAGAAGGCCAATATACTACTCACTTCACAAACATGCATGATCACCAATGTATGTACGAGCCAAAGCAATAGTAGAGGGCCCTGTTAGTATTTGACTTGATCATCTTAAAGAAAGAAACTCATACAAGAAGACTGGTCATCTCTATAGGTTTATTGACAGTGAATTTGATCCTAACTTGGATCATCGCTGAATATTGTGGTATTGAAATGATCCCAAAATTTTACCATGCAAATATAGCTATCATGTATGGAAGTCCAATCTGGTTAGTACATAAAACAACACCATGATATAACAATATTGAGGACTGAATTAACTTATAATACATATAAAAATAGACAAAAACAGATACGACAAATCTAAAATCAAGAAAACTCATTAACTTATTTAACTATTTGTAACCAATGAAGGGTAGGGAAAATACTGCCAATTTGTATAACCAATGAGAGCATCATCTGAATCAGATTTTTGTAACGAATAAATCAATGAATCTAATAAGTGAAGCAACAATTGTTTCTTGAAGAGAATTCATGCTATAAACGGTTGCCAATGATAATAAATCAGTATTAGTTCAGTCCAGTTTCAAGCGTTAGACGTATAATCTCTACAAATTGGGAAAATTCAACGCTATGAGCAATCATTAATTAGAAGAAGAATGAAGTTGTCGCTAATAGGAAGCAAGTAAGAGATAAGTTGGGTGTTTAGCTTTAGTTGGCCCTCTAGGTTTTCTTCTAGTGTTTAGCTTTTCTTGCATGTCTCTCGCTATCAATTACACCTCCAAAATTTCCTTTCGATTGAACTGCATTGTCTTTTATGGGTTGGCTTGTATTTCAACAATGTTGTTTTCTAGTTCAGTTTGTACTTGATTTTTTTCTAATGCTTGTGGGTTGTCTTTATTATGAATCTCATCGTCTACTTGATTGTTTTCAAGCTGCTCCTCTCTTCCACATTTCATTTTGTGTTTGTCGATTTCTTTTTGCATGCAACCTCTCTTTTTGACAATATTACTCCTCTTACTCTTTTTCTGTAGAAAACGGACCATTGTATTATTTTAAATATGTCTAATGTTGTGTATTTTCGTATTAATACTCTGTCTAATATTTCCATATTTTAAGTCTGGATTTTCTAACTTCATTCATAACTAACATAGTAAACAAAATTAACTTTAGATAAAAGGATCTATCAGTATACATAAAGAAGGTAAACTAAAAACAATAAGCTACAAATATATATCACATTTTCTGTGTCAAGTAATATAGGTTTTTCATTTTGGACCTTGATACTTGGTAAACATTATACATGTGTGAAATAGCCAAAAAAAATTAGTGAAAATTAACCCTGCCTCTGACAGGTTAATGAAGATATAAATTTAATCATACATATAAAGAGCCTTTTAATGGATCATTATGATTGCCATCTAAAGCCTGTCCTTTCAGAACAATCGACGTCTAATTCAAAAGTACATGCACAACATGGCCTCTTTGATGTTCAAGAAAACATAACAATAATAATGCCAACTGGTACTAAAACATATAGCACATAGATAATACCAGCAGATATTCAACCAAGTGAGCATATGCAAATTACGTGTGAAAATATTCCATTTGGTTCACCGCATGAGTACTGTTCAAACAATTTGGATAATGAACTGCAGACGTTAGCATGGATGATTCTTTCAGAGAATGTCACCATTTGAATGACGATATATGTGGTGGTTTACCAGAACTATCGGGTATGTACCAATAATGATCAATACATTTAACAGTGCTAGAGCATATTATAATTGAAGTGTCTTTTGGGCCCTAACTATGCAGGGATATATCAAGAGTTTCATATGTTATTCGTAGCTCCTCCTACTATATAATAAATAAAACAATTTAGCTTGCAATAAATTCATCTTTTACATTCACCTGTTACATAATTTTCTCTTCAGGTTCAAGTTTACTTCAGGAATTATCTACAGAAGATCCCCAGTACTCATAAACAATTTACATTCACCTGTCATTGAAATTATGTCCTATCGGTGCCAAAAAAAATTTGGCTTTAGAAGGAGCTAAAATATTGATCATTTGAGCTATTAATAAGGCTCCGTCATTGGGATATGAAGTTTATTTTATACCACATTTGAAGATTACTACTAATTTCCAACTAACGAGCTTTTATTAATATATTTATACTTCCAGAATAATAGCATTGTATTTAAATCTTTTTTTCAACTCATATCTATTCAGTTTAACGTTCAACAGTTGTTAGTTTGCAAAACTAACTAATTTTAGAAAAAGCTATTTCCTAATTTAGTGTCAAACCGTTCAATTTTTGTGTATTTTCAGTTTGTGGGAGTTAATGACAAAATTCGATTTATCTAGACGTTTAAAAGTATACCCTCAAGTGGTTCGAATTTTATTATAAATATCTAGATGCCCATGCCCATATGGTATAATGATTATCATATCATAATTGTAAAGAGAGCGATGTTATGTACAATATTATGCAAAATATATCATTCATTGGGATTTATCACCGAGTGCTTATCAACATCAACAAACAATACCGACAATTAACCATTAAATAAGACAATTACGGATCAAAGAAATGTTTGTTCTCTTTTACTATAGCAATATACTTTAGCACATGTAATGCGCATAAATAATTATACATCAAAAAAAAAATCGTATTATGAAATAAAATGTGTTTTGTGTTTTCTTCTTTTTATGGATACAGATTTACTATCGATTGAGAATGGATGAATATTGGATAAAACGTATGAGAAAATAAAATTAAAATAAGTTCCAAACGTCATCTGAATGATTTTTTTTTGTTATGAATAATTTATGCTAAGCACAATTGGAGCAATGCACAGCAATTTCGCCAAGCCTGAAGTATTTGATAGATAAAGTAGAGAGTTTACAATAGATAATAAAGTTACTTGTTACTGAAGACTAAACTGAAGGAATCTCACCAATATAATCAACAGGCAATTTGTATCAAATTTCTCTCAATTATCAAACATTCAGATTTTCCTACGTCAGGTTTCTATTTGATTGTCCAAATGATCTCAGCTTTTTCTTCGATTTTCTTTTACATCACGATGGACAAATTAATTATATATCAACTTTTAACTTTAATAGCCGTGTTTAATTTATAAAGAAACATGGTTCTAATTTCTCATTCAATGTCATTGATCGACCACTAGAGGACAGTCAGATTGATCCATTGAGGATCTTGATATTATGCGGAGTAACCAACAGTCGATTAGTATAGTTTTAGGATGATGCAGGTTTTATACTAGTCAATCAGCGCATCTCGATAAATCCGGCCGGTTGTAGATGTTATCTTTACTTGCTCAAATTAATTTCTTTTCCTTATCAAGTTGTAGAAAAAATTATCTACTTATATTTTAAGGACAGTTTGGTTAAAGTCCTAATAAGTTTCAAAATACACAAAACATCATTGCTAAAAAAAGTATGTAAATTAAGTCCTTAGAATTAAGTTACAGAATAATTGCATACATTTATGTAATTATTCAGTGAATAATTGTAGACATTCCTGCAATTATTCACCAAGAAATTACAGACGTTTCCTATCATTCAAAAAAAATTATGGAAATTTACGCAATTATTCGCTGAATAATTGCAGATATATATGCAATTTTTGAATATTAATTGAATAAATGTCTGCAATTATTCAGTAACTTAATTCTAGGGACTTAATTTACAATCTTTTTTTGAGAAAGAGTTTTCGTGTATTAAGTTTGATTGTAAGGACCTGAACCTATTCACTATATTTTATTTTTTAAGGAAGACAATGAAAGTATAAACGTACATTGCAACAACCTAGAAAATAATTTTGCTATATCATGTGCAACTTCAGCAATTCCAAAGGAAGAAAATTTATCAAATGTTCGTAATTTTCGTTTACCTTATGCTTTATTCATGTAGAGCTCTTTTACAAGCTACAACTTTAACATACGTAAATCTTTTTTATCTGTAGGTTATTACAAATACAAATGCATTATCATGTGATAAAACTAAGCTCCCTGTTACCTTAGGATTTCATGTGATAAAATTAAAATACGATATCAGTAAAATAGCAAACACAAATGTTATTCTTAGTAAATCCGAGCAGATAGTTTACTAGAGCGACAATTTACTAGAGCGATGATTTCTAGAGCAAATAATTTACCAAAAATCCGAGCAGATAACCTAGAAATTTCGGCCGGCTTTGGAACTACTGAAGAGCTGGATCGAAGATGGCGAGCTAGATCAAAGAACGGAGATGGCGAGCTGGATCAAAGAACGGATATGTCGAGCAAGATCTGGCCAGTGAGATGAGCGAACAAAAATTAGTTGCTGTTATTGAGGTCTTGGGAGGAAGACGAGAAGCGATAAAGTATTTTGAGAGGGAGACGAAAATTTAGGGCGGGGTATTTTCATTTTTGGGGCCAAGCGTTACGTGTGTAAATGGAGCAAATAAAGTTTTAAAGGGTAAATAATTAAGGATAAACAATAACGCTTTAGAATAAAGTGTTATTAATTGGCGCTATTAATAACTTACTTTCTTGTAGTGGGGAAATAGTATCAAAGTATAATTTTACGAGTCCTAGGGTCTACTTGCATGAAGGATTAAGGATATTGATGAAGTAAATACCAAAGTTCGAGGAAACTTCAAGATATTTTGATTTTGAGAAGATGGTAGTATGGTTGGTGAAGTGAGCAATAAGATGGCAAACCCACAAAAAGGATGTTGGTTGACTCAAGTTTAGAGAAGGTAAGATAGGCAGTAGGAAAATTATTCAACCAAGCTAATTTTCTGAAGAGTTATTCTGAATGAGCATAGTTTATAATTCTTACCTATTACCGTATAGGAATGCACAATTTATCCCATAGTCGGGTGTAATAATTGAAGTAATGGATAAACCTTATATATTAGAAGTCAAGGAGGTAAGTTAAGTCATAGTTGAATAGCATACTAGAAATATCCATCTTAGTTTATTAAGGATTGTTAGGGATACACCATCATTAACTTCAATTGATAATGCATGACAGCTTCCAACAGAATTTTCTTTTAGGGTTATTGGGTTGTAATCGCTTGTTGTTTCCCTTAGGTTAATTGAAAAGCGTATGATATGGTTTAAGATATGTTCTTGTTTTATCACTAGGTTGGTTTTGTGGATGGGATTAGACATCTATATAAATATATATGTACATTGAGAAACAAGGTAAATAAGGAATCTCATAAGAACACTTAACTAATGATAAATTTTAGGTAAGACTGGAAGTTTATAAAATAAACTAGGAAATTAAGTTAGCAACTAGAAATTAAAAATGCTTTAATCTCAAAAACTTTAGGATTTTGGGAAAAATAAATTTTAGCAAGTAGAGGTTTGGGAAGAGTTGTTGTGAAATCACGGGTCACTATCCCTATGCCTTCAAAGCTAAAATTTATAAATATGCTTGTAGGTAGTTTGTTGTTTTAGAATAAAAGAAAAAGGTTCCCTAAATCTAAGATTAAATGCACAATACCAGAGTCAATCATATGCACTAACTCATAGACTGAGTACTTATTACCTTAAGACATGGCCTGATTTGTTTTAAGGATGAATTCGACTAATGTTTGGAAAAAAACTGTGTTCAAATGCTTTTGAAATCCTTTGTTTAAATGCTTTTGAGAAGTTAAGTTCAAATGTTTTTGGGAAGTTTTGTTCAAGTGCTTTTGAGAAAAAAAATGGTGTTTAAATGTTTTTGGGAATTTGATTTTTAAACTATTTTACAAGTTTGATTGGAAAGGAAAACAGATTTTTAACAAAAAATGAAATTTTTTCAATTTTTCCATAAGCTTAATGTAGGGCAGGTCGATGTATTAGTGAATGTGAATTTTATTGTCCGACAAGGGTGACAATATACAAAATATAGATAATACATGGGAAAATACTTTTTTAGCATTGGAATTTCTATTTCCATACCTTGTTGATAGTAAACAAAAACTTTTGGTTAGGATAATTATGCTTTAATATCCAAAAATAAATCTCCTTATGCAAATTGTATTTGGAAAAGTTTTGAGGGCAGAAGAGAAGGTTCTAAGGTAAAACGGAATAGGTAAGAAGGTTGGATTTTTTTAAATTTTCCACCTGAATTCCTTTTCCGACATAGGAGTATAGATTCAGAAACTGGATTTTAAGAACTTTTAAATGTTAAAAATTGTGTGCTAGGTTTTGAATGTGTAACAACCCCTAATTTTGATTAACATTACTCGAAAGATTTAATTAGATAAATTAAATAGAATATTGTGATGATTAGATTGATAAGGGAATTGAGATTTGAATATAATTAACTAAGGTCGAGCCTTATTTGATGCTAGCAAAGGACTTATTCCTTTTCATTCACATTTTTATAAAAGAAAAACAAATCAAAAGAAATTGCTAGCAAAGGATGACCATTAAATACCATCAAAATCATGAAAATCAAGTAGAGATTCAAGCAGGAAAGCCAAGAAGATTAAGCGATAATCAAATCTCAAAATCCATTATCCAAACAAGGTGAATAATAGCTCAAACCATCTCATGTTTATTGTCTTGTGATTATTTAGATTCGGGTTGAATTTGATGCCGAGTGTTTATTGCTGATTTGATGATATGCCATGTTTGATGAATCATAAGTTATAAGAATATTTATGAACATGATTATTTTGGTCCTAAGATTTAAATCGAAGATATATTTC
Source organism: Allium fistulosum (assembly GCA_030737815.1). Classification (NCBI taxonomy): domain Eukaryota; kingdom Viridiplantae; phylum Streptophyta; class Magnoliopsida; order Asparagales; family Amaryllidaceae; genus Allium; species Allium fistulosum. The sequence continues at coordinate 755,487,391 of CM060908.1, read as the reverse complement.
TCCAAATGCTATGATTTTTGAGTATGATGTTTAAAAGATGAATTAGGAGATGGGTTTTTATTTTCATAATTTTCCTAAGCTTATGGAATATTTTACGACTTTTTAAAAGTGGAAAACATGTTAATTCTGGTTTAATTTAATTAAGTCATTAAATAATGATTTTTCGGCCCAAAAATCTTACATGATGAAAAGAATAACATTTTGGGATTTATGTGAATTTCTGAGATTTTTCTCAAATATATTTGAAGAGATATGGATTAAATAAGAAAGATTAGTGTTTAATTATTTAATTAGTTAATTATGTAAATTAACGTTTAAACATATATTTTTGCCTTTGGGAGATAATGTGCGGCGGCATAGCTGTAATTAAGTTGAATTTTTTTCCGTAACCAACCATATTTTGACATATAAAAGAGATTTGTTGAAAAGAAACCATGCTTATTAGGCAGAAATTTAGTTGTAGTGATAATTACAATGATGCCACTTCCCTTTATATTGCTGCCGCGCTTATCGTCCCTTCGATGTCGTCGAAAGGAAAGCACATGGCACTATTTCAATAATGCGGAGTGGTTTCAAGCTCGTCAAGGTCAAGTAAAAGCGACGGTTTCATTGTGTCGATGAGGTCACTTCGCACATCCATGTCGCGTGTTCTAAAATATAGAAAGAAGGGTCATCGAGCTTATCAATACTTAATAGCATCGACATGATTCGTATCATTGCACTTCTCATGGTGCCGCATTATTTTTGTCACCGCTCTTCTATAGATGCAGAGAGACCGTGTCGCCACTAAACAATAGCGTCGACATGGACTATACATGTTATTTTAAAGCCATAGCAAAGCTGCCTCATCATCGATGTAGACGGTGTCGACATTGTTGAGAATCGATGTTGTCATTATTGAAGAAGCGCATGATGCCACATGTTCACGTTGTTTTCCAATAAAGGCGGAGAGCCTTATATCTCAACGTCGACATGATAGGATGTCAACGTTGATCATTGTAAAATGTTTTAAACGGTGATAAACCCAATATCATTTTCATACAAACACGTGGCAATATAAAAAGGGTTTTACATATGGCATTAGACTTTGAAAATACAAAGAGATGATTTCCTTGTTTAAATTATGGTTTAAGGGTAATAACCATACATCATTAAGAAAATGATCATAAGGACTTTAATTATGGATGCTTATGTTTTGGGTTTACTGGATCATATATTATATATGCTATTGTTATCATACTCACTTCATTTATGACCCATAACTACATTTTGGGGTGTTAAGGGCAGGATAACCAGCTAGGTTGATCCAATAGTGAATATAAATTTACTTAACTTCCGTGTGAGTAGATTTGCATCCAAGAGGTCAGGTAGACCAGAATATAGAATGCCCAAAGCTGATTATAAGCTTATTGAGTTAGATAGGTTCTTAGTTAGCCCATTAAAACTATGTTATAAGAAATGTTATTGGTTGGAGCCGATAGGTTCTTAATGATCCCATAAAAAAATATGTCTGGAGTGTTATTGATAGAAATCAATAGGTTCATTAGCCCATGAGAACTATGATTTGAAAGTTGTCATTGGCAGAAATCAATAGGTTCATAGTGATCCCATGAAAAATATGATTGGATAAAGTTATCAATAGAAACTAATAGGTTATTGGTGATCCGATGAAAAGTATGAAATCAGACAGATAGTCCGTAAGATTGGAACAGTTATTAGTATGGTAGAAACCAACATGTTCATAGTGATTCTGCTTTTGTGTTGTAATGACAAGTTGTATTAAGTGCCAGATATTTGACTCTTATCATCCAAAGGGGCATCTTGATATGTCGCTCTTGGAATATGTTGTAATAATTATATTTTCTTTGAATGTGGTTTGCGAATTGAGATGAGAAAATTTATTCATGTGTTTTAGGTATTATCAAAATGATTAACACAACCGCATTTTGACATTGGAAATTAATAATTATGGATGACTATCGCATCCGTACCACTTAGTTTCGGGCCTCAAAATGAGGGATATTACATTTTGGTATCAACGCATAAGTTTATGTAAACTTAAAAGGAATTTAAGCCTAAAATATTTTGAAAACATAAGCCAATGAATCAAAGAATAAGATTAGGATTGGGATAACACAATAATAATGTAATTGTATTTTGCTATATATAGGTATGTATTCCCCTCTCTCTTAGACCATTCTTCCGTATCTTACTAAGGCCCGTTTGCAGATTTACGAGAAAGAAAGGTATGGAAGCAAGAAAAGAAAGAGTGAATCTAGGTGGAGGAAGCACCACAACTAACAAAAATGCTCGACCCAATACCAAGAGACACCAAGGTCGACAGACAAATGCTAATCCAAACACAAATGCCAATGTAGGTGCCGAAACCCCACTAATAGATATGGGGACGATGTATCAGTTCTTCGTTAACTTGATGCAAGCTGGAGTGGCTACATGAGTAGCTGGAAGAAATACCGTGAATGCGGGCGGAGTAAATCTCGTGGCGCCAGTTGGCAATAACTACACCAAGATGAGTAGAGATTATAGCAGTTTGGGTGGGAAGCCTTTTCTGGGGACTGAAGATGTTGTAGAAGTGGAAAATAGGCTTTTGCATTCTAAGAGAATTTTTGCTGATCTTGGTTTGGACGATAAGCAGAAGAGAAGATTGGCTTCGAGACAATTGCAAGGTGCAGCATTGTTCTAGTGGAATGGAGTTATCGTGGGTGTGCCAGAGGAAGAGTTAACTTAAGCATATTTCCGAGGGAGATTTGAGGAGAGATTTTTGTCTGAGGTAGCTACGTCCGTTTTGCTTAGGAAATTTATGGATTTGGAGCAGGGAGAGATGTCAGTGTTGGAGTATTCTACAAAGTTTGATGAGTTGTCCAGGTATGGATATGCCAATGTGGACACTTTCATTAAGGTTAACGAGAAGTTTATCCAGGGGTTAAGGCTGGAAATCACTAAGGCAACCATGCCACATCTCCAAGATCCTTAAATGTAGTAGTGGAGATGGCGATTCGAAATGAAGAAATGCTTTCTACCTTCGGGAAAGAGAAGTCAACGGAGACTTAGGAATCCCGGAATAAGAAAAGAACATTCTTTAAGAAGAATGGTGCTCAGAAAGGAGGAGCAACCAAGAAAGGAAAGGCTGATCTGGTTTGCTATAAGTGTGATAAGAAAGGACATTTTGCTCATGAGTGCCGGTCTAGAAAAGGGAAGAAAGTTGATGATAAGAAAGGAGTGAAATTCTTCAACTGTGACTAAATGGGGCACTACGAGAATCAGTGTCCAAAATTAGTTAGAGCAGACAAGGGAAAAGTTTTTGCTTTGGAACCATCATCCTCTAGACCAATAACAGGTTGAAGACAATAATTTTGAAGATGGACATCTTCATAATGTAGGGTTGCTTGCCACTAACCTCTAGGGTGATTCCCGTATTATATATTCGAGTACATATGCACGTCCAGGTGGACCTGCATATAATCGCAACGTACATGCATTTATAGTTGCACCCGTGCAAGTAGATTTGGTAGCACCATAGTCAGCATAAATCGAATCAGAAACAACGATCGGGAAGACATTGTCTGGTAAATATTTGCCATTGTTGTTGTGCCAAATATTTGCCAGCCTGGTGGCAAATATTTACTGGACGACCAAATATTTACCACTGCTACATTGGCAAATATTTTCCACTTCTACATTGGCAATTATTTGCCACATTTGCCACTGCTACAATGGCAATTGCCACTGCTACAATTTCAAGTATTTGCCAGCCCGGCAAATATTCAGGACATTATTTGTCAGACAAATATTTTCCATTGTAGTTGTGGCAAATATTTGTCATGTTGTCAAATATTTGCCACCGTAAAAATTTATAAAAAAAAATTCATTAAAATATATCACTTATGAATCTTAATAGAAAGATAACAAAATTTGTGATTTAATGGTGAAAATGAAATTGAAATTCTGAAAGAATTAAATTTTAGGTGGGTGAAAAAGGCAGGGGAAAAACTGGAACAATGGGGGAAAACTCATTAAAAAAGAAGGTGTGTGTTTTTTTTGAAGAGAAGGAGGAACTCAGCATTTTTTTGACATTTTTTTGAGTTTAAATAGAATTAGCCTTAATATAAAAAGGTTTAGAAATAATTCATCATTTTATTTTATTTTGTTTATAAAAAAAACTATGACAGCTTTTGGAATAAAATATAAGAGTTTGTGCTAGTATCTAACATTTTCATACATTAACCATCCATTTGTTCATTCAATAGTAGTTTGCCACATAATAGAAGTTGAAAAAGATCACATACAAACCACCTTAAGATAAAATATGAAATACAAATTAAGTTTGATAACGATGATCATAATAAATCCATTATTTACTTTAATATTGAGCAAAACTTCATTTTCTATTGACTAGATTCAACAATCAAGAAAATAAAATGTAGATAAAACTGGATCCTACCACTTTGACCAAGCAAGTTTTTATTTCAATGGCATTCTCTTATAGATCAAACCAAGTAAGAACACTCATGTATAACTGTAAATGAATGTACCTAATAAAAGGATAACTCAAAACAGATCAGCAAGTATGTAAAATATGATGTAAAACGTGGGTTTTCGCATCACGGTGCTCGCATTACTATTTTGTAAATAAAGCAATTCCATGCTACCTTCGAAACAACAAACAAACTAAAATAGTAACAAACAAACTAAAACATAATGAACCGAATTAAATAATAATAAACAAAACCAGCAAGTTTGAATATTATCACTTGTCAGCAACAAACTAAAATTGTAATGCAAGCATCTGTCAGTAACTAAAATAGTAATGCAAGCAAGTATGTAAAATCATCACCTATTAGTAACAAACAAACTAAAAACTAAAACATGATGAACTTCATTTGAGCAAAAAAGATCATCGTTACCAAGGTAAACTATATTCAACCTTTAAAATTTCCAAGTACACCACCTGTTAGGATTCAAAAAGTATAACATCCCAACGTGTATTGATAGTCCACTTCTAATCAATGGCCCGAAGCCTCCTCCTCGTCTGCAAAGAACTAATTCGAACTCTTTGTAAAAACACCCAGTTATGCCTGTTCAGTTCCCAGCTCATTCAGATTAGTTCAGTATTGAATAGCTTCAATTTACTTTCAAAAGCAATTTAGATCAGATTGTCCAAATCAGTTGTCATTATTTAGTCGCTTTCCATTGCTCAGCTTTCTTGGACATCCATGCCTCGAACTAATTGTTACTTGGAAAAAAGGAGAGAGTGGGAGAATATAGCATGAATATTCAAGAACGAATTTTGTAAAAGGATTTGGTAAGTTAAATAAAAGGTGATTCGCGAAATAATTGTTACTTGTTATTTTTCCTATTATATATGCTTTTCTTTCTTGATCTTGTTGTGGAGAGAATCTAGAGAAGAAAAAACATACTGATATAATATGGGTAGCTATAACTCGTTATATGTAACTAATCCTAGTTAGAAGTGCAAAATATTTAAAAGTGTGTACATACTCTTTGCAGCATAAAGAAACTGGTTGGAGTCTTTCTAATGATCGCAGCTCCTCCTGTTTCAAATGAATTTAAATGAGAATTCAGTCAATCCAACATACATTATTATGCCATAATGAAGCTATTCGGGTTCAGCATGTCTTTCAAAACTCTATTATCCGTAACAAAATGGTGCTCAAACCGATGCTCAAGGTTATACCAATGTAAGGTTGATATTCTAGTTTTTTTTAACAAAATAGAATAGTAGATATATAGAACTAATGCTTCTCTTAACATTAAACTCCACACAGAAAATTCAATTACCATATAAAAATTAATGTCAATTTACATGTCTAAGACATTAATGATTTTAACTTTTGTAAAAGGCATTACTGACGTAAGTTTTCATGTATATGTAAGTAAGTTACCTATTTATTTACTTTATCCATTTTTGTCCACCCTGAAATAAAGATAATTTTAACCATTAAATTCCATAAAAAAATCGCTTATCAGATGCTATCATAATAGTAAAATCAAGGTCATAAATCAAAACATTGACCTGAAACTTGCAACTAATTAAGTTACTTCATTAGGCAGCCTATGTCTCTGCATATTTTACTTGGTTACAAAAGCTAAATTCTAGATGATCCCTAGCATTTTGTTCAAATGTACACAAAATCAATTTCAGCCACAACTTAGTTAATCCAGGTGACAATATTTTACAAATACAAAAGCTCTTTATTAACCCTGTCAGCACAGTAACACAACAGGGTGCTGATGTAGCCAATAGGCGGCCACAAAGCAATCTAATATGTATTATCACATAATTTGTATTTAGTAAACTGTTGATGCAATCCTTGAATGTTCAATTTCTTAACTTTGAAATAAATTTTGAGTACGCTCTGCTAGTTTATTAATCATCTGTATATTATACTGTCATACCAACAATGCACCCACACATGAATATAGATGATGTGCTAGCTATTTGTGAGAGTATTTGTGTAAATTGAATAATGATTGAAATGGCGCTTTTGGGTGTCTTTCAGTGAATTGTATTGATAGGCCATTATAACGTAATCATCACATAAATAGCCATAAAAGTTATAATAATTTTCAAATCCAGAAACCTTCCATAATTGTAAAATAACAAATAATAAGGTTAATGTGATCATTTAAGCCATGGGATGGCATTTTCCTTTTTTTGTTACTCCTTACTTGCTCAATACCCATAAGATATTTCCATAGTAGTTAGAGATCACATTAACCTCAGAACCAAATTGGTGGTAAGTTTATAGAGTAACACTGATGTGCAACTACGCTCAAACTGGAATCAATGTAGTTCTGCTTGCAAATGAAACTCCTAACCAATTATGTAGGTCATAGTTGCAACCGATATAATCGAATAAATTAAAAAGATAAGTAGATTGTAGCTCGCTTTATCTTTGACAACAAATTTAGAAATAGATCAACCACCAGCAATATAAAGAATAACATGAATTAGGATATTTCATTAAACTTAACCTTAATCGGACAAAACTGACAATTGATTATAGATCTTGAACGGTGTTCGTTGAACTAATCTTAATCGCAGCTAAATAGCCGGAGAAGAGGGTGGATCTGGAACCATACAGAATAACCCTAGTTTGTGGGATCACACTGATGCTGGAAAAGAGTATGGATCTGGAATCGGAAGGGACTGAGCAACGGTCGGTCGTGAGAGAAGGCGATGGGGAAGATGATGGATGTTGAGTCGGGTTAGATGTGGAGAACGGTAGGAGAAGAACAGAGGGAGATATGAGTGTGGTGGCTTTTTAGGTTTTATTTTATTTTAGGAGAGAACGAATGGAGAATAATAGAGGTGAAAAGAGAAATGCGAAAAGAAGCGAGGCAGAAGGGCATTTCGGGTATTTCAAAAAGACACGGATGAAATTAGTTAGGGGAATTCTCTTTATTAGCAGTAAAGATGGTGGCAGTAGTGCTTTCATTCTAAAAATCTTCGATTTACAAGGACTACTCACTACTAATCCTAAGGGTGATGCCAAACAGGATGTAGTAGGAGGAGTGCCTTTGATTTATCCTTCAACTGGACAAGTGTTTGATATTGCATTTCTATGACCACGTACATCTGTTTGGTGGTGTAGGAGGTAACCCCTCTTATATTTAACACCCTCCCCTAAGGCGTATGAACTCGAGGGTTGTACTTTTGTGGAAATCAAAAGTGCGTTGTTAGAAATGGAAATGTGGCATTCTAAGTGAAATTTGCTTTGTGAAAAGTAAAGCTTGGCTTTGTGAAAAGTAAAGCTTGGCTTTGTGGAAAGTAAAGCGTAACTTCACGTGCCTCACATCTCAGAGATGATACAACACACTACATGGTCCGTAGGAAATATTACAAGATTACGGGCTATCGGATAATCGTGGGTAAAAGGTGCTACAACCTTAGAATTTAAAATGGAGTAGTGTAGTAGCTAGCCTGAGACGGGTGAAAAGTCACTGGGCACTTTGATCCATCGGTGTTGAACAAAATAGTATATGGCTAACCTAAGACAGGTGAAAAGTCACCGGGCATTATAATTGTCAACTGAGTGTCCGCAAGGAAGGAAATGGCCAGTAGTTCCTTATCATGTTGGAAATCCAATTCAAATACAAGTTTTACGGTTTTGATTGTATTCCTAAAATAGTTGTAATGCCTTGCAAACATTTTAGCTACCCATTTGTATCATATACCCCGTGCTCGTGTATTGGTTCCTTCTTTATATATTTATTTGTAAAGTGTTTTCAAACCCATGTCATTAAGGATAATATCAAAATATTTCGTTATAAAGTATATTGGTTATCGTAAGGTAAAAACTCATCTGTATTTATGTTCGGCGTGGTCTTACGATGTATCCTTTCTTTTCAAAAAGGTTTTTTTGGCATCAATCTGATCTATGACACTGCCATATATATTTATAATTTGTGTTTATCATGCTGGTTTGCCGAGCCTGGTCCGAGTATTTTTAGTACTCGGGTCATATCCGAGTAGTTTCAGGCTTAGCTTTAGACGCTTGGAGTTTCCAAAGGAGAGTTGGAGATCTTCACAACGTATGGATGTAGATTATATTCCCGCTGCATTTGTTTCATTGTTTTGGGTTTTCAGCATTTGCAAGGATATGTGTTTATAACTGTCCAGGTTAAGCTTAGGTTAGACTCGGATATATGTATTTCAAATTTTCTACTGTAAAGATTATTGATATTATAAATTATTACATTCGTGTGAGATTCTATTCCGTCTTTATTTTCTTTTACCCTTAACAATCGGTTTTTTGGCATTTGAATGCTTGACACACAATACAATGGACGTATTATTGTCGATTTTTTAGGGTCAATAATCTCGTTCGTTACATTTGGTATCAGAGCTTAGGTTGAGCGAACACCTGAGCCTGGTAGGTGTAAGACTCATCAAAGATATGTTAGTAGTGCCCTAGGATGAGTAACTCATTAGAGATAGGGCAAGAGACACCCTAAAATGAGTTTAAGTGTATTATATATATGAGCACATATTTTTTAGTGACTAATAAAATGTTTATTGTTGATTAGTCCATTGAGTGATTTATGAATTCTGGTCGATGCATGGTGGCCACATGTATTCGATAGGGATTCCTAAATACTTAACAAGGAAAACCGACACACTGTTTTTGAAAAACTATATTTTATTTATAAAAGAATCTCTGTCAAAAGGATATAGATATTTATATGTGTTAGTTTGTGGTTAAGGAAGTAATAACATTAAGTTATTATCATTTGTTAATTGAACAAACACCTTGTGAATTAAGTTTCACGATTTGATTATAAAGTGTTTGATAATAATGTTAGGTTAAGGATAATGAATTTATATAAGTTCATAAATGTGCATGTTGTATAAAAGTGTGTTTTACAGAAATAAAATGATTTTGTAAAAAAAATGGTTTTGAAAGCTATGTTTTATAAAAAAAAATTTGAAAATTTAAATTCTGGTATCTTGGAAAGCTTTGATAAATTTAAAATAATGACATTTTTGTATATCACTTATGGGGCCTGGAGTCTTTCGGGTAATGAGTTTTGGCTAAGTCCAAAAGCAGCACGAAAGGCATGTGCAGAGAGAGAAGCACAAGAAAAATTAGAACTATGACTTTATGCTGGCATCTACTATTACATATGCAATAAAGAAGGACATTATGTAGTTAGGTGTAAGGATAGAAAGGTAAAGAAGTGGAAGAAAGAAAAACCCATTCTGGATGAAATAGTCTGTATCAAGTGTAAAGGGCAAGGTCATTTCTTACATGAGTGCCCTAGAACAAAGAAGAAACCCGGAGTCACATCAGGAAAGGTAATGGGTTGCTACCAATGTAAAGGACTGGGACATATAGCTAGAGAGTGTCCCACATGGACTTGCAGTTGGTGCTATGAGGGGAAACATTTATAGAAGGACCGTTCGAAGAATAAGATGGGGATGGTTAACATTGGTAATAAGGGAAAAGCACCATCTACCTCGAAAAAGGCCCAAGAATAGTGTGTATAGCAATGCTAAGTATCTATATAATGATTGTGTACTCTCTAGGTTTATCCTTTAAGTCTGTAATACATGTTAGGGTTATGGTTGGATGTATATATTTTGATAATAATTAGTAAATCTCTTTTTAGTGGATTATTCTTTCTGTGCATTACTTATATAATCAATTTAATAAGGTATTCCGAAATACAAGTTTAAAGGGATTTTAAATAAAGAAGTGGCTTTATAAAGGTATTTAAACCAAAGTTAAAAAGATAATGTGAATTATTAATTGATAGAATAATTAGTGATTGTAAATTTTTATCAAGGTGTTTGCATTTAGTATTGGTTAAAGAGAGTATATTATAATATAAGGAGTTTATTATAAAAGATAATTTATCTTTTGAATTGAAATGGTTTCTTTGGAAGGAAGAAAGAAATTTTTGATTATATATAAAAAAGCATCTTTATAAAAAAATGTTTGAATAAAAGATATATAATGATATTTTAAAATAGTAAATTTTTTATTTGAATTCTTAAGAAAGTTGATTCAAAATAAAAATTATTTTGAAAAAAGAGTATTTTTAACAAATAAGTGCTTTGATAAATGAGATTTTGATAAGTTAAACTTGGTTGAAGATTTTAATAAAGCTCGTTTTATTAAAAGTTGTGTTTTTGTGAAACCTTTAAAAAGAGTATTTAAATAAGAAGAATAGCTTTTAAAGATATCTTCTAAATGAAGGTTTAAAATATTTAGGATATATAAAAAGGTTTAAAACATTTGGGTAGGATTTCATGAAATGTTTTCATAAATAATTTTGAAAAAAGGAATTTGATATGACTAAGTACGTATGAGATACGTAGATCATTTTGTTGCGCGATTTTGATCTAAGATTCGAGTACAAGACTTTGAGGTGTTTACATCGGTCCGAAAAATGATTTATCACCCGATTCTTGACGATGAACATTGTTGAAGGTTTGTGGTTGGGTACTTGAGTATTCTATCATAGTTGAGAGCTATGCAAGGAAAATGAAGGTTTCTAATCAAGAAGCTTGATTAGAGTCTGCACTAGAGGATGGAAGGATCAATACTAGTTCGAAAGTAAAAGTTGTGTATTCGAAGAAGATTGAATGCAATATTTTGTATGGATGATCTGTATATATCATATGATTTTTTTAAAAAATAATGTTTTGGGCAAACACTTTTTTGTTTTGGGTTGTGGTGAAATTTTGGGGGCGAAATTCTTTTAAGAAGGGAAAAATGCAACGACTCGTAATTTTATCACTTAAATCTCAAATATTTAATTAATTTTAAATATTCAAATAATTTGTTTTAAATGTTAAATAATAAATTTTAATTAATTATATAGTGATAATAATTCATTTCTATAGGTTTTATAAATATATGAACTCATTTTCGAAAGAAATTAGCTTCGTCGTGCTATTGTAGGTTGAAAGTATAAGTTGCTAGAATTTTTTTAAATGTTTTAAATATAACAGCCTTAATAAACTTCATATAATTATTAGATAATGATAGTAAGTGACTTATAATGGTTTTATAAATATATAAACTTATTTTATAAAGATATATAAACTTTGCCACATTTTGGCAGATCGACGTCGTATCTTTACAATTGGATTTCAATATTGATTAACATAGTTTTATAACTTAAATAATCTTTCTTTAATTATTTAAAATATATTAAATATATTTTCATGATTTTTTACAAATATATATATATATATATAGTTAGCTGAAAAGTAAAAATATGACTGGAATTTGGATTCCGGATTTTCAACGGTTTAACAAACGGAACTTGTTTGAAGTCGTTGCAACGTGTTTAGTGTCTTATGCACATACCTATACATGCACACATATGTATGTGCACACATATTCACATACACATTCACACTTAAATATCTCAAGTGTGAAAGCGGTTTTGGTTTGAAAAAGTTGCCTTTGCATCACCATAAATGCACATCCCTTCACCATTAATGCAAGCTACCTCCATTGTTAAAGAAAGGGGCAAGAAGTGATGGAAAGGAGGGTGATGAGAGGGGGGAGGTCACGGCTAAAAGGTGATGGGAAGGCTGCATGATGATGTTGGGATATATTTTCACTTTTACTTAAGGCTTAAGTCTTGAAAAATCTATAAATAGGCACCTATGTCTTCATAAATCCACACACAAATTCTCTTGAGCTCTCTCCTTCTTCTTGAGCCTCCTTAATGGCTTCTCATCTCCAATGAAGAAGTAGCACAAAAATTCACAAAGATATAGCTAAAAGAAATAACACACACATACACACACATATACATATACATATAAAAGGTCGAATCACTTCAAAACCAAGGCAAAAACACTCCCCTCCTCCCTATAAGTGCACGGCCTACACCTCCCGACTCAAGTTGGCTGAGCATCACCCCATTCCAAGGTTTGGCCGAGCTTGCAAGGAGTTCGAAAGGGAAAGCTATTATTATGAGAACATATCCTAACTTTAGGTTCTTTAAATCTTAAATTGATTTTAAATGATGGTATGCATGATTAATTTGTTAATTAAAATATTTGGATGAATAATAATTGATTTAATTGGTTTATAACTTGGTAGTGATAAAAAGAATTATTATAACTAATGATGTGAAAATTATATCCAACGGAATAGAAATGATTACTTTAAATAGTCATGGTTAATTCATGAAAAATAATCTCTATTATATTTTGAAATAATGTGGTATAAGGAGTATCAAGCCTCTTTTGATAAAAAAGATATTATTTTTGGAAAATCGAAATGGTTTTGGAAAAGTAAAGACGAGTATTTAATTTATGTACGAAAAAGTAAATCAAATGGTTTTATTTTTAAAATAATAGTTTAAAAGGTGAAAAATACATGGAAAAACATCACATGGTTTAACATAAAAGAATTTTGAATTAAAAAGATGGAAATTGAATATTATAATAATATAATATTAAAGATAAGAAATAAAGTGAAAATGATATTTTGATAAATTAGAAGAGTCAAAAATTTATTTAATATAGTTTAATATGGTACTAAAATGATTTGAAAGTGTTTCGGATAAATTTTATAAAATTTGACTAAAAGGTTAAAAATAAGCACGTTGCGATTCGGCAGTTCACGGTTTCGCGACCTGAAAAGTTAAACGAATGTGTAGGACAAAATATAAGTTAGAATTCTTTTGCAAGAATAAAAGAAAGAAAAAGGGAATTAGTGTAAAATAGAGAAACCACTGTATTTTGCACTATCCCAAAAGTAAAGAGATAATAAAAGAAATATCTTGCAGTCACAGATTATTGTTTATAGCATTATTTAGTATTAAAATATGGAAATGAATTTTTAGCACAGTTTTCATAACCAACCAAATAGAATAGAACTACTTCCTATAATATAAGAAGATAAGCAAAGAATTGAAGGAATCAAGTTAATTATTAGATAAGACTAGCAGCTATAAACAGAAATATACCGAGATCTGCATTTACTTCGCAGATAATAGAATAAAAGTAAAATAGTTATTATGATAAGTAAATTTGTGACAAGCGGACGTAATCCAAAGCTAAGCTTGTCATATAATATTAGATAATTAAAGTGAATTCAACATCATAATAAAAGAAGACAGAGTAGAATAGAAAAGAGACGCTTGTAATTATATTTATAATGTACAGATTATAAAAGAAAATAATAGCAACAATTACAAGTGAAATTATAACATAGGTTATAATTAAGTAGAAAAAACAGAAGAGGCTTATTTTAATAAACTTAAGACTTAAATTAAGTTAATAAGCAAGATAATAGAAGTGGCCCATACCAACAACATTCTCTTTCTGTCAGGAACCGATAGTCTCACAACAGTTAGGTGAGGCTGGGACAAGATTATGCTAATTAGGGTAAATAAGTAGCCAACATAATAAGAAAAGTAAATTAAATGTAAATTAAAAGATAAGACTTAGGGTCTAATGAAAGAGTGAGATGCGTTTGGAGCAGCCCAATGGATGAAGAGCCTAACGAAGCAGTTCATCACAGATTTCAGCATAGAAGAAGCACGCCCAACTTAATTATTTTGGGCTAGAAGGAAGTACGAGACTTCAACGGGACGTGAGGGTACTCTCGGATGGCCCTCTGGGGTAGGCGTAGTGAAGCAATCCTCCAGAGGTAGGTTTGTAGGTTTTCCATCAAAAGAGTATGCCTTGACTGCTTTTTGCATGGCAGGACTATTGTAGGCAGTCAAAAGGGGTTGATGTTTGGAGTAGGATATTCGTATGTCCCAGTACTTGCAAGTAAGTTTAGTGGGCAGGACCAAAAAGGATAGTCTCATGCGGATATCGGGCCAGCATCAAAACCAAGAGCGAGTTCGAGAAAGACTAGAGTTAAACCAACAGTCCAATGATACTTTCACTATTGAGACATTGGATGAGGGGTGCAGCCAATTTGATGTTTAGATTGTTTGCAGTAGGGCACATCCACTTAGCTCTTTAGAAGTCTTTCGATTAGTTAAGGGGTGGCTACGTGGGGCCATAGCCACGATAAGAAAAGAGACAGACCAAATAGAATATCTGTATTGTAGGCCGAACGAGGCAGTCCTTTACAGAAATAGAATATCTGTATTGTTGGCCTAACGAGGCAGTCCTTTACAGAAATAGAAAATCCCCGACTGAATTCCGTACAAGGTAGACCTTGTTAAGCGGGATTCAGGGAGTAGACAGAACGATTACGTATAGTCCTCAAGGTACGCACTGGGTGGTACATTGAGGATGTCCGAGCATTAGTATAGACTATTACGGACGTCGTTTTACGTTTTCATAGTAGACGACGGAAATCTGTATTGTAGGCCTTATGAGGCAGTCCTTTATAGATGTAGTCACAGAACGCCATGGAAGCCAGACGATGGAGTCCTTTGCGAGGAGGATACGGAAGGTACTATGGGTAGTACCTAGGACTAATGCGGTCATTGGGCATATAGCTACATATATATATCAGTTATTAGGTTTTAATCTACTAGGGAGTAGATGGGCAGGATTCACGCAGAGGCGAGAGTATTATAAACCCAATGAACCTAACATAACAGTAAATGGAAATAAAACGGTATATGTAGAATTAAGCTTAGAAGTGTATAATTTGTCCATTCACCAGAACTTTAGTTCTGACCCCCTCCTCATAACATCCTACAGGTTAGGTAGATGGCAGAGACTTCCAGCTTTGAGACACTTGTTTAGAAAGTGTTATTTTATTGGTGGTATTTACTTACTATTATATCTTAGTCAGTTCTACTGTGAGATATTTATCTGAGCTTTGATATATTTGTCTTTGCCTATTTGCAGGATACCGGATACCCAACTCGGGCTTCAGTGGGCTTGGGTTTTAGCATTTTTTGCAAAAAATCCGGACCCACTGGAACTTAGGCTATTACATTTGGTATCAAAGCCTAGGTTTAGGATTCCTAGGTAGATAGTGAGTGAACGTATTTGTATTTTTGAATAAAATATAAATATATTATGTATGAAAATCCATATAGTCCCCAATTATAGATTTTAACATATGGAAAGTTTTTAGAAGTATATTTGTGCTTAGTTTGCTAGTTGGGTTTGGGATGACCCAAGTATGTTGAGCCCTATGTTATTACCGATTTATAGCATACAAATAAGCCATGTTTTAAGAGAAAATTTGTATCCATATGTTATAGGAAGTAGGGAAGTCCTGTAGGGATAGCGGGGAGAGTGTTTTTATTTTGGAAGGAATAAGAGGTTTTAGTAAAATGAAAGCCCACTTTATGTCTAACCCAATAAAATGAAACTTTTGAATTGAAAAGTTGAAAAATATAATTTTTAACATATTTGAGGAATTAAATATTGGGTTTTTGAAAAAAATAAGTGGTACAAAATTTAAATTGGTTTTTATATGATGTAAATTTTGTTAAAAGTGAAATTCTTTTTGAAGAATTATAGAGCATGTATAGCTCGCTAGTTTCTTTGTAGGTAAACAAAGATTTTAAATATAAAAATCTAGAGTGTGTTAAGTATCGAAAATGTAGGTTACAACATTTAATGTGTAATAAATGTTTTCAGTAAAAATAAAGGAAGCATAGACTATGACATTATTGTTATAGTAGGTGACTCCCAAAGTAAATGTTTTTACATAGCATACGGGATTTATTAATATTTATTTTAATTGAATCCATATATTAGTATCTTTGGGTTGTAGTAACGGTGTTTTACGCAACATCTATTTTGACCCAAATGAGTTTTGGAGATAATCTCTAAAGTGGTTTGTATGTACACTTATTATTTAAATAAGTATATGAAAATATTTTCTAGTTATAAAGATGTTTTAAAAATGAGTTCTTTTGAAAAATAATGTACGATAAATTAATGAATTTAGTAGGAAATATTTTATGTAAGTAAATATAGAGTAAACATACCTTAATCTATTGGAATGAAATGAATAATGATATAATTTTCTATGAATCACAAATAAAGATGTTTTGTGCAAGTTATAAGGAATACGTGAAAGAGGTGTACAAGGTATGGAAGCACCATATTTTGTATAGCCTATTTCAATAAAATATAAAATAAATTCCTTATAATTTTACATAAACATGAAATCCTCCTTTAAAGGATTCATAGAAGGTTTTAGCGTTAATGGTTTCTCATAAGAGAAAGTAATTCCAATACATTAAGGTATAAAACCATTAAGTGTGGTAAGTTAGTAACTCCTTCATGGTTAAGTAGTTGGAAGAGTAGGAAAGTTGAGAGATTTTTAATAATATAATTGTTCTTATTTACTCTAGTTTTAGTAAATTTGAAAATCTATAAAAAGAAGAAGGATATTTTAAAAACATGTGAGAACATTTTTTTTAAAGTCAAGAAAAAAGAAAAATATTTTAAGAACAAGCAAGACATGTTTTTTAAAAAATGGTTTGGTGGAAAAGTAAATAAGTTTTTGAAAAGATAAAATTTAGAAGCTTTAATTTTTGAAGTAAAATGATAAATACCAAACCAAACCAGACTTTTAAATATGGAGTAGATATGAATCATTTCCTAGGTGTAACGGGAAAAGTATAAGGCTATAGCAATAATTACTCCTAAGAGCAATAATGAAAGTTCCCGTAAGGTGTATAGGACACTAGTGAAAACCTAGAAATGTTGCTTCATGTGTGTAGACTATAGAAGAATAGTGAAATGATATTAGTAAGATGATAAGACACACGTGGTAGTGATAGGTAGACCTTAGTTGGAGAAAGATGAAAGCTAAAGAGAGAATTTCCCCAAGCTTAGTTGCCTTTTTAGATAGAGACTGCATAGATTGAAATCCTTATCCATTGTAGTACATGGGACTTAATTATTCCTTTTTGAGCACGGAATAGAAGAGATGAATAGATCTTATTCGTCATGAGTAATACAGCGTAAGTTGGTAACAAGTAATAGACGGTAGGAGGAGCATATGAGTTACTTGGATCCCTAGTGTAGGACCTTTCTGTGTCAGAGTGGACATAGTCCTAGACCTTCTTGCCCTAGATGATAGCTATGTTTAGTTGCTGTATTAAAAGAAAAGTAAAAGCAGATATAAGGTAACTAAAAGAAAAACGGTAAGGTCTAAAGAAAGCAACAGAAACGTCAATAGAAATAAATGTGAATTGCAAAAGAAAAATACATCTTTTCCATAAATTAAGCTTGGGAAAAAGTTTGAAAAGAAAAATCTTTCTTATGTAAACCGTTCTTGGGAAAGAAAATAGAGATTTTATAGGATAGCGACATAAGTTCCAAGTACGGAGAGAGAGATACGCAAAAGTAAAACAGAGAAATGTGAAGTTTTCCGTTTTCAACCTTCTTTCTGACATAAGAAATCGAATTTGAAAAATTAGAATTTTCTAAAATTTGTAAACTAAAAGTTGTGTGGTAGGTTTGGACGTAAAATTTGTTGAACTATACTCCTATTCAGTAGGTGTGTGGGAAAATTTGGATGAAAAATGTTTTGAGTTTTCAAAAGATTGCATTCATATAGAAATTGCAAGTATATTTAGGATGTGTGCATAATGTTTTAAAAGGAATTTCTAAAAGAAAAAGTATTCATATAGGAGGTACCGCTTAGAAATTCTTGTACATGTGTATGTTTTATGATGTATTACACTTTGCACTATGCACGGATTGTTGCAAAATTGGTTGTACACTAAATGGTTGCTAGTGTAGAATGGATGCATGAAGGTTTGCATGATTGAACCCTTATCAGATTTCGGGCGAAATTACCTAGGGGGGAGAGAATGTAACACCCCGCGCTTTAATGATAAATAAAATCAATTGAATTAACATAATTGCAAAACAGTGAAAACTATAAATGTCAAATATACGCATTTAAAAATTAAGAGGTTACAAAGGTATATGCTACTAATGAGTGTGTGATTAATTGACGAATCAATCAATTAAAAGGGAAATTAATTAAGAGACATAGAGGCGTCAATTAGTAAGAGAATATGTCACTTTTATAACATTAATTAATTAAGGGATCTTCTAATAAAGGGAAATGTATGTGGAGAATAAATTAAATGATACCATACATATATTAATTTATAATTGACGCAATCAATTAATTTAGAAATTAATTAAAGACATTAAGTAAGCGTTAATTAATAAAAGAGAGAAACTTATATGTCAGTTAATTGGGTAATGAATTGGCAGTTTAAATATGTACAACTAATAAATGTGTGATTGAGTGACACATAGGAATTAATTTGGATATCGATTAAAATGGGAAAACATGTCAATTAATTAATTGGCAATTAATTTAGCGTTTTAAAAAGGGTGTCAATTAATCAAAGAATATGTCATCTTTACAATAGCTAATAATGTAAATTAATTAGGTAGAAGAAAATGCCAGTTATAGGATTATTTGTTTCCAAGTTAAAAAAAAATTGGAACGCGTACAAAAATCAAACAAAGTAATTAGGTTTATGATGTAGGTAAATTAATAAGAATAAATTAAAAAGTATAACTTTTATATGCATTCAATTAATAGAGGTATTAATTGACGTGTTCAAATAGGTAAGAAATTATAACGTATAAGAATCAATTAATATTGGATATATATATATATATATATGATCTAATTAATTGGATAATTAACGGGAGAATCTTATTTAGAAGGAAACGTGAATTAATATGGTCATATAACAAAGGAAAAAATGAATAACGTTGGAGAGTTATACGTTATAAGCTAACGTAAACAAATCAAGTTCTGATAGTGAGGATTGTTTTTAGGGTTAATCGGATGGTTCCTAGTTGTTCACTGCACCTATAAATTGAACGTAACTTAACCCTAGCCCACACTATTTTCTCTGAATCAGCTGCCATCGTTTACAACCAACTCCTCTTCTCTTCTTCCTCTTCCTTTCTCCTCTGTTAATCAAATCTTTCCCCAAACCAAAAATAAAATTAAGCAAGGAAATACATACAAACAAATCAGAGAATTGTGCAAACAAATTAGAGAATTTACATCGAATCAAAAAGGGGAAAAAGCGGAGAAGAGCGTAGAAAATTAAAAGGGATAGAGATTAAAGCTAAGGACGACAAGTGAGTGGATTTAATTATATATCTTTTACGTTTATGATATATTATCGTTAGATTCCCGTTAAATAATTTTATTTAGTATTTGTTTTCAGTAATTAATTCTGTTAATTAGTTATGTTGAGACTGTAAATTGTATAAGAGAGCTTATATTTATTTAATATTAGGCTTGATAGTTAGAGAAAGACGTAAGCCTAAAAGTAAGAAGTTTACAGTTGATTACATCTATTTTAAAGTAGAAATTTAGCCTGTAAATGTTAGCTTCTTTTTATTCCTTTTTACGCGAATAAAATAGTAAAGAGAAGAATTCGCAAATACGGACTAAAATAAAAGAATACTAGATTTACAGAAATTTGATGTAAAATAAGAAAAACTGAAATAAAAAGAGAAAGATAGAAATTTACAGTAATTCTGCTAAAACGAGAGTAATAACTTAAAGAAAAATCTAATAACTTGATTTGGAAGTACGTGACAGATTAATTGGTTGGTTTAGAAAATAGAATACATTTCTATAGTTTAATATTTAAAAAGATAACGATAAACATAATTGCAAGAATAAAAGAAAGAAAAAGGGAATTAGTATAAAATAGAGAAATCACTGTATTTTGCACTATCCAAAAAATAAAGAGATAATAAAATAAATATCTTGCAGTTACGGATTATTGTTTATAGCATTATTTAGTATTAAAATATGGAAATGAATTCTTTTTTCTAAACCAACCAATTAATCTGTCACGTACTACCAAATCAAGTTATTAGATTTTTCTTTATGTTATTACTCTCGTTTTAGCAGAATTACTGTAAATTTCTATCTTTCTCTTTTTATTTCAGCTTTTCTTATTTTACATCTAATTTCTGTAAATCTAGTATTCTTCTATTTTAGTCCATATTTGCGAATTCTTCTCTTTACTATTTTATTCGCGTAAAAAGGAATAAAAAGAAGCTAACATTTACAGGCTAAATTTTTACTTTAAAATAGATGTAATCAACTGTAAACTTCTTACTTTTAGGCTTACGTCTTTCTCTAACTATGAAGCCAAATATTAATTAAATATAAACTCTCTTATACAATTTACAGTCTCAGCATAACTAATTAACAGAATTAATTACTGAAATAAATATTAAATAAAATTATTTAACGGGAATCTAACGATAATATATCATAAACGTAAAAGATATATAATTAAATCCGCTCACATGTCATCCTTAGCTTCAATCTCTATCCCTTTTAATTTCCTATGCTTTTCTTCGCTTTTTCCCCTTTTTGATTAGCTGTAAATTCTCTGATTTGTTTGCGCAATTCTCTGATTTGTTTGTATGTATTTCCTTGCTTGATTTTATTTTTGGTTTGGGGAAAGATTTGATTAACAGAGAAATGAAGAGGGAGAAGAGAAGAGGAGTTTGCTGTTAACGACGGCAGCTAATTCAGAGAAAATAGTGTGGGCTAGGGTTATGTTGCGTTCAATTTATAGGTGCAGTGAACAACTAGGAACCATCCGATCAACCCTAAAAACAATCCTCATCATCAGAACTTGATTTGTTTACGTTAGCTTATAACGTATAACTCTCCAACGTTATTCATTTGTTCCTTTGTTATATAACCCTATTAATTCACGTTTCCTTCTAAATAAGATTCTCCTGTTAATTATCCAATTAATTAGATCATACATACACACACACACATATCCAATATTAATTTATTCTTATACGTTATAATTTTTTACCTATTTGAACACGTCAATTAATACCTATATTAATTGAATGCATATAAAAGTTATACTTTTTGATTTATTCTTATTAATTTACCTACATCATAAACCTAATTACTTTGTTTGATTTTTGTACGCGTTCCAATTTTTTTAACTTGGAAACAAATAATCCTATAATTGGCGTTTTCTTCTACCTAATTAATTTACATTATTAGCTATTGTAAAGATGACATATTCTTTGATTAATTGACACCCTTTTTAAAACGCCCAACTAATTGCCAATTAGTTAATTGACATGTTCTTCCATTTTAATCGATATCCAAATTAATTCCTATGCGTCACTCAATCACACATTTGTTAGTTGTACATATTTAAACCGCCAATTCATTACCCAATTAACTGACATATAAGTTTCCCTCCTTTATTAATTGACGCTTACTTAATGTCTTTAATTAATTTCTCAATTAATTGATTGCATCAATTATAAATTAATATATGTATGTTATCATTTAATTTATTCTCCACATACATTTCCCTTTATTAGAAGATCCCTTAATTAATTAATGTTATAAAAGTGACATATTCTCTTACTAATTGACGCCTCTATGTCTCTTAATTAATTTCCCTTTTAATTGATTGATGCGTCAATTAATCACACACTCATTGGTAGCATATACCTTTGTAACCTCTTAATTTTTAAATGCATATATTTGACATTTATAGTTTTCACTGTTTTGCAATTATGTTAATTCAATTGATTTTATTTGTCATTAAAGCGCAGGGTGTTACAATTCTTTGAAATAAGAATTTTTCAAACCCTTATAACTATAGTTTTAAAAAAAAGAGAAAAATCGAGATTACATTTAGTAAAATTTGAGATACATCCAAATCAAGTTTTCAAAACCATCGTGTTTTGGCAGTTCATAAAATATTGTTTTCAACTCTTGAAAATGGATATTTTTTATCTTTAAAAATATGAAATAAATTTCATAAATATGTTAAAATGTTTTAAAATGGATTTGAGTTATAAAATTGGATTTATATGTAATTGAATAAGTGTTTCGATCTAAAAGGCTTTAAAATCATTATTCATCGGCAATTTAGCAATAGAATTTGGTAATCTCTGAAAATTTGGTATAGACTTGGGTTTTCTTCCCAAATCTTTTGTGAATATTTTCAAATAATTAATCAAGTGTTTTGGAGGCAATTAAGAAGTTTGAAAAATATTAAGGTTTAGAGTTGATCAAATATCTTGACCACCTTGTAGGTGATAGAGAGATAGTCTTTAGGCTAGAGTTTTGAAAACCAGTTACTATGCTCCCCTACCTATCCGGACTAGCCCGGCGAAGGGGATAATTATTTTGATTTACTCGAACCACGTTTTATTAAGATAAAAGAAAAGAGGTTTGGATTTTTCCAAAAGTTAAACAAGATTTAAAATAGGTTTTGGTTGTTAAAAAAACATTCCAGTTAAACTCTATATTAAATTCCGAGGAGAGAACTCGTACTATCCATATGAATATAAAAGGTGATTGCTCCACTATTTGACGAATAGTACATGTTGAATATAGAAATTATTATTGAGTATAATTAGTCTAAAATTTATGGATCCCTTTTATTCAATACTAACGGGTTTGGGTTTACAGTAAACGATGTCTTAAATAACATTTTTTTTAACCCATTAAAGATATGTTTTGGGAATATGAAACCTCCTTAAGATTGGAATTATACTAATATTAGAAGATGGAAATATTTCCTAAGTAATTTAAAGAAATTATTTGGTATTTCCAAAGTTAAAAAGAGGTTTAATAATCCCATATATACTGAAAGAAATAGAAATGGTTTAAAGCTTATATCCTTGAAGAGATATTCATTTGGATGAATAGATTTATAAATTGGATGATGTTTGATAATCACCTACATACCTGACATCCTTTTAACGATGATTGATTCAGGGAGTCTAGGATCGGATTTGGGTGATTCCAATCCGAAAAGCACTTCGAACCAATATAAGCGTTCGAAAGTGAAGACATGCTGAAGACAATGATTTTGATGACGGAGATCTTTATAATGCAGGGCTGCTTGCCGCTAACCTCTGGGATGATTCCCATATTATATATATGGAAGCAGTAGTGCCTTCGTTCTAAAAATCTTCGATTTACAAGGACTACTCGCTACTGATCCTTGGGGTGATTCCCAAACAGGGTGTACTAGGAGGAGTGCCTTCGGTTTATCCTTCACCTAGACAACTTGTATGGACGAGTGTTTGACATTGCATTTCTAAGACCACGTACATTGGTTTTTACAAACGTACATCTATTTGGTGGTGTAGGAGGTAACCCCTCTTATACTTAACACCCTTCCCTGAGGCTTATGAACTCGAGGGTTGTACTTTTGTGGAAATTAATAGTGTGTTGTTAGAAATGACAATGTGGCATTCTAATTGAAATTTTCTTTATGCAAAGTAAAAAGTGCTTTGTTAAAGTATAGAATGGCTTTATGGAAGTTAAGCGTGGTCTCACGAGCCTCACATCCCAGAGATGATACCGAAAACTATGTGGTCCGCAAGAAATATTACAATATTACGGGCGATTGGATAATCGCGGATAAAAGGTGCTGCAGCCTTAAATATTAAAATGGAGTAGTGTAGTGGCTTGCCTGAGACAGGTGAAAAGTGTAACGATCGCCGTACACCTACGGTGCAGAATGTTAGTCAAAGGAAAGAAACAAGAAATAAGATGAAGAAATAGAAGAGAAAAGAATGGAAAAGAAGAAAAATGAAGTATCAAATAACCAAATTACCTATCGCATATCTCACATCGCATCAGAGTAAATATAATAATCAACACATGTACAAAACAATAGAGACGGTAATAAACAATGTGAAATAATCATCTGAATAAAGATCCATAAAGTTATACAACACCATAATAGAGTTTATATAATGGGAAAATAAACTCAACTGGTAAACTGTCTTATAATAGTAAATCAACACTGTCAAGGCTCCACAGTATCGCACAACGGTAATATAATAAAAAATGCACATATAAGTATAGATAACCGTCACCTCCTATCGGTCCGCCTGTAGAAGTCCATAATCATCCATTTTCTCTCAATCTACTCATTTAAGAGTACTCGAGATAATAAGAAGAAAAGCATAAATCCTCAGATCAGACAGCAGTCTGGTGTGAGCGATATCAAATCTCAAAATACTATAAACTCGATAATACTCAAAATACTATAAAACTCGATAATATACGGAATAGAGGGTATATAAAGCATACCTGACATGTCCCTACAACCACAGAGTTAGCACATAAACATAAGTAATATGCTACTTTATAACATCATAAAAAGGTTATACCATACTCAGTATCTGTCAAGGTGCCTAGGTATCTCCACCTATAGTCCCTACTCTAAACTAAGTAAACTCTAGGTGTCTAGGTATCTCCATCCATACCTACTCCACACTAAGTCAAGTCAGGGTATCTAGGGATCCTTACCACAATACCTACCTAGTGTGACATCCCTAGGGTGACATGTGACTAGTGAACAAACATGACAAACATAGCATCCATCAAACAATACTAACAACTATCACCCGATGTGCCAGATATATGATAGCTCATATGACCCTCTACAACCGTCAAGGACTAGTGGAAATCCCAGTTCTTTGTCGTACTCACGTACATACGAGTCAGTTTCAACCCCAGTATGTTGCCATAGCCCAGTACACTCCCATGCCTGCTTGACACTAGAACCCCTCAGGGCGGTCCAGGGTACACGACCATCGCTACCAGCCCTCGGCTATCACCTGCATATAGCACTCCTGCTCTGAACACGACAGAAAATACTCTGAGTCATCAATGATCCCTAGGCAAAAACACATCCATCGAGCCTTACACACCTAGTACGGATTTGAACCCTACTAGTTCACTAAAGTTTCTAGGTACGAGCCTAACGCTCAACCCAGTCCACTATCCACAACTTCACTCCAATCTGAGCTACCATCCTTAATCCTGCTCTCCGTCTGAGCTCTCGATCGAAGATGCTCACTATCATGCCATCCGAAGCCCGAAATATAGCATGATCCATACTGTCACGTATGGGATTTTCGACTTTCGAAAATTCAACATCGATACTCACTTTATCGACTGTCGAGCAATCGAGTGCCGGAAACTCCAATAGTGAGGGTTTTAAGAAGAAGAAAAAGTAGAAGAAGAAGAAGATAGAAGAAAAAGAGAAGAAAGAAAGAAGAAGAACAACATCAGAAACAGAACAACAATATCAGAATCTTACACATCGCAGCGGAACAATATATAATAGATAAATGAATAATCTTTGAAACAAAGAACTATATCATTTTATACATACATCAATCATCAGAGTCAATATACAACTCAGTACAACAATGGACAGTGATATAACTTGTCCTCATACAGAATACACAGCGGAATAAATACTATCAGATACAAATACTATGTCTCGTCATCCAGCTTATCTCCAAAGCTCCAGAATGTCCTGATAACATAACTCTAGGCTGCCCGTGTGGAAAATTTGTGGGCACCCAGAGTTTAGAAGGGAACAATAAACTCCGAGTCAGTCATGGTGACTGGTGTGAGATCGTAAAAACAGTTATTCTTTAAAATAAACAACAGGAAAACTTTAATGTCAATTCGCAATGCTTTTGGAAAATGAAACTACCATAAGACCTCCCACCACACACACAATGCAAACGCAGAATTGGAGGAGATTTCTTCTTATGATAGTCAAAGATGCTTACTACGCAAAAATCAAATTCTTTTTGATATTATTATTAGTGCATAGTGGAAAACATTTCGAAAGTAGAATATAAATCTTAGCCAGCATAGGTACCATTATATTATGCCTGCTATAGCTGCCTCCTGAGGAGACAGGTTATACAATTGAAATCGTAAAGGCTCGTATTGTTTCTTTGGATTTCCAACAAATGGTCAGGCTAAGGAACTTCCTTTTCCACGATGGGTACGTCCCTGGAATAGACGACCCGAGAAATAACCTAACATTACGGTTAGATCTCTGCCAACACAAGGCCGGGTTACCTCTGCAAAAATAGGTAACTACTGACACGCGTATGCCATCCCCCGATCGTAACCGATCTTCCCGAGGATCCCCGATTTCCAACAAACCACATAGATAATAATAATGCAGTAACCACAGAGGTTAAGTATCTGGGCTCCATACCATGATACCACCTTTATCCAGAAGGAATGACATACACTAAGGGGCGCTACTCCCTAGAACCTTGCTGCATCCTTCCTGTTTCGACCATTTCCGGGGTGTGAGGCTCGACGAAGTCTCGTCCACAAAGCTACGCTTTCTCAAAAAGCCCTGCTTCGGGTCAAACAAAAATGATCAACCTATGATCACAAATATATAAGATCAAACAAATGATCATATCACAAATGATCAAACACTGATCATTTCACAGCAACACTCAGTATGCCACGTTACCAAATTGGGATATATCGCTGATTAATTTCAACTACATAACCTCTGAGCTCGTACGTCTCAGAGAAGGGTGTTAAGCTAAGAGAATAAATTCTCCGCCACCAACAGAAATGTATTTGAAAGAAATCAGCTTTATATCTCAAATTGTAACGTCAGACACACAATCCATACAAGTCTGTTCCGGGATCGAACAGAACCGAAGGCACTTCTCACGAAGCCCTTGCACATCCGGATAATTTTCAATCACGTCAGGACTTCCCGTCACTAAGGGTGATAAAAACCTCTAAACCGGAGATCAGCCGATGTAGAGTAACTCGACGGTAATCCTTCTGTTTTCAAAAATATCCGGTCTTCAACACCGGTCTTCAAATGCAATTCATAACGACGTATCACATATTCGGAATGGGTTATACGACCCCATGGTCCTTTCCCGGCTAACCCGAATAGTGAGCGATTATTCAAAAATAAGTGTGGCATTCAAATTCATCCAATTCACAACAAATACCTATCTAAAGGTAATTATTGATAGTCGGTTATTTAACTATCAATAAAGATGCGCAACATCATCAGATTCCAAATAATTTTCCAAATTATTTCATCTTCAAAAATATCTTTACTAGATATATTATTTCCACACTTCAATCATTTGAAAACAATTTCAAATCAACTTCCACATTTCAATTTATCTTTAAAAGATAAAATCTCAAAAACAGTTCATTTCATATTGGAAAAGCATTTCCATACTTATTAAATAATAAGTATTTCACAATCATTTATTCTCAACACTTGGAAAATATTCGATATACTTAAATCAAATTAAGTATAAATTCATTCTTTAAGGAAAACATTCTTTTATCATCTATTTGAGTCAAAACGAATGTTGCGTAAAACATCGTTACGACGACTCGAAATCAATAGTATAGGGATTCGGAATTAAGATAGGTATATATAAATCCCAATACTATATAAAACATTTTCTTTCGAAAATCATTTACTATAACAACAGTGTTATAGTCCATATTTTCCTTATTTTTCGAAAACGTCTATTTCAACAATAAAATGTTGAAATCTATGCTTTCGATTCATAATACATTTTAAAACATCTTTAAAATGTTTAACTTCATTTTTAACATCACTTCTTCAAAAAAAAAAATCCATTTTTATTTAATAATGTATTCACTGTCCAAAATCGTGAATATAATTCACTTAACCAAATTTCAATCATCCCTACACATTTTTATTTCAATAAAGATTTGCTATCCAAAATCGCGAATATATCTTCTTTAATAACCTTCTATATTCAATTTATCAAATCCAATTGATTTCGAATTTATAAAACAACGTTTATAAATTCAACTTTATGTTTTCTAACCACTTCGATTTATAAAATTCTCCTTTTATTAACTTCTAAAATTTCTTATCAAAATAAGTGACTTCGGGTTTATAAACAACGTTTATAAATCACATTTATATTTCATAACAATTTCAACTTATAAAAATCAATTTATTAGCAAATTCTGTTCAAATCTCATCTAAGTGCAAAAATCTAATTTATAAGCAAATTTCTTATAAATCTTCTATCCTACAATTTCTATACAATTTATACTTCCCAATTTATAAATCTATAAATCTCGTTCACATATGATTTTTATTATCACTTCATTTTTAACACTTATAAAAAATCGTTTTATAATTCCAATATCTTAATTTATAAAATGTCAACTTTATAAACCTTTTTAAGTAAACCGTTTATAATATTTTAAAAATCTCAATTTAAACCATTTTATAAATCAATCGACTATTTATTCCAAAAATCACTTTTCGATTATATTTCACAAAGATCTTAACTTTTATAACTTTAATATTTGAACGTTTATTTATTTAAAATAAATCACTTCAAAATTTAATAAAACGTATAATTTCAAAGATCACTTTAAAAATCCTTTTAAATTAAAAGTCGTTATTTTTAAATTCCAAAACTTGAATCCGATGATGCTACAGCACCAATTGGTCAATTACAACAACAACATCATATATCAACATATGATAACAGAATATACATCAATCCTGTAAATAAATAACTACTGGTGAGGAATCCAGTTGGATCCCTCCAACCTGTTTCCCTGCATCCAAAGACGTTAGCACAATACCAATTCCGCTCCAGTACGGAATTATCGCGGTATATGGGTTTTATAAAAATCCGCTTACTAACGGCGCAATAGGGTCTCATCCGCTATACGAGGCGGGAAATCATCAATCCAATATATACATATGCCAATATGTATATATTGCTATATATAGATATATATCCTACTATATCTAATATCACATCAACATAGAAATCAAAACAAATCAATCAATAACTGCAATAATTCCACTTTAAATTTTGAGTGAGAAGATCTCACCTTCGCTTTTATTTTTCCATCCATTTCCATTGCAGTTTGTTTTCTCGACTTTATTTGACCTTGTATAACAAATTACGATTTCATAAATATTTGAATAAATCGAACCATCAATTATTATTTATTATTTTGGTTAAAAAATAATTTAATCACCTCAAATATCATTTTACAATTATTTTACTTTAATATAACCGATGATTTTAATTTAATGAATTTTTTTTATATTTCTCAAACTAACTTCCTTTTCAACAAATTCTAAGACTCTTAACATTTTTATTTCCTTTGAAACACTTCTACCTAATAACAAAAACTATCACAGTAACATTTTTTTCTTTTCAAACCTTTCTTGTAAATCATGCACTGTAAATTCATATATATACATTTATTTACTAATACCTATATACATATAAATAAATAAAACTGCAAATCAATACCTCACTGCTCGATTAATTCATCGATTGAACGCCAATCCTCACTCAAATCGCACGTCCATCTCGCGGCCTCCACCATCGACCGCGTGCGCCACCTCGAAGTCGAACGCGCCCAGATTTTGGCTTGCTCGCGAAACCCAAATTCGCCTTCACCCACGCGAATCCCCATCGCCATCACGTATATCGTCATAAAGCTCGAGTCTTCCCTCATCACTGCCGTACTATGTCGCGGCAACTCGCACCATCCCCTATCACCCAGTCGCGACGCCAAGGCGAGCGTCTCCACGGGACTGTCGAACCGAAATCGCGACACCCCCACCTCCTTCTGCTCGGCAGTTGAGCTTCCCCTCTCGACAAACGCGACCCCCAAACATCGCCTAACCCCATCTTCGCACGCTACCTGAAGTCGACCCAAGTCGCGAGCTCGCGCTACACCCAAACCCCAGCGCCGCCTCAAATCGCGCACGCGAGACCTCCATCTGTACGCCTCGCTGAAACGCCTCACGCGCTCGAGCTCACGATTAATTTGATGAAGACGCGATCGAAGTTTGGGCCCCCATTGTTTTTAACGATTTCGTGAATAAGGTTTTGGAAAAGGGGGGAAACGAGACTTATTTTTTCTTCTCGACTGAATTTGAAAGAGAGGGGAAGAGAGGGATCAGATGTTTAAAAAGAAGAGAAGAGAGTGGGAGAGGGGTACGAAGGTGTGGGTTTTACACGATTTCCTTTCGTGATATCAGCCGTGTTTCTCGGCGTGTTCAAAGGGAAGGAACGTGGTGATGTTTGACCAATTTTAAATTTTAATTTTTAAATTGATTTTGATTAAATTTCAACGCGTTTATACGCCGTATGCTCTCATATCAACCCCGAAAAATACGAAATTGGAAATCCGGTAATAATTCGATATTACGGACCCAATGGAACTGGTTTCGTCGAATTCCGAGACTGTGCCTCGGACGGCTATTTTTAAATATCTGTACGAACGATATAAATTTCAAAACTGAACAAATCAATTCGAAATTGGATTCTGAAGTTTCTGTTATCTTCAGAATTATCAATACGAATTTTAAAAGCTTTCGAAATATTTTTCTTCGGCTTAAAACTGAAGATACAAATTTTTATTCGACTATCAATAGATTAAATTTTAAAGTTTAATCGCAAATTTCAAAATTATATCGGGGATTCAAATTAAATCATCGTTCAAATATTTAAAATTAATTAAATATTCTCAATTTAATTTGTTCGAAATTCAGGGTCGTTACACATACAGCCCTGATAATATCATCCCGGAGCTTACTCCATACATCATCGAGTCACTATCCGCAGTATCAGACTACTAGATCGAAGCACCACATCCCTACCTCACCATCAAAATCACTAGGTCGAAGCACCACATCACTGCCTCACCTTCAATATCACTCGTCATAGGGTAATAACATCAAATCTCTAAACCGATCACACGAACAAACCATCACGTCGCGCACCATGATATCTAAACAAAGTCCAAGCCACATATTGGCCAAATCGCCAATCTACAGCTGTGATAGACATTGACCACTCTACTATGGTCAATGCCATCCACCTTGGTCTTGTACTAACAGAACGGTTACGTATAGACCAAACGGAAAAGTCCGGCATCTACTCTGAAATCCAGATCCATCGGCATGTATATAAACCCTCTTCTATAGCTCATCTCGTTCATTAGATTTCCGCATGTGCGGAACTCCAACGTACAAGATGCTACCTAATCAAATCACTGCTAATCGGCGTTCTCAACCAAAACAGCCAAACAATCAAACATACATCCAAACATTCATACATCCAAACAACCATATTCTATCCAAAACAACAAACATATAACATAAACAATCCATCCATATCAATAATTATGGGAAATAACATCAATAATAGATCTAATCTAATAATTCCCTAACTATGGCACGACGATGGAAATATGTGATATTCTTTATAAATCATTTTAAAAATAATTATGTATTCTTTTATAAAAATATAGCTATTGTATATATATAATAATATCACACTTTAAAACCAAAAATCATTTCCGAGCGTCAATATAACAATAAACAATCAATCATAGTAAAGTGAGAGACAATATCACTCACCTCAGCCAAATCTGTCCAAACCCTACTACAACTCAGCCACTGAGTTGTGAATTCTCAAACTATGCCCCGTAGTTTGTACCTAGTTACACAACTAGATGATTACACAAATTTAAAAGGAAAGTTACAAATGAAAAATAAAATACTAAACAAAATCCTATTTTAAATTTAAAGCCCAATAAAAAAACAAAGACAACGGCCGGAAATAATAAAAGTAAATAACGTTTCTCCTTTTATTCAGTATAATCTCTTCGCCCAATAAGATATACGCGATTCCCTTTTCACTGCTTATCCATGCCGTCTCTTTTTCTTTTCGATATAAATTAGGGCTTTCTGAAATTGAAGCGCCGCTTGAAAGTTCAAATCAATTGCCTATCGTCCCTCAGTTAGCTTCGATGCTTTTTTCGTTCTATGCTCTTCAATTTGCTTGCGGTCAGTTCACTTGTGTCGAGCTTAAATGGTATTAAAATGGTATGCGATTTTCCCCTCTTCGATATTGATTATTGCTCGACTTGTTTGATTCGAGTTTTGGATATTTTCTGTGATTGGTTCTAAGTATGCTCTCTGATCTATCTCGAACTCGAATGAATTATTTGCCGATAATGAGATTGGGTTAAATAAGGATAACAAACCTAAATTTACATTCGATATTTTTAGTTTGAATGTTTCATTTGTTTGCTTGACCATTCAATTCTTGCTTAAATGATTGAGATGATTCTGACTTGTTCATTGATATATTTTAATCTACTTTGCGTTCTTTCTCCTATGACTCCGGCATTTTGAATTTTGAGATGATCTGGTCCTCTGGCTATGACTTGTTCATTGGCTTGTTCAAATGTATGACTTGTTTGTCATGTTTCCTCTATGCTTCCCTAGGACTTCGCCATTTTGAATTAGAGATAATATTTTGACTGTGACTTTATTCAAACTGCTTCCTTGTTCATGACCCACGGCTTCATGTAAACTGCATCACTGTTTTTGAAACATTTAAACTGTTTTCTCCAGGTATTTGAATTTGCTTGAACATAGTTGAGTTGGTTCCGATCTGTGCTCCTAGCTGTTGCATAAAACTGGTTCACTAATTTGAATGTGTGTCACCATGTACACTTTGTATGTATGTCACCATGTACACTTGTATGTGTTCATGCCTTTGTTTGCCTCTGGTCTGCATTGAGTGGTGGTCTGAAGTCTTGTGCTCATGTCTGATTTTGTCGTTTCATTGCTCTAGTCTGGATTTGTTGGTTGCTTCGAGTACATGTCCAGTTGCTTGTTATTTGCTTCGGGATAAACTTGCTATGTTGTTTTGCTTAATTCCCTTGCACTTTGTTATGTATCCTTGTATGCATGTGCACTACCCTGGTTATTATAGTCTGGTTTCATGTCTTCGTGTAGTCTTGCATTTTCCTTGAACTTGAAGTCTTGTTGCATGTTGAAATTATTGTAGCCTCCATGAGTCTGCACTTGGTTGTTGTGAGTCTGGTCTGTGATTATTCATGTAGTCTGGTCTGGTCTGTTGATCTGGTTCACCACTTTGAGTCTTGTTCCACTAGCTTTTACATTGCTGGTGTGTTCTTGTTATTGTGGTGTGGTCTTGAGCATGTCTGGTGTGGTTCTTTTTGTGATTCTGTCTGCATTTGTTGTTTCCTTTGATTCATGTGCATTGGCTTGTTGTACATGTTGAATCTTTATGTGTCTGGTGCCTTGTTCCATTTGAGTTTGTCTCACCACTTTGTCATGTTGTATGTTGAGTTCATATCTAGTGGTGTTTGAGCATTTGAATTCTTTTGTGTTGCAGCCATTTGAAAACTGGCTGTAGTTGTCTGCATTTGTTCTTCGAGTTAAATGTCCAGTTGCATTTGAAGTTTGGTCTTTTTATCCTTGTATTGCTTTGAGCTCTATGTGTATTCTCTATTGCACGTGAAGTTTTGTTTTGGTTGAGCATTTTCACTTGAGTTGAATCCAGCTTTTGCTTGGGTTTGACCTTGTGCTTACTTGTCCCTGCTATTTTAACAAACAAGTGTACATTGGTGTGCACGGCCTTGTGGCATGTACAGTGATACACTGTACATGTCAAAAGTTGTTCATGTAAGAAAAATTAAAAGAAAATGAGGACGAACAACCCAAATAACCGAGGCAAATAATATTTTCAAAACACACACTTCATTTTGCACTGGAAAATATTTCTTTTTCAATTTTGTTGCGTCAGTGTTTATTTTGCAGATAGTTCAGATGTTGGATACAGGTTGGAACAGAGTTGAAGATCAAATATGAGTGAGAGTGAATATGTAGTGAGTTGAAAATTGTAAATTGTAAATTATGTTGTAATTGAAATTGTAATTTCAAATGTGTAAATGTAGTGAGAGCTCAAATTTGTACTATTTGAATTTGTAATAAAATATTTGTTTGAATAAAATATTCTCATATAGGCTCATTGCATTTTTTTATTTGCATATTTTATTTTATTTTATTCAATAAATATTTATTTACTTATGTGGAAAAAATAAAATAGTACAATAACAAATACATTTAAACAAATATATATATATATATATGTTTATTATCATCAAACAAAAATCATACACTAGTACACTAGCATATTCTACAATCTCCCCCCTTTTATGAATACAAACATATATTAAGGTTTTGACTTTATTAAATGTATTTAGTATTGATAAATTCTATTAGCTCCCCCTATTTGAATGTTCCCCCTACAACAAGGCTCCCCCTTCACATATGCATGAAAAATATGCAAATAAAAAAATGCAATGAGCCTATATGAGAATATGCTTGCTAAAATCTTAACTTCTCTCCCCTTTTTGTTATCAGCAAAAGAGTAATAGTGTTAGAAAAAAAAGAGATAAAGTGATAGACATTAATACAAAATTAATACCTAATCAAGTATAAATATTAAATTTCAATAAAAAATCAAAAAAAATCATAAATACTTCGTTAGGCGCATATTCCATTTTGGAGTGATAGGGGTGATGTCGGTATAGAAAACCATATATCTATTTGTGGTATATTTATGACAGGAATTTGAATACTTACTAAACATGCATAATCGTTAGGACTTTTAAACGAGATTAATAGTATTTCCAATTTTTATTAAAAATGAATTTCAAGCATCTTCTAACCACGCATAACCGTGAGGACTTTTAAATGGGATTAGAATCAACTCGCCTATTTAATAATCAATTTTGATATGTGTTCCATACATGCATAACCGTGAGGACTTTTAAATGAGCATGAAAGCACATAATTAAAGATTCCAAGTACTTCACCCATGCATAACTGTGTGGACTTTTAAATGAGAGTGAGTACTTTTGGATAATTTTATTGCTAGTTAAAAAATGAATAATTTCCTGTTTAAATACCACATTTTGACATACTATATTGGATTTTGATGAGTGATGGCCGTTTGATAGAAATAGAGATGGTCATGGAATTTTTACCAACCAAAGTTATTACAAATTTTATTTAAATTTTAAAGAAATTTACTAAATATACTGTCTCAAGTCATAATATATGATTACTATCAACACTCATTACTTTTTCAGTCACTATTTATCTTTTCGATAATCATTAGGGAGTCAGATTAGTTAATGTAGTCATTTAAGATCAAATCCAAAAATATAAAATCAAATTTCTAAAATGCCTAATCCGAGACAAAGTTGATAAAACCTATTTTCTCGAAGGGGTTTTGTAAAATTGTCTGCCAATTGAAAATCAGTTGAAATGAAAATTTATGCAGATGTTTTCTTTGGAAGTGTGATGCAACTAAACGAATGTCTCATCATAAAACACTTTTTCTATCAACTAGACTACCGGAATA
Organism: Allium fistulosum; assembly: GCA_030737815.1. Taxonomy (NCBI): domain Eukaryota; kingdom Viridiplantae; phylum Streptophyta; class Magnoliopsida; order Asparagales; family Amaryllidaceae; genus Allium; species Allium fistulosum. Next base: position 755,451,837 of record CM060908.1, on the reverse strand, counting down.
ATTTGCATCTGAATACCTTTTTAACTCAAAGTTATCATTAGTTGGATACCTTATACCAAACCGTGAGGTGTGCAACAAATACCTTATAATCCTTTTTACAGCTTTTAAATGAGATTCTTTTGGATTTGATTGAAATCGTGCACATAAGCAAACAGAGAACATAATGTCTGGTCTAGAAGTAGTAAGACAAAAAAAGTGATCCAATCATACCTTGATATTTCTTTTGATCAACTACCTTACCTTTTTCAACCTTGTTTGATTACCTTTCCTCTTACTGGCTGATTGAAATCAGATTATGGTGCAGATTTTCAACATGTAATACATCATTGTTGCCCATTGTGACTCTGCCACCTCTGTACTTCTCTAGGCTAAGGAACTTTGATTTGTCGCCCATCGTGTGCCTGGAACAGCCAGAATCCAGGTACCACTCTTGTTGTTCCTTAGCCTGCCAACACACCTATACGAGGAAAGATTTTTGTGACCTATCTGTTTTTATAGGTCCATGATTGTTAGTGGCAAGAAATTTTGAAAAATAAGCAGAACCAAAACAGTTGATGTTTGTTCCTTTTGGCACCCAGATTTGTTTGATTTTAAGGGATTTTACATTTGTTCCTTTATGAACCCAAATGGTATGGTTTTCACGTGTTTGGGTCTATACCAACAATTGTTTTTATTGTGTCCAATTTTTCCACAAATTGTACACTTGGAATTAACATGATTAGTTTCAATTCCAACTCTTTTAGATTGAGTATACCCAAGTCCTTATCTAACAGTATTAACAGTTTGTTTTCCTAATAACATATTTAGTGATCTTTCTCCTTTGGAGAATTGTCCTAAAGTTGTAGACAATTGTTGGACTTGTGACTTGAGAGATTCATTTTCATTCAATGACAAAGTGCACTTTTTAATAGAATTTTCTCTCCTAGCATTTTCACTTTCTTTCAAAATTAGAATTTCATTTTCAAGCGATTTAATTTAATTTTCTGATTTTTTTTATTTCTTCTTCGAATGATGGACACTTATCACACTTAGGGCACTTATTTCTATAGTTTTGAACCAATTGATCAAGCTGCATATTTAGTTCTATCAAACTGTCTTTTTGTGATTCAAGTTTAGCGTACTTCTCCCTAAGTCTTTCAAAACAGCCATTTACTTCATGAAAATATATAAACAATTATGAGTGAGTGGGTTTGATACCTCGCTGGGCTCATCATCATCGTTGTCGCTTGTTTCTCTTGAATAGCACAGATTTTATTTTTTACTCTCACTACCAATGCTTTCATCATCTTCATCACTTTCATCCCGAGTTGCTGTAAAACTTCTCCTTTTCAGTTTCTTTCCTTTGCTGAGTCGATTTTGAGGACAATTTGGCTTGATATGACCAGGTTTATTGCACTTGTGACAAATGATCTCCTGCTTTTCTGAGTTGTCTAGAACTTTGACAATTCCGCTCTTCAGTTTTTGATTTAGGGCTGGATTTCCATACTTGCGGTTCCACCTTTTGAATCTCTTTATTATCAATGCCAGTTCAGTTGCTCCATCATCATCATCTTCACTTTCCGTTGTTCCTTTGAGAGCTATTAATTTCTTGCGCATATCACCTCCTTCACGTTCTTCCTTGAATTTCATTTCTAGCTCATAATTGGTGAGATTTCCGATGAGTTCTTCAACTTTAACTTGTTTTAGATCTTTTGATTCTTGAATGGCAGTCACTTTTGCATCAAAATTTTGAGGATTTTTCGGACTATTTCCAGTTCTGTGTATGGTTTTTCAAGGGATTTTGATTTGTATACTAGATTAGAAAGTCGACCATACATTTCTTTGAAACTTTCATCCTTTGCCATTGTGATTCTCATATTCGCTACTAAGCATGGCAAGGCGATATTCTTTAACTTGGGAGGTTCCATCATGAGTCACTTCAAGCGTGTGCTAAATTTCTTACGCAGTTAGACAATGTGAGACACGGTTAAATTCAATTTGATCTAATGAAAATATAATAGAATTCGTAGCTTTAGCATTAGAATTTTGTAGTTTATTTTCAAGATCTGTCCATTGATCCATATATTTTTCACCTTCTTGATTATCTACCATAATTGTTGGTGTCCTATATCCCGTCTCAACAATATTCCATGCATCTATGGTTTTTAGAAAAAATTTCATTCTATTTTTCCAATATGCATATTCACCATAGAACAATGGTGGTCTAACTATGGACTGACCCTCAGCAAAAGCATTATTAAAAGAAACTATTAAAAAATCAAAATTTTAAAACAAAAATGGTTTTTTTCCTAGCTCTGATACCACTTGTAGGATCGTTTTCACCCTAGAGGGAGGGTGAATAGGGTGTACTAATAAAAAATTAAAATTAACACGGAAATAAAAACAGCAACATAAAATAATGCAGTAGAGATCACACACAGATTTACCCAGCTTCGGCAATAACCTACCTACGTGCTGCCCCCAAGGTTTCTACTAGAAATTAAGTAGTCAGACGCTTACACATGTAAACTTGCGGCACCCACTAACTTGACTAACCTAACTCTAAGCTCAAAACCCTGCCACTACTCAACCACTGAGTTGCGAATTCTCAAACTACGCCCCGTAATTTGTACCTAGTTACACAACTAGATGATTACACAAATTTAAAAAGAAAGTTACAAATGAAAAATAAAATACTAAACAAAACCCTATTTTAAATTTGAATCCTAATAAAAAAACAAAGACAACGGCCTAAAATAATAAAAGTGTAGAACGTTTCTCCTTTTATTTAGTATAATCTCTTCGGCCCAATAAGATACACGCGGTTCCCTTTTCACTACTTATCCATGCTGTCTCTTTTTCTTTTCGATCTGAATTAGGGCTTTCTGAAATTGAAGCGCCACTTGAAAGTTCAAATCAATTGCCTATCGTCCCTCAGTTAGCTTCAATGCGTCTTCGTTCTGTGCTCTTCAATTTGCTTGCGGTTGCTTCACTTGTTTCGAGCTCAAATGGTATAAAAATGATATGCGATTTGTCCCTTTTTGATATTGATTATTGCTCGACTTATTTGATTCGTGTTTTGGATATTTTCTATGATTGTTATAAAAATGAATTATTTGCCGATGATGAGATTGGGTTAAATAGGGATAAAAAACCTAAATTTACGTTCATATATTTTTAGTTTGAATGTTTCATTTGTTTGCTCGGCCATTCGATTCTTGCTTCAATGATTGAGATGATTCTGACTTGTTCATTACTTGATATATTTAAATCTGCTTTGCGTTCTTTCTCCTATGACTCCGACATTTTGAATTTTGAGATGATCTGGTCCTCTGGCTATGACTTGTTCATTGGCTTGTTCAAACGTATGACTTGTTTGTCATGTTTCCTCTGTGCTTCTCTAGGACTTCGGCATTTTGAATTAGAGAAAATATTTTGACTTGGACTTTATTCAAACTGCTTCCTTGTTAATGACCCACGGCTTCATGTAAACTGCATCACTGTTTTTGAAACATTTAAACTGTTTTCTCCAGGTATTTGAATTTGCTTGAACATAGTTGAGTTGGTTCCGATCTGTGCTCCTAGCTGTTGCATAAAACTGGTTCACTAATTTGAATGTGTGTCACCATGTACACTTTATATGTATGCCACCATGTACACTTGTATGTGTTCATGCCTTTGTTTGCCTCTGGTCTGCATTGAGTGGTGGTCTGAAGTCTTGTGTTCATGTCTGATTTTGTCATTTCATTGCTCTGGTTTGGATTTGTTGGTTGCTTCGAGTACATGTCCAGTTGCTTGTTATTTTCTTCGGGATAAACTTGCCATGTTGTTTTGCTTAATTCCCTTGCACTTTGTTATGTATCCTTGTATGCATGTGCACTACCCTGGTTATTATAGTCTGGTTTCATGTCTTCGTGTAGTCTTGCATTTTCCTTGAACTTGAAGTCTTGTTGCATGTTGAAATTATTGTAGCCTCCATGAGTCTGCACTTGGTTGTTGTGAGTCTGGTCTGTGATTATTCATGTAGTCTTTCCTGGTCTGGTCTGTTTATTTGGTTCACCACTTTGACTCTTGTTCCACTGGCTTGTACATTGCTGGTGTGTTCTTGTTATTGTGTTGTGGTCTTGAGCATGTCTGGTGTGGTTCTTTTTGTGATTCTGTCTGGATTTATTTTTTCCTCTGATTCACGTGCACTGGCTTGTTGTACATGCTGAATCTTTATGTGTCTGGTTCCTTGTTCCATTTGAGACTGTCTCACCACTTTGTCTTGTTGTATGTTGAGTTCATTTCTGGTGGTTTTGAGCATTTGAATTCTTTTGTGTTGCAGCCATTTGAAAACTGGTTGTAGTTATCTGCATTTGTTCTTCGAGTTAAATGTCCAATTGCATTCGAAGTTTGGTCTCGTTATCCTTGTATTGCTTCGAGCGCTATGTGTATTCTCTGTTGCACGTGAAGTTTTGTTTTGGTTGAGCATTTTCACTTGAGTTGAATCCAACTTTTGCTTGGGTTTGACATTGTGCTTACCTGTCCATGCTATTTTAACAAACAAGTGTACATTGGTGTGCACGGCCTTGTGGCATGTACAGTGATACACTATGCATGTCAAAAGTTGTTCGTGTAAGAAAAATTAAAAGAAAATGAGGACGAACAACCCAAATAACCGAGACAAATAATATTTTCAAAATACACACTTCATTTTGCACTGCAAAATATTTCTTTTTCAATTTTGCTGTGTCAGTGTTTATTTTGGAGATAGTTCAGATGTTGGATACAGGCTGGAACAGAGTTGAAAATCAAATACGAGTGAGAGTGAATATGTAGTGAGGTGAAAATTGTAAATTGTAAAATGTGTTGTAATTGAAATTGTAATTGCAAATGTGTAAATGTAGTGAGAGCTCAAATTTGTACTATTTGAATTTGTAATAAAATATTTGTTTGAATAAAATATTCTCATATAGGCTATTGCATTTTTTTTATTTGCATATTTTATTTTATTTTATTCAACAAATATTTATTTAATTATGTGGAAAAATAAAATAGTACAATGACAAATACATTTAAATGAATATATATATGTTCGTTATCGTCAAACAAAAATCATACACTAGTACACTAGCATATTCTACAGAATCGAGATTAATGAGATAATTAATTAATTAATTAATTAATTACCTTGCTTAAGTCATTAATCTTTCTTCCTCTACCATTTGAAACTCCCTGTGTACCCGTGCACACATGCATATCCGATCCCGATACTCGATGAAATCAAGATCTATCTTCGCCGATGAATCCCGCTACACGATCTCTCAAATCTGCACTTGAAAAACTAAAGCTCGATCATCCGTATACAATCATGACCCGATGCCTTATCTTCACCTCCTGGTTGTCGCAATTCATCCACTGCGGTCGGAGCTCAGGCGAGTGATGCGGCGTGATGCTAAACGTCGAGGGCAACACGAGTAAAGTCTTCAATTCACCCAAATTGGCCTCAAGGTCCATGAAACGAAAACCCTGGATCCATGGTGAACAATCGATCTCGGCCGTGATGCGTCGCACATTAAATCGAGGGTATAAAATCAAAGCTTTCTCTGATACGAATCTGATGCAATTCATTTCGTAATTTTAGTTTGGTGGATTAGGAGAAATAAATTTTTGAATAGCAAGATAGTGGGTTTGGCCATGAAATGCAGCTTCAGATTGCTACAGTGAAAATAAAAATAAGAAAATGGAGGGAAGAGGATTTGATTTCGGTATTAATAATATTTTATTCCATTTATTTAATTCTCTCAAATAAATTTTGTTATGCGTTTCGAGTTGTACGATCACATGACTCATTCGAATCATCACAAAACTCGTCTGCGTACATCACCTTATTTTTTCGGATCCAATGGTACTTACCGCGTCTCCATCTGAGACTGCACCTCAAAAGGCTAATTTCACGTATTTCGAGACTGTTTCGGCCGTCGGATTGTCCGATCCCGAAATATAGCAGTCCTTATACTCATTTAAGTTTGCAACGTCAATCCGAACCCAATGGAAGTGGTCTCGAGTCCTGATTCTGCCGTATGCGAAAAATCACATTTGTGGGCCTTCGTTTAATTAATGATTAAATATTTAAATAAACTATTTAAATATCCGATCGTTAAAAATACGGGTCATTACATTCTCCCCTCCTTAAATAATTTCATCCTTAAAATCACAAAGCAAAGAGAACGTCTCCTAACCCATCAGCAGTTAAAAATCTGTCAGATTCCGAAAAAATTCGGTAGAAACTCCTTTGGACGACTAAGTCCGAAAAAATCTACTACAACAAAGATATGTATACAACTCATATCTTCAACTATACTAGCTCATCTATAGCAATCATCAAACAAGAATGTTATACCAAACAATAACTATCATGCATGCCTAACAACCATACATACATAGGCTATTATCTCAAATGCTAACAATCCAACCAAACATGCATTACCTAACATCCAAAAATAATATACATGCCTATCCTAGCATGTGAAATACTAAACCATCTAGTATAAACATCCAATATGATATCCACAATGAAAGCTGACAATACAAACAAAGTCTCATCATTTAAAGAGCTCCAGACTAACGGTCCTCATGCTCCCCACAGTCTACTATACCCTATCGCCTTCGCTTTCATTTTACTGAACCCTTACTACTCATTCAACCTCCTCCTAACCTGAATCGTATCACATCCATCGGTATGAACAGGCCTATGAGGTCTCCAAATCCATGGTTCAGTCTCGATATCATCTAATCCATGTAGTGCTAAATATCAAAATGCCTCTTGTAAGTTCTCCCAAGAACAATGGGTCTTGGCCACTTACAATGCTCTGGCATACGATGGATTCACACCAATCATCCCTCAAACAACACAACACAAAAAACGGATGTCGTGCTACTGGACTTAAGGAATACAAATCTAGCATCATCTGTCAACCAATCGATTGTGACTCCAATGCTATCTCTCTATCCTTAGTCATCGGCAATCCATCGATGCAGTCCCAAAACATTTGTTCCCACTACTTGAGAACAAACAATCTCTACGGAACCAACAGTCTCCGTCAGGTCCGCATTGCATCACCTCATCAGACACTACTCACCCTTCTAATTTAGTCATGATCTCCACTAGTCTAGCTTAATGTCTCTGACTAGTTCCAATTAGCTAAATCAAAGTAGGTCTAACGGGCAAATTAGCCATCACACTCAACCAAAGCTCATCGAGTCCTATACTCGTAACAAGTGATAAGCTCGGGCAATACCCACTCTAGGAATATTGCTGCTAAACTGATACATCTCCCACTCAAAACACCAACCACTACATTTCCTTTTTAAATGTCTAGGAAATGTCAAATCCATAGGAGGCTAAGAACTCCAACCATCGCTACTAGCGAAAGTGAAGATCCTTCTCGAAGAAGAGATACTACTATGACAAGGGATCACTGAACAACTCAAACTCCTCTCCTAGCAGATGGTGCCTCCAAATCCTTAAAACATACTTTATCGCCTCCAACTCCGAATCAAAAGTCGGATGCTACCTTTCGGTATCACAACCGCACCTAGTTAAGTACCACAGTCAAGTTCATACTATTGTCTCTTCATCCCGCTCGGAATGAATACCATCAATATACTCGTCAACCTCTCGGTCAGACTCACTAACGTGTGTTTACACTTCACGTCCTAAAAAAAATTTGATCCTTTCCCATACAATAGGTCAACGATACTACTATCTTGGGTGTTTGTACCAAAATTGGGCACAACACTCGTCGGAAGTCTTTGAAGAGATAAAGTGAAGAAATTAAATGAAAAAGAGGAATTATCTAACAAAAACTCCAAATTTCAGAAATGAGAATAATTAAAGTGAAAGGAGACATAAGGATTTAGATTGGTTCGGCGTATAGCCTACGTCCACTATGAAGTAGTTTACTTTATTGATCTTTCTTTTGTGTTTACAAGTGAATTCAATGATTTACAACAGTCAATTGTGATTTGCAGCAGAGAATTTCGTTCGTGGCAGCAGTAATTGAGTTCAGACCTGGGTCTGGCGGAGTCCGGGCGTTGGAGATCTCAAAGAGGAAGCAGAACCCTTTTTCTATTGGCTTTGGCGGTCTATTTATAGGTGTAGGAGGCTGGTATTTCGCCCAGATTTCGGGAGACCCTCTCTGGCACGTGACCAGGCCCGCACGCCCAAGCCCGTGAAGTTTCGGTCTGATCCGTGATCGACACGAGCAGATTTCGACTCGCTCGAGATTTCATCCAATGGAGTCGAAATTTGGCGTGGACGTTCTTTAGCATGCACGTAGTCTTCTGTGAAAATTTCATAGCATTTGGACTTGTAGATTGGGAGATATGATCGATACGAAATGGAGTTCTCGGCAGGCTATTTCCTTCGACTCGCTTCCCGTTTCGACTCGCTTCCATTCGAATCGATGGCGTGGCATTCGATTCTCACTCTGTCCTGGACATTGCTTCGAGCGAGTCGAAGCAAGCATTTGGTCGAGCGAGTCGAAGCAAGTGTTGGTCGAGCGAGTCGAAGCAAGCGTTGGTCGAGAGAGTCGAAGCAAGCGTTGGTCGAGAGAGTCGAAGCAAGCGTTGGTCGAGAGAGTCGAAGCAAGCGTTGGTCGAGAGAGTCGAAATGGAGCGTTGGTCGAGCGAGTCGAAATGGAGCGTTGGTCGAGCGAGTCGAAATGGAGCGAGTCGAAATGGAGCGTCTTGGGAGGTTTGAGTAGTAGAGTCGAAGTATGCACTTTCGAGGGTTTCAAACTGGAGTGAGTCGAAGTTGAGTAGCTCTGAGGGGCGTGGAGCGAGTCGAAGTTGGCTTCTCCTGGGTGTTGCGAAGCGAGTCGAAATGGAGCGAGTCGAATGGTGACTGATTTTCGTCCAATTTTGTATCCTTCATAACTTGAGCATACGAACTTGGATTGTCTTGAGATTTTGAACATTGGCTCCCATGGCTTAGCTTGTTATGTCCTACCAATTTTGGCTCGATCCGGACTCGGACAAAATTCATCGATATCCGTAGTAAGCCCGCATATAACTGATCTCTGGGACGGGCTGTCACTGGTTACTAGTCAATTCCTTGGTGTTACGTCCTTGCCAAAAGGCAGATAACATTTGCCCCCCAAAGCACGTCTTGTGAAAACATGATGTGCTTTGAAGTGCTGCAGTCTTTACTCTAAATAGTTATCGTCTTTTTCGATGAAAGTTGTAACCTTTGACCGTTCTTCTTGATAATGTAAACCGTTGACTGCTGTACCATGTATTGTTGCAACTGATTGTTGTATGCTAGTGGTTACCCGTTTGCTGTTGTAATCGTTATTAGACGAATTTCTGATTTACGAAAATCGGGAATGTTGGATGTTAGTCCGACATTCATGCATATATGTTAATCTGACTCCCGCTGACGTTTGTACGTTCTCGAGTCGTTGTCAGTTTATTATTTTCTGAATTCCGTATCGATCCTCTCCTGAACCGATGTGGAATTCGTTGCAACAACGCTTGACAGTTGGTTTTGAATGTTCCTTCGTAACGATCCTCTCGAAGTGCTTGTTTGACTCGATGATGGACGTGACCTGAGCGAGTCGAAATGGAGCGAGTCGAAAGGCGCTTCCCTAATGGATTCGAACTGCTTGTTTCGCTGCACTGGAGAGGGAGTCAAAACGCACCAGAGACAGGGGAGCGAGTCGAGGAAAAGACGGAGTCGAAGTGATGTCTTTCATTGCTGCATGAGGGAGTCGAACTGGCCACTGGGATGGAGTCGAAGGAGCGACACGAAAAGGAGCTCTGCATCAGTGCGCTGAAGAGGGAGTCGAAGCACGTGTTCGACCCCATTGGAATTCGAATCGGTTATTCCCCTTACTTTCGATTCCATATAAATACCTGACACTTAGCCATTTTTTCACTTTTTACTTTTCATCTTTATCTTCCTTGCCTTCGTATCGCTCTGAGACTCGAGAAGAAAGAACAAAAATCCTTGCCTTCAAATCGATTCACACCATCACTTATTCGAACTAATCTGACAGATCTAGGTAACCCATTAAATGAATCCAACGCGTGAACGATGAGACTCGGTTTTCTAGCACTAAATCAACCTGAGTTGTGATTGATCGAAAGTTTCAAGATCTTAGCTTTGAGTCAATCTGGAGTGGGCGGTTTTGAGAGGATGAGGCAGAGGCTTTCGTATCGATCGATGGTGGAGCTTCGCATCGAGTCGAACGCCCTGAATCTATGGATCGATACGAAGGGGCTGTGTTTGATCAATTTGAAACGATTGGCCTTTGATCGAATCGAAGTGGGTAGCTTCGGAGCGAGTCGAAGTCGATGGCTCTGGATCGAGTTGAAGTGTAGAGCCTTGGGAGCGAGTCGAACTTGATGGTCCTGGGGAGCGAGTCGAGCTGCGTGGTCTTGGGACCGAGTCGAACTCGTGATCTTGGGATCGAGTCGAAGGAACGAATCGAACCGTGTGGTCTTGGGACTGAGTCGAACTCGTGATCTTGGGACCGAGTCGAAGGAGCGAATCGAACTGTGGATTTCGAATCGGGTCCTCCTGGTTTAAGTCAAATTTTGCATGCCAAACTTCTGACCGAGTCTGACTTGTATGCATATGACCATAGCTTATTGATGCGAACACGGCTCTTGTGAGCGATACAAATTTTGGTCGTTCAAAATTTTGAAATTTTTAACATACTTGAACAATTGCCTCCGACGAGCTTCAAACTTGCATAACGGGACTAAACTTTTTCACTGCATATCTGATTTTCCTATCGAAGCTCGTCGATGAAACTACAACCTATAAAAAATGACAACGAACTTTGACCTGAAATGATAGTCGATGGTAGGATGGTATGGTTGTGACGGTCAACGATGATGGTCCGCTCGACCGAATTCCGAAGTCTCGTCGTTCATACGCTTCCTTCACTCCTGTTGATCTTCTCAAATAACATATTGTACCGCACTGCACAACACGCTCACACACTTTACACTGGGGGATGCACGAGTGTTATTTGTCTATTTAACAATGATTTTTTATAAGCTAGCTAGTCATGGACCCTTCAAGTTCTCAGCAGCCGAAAATTCCAAGTTCTATTCCTCCAACCATAGAGATACCGGTTATCGAAGCCGAAGTCATAGAGCCAGCTTCGGATGAGCGTCCGGGTGCTCGGTTTATACTCAATCCATCATATTCCGTGCCGTCGGGTATCTCTGAAGATATGCTTGGACGGATTTGCTTAAGGCACGGTTTGTCGCTTGATGACGTGCTACTTCCTGGGCCCACTGACAGGCCACACAATCCCCCGGAGGGGTATACCGCTTTCAACCGTCACGCTTGCACAGCGGGGACACTTCCTCCCTTCAATGACTATATAAGGGAGATATTATCATTTCTTGGCATAGCTCCATCTCAGCTACATCCCAACGGGTTCGCCTTATTGAACAGCATCTTTGTTCTCTTCATGGAGATCCTTTTTCGACCACCGAAGCCGATCGAGATCCGATATTTATTCAATGTCAAGAGCCGTGGAGACAGCCCCTCTTTCACCTTCCTGGAAGTGGTCAAGAGCTGCCACATTGTACAAGGCTCCTGGGGAAGGCTAAGTTATTATAAAACTGAATGGTTCTATGTTCGGTGCCCCCTGGATTTGCTGGGCAGTGGTTGGATAGACGTAAGTATTGCCACTTCTCACTTGAGTCATTGAGATACTAGTAACTGACTTCAAAAACTGACACACTTTTCCCTTCTTACAGCTGTAATCTCTCGTCCCGATGGTGCGTACTTCAGAGAGCTTGTTTGGATTCTTCAAGCGTTTCCGAGCGAAGAAAGGCACATAGACTTAGTCCTGACTGACAGGAATTTGAGGGCTGTCGGGCTAATAGAGCGGAGACAGAGCATACATCTGGAAGTGGTACATAGAGTGATCCCGAAGAAACGTGTGAAGCGCAAAGCGCCCGCAGTTGTGATCACCGAAGAAGTTGACCCAGAAAGAACGCCCACCGATACCGAGCTTCCAGCTGGGCCTTCTGATGATGTCCTGGACTCGGGTGGAAGAAGAAAAGGCAAGGCCGCTGCTCACAAACGCCCTAAATCTAAGAGATTTAAATCCATCGTCGTTTCTTTACCTTTCCAGGGGATCAGAATTTCGGAAGCTCCTCCCCTACAAATGGAGAGTCCTTTTGCAGGGCTTAATGATATCCCGATCCCGGATTTCGTGTCGTCTCCACACGACGCCGGGATGGAAGGGCTTGATAGTGCTTTTGAACCGAGCGGGTCGTTTGCTATGAGTGCGGCCGACATTTCTGGTTGGTCGGGGGATTGCACATGCATACACTTCACTACACTACATGATCCACAACTGTACTTCGTCCAACTTAGGAAGTTGCTAACTCTTTCTTCGCTTCTCATTTTCAGGTACTATATCTGGAAGAGGATCAATGCTGAACAGTCTTCATTCAGCCCGAAAGGCTTCTGGTTACTACGATTCCCGCAGGAGGGATTCTGATAAGGATCGCAATCGAGAGCACTCTAGTCAGGATAAGTATGGGCGTGACAGGGATAGAGAATACCGATGCCGGTCTAGATCACGTTCTCCTCCTCCTAGGCTTCCATCTCCTCCTCCCGTTCAAACTTCACATCCACTGGAGCCTCCTCGTCACAGGCCTTCTTCTCACACTTCCAGATCTGAGACTCATCTCCAGAGAGTCGAGACTACATCTTCCATGGTTACAGAGTAGGTCCCCGCTGATCCCACTGGAGAAGGGGCCCTTAAGTTGGCTCAAATGAAGAAGGATTTTCCTAATATTTGCTTCGACGGTTATGTTTTCCCTCCCCACTTGAAGAGAATTCCATCAGGGGTTGAAGGCACGATGCATGACTTTGTCTACGACATCTATACCAAATATCGAGAGTGGGTGAAGGCTGTCGAAAAAGCTTCCAAAGTGGCCTTCGAGCGGGCTAAAGAGATCAAGAAGATGGAGACCGAGCTCGCGAAAAGGGATCGTATTATTCAGGTACTCTCTGCTGAGTCCGAGTCTTCTCGGAAATCTGAGATTGAGGCCATTAAGAAGGCTGATGAAGCGAAGGCAGAGATGGAGAGGTTGGGGCAGACACACGTTGCCCTGGTGGAGGAGATGGGCCACCGGAATACCAAAGTTATCGCCAAGCGGGATGCGGCGGTCAAGGAGCTTAATGAACTGAAATCCAAATTCGCCAGCTTGGTCAAAGAAAAAGATGACGTGAACAACGCAGCCCAGGAGGCGCGCGATCAGGCTGTTCTGCTCAGGGGAGAACGGGATGCTGCGGTGGCCAAAGTCCAGAAAGTGGAGACTGAGGTCGAGGAGAGGGTGAAGTTGGCCGAGTCCAGGTTAGAGGCCGACATTGAGGACCTCCTTGTTGTTTACAACGCTAACGTGCTGTGGCACAAGGGTCTGGCCTGGCTCGATAATTATTCGACGCATCTCCATAGTGCTTGGGGCCAACTGGTTGAGGAAGAGAAAGAGGCGCACCAGGGTGAGTCTGTGGATGAATTCGAGCTCGAGAATCGTCTGTTAACTGATGACGAAAAGAAGATTCTCCATGACTCAATGATCTCTTATGAGAAGGAGAGGCTCGGCACCCAGCACCTGGAGATAGGAGAGGGCTCCGGGGTTGGACATCATGATGCAAGTCTTGACATTCCGGTGTCAACCCAGCCTGAATCTTTGCCTGCGGCTGACCCTCAAGCTGTTCCTGCCTATAATCTGGATCAGCCGCGGATGTCTCCGACTGCAGCGCCAGCGACTAAAGCCGCCCCATCGCTTACAAGCCAAACTGAGGAAGGTACTCTGAACATTCTACATGTCTTTCATGAGTCGAAGTCTTCGATCGAGTTTAAGTTCTAATAATTTTTTCATTCTTTGTCCAGTGATTGACGTTGCGCCGCACATGCCTCCTCCTACTCAAGGATTATATCAGACGCAGGAGGCTATCGTGACCGAGGCAACCACTGTGAGCACAGCTGCCCCGATTGATGATATGCAGGGGGGTTCGATCGTGTTCAATGAGCAGCTGATGGATGAACTTTTTTGCTGCCACGGCAATCCTCGTGCTGACTTGCCATCTGTTATGAGCGGAACCGATCCTGCTGCAAGCTCTTCAATGCCAACTGCTGATGCCCCCAGCGGGGCTCAAGCAGTGACCGAAGAGGAGATGTTTGCCCAGATTGACGCTGAACTGGCAGCAGCTGGTTATGGCGGCAGCTTTGGAGGTGGGATGGCAGCATCGGGACCTGCCCCGCTAGGAATGATGTCTCTTGGTGGTTCTGTCTTTCTCACCAGCCTGCCCAATCCACCGTCTGTAATTGATCATGTTCCTCCGACTCTGCCCGTAGGAAGCATTCTCATTCACACGAGTTCGGAGGAGGACGTCGACATAATGCCATCGCCGGGAGACCAACCACCGAAAGGCACAGGCTTGAAGAGGAAAATTGGCGATGGCTCAAGCGGGTCCACACTGAAGAGGAAGCCAAGGAAGAAGAGAGACTAGGCATGATCGTTTGACGTATTTTGATTTTTTGCATTTTGTTAGCCGTGTATAGATGCGGGTTTGGCCCCTACTAGTAGGAATTTTTTGGAAACTTGTACACGAACGTCTTCTATAATCAATAGAAATGAAACTTTTCTTTTTTGTCATTGTGTATTTGTCTAAGTGTTTCAGTGTCTGAAATGCGCTTGTGAAGTTTCAGGTTCCAAACCAAGTTTGTTTTAGTTTGCCAAGTTCGGAGGTTGTGGACATGGCTTGTGATCGAGAAGCGAGTTGAATTCTGACGTCGCATCGCTTCAATCAATGGTTGATGCTTGAGTTCTGCCCCCCAGTCTTGGGGATGAGCAGTAGACTGTCAGTCGACGATCGCTTCTTACTTATAACATGCTGAGCCTTGTACCACCGAATGGATGTCTGAGTCAAGTGGAGATTGAGTAATGCATTTATGCTTGTTCGATTGTCGATGATCATTTTCGTACTCCGGGGATTCCCATTCGTTCATCGGTGGCTAGTTACGCCGGCTTAAGTTTCGATCATATGTCCGCGATCGGGAGACTTAGAATTGGCATTTGCACTTTGGGAGTCCGGAGTTGATGTTTATACTCCGCTTCGTGCTCTGGGAATACAGAGTTGAATGTTTATACTCCGGTTCGCGCTCTGGGAATTCGGAGTTGGATGTTTATACTCCGCTTCGCACTCTGGGAATATGGAGTTGAATGTTTATACTCCAGTTCGCGCCCTGGGAATTCGGAGTTGGATGTTTATACTCCGCTTCGCACTCTGGGAATACGGAGTTAAATGTTTATACTCCGGTTCGCGCTCTGGGAATTCGGAGTTGGATGTTTATAATCCGCTTCTCACTCTGGGAATACGGAGTTGAATGTTTATACTCCGGTTCGCGCTCTGGGAATTCGGAGTTGAATGTTTATACTCCAGTTCGCGCCCTGGGAATTCGGAGTTGGATGTTTATACTTCGCTTCGCACTTTGGGAATACAGAGTCGAATGTTTATACTCCGGTTCGCGCTCTGGGAATTCGGAGTTGGACGTTTATACTCCGACTCGCACTCTGGGAGTTCGGAGTTGAATAAGGATTGTCGTGTATCAATCCCTTTTTTGACTTTGATGTGATGGCTTGCCCCTGAGCTCGGGTTTCACTTAGGGAGTGATTGGTTGCACCACAGCCACTCTCTATTTGAATAAATCCCACCGTATGATGAGACTTAGCTCTCCGTGCATAGTGATGGTCGTACGAAGTATTTCAAGTAAATCACAGCTCTGGCTCGAAGAGGTTGCATTTTATTGCTGAAATAAGAAAGTATGGCAAAGTCAGCTGCCTTATTACAAGTTCTAATTTCAAAATGCATAAACAAATTGCAGAAAAGGAAAGTAAACTAAATGGATAAAGATAGCCTGTCAGGTGTAATATCGGCGAAGGCTCTCGCTATTCCAAGCTCTTGGCAGGGTAAGACCGTCGACGGTCGATAACTTGAGTGTGCCATCTCCGAGCCTTCGTTCAATAACATACGGTCCTTCCCATATCGGCTTCATGTGTGAAGGAACCGGATAGATTCTTTTTAAGACGAGATCGCCTAGTTCGAAGGTTCGCGGACGGACCTTGGCGTTGTACAATCGGGCGACTCGACTTCGATGCGCAGCTGCCCTTAAATCAGCGTCTTCATGCTTCTCATCCAGTAGATCAAGAGATTTAGCAAGTAATATAGCATTTGTCTTCGAATCATAGTATGTCACACGATGAGAAGGTACTTCTAGCTCGACTGGAATAACGGCCTCTGAACTGTAAGAAAGAGAGAACGGAGTATGGCCGGTCGCGGTCTTGTGGGTTGTTCGGTAAGCCCATAGAGCCATAGGGAGTTCATCAACCCACTTGCCCCCGACCTTTTCTAGTCGTTTCTTCAGGATGGACTTATGACTTTATTAACTGCTTCGAGCTGTCCATTCGCTTGAGGGTGTGCAACTGCGGAGAATTTCTTTTGGATGTGAAATCGTTTGTAGAAATCTTTGAATTCAGCACTGTCGAATTGGGTTCCGTTGTCCGTGATTATGGTGTGTGGGAGACCGAATCGATAGATGATGTTACGAACCACAAAGTTGATTACTTTCTTCGTTGTAATGGTAGCGAGAGCTTCAACTTCAGCCCACTTTGTAAAGTAATCAACTGCGACGATAGCGTACTTCACACCACCTTTTGCCAGAGGTAGAGCACCGATGATGTCGATGCCCCACATTGCGAACGGCCATGGGCTGACCATATGCGTTATCTCGGTAGGGGGAGCCCTAGGGATTCAGGCGTATTTCTGGCTCCTATCACATTTCTTTGCATAGTCCAATGCATCGCGATTCACGGTAGGCCATTAATATCCGTAGCGAAGTATTTTCTTGGCAAGTGCTTGCCCCCCGGTGTGATCGCCACATTCTCCCTCGTGTACATCGCGTAACACTTGTTTAATTTCATCGTGAGCGATACATCGGAGTAGGGGAACTGAGTACCCTCTTCTGTACATGAGTCCATTCTGGATGGTAAATCTTGAGGCCTTTCGAAGGACCTGTCTTTTTTCACTCCTGCGCTCCGGCAGGGTCTCGTGCTCAATGTAATTTTTGAGTGGAGTCATCCATGAATCCTTTTCGGGGATAGTTTCGCATACCCGGTTTATTTCTGCCCGGTCGATACTTAGGGAAGATAGCGTTTCTACGGGTACGAGTCCCATTTGTTGAGCTTCGTCTGTGCTGGCTAACTTCGCCAACGAATCGGCCTTTTGGTTGCGTTCTCGAGGTATACTGTAGATGGCGTAGTAATCGAAATGGTCCAGTACTTCTTTAACTCGAGCTAAGTAAGCAGCCAACCTTCGATCTCTTGCTTGATACTCTCCTCGTACCTTGCACACAACTAATTGTGAATCACAATAGATTTCCACTGCGATAATTCTCAAATCCCTAGCGAGTTTCAAGCCAGCTAGGAGGGCTTCATATTCAGCTTCATTATTAGTCGCATGGAAATCGAACTTTAAGGCATAACATATGGATCGACCCTCAGGAGTTTCAAGCACAATACCAGCGCCTGAACACCGGTCGTTTGATGCTCCGTCGGTATAAAGTTTCCAGACGTATTCTGGGGATTCACTGGCTTCGGGCAAGTCCTCTGGGACAGTAAATTCAGCTATGAAATCGGCTAGGACTTGTCCTTGTATGTCCCGTCTCAGAGCGTAAGTGAGGTCAAACTGGCTCAGTTCGATGTTCCACTTGAGTAACCTACCAGACGTCTCAGGCCGCGAAAGGACCTGTCGTAACGGCTGGTCGGTGTAGACAATAATGGAATGTGCCTGGAAGTATGGTCGGAGTTTTCTTGATGCAATGACAAGGCAGTAAGCCAACTTTTCCAGCTTCGAATAATTTCTTTCAGCCCCAGTCAATCGTCTGCTGACATAGTATACTGGCCTCTGTATCTTGTCTTCTTCTCGGATTAATGCAGCGCTGATAGCGTTTTCTGATATCGCCAAATATACGAACAGCTTCTCATGATCGAAAGGCTTTGACAGTATTGGTGGTGTGGATAGATGTTGAACTAGTGCTTGGAAAGCGCCCTCGCATTCCGTGGTCCATTCAAAGTTTTATTCCCTTTTCGAATCAGATCGAAGAAGGGAATGCATTTGTCAGTGGACTTTGAAATGAACCTGCTCAATGCTGCTACTTTTCCATTGAGACTCTGGACTTGCTTTATAGTTTTGGGAGTTTCAAGATTTCTGATTGCCCAAATCTTTTCGAGATTTCCTTCGATTCCCCGGGCGTTAATGATGAACCCAAGGAACTTTTCGGACGCAACTCCAAAATGACATTTTAGTGGGTTAAGCTTCATCTTGTACTCCCGAAGTATGTTGAACATAGTTTCCAGGTCCATTACATGGTCGTTGGAGAGTCGCGACTTCACAAGCATGTCGTATACATATACTTCCATTGTCTTCCCGATTTGATTGGCGAACATCCGATTGACCAATCGTTGGTAAGTAGCTCCGGCATTCTTGAGTCTGAATGGCATAACCTTGTAACAGTAAAGTCCCAGATTGGTTACGAAGCTGGTGTGTTCTTGATCAGGTAAATGCATCGGTATCTGATTGTAGCCTGAATACGCGTCCATGAAGGATAAGAGTTCATGTCCAGCAGTCGAATCCACTAGTTGATCAATTCTAGGAAGCGGGAAACAGTCTTTGGGGCATGCTTTATTCAGATTGGAATAGTCGACAAATGTTCTCCACTTCCCGTTTGGCTTTCGGACGAGCACGAGATTTGACACCCATTCGGGATACAGCGCATCTCGAATGAATCCGTTCGCTTCAAGCTTTTCTACTTCCTCTTTAAGGGCGGCAGATCTCTCTGGATCCATACCGTGCCTTTTTTGTTTGACCAGGACATGCCGCGGGTCAATGTTCAGAGTGTGGCTCGCGATGCCCGGCGAGATCCCACACATATCAGAATGTGTCCAGGCAAATACGTCAAGATTTGCCCGTAGAAATTCAACCAATTCCTCTCGAGTTTGCTGGCTTAGCTGAGATCCAATCTTTATTATTTTTGAATCATCGCTATTGTCAATTGGGACATCAATCGTCAGTTCGGCTGGGGATGCTTGACTTTCTTTAGATTCTCCTTCGTCTTCAGTTTCTCTCGGGTCAAGATCCTTGAGGAATTGGCTGGAGTGCCCGGGCCTGGGCCTGGGCGTTAATTGTCAATTATCGGCGAAACGGACAAAGAGAGATTCCTCTACGCCCTTTCCCTTCTCCTTCCGCTGCGCCTCCCGCAGCTCAGCAACATAACAGGGTCTGGCAGTGGCCTGATCTCCCCGAACGATTCCTATTCCATGATCAGTGGGAAATTTTAAGGTCAAACACCATGGGGCAATGGCTATTTTGAATTCAGCGAGGGCCGGTCGGTCCAAGAAAGCATTGTAAGGGGAGTCTATGTCCAGAATGATGAACTGCAACATCCGTACTCTCCGACGTTCTCCTACTCCCAACTCCACTGGCAGTTCCACCATCCTAGTGGGAATTGTGGCACTTCCGTTGAAACCATGGACACGAGATTGATAAGGTTTCAAGTCTGCGGCTTCCATCTTCATTTGGTCATAAGCTCGTTTGAACAAAATATTCACAGAGCTTCCACTGTCAACTAAGATCCTTTTTATCTAAGCGGGACCTACTTGTGCTGAGATGACCAGTGGATCAATAGTGGGAGCTTCGACTTTATCTACGTCTCTGCTCCTGAACACGATGTCATCCATCATCGTTTTCTGTTGCTTGGCCGGAGCCCCCTCATCAAAACTACTGCAACACTCGAAGTCTGCATGCCTGATAGAACTGGCATACGACTCCATTTCCTTCCAGCTTCGATCTGCCGGGTGAGGACCACCGCTTATTGTATTGATGACCAACCTCCCGTCCGCACGAGCGGGTTCTTCCTGTCTTTCCTGATTCGGCGCACAGTTCTGGTTTGATGGGCCCGCACCACCAGATTGCGGCGCCCGTACATACTAATCCAGCTTCCGCTCACGTATCAGTTTTTCAATGAGGTCTTGTAGGTGACAACACTCATTGGTGTTGTGGCCATAACTCTCATGGAATCTACAGAACTTTCCTGTTTGGATTTGTCTTTCAGTTGGTGGTTTCGGGGCAGGTTTCTTATATTGCATGGTATTGCAGGTCTGCAAATACACATTTTCCAACGACGTGTTCAATGGAGTGTAGTTTTCGTACATGGAAGCTCTACGCCGTGGTCCACGATCCTGATCGCGTTTTTTATTCTGATTTCTATTGTCCCTCTGCTGATTCTGTTTATTTTGGACGTTCAACTGAACTTTTCCAGAACTATCTCCGGACTGTTTGACAGCGACGTTACTCTGGATACCTTCGATGTTGGGTCCTGCGTCATCCTGCTTCCTAGACTGTCTCGCATCCTCCCTTCTCAGGAATTGGGCTGCCTTGGAATAGAAACGATCCAATGATGCAGGTGGTTTCCCAGCTAACCAACTTCCGAACTCAGAATTAGCATCAATCCCCTTAGTCAGAGCCATCAGGATAGAGTTATTGTTGAGATTGCTTATCTCCGCACACGCGGCATGGAATCACTCCAAGTAACGTCCAAGCGTTTCTCCGGGAGCTTGCGTAACACTAGACAGAGTGTTAACGTCCTTTAGCCTTGCCACATGCATACGGAATTGTTCGACAAACTTGGTGGCCATTTGGTCAAAGTTAGAGATGGATCGCGGTGGCAAACAAGTGAACCACATGGTAGCGATACACCCTACGGAAATGGGGAAACTACAGCACTTTACTGTGTCATCAGCCATTCGTATTTCAGGACGTGTTGATTGGGGTCAGAACTCCCTTCATAAACTGGCAAAGCTGGCATCCTGAAGTGCCGAGGTGGTTCAGCATATAAAACATCATCGGTGAAAGGGGTATGACTTTGGGAGATTCCCCAGTCGTCATTAGATAGACCCTAACTTTCACGGATCATTTGGTGAATCATCGCTGGTATATCTGTCGTTTGGGCACTCGGAGCATGTTGTGCCAAGGTGTGGTCGGGTTTCACAGCGTGAGTTTGAATCGGACGCGGTCGACGGTCCGTGCCTCGCCTTCTTGGTTCAACATCCTCAGGGACATAAGGTTCAGGAGTCTGCTCTCGTCGGTTAGGTTGAGGGTCAGCTTGGTTCCTAGCGTCACCTTCTCGTCCAGCAGTGGTGGTAGTAGCAATGTTGCCGGTAACATGATAAGGAGCAACTCCTCCCCGAGTTGAAGGTTCTGTGCGGAGGCTAACGGATGGTCCAGCTCTAGGTTGCCCAAGGTTCGAAGTAGGTTGGTGTCCCGTGGCCTGGGTGTAGCTTCCACCCAACCGTGGACGTGTGGATCTAGTTTGGCCATCGGAGGAGGCTGAGCTCTCTGTGGAGGAGTGAGAACCTTGGTCTCTTCTAGATCTTCTTCGCCTTTGGCGATTTAGCTGGTTAGTCAACTCCGTGTTGGCGCGTAGTTGCTCCGCTACCTGCTGTCGACTTTGGGTCAACTCCTGAAGCAATGTCTGGAATTCTTGTCTAGTGATTGGACCTGATGGATCTGAAGGTCCTGCAGCATTTTGGTTGGATGGAGGTGATTGCGCGGGATTTTGTCGGTCCCGCGATTCCTGATCAGCAGCTGTAGAGGTGGTACGTGTGCTCACCATAATGAATTGATGAAGTCCTTTCCTAGATCTGATTGCAAATCTGAGTAGAATGGAAGGGCTTCGAAGTTCTAGATCTAGATCTTCTTCTTAGATTTATGCAATCCAATATAGATAGGAGATCCAAAGACTGGGAGAAAAATTAGGTTTTTCTCAGTGAAAGCACCAAAGTGTTTGTACCAAAATTGGGCACAACACTCGTCGGAAGTCTTTGAAGAGATAAAGTGAAGAAATTAAATGAAAAAGAGGAATTATCTAACAAAAACTCCAAATTTCAGAAATGAGAATAATTAAAGTGAAAGGAGACACAAGGATTTAGAGTGGTTCGGCGTATAGCCTACGTCCACTATGAAGTAGTTTACTTTATTGATCTTTCTTTTATGTTTACAAGTGAATTCAATGATTTACAACAGTCAATTGTGATTTGCAGCAGAGAATTTCGTTCGTGGCAGCAGTAATTGAGTTCAGACCTGGGTCTGGCGGAGTCCGGGCGTTGGAGATCTCAAAGAGGAAGCAGAACCCTTTTTCTGTTGGTTTTGGGGGTCTATTTATAGGTGTAGGAGGCTGGTATTTCGCCCAGATCTCAGGAGACCCTCTCTGGCACGTGACCAGGCCCGCACGCCCAAGCCCATGAAGTTTCGGTCCGATCCGTGATCGACACGAGCAGATTTCGACTCGCTCGAGATTTCATCCAATGGAGTCGAAATTTGGCGTGGACGTTCTTTAGCATGCACGTAGTCTTCTGTGAAAATTTCATAGAATTTGGACTTATAGATTGGGAGATACGATCGATACGAAATGGAGTTCTCGGCAGGCTATTTCCTTCGACTCGCTTCCCGTTTCGACTCGCTTCCATTCGAATCGATGGCGTGGCATTCAATTCTCACTCTGTCCTGGACGTTGCTTCGAGCGAGTCGAAGCAAGCATTTGGTCGAGCGAGTCGAAGCAAGCGTTGGTCGAGAGAGTCGAAGCAAGCGTTGGTCGAGAGAGTCGAAGCAAGCGTTGGTCGAGAGAGTCGAAATGGAGCGTTGGTCGAGAGAGTCGAAATGGAGCGTTGGTCGAGCGAGTCGAAATGGAGCGTTGGTCGAGCGAGTCGAAATGGAGCGTTGGTCGAGCGAGTCGAAATGGAGCGTTGGTCGAGCGAGTCGAAATGGAGCGAGTCAAAATGGAGCGTCCTGGGAGGTTTGAGCAGTAGAGTCGAAGTATGCACTTTCGAGGGTTTCAAACTGGAGCGAGTCGAAGTTGAGTAGCTCTGAGGGGCGTGGAGCGAGTCGAAGTTGGCTTCTCCTGGGTGTTGCGAAGCGAGTCGAAATGGAGCGAGTCGAATGGTAACTGATTTTCGTCCAATTTTGTATCCTTCATAACTTGAGCATACGAACTCGGATTGTCTTGAGATTTTGAACGTTGGCTCCCATGGCTTAGCTTGTTATGTCCTACCAATTTTGGCTCGATCCGGACTCGGAAAAAATTCATCGATATCCGTAGTAAGCCCGTATATAACTGATCTCTGGGACGGGCCGTCACTGGTTACTAGTCAATTCCTTGGTGTTACAGCCTTGCCAAAAGGCGGGATAACATTGGGTCTATCCAGATTCTAAATTTCCATAATTAGAGGATCTACAGCGACGTCCTACTCTGAAACAACATGACCCAAGCATCCCACTCCCATCCTTCAGGAGTGATACCACCAAAATATCATCACTAATTGTGTCTTTTTCTCCTCTTCCATCCATGGGTAGATGAAAGTATCATCAACGAACACAAGCACAACCCACTCAAGTGACCACTCTAATCACGTTCCATGAGATCCACAACATATGCCAACACATTTGGTTAGCCCGAATGGCATAACCAACCTAAAATCAAGGTAGTTTGTGAAACATTATAATTGACCCACTCACCCAAATTACTCTCAGTTGGTGCAACCTCACCGCAGGGTTCAACTAAGAGAACATCCTCATGCTATAGAGTTGATCGAACAAGTCATCAGCAAATGGGAGTATGAACATGTTCGTCATCTCATCCAACTCATAACAACCAACAAACAACTCCAAAGAGCCATCCTTCCTACTGACGAACACAAAGGGTGCATCCTACCCAAATATACACCCATGGGTGAACCATCACCTAAACAGATTATCCGCTATCACCTTTAATCTTCTAAGCTCTTTGGACACTCTATGCCATAACTACTAGTCCAATTCCTCTAACCAGATCGATACAAAACTCTATCTCTATATGGTGGTAATCTGATCACCTCCTCGAGTATGTCCGGACACTCTCCAACTATAAGCACAAATGACATCCTATCATGTGGAATATCGAGCGAATATATAAGGCTCCCCTACTGACAGCCAATTCGCTCCTCCACAACCCTGATCGTCATCAACGGCCTCTCTCAGTCCCCCACTATTATGTATCCCCTTCAACCAGTCAATTCTTAAAATATAATACCAACCTAACTAAACCCCAAACATTCAATGTGTAACAAAAAAACAACCATGACTCATAGGGAAAGGTCTCGACAAACCAAGTATAGGCTGGTTGAGCCCCTAACTAGGTCTGTCACGATCAAAGTTTGGTAATTATGTCGAGTCTCTATCCCAATATCTAACCATTAGGTCTAGATATAAAGGAATATGAAATCTCGACGTCAACTAAAACATGTATGGAACCACCATATGCAGAAAGCATATCTCAAAAGGTGATGCCATTTCCCTTTATTTCATCAATGGAGCAATTGACGAAACCGAAAAGGCAATCAATACATATGCTTCCCGATCTATCCCTACTCAATTGATATGGGATAACTCTTCTATACTAGGTACTTCTCAATCATCCTCTCGAAGTCCTTGTCAATATGAGCAATTAATCACTTCTCAAGATAATCTCTCTACCCAATGATAAACTTCAATCCTTTCTATGTGGAGTATCAACGGGAGTAGACAGTACCTCAATATCATATCAAATCTGACCACATACTCCAACACAGACATATTGTCGTACTTCAAATCAGTGAACTCTTTAACCATCCCCGACTTCAGAAAAGTCGAGACAAATCTTCTTCGAAGTGAACTATGAACTAGTCCTAAGGAAACCGGTCCTCGGAAATCAGAGCTATAGAAACACTCCACTAGCTCATCGTCCGTCTTTGGAGTCATCTAGAGGCTAACTTCTACCTCATGCATCATCTAACCCCAAGTCATCGAAGATCCTTCTGTAAGCAACCATCCAAATTTGCCTTCCAATAGACAACTTTGTTCCAAGGAATGGCCTGTCTCCTAGCCAATTGCACTTGAGCACCATAACCATCCAGAACAAACTGGGCATCCAATAAATAATCCACACCAACTTTACGAACATATCCTATCAATCAGGGATAGCAGCTCTAATCCTTCCCAACACTCAACTTTAAAGACAGAGTCAATAGCAGTTTTTCTTTCTTGCCAGATCATTCCTATTTTACAATAAGGATGATCCATCTCTCATAAAGGAAACTGTATCAATAGTGCTCATGTGTGCACCCAACTCATATACTGCATATACTACTATATAGTTTTGAAAACCAAAACATATAACAAATACAAACTCCCACGTATATATACACTCTCTAGATCCAGTCTAAGGCAATAACTCCTACCCTATCTCTACCGGATCGCGGTATCAACTAAGGTTAATCGGGTAACCTTTTCTCTAATACCAAATGTAACGACCACCGTACACCTACGATGCAGAATGTTAGTCAAAGGAAAGAAAAAAGAAATAAGATGAAGAAATAGAAGAGAAAAAAAATGGAAAAGAAGAAAAAGGAAATATCAAATAACCAAATTACCTGTCGCATATCTCACATCGCATTAGAGTAAATATATTAATCAACACAAGTATAAAACAATAGGGACAATAATAATAATGTGAAATAATCATCTGAATAAATATCCACATAGTTATACAACACCATAATAGAGTTTATACAACGAGAAAATAAACTCAACTGGTAAAACTATCTCATAATAGTAAATCAACACTATCAAGGCTCCACGGTGTCACATAGTGGAAATATAATAACAAATGTACATATAAGTATAGATAACCATCACCTACTATCGGTCCACCTGTAGAACTCCATAATCATCCACCTGCTTTCAATTTACTCATTTAAGAGTACCAGAGATAATAAGAAGCAAAGCATAAAACCTCGAGTCAGACAACAGTCTTGTGTGAGAAATATCAAATCTCAAAATACTATAAAAGTCGATAATATATAGAACATAGGTATATAAACCACACTCAATCTATCCCTGCAACCATAGAGTTAGCACATAAACATAAGTAATATGCTACTTTTATAACATCGTAAAAAGGGTATACCATACTCAGTATCTGTCAGGGTGCCTAGGTATCTCTATTTACGGTCCCTACTCCATACTAAGTAAACTCCAGGTGTCTAGGTATCTCCATCCATACCTACTCCAAACTAAGTCAAATCAGGGTATCTAGGTATCCCTACCACAATACCTACCTAGTGTGACATCCCTAGGGTGACTGGTGATCAACCATAAAAACATAGCATCCATCAAAAAATACTAACTATCACCCGATGTGCCAGATATATGATAACTCATATGACCCTTTACAACTGTCAAGGACTAGTGGAAATCCTGGTTCTCTATCATACGCACGTACAGACGGGTTTGTTTCAACCCCAATACATTGTCACGTCCCAGTACACTCCCGTACCTGCTTGACACTAGACCCCCTCGGGGCGGTCCAAATACACAACCATCACTACCAGCCCTCGGGTATCACCCTCATATAGTACCCCTACTCTGAACAAGACAAAACACACTTCGAGTCATCAACTATCCCTAGGCACAAACACATCCATCGCGCCCTACTCACTCGATACGGATTCGGACCCTACTGGTTCGCTATAGTTTCTGGGCACGAGCCCTAACACTCAACCCAGTCCACCGTAGCCTCACTCCAATCCGAACTACCATCCTCGATCCTACTCTCCGTCTGAGCTCTCGATCGAAAAACCCTACTATCATGCCATTCGAAGCCCAAGATCTAGCATGATCCATAGTGTCCTGATACTATCATCACGGAGCTTACTCCATACATCATCGACTCACTATCCGCGGTATCAGACTACCAGGTCGAAGCACCACATCGCTGCCTCACCATCAAAATCACTAGGTCGAAGCACCACATCGCTGCCTCACCATTAATATCACTCGTCATAGAGTAATAACATCAAATCTCTAAACCAATCGCACGAACAAACCATCACGTCGCGCACCATAATATTTCCTCAACGTCCAAGCCACATATCAGCTAAAATGCCAATCGATAACAGTGATAGACATCGACCACTCTACTATGGTCAATACCATCCACCTTGTTCTTGTACTTAACTGAACGATTAATATAGACCAAATGGAAACGTCCGACATCTACTCTGAAATCCAGATCCATCGGCACGTATCTAAACATTCTTCTACAGCTCATCTCGTTCATTAGATTTCTGTGTGTATGGAACTCAAACGTACAAGATGCTATCTAAAATCAAATCACTACTAATCCGCGTTTTCAACCAAAACAGCCAAATAACAAACAAGCCATAAATCAGACATACATCCATATATCCAAACAACCATACATCCATCCAAAACAACAAACATACAACATAAACAATCCATCCTTATCAATCAATGTGGGGAAAAACATCAATAATAGTTCTAATCTAATAATTCCCTAACTATGGCATGACGATGGAAAATATGTGATATTCTTTATAAATCATTTTAAAAGTAATTATATATTCTTTTATAAAAATATAGCTGATGTATATATATACATATATATAATATCATGTTTTAAAACCAAAAATCATTCCCGAGCGTCAATATAACAATAAAAAATCAATCATAGTAAAGAGAAAGACAATATCACTCACCTCAGCTAAATCTCTTCAAACCAGTTTAAAAATACAAACCTTTCCCAAACGAGTCCAACGCCAGAAACTGTGTCCAAAACGGACCTCGTATGCAAAAGATATAGCCAAAATAAGAATCGAGATTAACAAAATAATTAATTTATTAATTAAATCCTTAATTACCTTGCTTAAGTCATTAATCTTTCCTCCTCTTCCATTCGAAACTCTCTATACCCATGCACTCGTGCATATCTGATCCCCTCACTCTATGATTTCTTGGTCGATGCTCGATGAAATCAAGATCTATCTTTGCCGATGAATCCCGCTACACGATCTCTCCGATCTGCACTCGAAAAACTGAAGATCGATCATACATATACAATCGTGACCCGATGCCCTATCTCCACCTCCTAGTTGTCGTGATTCATCCACAATGGTCGGGCTTCGACGAGTGATGTGGCGAGATGCCAAACATCAAGGGCAACGCGACTAAAATCTTCAATTCACCCAAATCGGCCTCAAGATCCATGAAATGGAAACCCTAGATCCATAGTGAACAATGGATCTCGGCCGTGATGCATCGCACATCAAATCGAGGGTATAGAATCGAAGCTTTCTCCGATATGAATCCGATGGAATTTGTTTTGTGATTTTTAGTTTGGTTGATTGGGAGAGATGAATTTTTGAATAGCAAGATAGTGGGTTCCGCCATGAAATGTAGCTTTTTCCTATAGTGAAAATGAAAATAAGAAAATGGAGGGAAGAGGATTTGATGTGGGTATTAATAATATTTTATTTTATTTATTTAATTCTCCCAAATAAATGGCTATGCGTTTCGAGTCTGTACGATTACACGACGCGTTCGATCGTCACGAAACTCATCTGCGTACATCACCTTATTTTTCCGAATCCAACGGTAATAATCACGTCTCCATCTACGACTGCAGCCCGAAAGGCTAATTTCATGTATTTCAAGACCGTTTCGGCCATCGGATTGTCCGATTGCGAAATATAGTGATCCTTATACTCATTTGAATTCGCAACGTCAACCCGAACCAATGGAAGTAGTCTCGAGTCCTGATTCTGTCGTATGTAAAAAATCATATTTTTGGGCCTTTATTTAATTAACGATTAAATATTTAAATAAACTATTTAAATATCCAATCGTTAAAAATACGGGTCGTTGCAAAAAGTCACCGCGCACTATGATCCATCGGTGTTGAACAATGTAATGTAGTGGCTAGCCTAAGACAGGAGAAAAGTCACAGGGCATTATGATTGTCAAAAGAGTGTCAGAAGGAAGGAAATGTCCACTAGTTCCCTATCATGTTGGAAATCCAATTCCAATAGGAGCTTTACGGTTTTGATTGTATTCCCAAAATAGTGTAATGCCTTGCAAACATTTTAGCTACCCCTTAGCATTATATACACCGTGCTCGGGTATTGGTACCTCCTTTATATATTTATTTGAAAAGTGTTTTCAAACCTATGTCATTAAAGATAATATCAAAATATTTCGGTATAAAGTATTTTGATTATCATAATATAAAAGCTTATCCATGTTTAGGTGCAGCGTGGTCTTAGGAGATACCCTTTCTTTTCAAAAATGTTTTGTTTGGCATCAATATGATCTATAACACTGCCATATATATTTATAATTCGTGTTTCTCATGCTGGTTTACCGAGCCTGATCAAGGATGTTTTAAATACTCGGGTCAGATCCGAGTAGTTTCAGGTTTAACTTTAGACGCTTGGAGTTTCCAGAGGAGAGCTGGAGATCTTTATCAACGTATGGACATAGATTATGTTCATGCTGCATTTGTGTCGTTGTTTTTGGTTTTCAGCATTTGTAAGGACGCGTGTTTATAACTGTCCAGGCTGAGCTTACATTAGACTCTGATATATGTATTTCACATTTTCCGCTATAAAGATTATTGATATTATAAATTATTCCATGCGTGTGAGACTATGTTCTGTCTTTATTTTATTTTACCCTTAACAATTGGTTTTTCCAGCACTTGAATACTCGGCACGCAATACCGTGGGCGTATTAGTGTCAATTTTCGAGGGTCGAAAATCCCGTTCGTTACAATATCCGTTTTGAGATAAGTTGTATATGATATTTGATGTACTATTTTCATGTTTTATTATGATACAGAATTTTACGTTTCTTTGATATGATATGCGCATAGTCTGTTACATGTTTATTTTGGTATTATATTTATCCTTTCATTGTGAGATTTAATGTATATTATTGTGTTAGATATGCTCCTTGTTATTTCAAATTATACCCATAACAAACCATCATACATGATACATATGGAATCTGAGTGCTTATTCATGGATTATGGGTGTTACAAATGACGGGTTGTTACATTTAGTATCAGAGCTAGGTTACTTGATTGCCATAAATTAGGATATGTTGAGAGAGCATACTTGTATTTTGTTATGCACATATCATTTAGGCACTCACAATTTTGTCTCTAGTACTCTTAACCATCATTTGATAAATCCAAAATTAGTTTCCATCTACAGATAACTACCATGAGCCATGCTACTAGAGCAACAGCTGCTAGGGACTTTGCTAACACTCTAGAGATTCAAGTTCCAACATGATTTCAGAGGTACCTATAGACTATAAGGCAGAGCATCCCACCACCAACGGTAGTTCCACTTGTGCCAACACCAGCAGAGCGGTGCCTATTTTTTCCACCATCCCACCTCCCATTCTTGAGTTTCCTAGGAATTGTAGAGATTACATTTTTATCAGAGGCAACCTTATATAGGAACGAAGTAATTCACCGAAACTCGATAGTGGCTCTGCAGTACTGAACGGAGCTTTAATGATATAGTGCTTAATAAAAAGATGATTTTCTTTTAGATAACTTCAATATGAAGTTTTTTGCTGGTGGGATACTGTGATAGGGTAAGTGGATGAGCATGCTATGACTTAGGAAGAATTCTGAGGAGATTTAAAGGTCGGTTTATTTCTAAGGCTGAAAGGAGATTGCAAGTGAACAACTTCTTGTATCTCCAACTCGTGACTACTTCCCAACGCCTTCGGTTCCTAAGTATTCCTACAAAGTGAGTTGCTACGATGCTTGACAATAAAGAATAATTGCCAATGGTAAAGTAAGTAAACTTCAAAGAAAACATGTCGTATATCTTAAGCTCATAGGATAACATATAATAATTTCATAGATATAAAACAGACAATAAAGTAAATATAACTAGATGAATTAAAATCAAATCAGTGTATAGATATATCATAGTTATACAAGCAGATAATAGAGTTTATACATCAAATAATAAACTTAGAAAACTGTCTCTAGATAAATATAGCATAGCATCGATAAAGGTCCAATGTCCTGTACAACGAAATAAAGCGGGTAAGCTCCAAAAGTAGATATATGAAAAGCATAGCCCTCGGTTCATCCTTTATACAACTCTATGTTTTATTTTATACCTACTATCTAGTCTACTCTTCTAAGAGTACCATAAATAATAGGAAGCAAAGCATATAAACTGGAGTCGAATGATGGTCTGGTATAAGCGATCTATAGTCTTAATTTACTATAAAAGTCGATACAGTAAAATAAGACAAGGTATGAGGAATCATACCTGATATGTCCTTGCACCCAAAGATTTAGGACATAACAGTATATACTAATCTACTATCATCATCATGTCGGTGTACTACAACTTAAAGTATAACATGACATGTCTGGGCATCTAAATCAACAACACCTAAATCGTATGACATCCCTAGCAAAGTAAAGCAAATATAACAACCATCAAGAATTCTCACATTTCTCACTCAAGTGCATTGGATATATGATAGCTCATTGGCCACATTAACGGTCAGAGACAAATTAACATCTCGGTTTCTCAATGCTCGACTCTATGCCACTTTGTAAGGTAAGGAACTAGAATCAACATAAAAAAGTCCATGGTAAAATAGATTTGCAGTCAAAGATCTGGGATACGATAAAATCCAGGTGAGCGTCTTCACATACCCCCTCTTTATGAGCACATATCGAAACCATTGAGTATCAGAGATCCCTTAGTGCACAACTACATAGTAAAACATCAACATTATACTTAAGAAGAAAAAATAAGCTTTTCTATATGGATCATCGTCACAACTCCCATCACCGAGTCGTCTAAGTTTGAAACATCTCTAGACATCCACTATAAGTTGTAGAGTCTTCATCACTTAGTCTTCAAGTCATCTTATGAAGTTCCCAGGTGAAGTAATCTTATGGATTTAATAATAGTAATTTATGATCCTTCAATATGGAAAATATAGGTCTTTACACCAATCTCTCCTTTAGGAATTTCTCCTTCGAAATCCCATCAACTAAGGAAAAGTCAAACATAGCTACCTCGCATGTCTAACAACCATAAGCAAGCATAACATCCATCAAACATGAACATCTAAGCAACAAATACAATCTATGCCTACCCTAGCATGAGAGGTACTAAACAAAACAATATAGTACTAAATGTAATATCAAATGTGTACGCTAATGATAAAAAGGACATTACTTAGTAAAGGGTTCCAATAAGCAGTCCTCATGCTCTCCTTAGTCTCCTATGTGCAATTGTTCTTGCTTTCAACCTCATTGAACCTTCATTAACTTCACTGTCTTCCTCCTAAGTTGCTTCATGTCATATCCAACTATACAAATAGGCCTATAATATCTTGAAGCTTTTGGTTTAATCTTGATATCATCCAACTAATCCTGTGTAATAGTCATGCCTTAACAGTGCACAAACTTATGCAAATGAGAAATGTAGAATACACTACACCAAATACTGAGATTTGCAACTAACCATCCGCGCATTTGGCAACGGTTATTAACCGTTGCCATTTTGAAACGGTTAATAACCATCTTGGTTCCATTAGCAATGGTTTTTTATCGTTGCTAATTGGGAACTGTTACTAACCGTAGCTTCTTTGGAGACAAATGATGGCGGTGAATTTCATCCTTTCGCGCCATAATTTTTGGCGCGCTTCGTTCCAACTAGCAACGGTTTTCAACCGTGGCTAATTAGCAACGGTTTGTAACCGTGGTAAATGTTGTGGCAGCTAATTTTATGCCAAATATCACAGTACTTGTGTCGTTTACTCTGGGGCACAAAATTTACCGAGCATACAGTAAAAAAAATCCAGATATCTGATTCTCTCAGTCGCGATTTCGTCCTCGTCGATCGGCTCCTCCAGTAGTGGCAGCCGCGAATTAACATCTCCAGCCTCCAACAGCAGCAGCCGGCGCTCCGGCGGATTCAAAGCTAGGGCATCTTTCATTTGTTTCAGCATCTTCATATCGCTTCTCATCTTCTACAGGTTTCCCTACTGCTGCAAGTTTTTATTTATTTCGTTAATTTCAACTTCCTTGAGCTTCGTACCCATTACCACTTACCTAACCAGATCTATCATTTTCAAGCCCTTAATCTCCTCCAACAGCACGAAAAAATTGGGATTTTTTGTCTCCTTGAGTTAGTCATTTTATTTTTTAGTGTTGCAAGTTTTCTATGGCCTGCTTATGCCGAGTCTCAGATTATTGATCCCCTTTTTGATTGTAGAGATCTAGAATTTGGGCATGATTAAGTTGTTTTATTATATTGGTGTAGATAACAACCAATTCCGTCCTAAGAGCTTTAGTGGATTTTTCCTTATTATTAAGGCAGTGTTTGTTTTGAGCAAAAAGCACTTGTTGAAGCGCTGATTGAAAGTGCTGATTCAATTCAGCATTTATGTAATCGTTTGTTTTACCGTTTCATTCAGTCTTACCAAGTCAAACCAGCAAATACTTATTCAGCTCATTTTTAATGCTTTTTGAAATCTGAATCAGTATACAGACATTTTCCAATAGATACCCTTATATTTTAAATAACACAGATTTTCTTCTTTGCGTACAATGCAGCTCCAGCATATATTTTATTCTTTTGCGCAGCAGGTTCAACATCATATACCAAGGCAGCAGCATTGTCGGTATGATTATATGTATTTTTTTTAGTAATGTAAGGTACATATGATTTGATATTTTTATTTTAGTGGGTTTTGACACATTGTTTTATAACATAAAGTGTGGATTGTTTAATTTCATATATGTGATAAATAGTAGCTGTAACAACAGTGCAAGCACAACCCTTTTCTTTTGATTTGATACTGTATTTCTCTGAGATGTTATTTGACTTCAGTTGCGAAAGCTTTAATTTGAGGTGAATTTCATAAATACGCGTAATAGACTGTTTCTCCAATCTGACAGTAGTACAAAATGTTAATTTTATAAATTATCTGCTATGTAAACAAGTAGCGTTTTCCAAAAATAGGTACATCATTTTATTGATTCGAATTTAGATCACTAAAATTTTGATTACAAAGATTACCTACTCCCAAAGCTTACAATATTATTCTTACAGCGATTATGATGTCAGTTAACATATTGAACTTAGAAGATATATAACTAATATAAGAGAACATTAAATTGTTTTGTAAGTTTTTATTGTGAGTGAGGTCTAAAATTGTGTTATATACCCATTTTTTTACAGGTAAATCGGTGTAATAAATTTCTAAAATAAAAAATGTGTTGTATTCTTTGTTGTATGGTTGATTGGCCTGACATGTCAAAATGAGCAGAACACATTACAATGCTTTGAAAAGCTTTACGAGTCATAACATGCATTATTACGCAACTCTAGTACTATATGGTTTTGGTTTAACTTGATATATAAAATGTAGATGTCGAAATTCTATGCACGTATATGTGATAATTCTGTGCATGCTAGTTAGACATAGCTGCTTATAGTGACTGCTAGGGTATAAGTTGATGCAATGAATTTTTTTTACTAAATATGAGACCATATTTAGTAAGTGGATAAAATTATTGTTAATGGCGCAAGCCAAGTATCAAGAGAGAGGTAATGCATAGACATTACTCTGGTGCTACAAAATGGCACCGTTGTAATGGCAAATTTTTTGGAAACAGTTTGATGCTAATGTTAAATTTCAAGTGAAATCAAAAGAATATTCATCTATTTAGTTAATATCAGAGTTGAACTTGGTGGAAAGCCATAAGATATTGTTACCCATGATTTCTTATTAGCTCTTGTTATTTTCTTTCAGTATGTCTTTTAGTATAGACAAACAATGGATGAATCAATCTAATCGAAGAAATACAGAATATGTGGAAGGTGTGAGAAATTTCGTTAAATTTGTTGCTGAAAACGGTGGCAATAAGGAAAAGTATTCGTGCCCTTGCATGCGGTGCAAAAATGAAGATACATTCAAATTAAATGACATTCATTTTCATTTGCTTAGACATGGTATTGTTTAATCATATACCGTGTGGTGTTTTCACGGGGAAAGAATACCGGAGAAGCCAAAACAACAACCAGTTAGTCATGCCACAAATACTGATGAGTCCGAACATATTAGGATGGAGGATTTGATCAATGATGCAGATAGATTCCATCATTTTCAACCTACAAGTCAGTTGCATGATAATGCTAATATTGGTGAGCAGTTTACGGATAAATCATTTTTTGATAGTGCAACTGCAACAGAGCCATTGTATCCTTCTTGTCCAAAAGAGATTACAAAGTTGTATGCCATTGTGAAACTGAATAGCTTGAAGACCCAATACGGCTTTTCAGACAATGGTGTGACTGCAGTACTCGAATTCATAAAGGAGTTACTCCCCGAAGGTAACACGCTACCTTCAAAGTATCCCGACGTGAAGAAGATCATTAAGCAAGTTGGGATGAATTACATAACTTATGATGCATGCATTAATGACTGCATCTTGTACTGGAAAGATAATGCGAACAAAGTTTCATGTACAAATTGCAACGCACCAAGATACAAGACATCATTCGACGAAGAGAGAAAAGCTACCACAGTACCTCAAAAGACCTTAAGACATTTTCCTTTAATTTCTAGATTGAGATGACTGTATACTGTACCATGGATAGCAGAAGCGATGACCTGGCATGGTCGTGCCAAGTCCGGTACAACCGTAATGCGTCATCCGCGTGATACTTCTCAATGGAAAACTACAGATTCTTTTGATTCTTCGTTTGCTGCTGAACCACGAAATATCACGCTTGGAATAGCAACAGATGGTTTTTGTCCGAATCCTTCTTTAACTAACCCTTACAGCTGTTGGCCAGTAATTGTAGTACCATATAACCTTATTTAAAATGGTGTAAAATGTAAAATATAGCGTGAATGATAATAATAGATGCATTATATTTTTTATTAGTGTCATTATAATATCCTGATGGATCCATAAGGATGGATATATTGCAAGAGTTCATTTTGTGTTTGTAGTTGTAGGTACTTACATATGATCACATACATACACACATGTACACATACATACATATAATCAGCTTGACTATTCTTTCTTTCTTTGTGTTTGTAGGTAGACAGGCAGTTCAAGATATTGTATTTGCACCCTTTAGTTCAGCAGTGCTAAGGTAATATATTTTTGTATTTGCATCCTTTATTTTAGTCAGTATTTTAGATATTGTTTTGAATCCGCTTAAGTTTAAAATTCTGGTGATGCAGGAAGACTTTATCACTGCCGCATTAAAGTGAATGTTCCCCTTCCCGCCCATCCCTGTGATCCCCGATTGCTGTTAGCCAAATTATTGCATGGACTTCCCTCCATAACAAGATCAAACGCATTATTTGACTTAATAAAATTGCTCCAAGCGATTACTGGTAAGCTGCTGTACATCTGATATAGTAAACAACGTCCCTTCTGATTTGTCTGATCCCACCAGTTTCTCATCACATTACGATTATTGTCAGTCGGACTGACAAAAATCGTAATGTGGTGAGAAGTTGGTGGGATCAGACAAATCAATAAGGGGACGTTGGTTCATATATCAGATGTACATCAGCTTAACTGTGATCGCTTGGAGAAAATTTTATTAAGACATATAAGGCGTTTGATCTTGTTATGGAGGGGACTCCATGCAATAATTTGGCCGATAGCAATCGGGCATCACAGGGATGGGCTGGAAGGGGAAGAACTGTACGTCATAATGTTGTTGGGATTATTTTAGGATTTGAGACTTTGCAGGACATAATGTCACAAGATTCCACGCCACCGTCAAATGATACAACTTCCCAATCATCCACTTTAAAACGGGAGAAAATTGATATAGACAACTACGGTTCTCCAGTCGGAAAAAATGGTTCAAAGGTCGCTACGAAGATTGGTAAACTAGTAAGAAATCATGTGCCAATCTCATATCCAAGTTGGAAAAAAGTTCCGCCAAATTACAAGGAAGACGTGTGGAATCAATTGGAGGTAAGTTCTCCAATCTCATAACCATTTTTATGTACTGTTTCTGTTTGTAAAATATAGTCGTCTGAATGTAATATGCACTGTGTACATGAACTTAGATGGTTTAAATAGATCAATATCTACTACTGTCATAGACTTGTGATTTAACCAAGAATCTAACCACAAGATGTTGTATCCTCATTTACAACGATCCTATGCATTATTTTTGCTGCTACGTCTCCGTCAAGAAAAATGTATAGTACAAGAATTATTGTTATAAACTGCAATAGTCCAAAAATGTTGATTCTGAAGATACTTATTCTTTATCCATTTACTCCACTGGCATTCTTTTGTAAGAAGTACCCACAACAGTTTTAATAGAGCAGTTTCTCTTAACGGTTAAGTGGCCTGAGACCAATACTACCCTCTGATTTGGGTCTGCATAAAAGATTCATGCAATTTAATGTATTCGACCCCCCAAAAGAAGTCGGCATGCATTTTTCTATTTTATCAAGTACATAAGTAGGAAGATGATAAATTTGAAACCAATGTAACACTATTGGGGTTATAGTGCTTTGTATTAGTTCAGCTCTGCCTGAAGTTGATAACCAGGTATTTTATAGGCAAACTCCGTTCATTTATATTGCTTTCAATACATAAATAAAAAATGGTTTACATGCATTTTTTGTTATGCAGAAATATTATGAGCTCGATCCTCTATCAAAGGACCTTATTATGAAAAAAATGTCCGAGGCTTTTAGGAGACACAAGAATGATTTGCACAAGAATCATTATGACCATTTCATCACCGATGAAGAAAGAATGAGAAATTGTCCACCGAAAATTGCTCAAGATGATTGGGATGAGTTCATAAGAAACGAATCAAAACCCAAGGCGAAAGAAAAAAGGAAGCGAGGCAAACAAAATAGATCAATGCTCGAATATGGTCATCATTCGGGACGTAAGAGTCACGCTATGATTACTCAAGAAATGGTATGTGTCATTGAATTGGTGCATCACATTGCATATACCATTAGTTCCAAGTATAATTTTAGGTCATTGTATGCAGGTCGATTCAAGTAGTCCGGGAACAGAAGTATCACGTCTTCAAGTATGGGAGAAAACGCATAAGAAAAAAGATGGCAGCACGTCAGATGCGACATCTTCCTACTTTGTAAGTTAAACAAATAATAACGCCTCTAAATTAAATTTTCATTATTCATATATATATATATATATATATATATATATATATATATATATGTATTTACTTTTTAGGACAAAATTGAAAAAGAAAAGGAAACGACGAGTGGTGGTGATGAAGCCGTCTTTATATCAGTGTTTGGTAAAGATGTAAAGGGCAGGAGCCGAAGTATTGGGACCAATATAGCTCCTAGCCAAGTTAAGGGTGCTGCCATTCCATGCAAACGGCTCAAACAGGCCCAAGGAATATATGAGCAGCGACTGCAAAATGTGGAGTAAAAATTGATGAAGCTGGACAATATGGATGATAAACTGGAGCGTCTTCTCAGCATAGCCCAAGATAATCGTCAAGTAGGCAGTGAAATCGCATCTTCTCAGTTTGCCACTCCGAACAATCAGTTAATCGACCAAAGATGTGAAATCCTAAACTTCGAGGATGGAGTAATTGCAACAGGTACTATTTTAATCGACCAATCAGTCTTTTTGTGCTTCAACCGAGTTTACTGCTCTCTGTTTATTTTATATTTTATAACATTGTAGTTTGTTATTCTTTTGTTGTTGGATTATATTAGTTGCTGTGAATGTGTAATTTCAAAATGAGTTTGCTTTCTCTTGTTTCTAATGCGTTCCATTTATGGTATATAGGTCTTTAGTTTTTGTCTTTGATTCATTTATGACATCTTTTAATAATCTGTTTCAGTTTTTTAAACTCTCTTTCTCATTAGACTTATTTTCTTTTTTAATCTGTTGGTTTGCAGGCTTTTTTGAGTTATAAGCAGTTTCAGATATAGATAATATTAGTTTTGTGAAATAGGCATAACAAGTTCATTGTTCCAGGCTTTTTTATCTGTTATTATTTTGTTTTTTTAATTCTTTTGTTGTAGGAGTTCTATACAGTTTTATATTTTATAACATTGTAGTTTGTTATTCTTTTGCTGTTGGGTTATATTAGTTGCTCTGAACGTGTAATTCCAAAATGAGTTTGTGTTTTCTTGTTACTATTGTGTTCCATTTATGGTATATAGATCTTTAGTTCTTGTCTTTGATTCATTTATGATATACAACATCCTTTAATAAACTATTTTAGTTTTTTAAACTATTTTGCTCATTAGACTTATTTTCTTTTTTAATCTGTTGATGTGCAGGCCTTTAGGAGTTTTAAGCAGTTTAGATATAGATAATATGTGTTTTGTGCAATAGGCATAACCAGTTCACTGTTTCAGGCTTTTTTATCAGTTATTATTTTAATTTTTTAATTCTTTTGTTGTAGGAGTTATACTATTAGTTGCGTCTAGGACTTGTGTAGCTCTACACAATGGTCTTAAATGTTTGGGAGCTTGTTAGTTCTGTAAATGTGATTCCATATATTCACTCCAGAAATGCTTATATAACAGGTACTATATGCCGAGATTCCACAGCATTAGTAATTCATGGAAAACCAGTACCACCCACATATGAAAAAGTGTTGTTGGACAAAATTTTATTGTTGGATGAGCTAACCGCCAAAATATGTCGACAATTTACCGAGACCTTTGGGGATGTTGGAGCCGGAGGTTATGTGAGCCATCAAAAGGGTTTGATACGATATCTTTAGTCGGAGGTATTGATATTTCTGACTTGTTCTTTGCATATATTGCTGATTTTCTTTTGTTTGCTGTATATTAAATTTGCATATGCAAATGCATGTGTATTTTGTCCTGGTCTGTCTTGTTTACAAGATAATCGAAAATTTATAAAATACTAGGAAGTAAAGCTTTTACCTTCCAAAAAAAAAGGTTGAAGCCCATTATATTCTCCTTCAATGCCTCTCAAACTAAAAAACAACCGTGTTTAAAAATTATTATAACATTATATATTTTCAACTTGAAAGAAGTGTTGCCAACTCGTACAAAGCATAAAACATTATATTGACTTTGCATTTCAAAGTCTGAGCTAGAAAGTTGGATAATGAATTGCATTCAAGATTCAATGCAACTTCTATTAGTGGTAATTAATACTTATGTCACACGGATTGAGTCAGATTACATCCAGTGTCTATTCAAGACTGACCAAAAACAAGAGGGTTGATAATCTAATTTAATTCAGCC
The DNA here is from genome assembly GCA_030737815.1 of Allium fistulosum. Classification (NCBI taxonomy): domain Eukaryota; kingdom Viridiplantae; phylum Streptophyta; class Magnoliopsida; order Asparagales; family Amaryllidaceae; genus Allium; species Allium fistulosum. The sequence continues at coordinate 755,411,570 of CM060908.1, read as the reverse complement.
ACATCAATGATGTTCAGATGATAACATGAACCCCAAGATCTAATGCTTTTCTTGATTAAACAAGAAGATAAGTAACAACATTAGCAGCCTGTGTACATAACTGTGATATACGAATAGCAATGCACCTGTTTTTATCTGAAATTATTTTCATATATGAAATTACATTATTTCAAGCAATTTCCTTTTAATGATCAAAGCCTAACATTCATTCTTTTGGGTGGTATGAATTTTTAGACAGGTTTATCAAACCTGTCATGTATAAACAGAGGCATGTTGCCTGTACACAATTGTACACACACAGTCATGCATACATAAATACAAGCATGCAAGCACCTTTCACAATTTACATTCAAGACTTATCACATGCAAAATAGATATATCAAGTTTTAAGAATTTATAAGGGTGGTTTGCTCACCTGGATAGTTTGACAGAGAGGAAAGAGAACCTGAAAAAGATTTCAAAATCTGGAAATTGAGGCTTGATCAAATTTGCTTTATCCTAACCGTTGTTTGCTTTGAATTGCTTTGCATTATTTGATTTGCTCTTTGCTTGGGTTCTACTTTGTTTTAAATTGTTTCAGACTTTTTGAATCAGGTAGATGCTTTTTGTTTTTGAACTGGAATATTCTTTCCAGATTTATGAAGTTGAACTGCCTCTGAATTTAATCTTCGAGTTGCACATGAACCAGGTTGAACATTGAAGTCTGAAAACTGGAATGCTTTGCCCTGTAATGAACCATGTAGACTTCACTGCTTGCAAAACAATGTAGTGTAATTAATGAAATCTTTGTACTGTAGTGTAATAAACAATGCAGTGTAATAAACAATGCAGTGTAATAAGTATGATATTCCGGCACGGTAGCATTCTGTTTGCAAAACAATGAGTGTAATTATAAGTTTGATAATTTTATATGTATGGTATATGTGTGATATGTTTATAGTGCTTGTGTACCAATATTTTGATATTCTGGCATATTTTGATATATATTGATATTCTGGTATATATACTGAGATATGCGTGTAACGCAGTAGTGAGTTACAGATGTGATTTTGTAGGAGCAGGAGCAAACACTATGTGCAACGGTTGTTAACCGTTGCTTTATGTGTGACTTTGGGCATAAAGCAACGGTTTTAAACCGTTTTTTACTGAACATAAAGCAACGGTTTATACCTGTTGCCTATTGTCCATAAAGCAACGGTTTATACCCATTGCCTATTGTCCATAAAGCAACGGTTTATACCCGTTGCATTTGGCCCAATTTGCAACGGTTAATACCCGTTGCCTTTGTCCCAATTTGCAACGGTTTATACCCGTTGCCTTTGTCCCAATTTGCAACGGTTTATACCCGTTGCCTTTGTCACAATTTGCAATGGTTTATACCCGTTGCCTTTTGGACATAAAGCAACGGTTTTCTCCCGTCGCTAAATTCAACCACTCCTGTAATAAAGACGGTTTTTACCCGTTGCTTTTGGACTTAACAACGGTTTTTACCCGTTGTTAATATCTTATAATGGTGTAGTGATACATTGTGCACACCTCCCATATTCTAAGGTGAATTGACTCTATAAGCTTGGTTTCCAATTCTCTTAGGTATTAGAAAAGAACCTATGAATCTCAATGTCAACTTACCTTTAGTACCAAATCAAACTACATTCTTCAATCGAGAGATCTTGACAAACATCATATCTCCAACAAAGAACTCAAGGTAATGTCTTCTCTTATCATCATAGCTCTTTTGTCTATCTTTAGCAGCTTTCATTCATTTCCAAATGACCTCGTTCTTCTTCGAAGTCTCCCTTATCGCATCTGGCCCAAGTATCACCTTCCCACCGACATCCTACCAATAGAAAGGAGCACTACATGGTCGACCATATAATGCCTCAAATGGTGCCATGCTAATGCTAGACTGATGACTATTGTTGTATACAAACTCAACTAGATGCAAATTATCATTCCACCAGCCTTTAAAGTTAAGTATGCAAGCTTGCAAGAGATCCTCCAAGATATGATTCACCCTAGTTATATGCCCATTAGTTTGTGAGTGATAAACTATATACAAATGCGGCTCTGTCCCTAACACCTCATGTAATCTCTTCTAAAATCTACTTGTGAATAATGGGTCTCAAACGCTACAATACTTTTTGGCACACTGTGGCATCGTACTATCCACTTCACATATAATTCAGCCAATTTTGATGTCGTCCTATTAGATTTTATGGAATTGAGTACTCTTCATCAGTCTATTGGCTATGACTAATGCTATCGAACCATCCTTTGATTCTCGACACTCTATCAATGAAGTTGACCGATATATGTTCCCACTTCCTCTTGGAACCTCAAGCGTTTGCAGCAAACTACTTGGCATCTTCTGCTTAACTTTTACTAGTTGACAATTCATACACTTTGAGATGAATTGTAATAACTCTCACCTTTGTAGGCCTGAATTTTTGCTAAACAAAAAACCAAAGTCTACTAAAGTACGGATCGTTGATATTTCGTATCCTTCAAAATAACAAAAGCATATCAGAGCACTATTGATATAAACTCACAGTAGAATAGTAAAGTATAATAAAACATATGATTGCTGACCAAGATTGACACCGTTAGTCTTTAGCTTCCTTGTCAGTGTCGAGCATACATAAGGAAATCTGTCCTTCCACCATTCCTGCCTTGTACCAGACTAAAGATATTATGTGGATTGTAATAAGGAGGGGTAAGAACAACATTCTGGTGACTGGTAAACTACAGTTTTGTACATAACACTATTTCATGTTATGTATATTGTTTTACTTAGTCGTCTTGACTTCACGTGCACGTATGGTAGGCCCTATGTACCCATGGTAGAGAATAACTACATACATGTGTGTGTATAAGTACCACAGTCCCCTTTTGGACCAGGATGCTTTCAACCTCATTAAAATACTACTTAAATCCCAATAAATTTTATAATAACCTCCAATTCATATTTACCGAGATATGCCATTTGATCCACAAATCTGGAATTTCTATATAACCGTGTTAATCAAAGGACTGCTACTTACCCCCTAACTTTTCTTATTCAAGTATATACAACTTTTAATTTAAGTTGATAGTTCATAGAATATGTAGGCATGGTTTTCAATTTCATTAGGCATTTATTTAAACCTACAACTCTAAAATAATTATATCAAGGCATATAAGGAACAGATTTACAACGAAATAAATCCAATATTATATAATAAATATATAATTTTCCACTCACCTTTAAGCTTTCCAAATCTCCAGATCTAAACCCTGTTATTTCTGTTTGACTCCCTTTTCTTCCTAATGGAATATGTATCGGAAGCATATAAATACATATTAGAAATTTGGATCTATAAAGAGATTTGAATTATATTTAGATTTAGAACTAGATTTACCTTTTCTTCATAGAATTGGTTCACCACTTATTCTTCTTCTCTTTTATTTTCCTCTATTCTCCACATACACACACACAAAGACACATAGATATATATATATACACACATATATGTGTGTGTGCGTAATATACTAATTTATAATTTTTGTATTTCCTAGAATATGCAGTGAAAAGAAAATGGTAGAGCTTCGCTCTTTGATTCAGAAAATATGAAAAGAAAAGTGAAGGGTTGGGCCTGTATTTATAGGCATACGAATCATCTCCATCCGTTAGATTTTAATTTATTAAATCCAGGCCAATCGGCCTAGGTCAAATTCACAGCCGCCATCATCCACCAATTAACTGCTACTTCCCCACTGGTTGACTGCTTAGTTGTCTATTGTTTTGTTCGTTGATTTAATTCCTTATACTACCGATAGAGATAATTTCTTTCTACTCTGATTAACGTTTACCTTACTTAAATTTTAAGTAATCATTAACATTAATTAGCTTTAATTAATTTTTTTTATTTCCCTAATTACATATAATTATTTCCAATTCAAATTATTCAAACGTTAATAACTTCTTCGTTTGAACTCTGATTATAAAAAATTATACATGAAAATTGAGTAGAAAATCTCCATGAATGCAATGGTGCAAGTTTCATAGCCAAATTCTAACGTTTGTAAAAATTCAATTTTTGATGTCACTAATTATTTACTAATTTCTTTTTAATTTATTTTTGTTAAATTTATGGGGTATTGCATGAATGTCCAAACATCCTTCATCCTTCCCAATAATATGTCTTCTTCATATCATGATATATCTTATTGCCTTCGGGATGTATAGTCAATCTCGAACGATGTCACTCATGTAACACCTCATCCCTCTACCCATTGATATCAGGCACAAATAACCTACCATCCTTACAAAGCTAACCATAAGGGTAGAGTCCATACCGCTTTGTCTCTTTAGATTCTACTCCTTCTTTTATCTTAGCCATGATCTCTGCTAGTCTAGCATCACCTCTGTGACTAGTAATGATCCCCTATCTCAGAGTAGGTCTGATGGTAACGCTCGTTGACATCTCTAGCTCTAGATCTCATCGAGGTTGGAAGTCACAAGCGGTAATATACTCAAGCTGCTTTCACTCTAGGAACTTTGCTCCTAAGCCAGCATGTCTACTACTCAAAGCATCAATGACTACATTTCTCTTGCCAGGCATGTACGAAATTTCAAAGTCATTGGAGGCCAAGAACTCTAAGCATTGTTGCAGATTTAGGTTAAGGTCCTTCTATGAGAAGAGGTACTATAATGATTTGTGGTTAGTGAATATGTGATGCCCCACTTCGAGACCCACATTAGCAAAGAGTATTACTAGGTAACACCGTCTGCTAATACGGAGAATAGAGCTGGATAGGAGCGACCATCTATAGCCTTGTCTTAATTATCTATTAAATACGCCGACAATTGCCACTTCTTTCTCAAATGGATCGACATATCCAGTAAATACTTAATACAAAGCCATAGGTGGCTGAAGGATCTATCAGAACAAAATATAACAACTCAACTGTAATACACATCATAGAACAGTGGATCATCACATACATTTACACATATACAGATACATTACAGAGTATACAAAATGATACATGTCAAGTGGTAAAGCAAACCACAATATACAGGCGAGTCAAAAGAATACATATCAGAGTTACAGCCAAAAAGGACTACACAAAAAGCTATAACAAAAAGGAGCTTGCAGAATAGTCCATGTGGAAGCAAAATAGGCTAAGTCCAATGTACCTAACCTGAAACATCTCGGTCTGACCCGAGTATAAAATACACGGGTCAGTCTAGCTAAACAAATCAGTTAGATAAACTAAATGATAATGAACATACAAGGTCATAAAGTACCACAAATATCTCGAAAAGAGCTAACCAGATCATCTAATAAAAGATGAATCATAACAAGCCTCATATCATCGGCAACTCAAATAAACAAAGGATATGAATATCCCAAAACAAGCTAAAAACCCAAATAACAAATACCAATAAAGGTAACACAAGTTTCCACAAGGTAATCGCTATATATCATGTGGTTCAAAGCACCTACACCGAAGGGCGATACACTAGGGAAATATAATTGTCAAAGAAACAAAAGATGCTCGAGCTCAGTACTGTATAACAAGGATCCACAAGCCCGAAGGCAACAAACCCAAATATCTCTCGAGCGGTGACGAATGACCAACTCCAAAAGCGATACTATATGGCAACAAACCCGAAGGCACAAACCTGAAGGTACAAACCCGAAGGCAACAAACCCCGAAGGCTCAAACCCGAAGGCAACAAACCCCGAAGGCTCAAGCCCGAAGGCAACAAACCCCGAAGGCAACAAACCGTAGTGGCGAAGGTCCGGAGGCCCAGTACTGGACACCACTAACTGGAAGAATGTGTCACGACTCTCATAAAGGAACCCGAAAAATGTTAACGTGAGTCCCATACCACACGTTCGCACTAAACGGTTTACTAACCGTTAGTCAATTTCACACTTAAAGCAGTACAAAGTTCACCTCATCTCATCGGTAAACTAGACCCAAAGGCCAAAACGGTCAAACTAATAGATTAGGAATTAACTGAAAAGATAAACCCATGTGTTCATAGCACGCGTTTTATTTAATCATTTAATTCTCCTCCCTCTTCGCCCGAAGTGCAAAATTGTGTGTGTTTTATATAGAAATTATAAGTTGGAGAAATGAGCTTTTAATACAATTTTAAAAGATCACTTTATAAAAACCCGTGTACGAAATCTAAAAAGGAATCAGCAAAGTCAAAAATGCGATAACAACTGATTGGATCGACACGAATCGATTAAAATTGGAAACCCAAGCAAAATAAATAAATTGGGCTGAGACAAGCAGGTCAGTCGACTGAACCAGGAGGTCAGTCGACTGGCACAATGCTTGGAAACTTTCGGTTTCCAGGTCAGTCGACTGACCCAGGTGGTCAGTCGACTGACCCAGGTGGTCAGTCGACTGATATAGGGACAAAATGTTTTCTGTCCCTGTATCAGTCGACTGACCACTTGGGTCAGTCGACTGAACCTGCTTCCAGAGCAGAATCAGCCTAGCCCCCTTGTGGGGCAAAATCAATAACACGGAATGAAAGCGAACGAGCGAGCAACAACGACTAAGGATTTACGCCAAGCGACAACCCAGCCTTGTATGGCCCTCCGAAACACCCCACTAATGTGTTCAAACATCAAAGATTGGATTTTCATAAAATTGGACTTCAAAAACCAAAAATTGGAAAATTCACAAAATCAATCCAAATCGAAAACAAATGAACATGAATAGATGTTAGGAATTCTTACCCAACCACAACAAAAGCTATAGGCTTAGATGCGAGTTCAAAAACTCACTTTTTAACTCAAAAACAATGATGAGAAGCTCAAACGCAAAGAAAAGATCAACCACTCTTCACTTCAACTCTACAAGCTCCAATCTAAGATCAAAACAAGTATTTCTTAAATTAGGTTACAGGAAATTTCTGAAATTGGAGAGAGAGTGAGATGGAGAAGGTGAAAAGAAGGCTTACCTAAGCTTCTCTTTGATTTTGGAGCAAGAATTAGAGTTTGCAAAGGAAACTAGGGCTTGGAATTTCTATTCCCATTCTCTTCCCCTATTTTCAGTTGAGCTAGAGTGTTAGGAAAAGAAATGAGTGAATGGATGAAGAGTTAATGAGTTAGGGTATTAAGTTGGGTTAGTGGGCTGAAACCCAAACCCAAAAGCCCAAATAGAAAATAGCAAAATTCTACTCACTCCAAACATATCGATGCTTATACTAAAAAAGATCGCAAACGCCATTTTGGACTCAATGGAAGTGGTCCCGAGTCCTAATTCGACCATTTGCAAAAAGTGACATTTCGGACATAAATCCGACTAACGATGCTATATTTAAATAAAACATTTTAATATACAATCGTAAAATATGCGGGTTGTTACAGATTGGCTCATTTCTCTCTCCGAGCAACTAATGCCTCCAAATTTTCAAAGCAAACACCATCGTAACCAACTTCAAATCATGGGTCAGGTATTTCCTTTTATGTGGTTTCAGTTGTCGACTAGCATACGCGATAACCTTATCCTTCTACATCAATACTTTGTCCAATCTGGTACCATAAGCATCTGTGTATACTGTTAACTCCTTATTCCCACTCGGAATGACTAACACTGATGCGTTCTTCAACCTCTCCTTCAGACTAGTGAATGCGGTTCACACCACATGTCCCAAGCCTGTTTCTTCTTCATCAAGTTAGTTGACAATGTTTCTACCTTAGAGAAGTCCTTTATGAATCATTTACAGTATCTCGCTAATCCAAGGAAATTCCTTAAATATGTAGCACTTTTGGGTTGGTTTAAATCCTAGACCGCTGCGACCTTAGTAGGATCCATAGCGATGCTCTGCTCAAAAATAACATGACCCAAAAATCGCACTTCCCTCCTCTAGAAGTGACATATAGAAAATCTTGCATTTGATCGGCTCCTTGGCAGCTCAAGAACAATCCTTAAGTGTGTCTTGTGCTCATGTTCTATCTGGAAAAAGACAATAAAATCATTAATGAACACAAGTAAAAACTTATTTAGTCGATCTCTGAAGACATGGTTTATAAGATCAACAAAGTATGCCGGTGCATTGGTTGGCCCGAATGGCATAACGGACCACTCCTAGAATCTTGATGGCATACAAAATGCAGTAATTGGCACACTCTTCCTTGGCACTCTCAGTTGATGATATTCCATCGTGGAATCCAACCGAGAGAACACATTCTCACCATGGAGCTGATTAAACAAGTTACCAATCCATGAGAGTGGATATTTGTTCTTCTTTGTCACTTTGTTCAACTCACGATGATTCACACACAATTTCAAACGGCTATCCACCTAAATAGTGAATACTGCAGGTGCATCCCACTCGGATATACTCCTTCGAATGACCCCTTCCTCAACAATTCATTCACTTGCACCTCTAGTTCCCTCTACTCTTTGGGCGCCATATTCCTTAAAGATATAACCACTAGTCTGGCATCCTTTACCAAATCAATATAGAACTCTACCTCTCTTTATGGTGGTAACCCATCACCTCCTCAAATTTATTTGGATATTCCCTAGCAATAGGCTATGATGATAACTCATTATGCGAGATCTTGAGCGAATATATAAAGCTAACCGTCACCTCATCATTTGGTAGGCAACCGAACTCTACCCTTCGCTCATTGTTAGTCCTTATCATCACTAATAGCCACTTACACTTCACCACTACTCCATACTTCTAAAGCTAATACATCCCCGATATAATACCAAACCTGACAAAACTAAGTGTAAAATAATCACAAGCAACATAAATCCATGACTCGATAAGAGTACATCATGGCAAACCATACACAAATTAGATAAAAAACCCATAGGGTTTGACACAATCAAGTTTTTATATACTAGGTCAAATATCAATCCTAAACTATCTACAACTACATAAAAAGTAGTGTGAAACCCCGATATTAATTAAAATATGTATAAGAACATTATAAACGGAAAGCATACCTTGGATAATGATGTCTTTCCCCTTCATCGATGGAGCATTCGACAAAGTTGGAATGGCATTGAGAGCATATTCCTTCACCACATTTTTCTACTTGGGTGTCTTGGGACATTCTTTTTGGATATTTCCAAACTTGTTGTAGTTATAGCATTTCTTTCTGTCATTCTTACTGATCTAACTCAGATAGCCATTCTCTTAGCAGTTATATAAAGTAGGTTCCCACTTACCCTTCTTATGGTTGTCTTTGTTCTGACACTTCTTCTTCTTCTTGTTCCATTTCTTCTTGCCTCCCCCACCCACTTGAAGCTTTAGCTCCTTCTTAAGGAACAACAGCTATCGGCTTTGGGTACAAGCTTTTATGCCTCAAAGCTTTCTTGGCCACCTTTTCAAAGCTCTCATCAATATGGCCTATCAATCTTTCTCCCATATGGTCGTGTAGTCCAATAAAGAAATTTTAATTTTTCTTCAACGAGGTGTCGATGAAGGACATCCCATTCTTTGATAAAGTGTCGATCTCGACCACATACTTTAAAATAGACAAGTCATCTTGTTTTCGATCAATTTTTTTTTTTGAAACAACAACAACTTCTAAGCTATCGGTATGAATTTCTCCTTAAATCTAATTTTGAACTGATCCCAAGTTGACCGATCCTCGGGAGTAGCAGCTCAAAGAGCATTCCACTAGTTTACCACCCTTTTTTAGAGTCACCTAAAGGCCAACCTCCTATTCATTGTATCATTCAAGTCCATGCCATCAAATATATCTTTATAGGTGTCCAATGAATCCTACACTTCCATAGTTAATTATGTTCCTTGAATGGTTTGCCACTCATACTAAAGTAGCCTTTTTTCAATTTAGCAAAGTCGGCTCTGGGTACCTGCACTAGAGCACCACCACCAATAGTAACATTCAGAGCACCTACTTCAGCATTTTCTAACCGGTTATTCATTGTAACACCCCTAATTTTTAATAATATTATTCAGAAGATTTAATTAGATAAATTAAATAGAATAATGTAAGAACTAGAATGATAAGGAGATTGAGATTTGAATAAATCAATATAGGGTCGTGCTTAATTAATTAATTAATTAAATGGGCTTAAAATGGCTTTTATGTTATTAACTAAAACATAGGCATATTAGGAAATAGTTGTACCCTTATGATTCACAGTTATAGCACCCATTCATGTTCATTTTTCTCATTTTCACAAAAGCAATCAAACGCAAATTAATAGAGGAGCCGGTCATTGCTAAGGAAGAAAATGAAGAGAAATTCGAATCAAGCTAAGGATCAAAGCTAGGGGAAATTAATCTTCAACAAATCTCAAATTCATTATCATAATCAAGGTGGATAATAATCTATATCATCTCTATTTTGTTTTTATGATCATTTGTTTTTGAATTTAAGATTAAATCCATTTTTATGATGATTTGGATGATGATATGCTTGGATTATAACATGTTTGATTTAAACAAGATTGTTTAAATACGATTTTATACGGTTTTAAGGGTAAAACCGATTATAATGATTTTCATATGCCATGAGGAATTTATATGTTATGTAAAACTTGATTTCGGAGTTGGGTTTTTATTTTCATAATTTTCCAAGTTATGGAGAATTTGTTATGAATTTTTGAAGGAAAAATATGGTTAATTGGGTTTAGAAATTTATTTCAGAAATTATATTGAGAATTTGGGTCTGATATTTAGATATGTTAGATAGCATATTAAAAGTGAATTTCTGTTATTTTTGAGGATGTTTCTTAAGTGGTTTACTATGAAAATTAAATTATTTTGAAAGGAGGACCTAAATGATTTAATTGTTTTGCTTAATGGAAGGGCTTATTTGTTAAATAATCTAGGTTTAGATCTGAAATTATGCGGTAGTTAATTTTTTGTAAAGAATTTGAAAAGTTAAGGCAACCAATCACATGTTTACAAGTAGGCGGGTTAGTTAGAAAGTGTTTGCTTTAATTGGCACTAAATCAGTTTTACCCAGAAAAGTGGGTTCCGCCTCTTTCAGAAGCACCTTTCGACTCATAGCTTCCGCCTTCAATCAAGTCGAAACCTACCAGCTAAGCCGAAACCAATACACAAGGTATCACAAGTATGGAATGTAGTAAATTGGAGAAAGGCGAAAGGCACGGTGTCGAAACCATTGCTTTCGATTGTGGTCGAAACCTTTGTTTTACCTTCAAAAGATAAGCACCTGCCTTGTTTTAATAAAAGATTTCGAAGGAATTGAAACACATGCTTTCGAAAGGGTTTAAAAGGGGTTGCTGCCTTTTTGTTTAAAGTATAGCTTTCGAATGAGTTACTTAATTTCCAAACTAATGATTTCAATAGGGGTGGTTTCGACCTAGCCGAAACCCTTCTGCAGACTTTATGCCTTTCGAAGAAATTGAAGATATCAATGCTTTCGAAAGGTAGCCTTTATTTTGTAAATATGAGCTACTTCCTAAAGCTTTCGAAACAGGTTAATGGTTTCGAAGGGAATGGTTTCGAAAGAGGTTTCGAAGCTAACTTTCAAACGTTTTACTTATATGGTTTAAGCTTTCGAAAAGATGGTTTCGATGCCATCAAGTTTTCCCCAAATATTTTTAAATGATAAAGAATGGTTTTGAAAGAGATACTTTCATTTATATTCACTTTGACCCAAAAGATATTTTAAAGATAAACCCAATGGTTTCGAAAGGGGTACCTTCAAATGGTTTCGAAGCTAAGCTTTTATAGTTGAATGTGTTCACTTTAATACATTCGAAAGTTCCCGAAAGAAAGGTTTTAAAGTATTTCGAAAGGCAGGTGCCTAGTGTTTTGAAAAGAAGATTTTAATGCTTTTGAAAGGAAGTTTCCAATGGTTTCAAAAGTAAAGTTTAAAGGTTTCGAATACCTTAGTTTTTAAAACAAATAACTCAATCTCATTTTAAAGGAAAACCTATGGCTAAGATAAAGGAGTTTTGAAACGGTTTTAAGTATGAAGTTTTGAAGAAGCTTTTCCTTGATAAAATAATAGGCTAAAAGGATTAACCATGTTTTATGTGAAAATGATTTCAAGGATGTTAAACCCATAGGTGTTGGTATTATTATGTTATTATGTTTGCTTCTTCAAATATATAAATATATTCACATTATAATGGACCCATAACTGTATTTTTGGGAGAAAGGGTAGAATAACCAATTAGGTTGACCCAGTAGTGAATATAAATTTTATTAACTCCAGAACGAGTAGAACTGCATCCAGGAGGTCAGGAAGACCAGAATATAGGATGCCTAAACTTGATTAAAGAAGTTGTCATATAGACAGGTTCATAGTAAACCCATGAAAACTATGTTTAGGAAGTTATTGGAGTTACCAATAGGTTCATAGTAATCCCATGAAAATTATGATTAGATTGAGTTATCGGCAGGGGCCAATAGGTTTGTAGTGAACCCATGAAAACTATATCTGAATTAAGTTATTGACAGATATCAATAGGTTCCTAGTCAACCCATGAAAACTAGGATAAGAGGGAAGTTATTGAAGGTACCAATAGGTTCAGGGAGAACCCATGAAACAATAAAGTTATTGGCAGGGGCCAATAGGTTCCTAGTGATCCCATGAAAACTATGAAATCGGACCGAGAGTCCATATGTATTAAACAGGTTAATGGGCAGCACATGAAAACTATTAGGTTAATAATGACCCTAGAAATTATTAAATGAGACAGTTAGTCGAAAATGAATGGGGATGGGAAATCTAAGATTGATTTACTTGTTTGCATATCATCATATTATTTTGAACTAGTATGTTTTAACCGTTGTGGATGTAGAAGCATAGTACATGGTTTTATAAAGTTTTAGGATACAAGTGAGAGGAAAACTTGTTCCGCTAAGCGGAGTGGTCTCACTAGATATCTAAATGGTTTGAGATGGTAGATTATTATTCATACCAGGCTTTATGACTGACTCGAAGTTTATGTTTTCCCCTTAAACTCTCGGGTGCTCAATCGATTTTGAGTAGTTTGGGAGTTGAGGTTTTCAAGTACCTCTTTAGACGAATATGCTTCCAGAGACATGCAGGAGGCATGATAACTACTTAGAGTTCTCTTTTATTTTGATTCCGTTGTGTTGTTGTTGTAAAGGCAAAATTGTTTAATTGCATACACACACACACACACTCTGATCAGGGGGCATCTTCATATGTCGCTCTTGGCGTATGTTGTAATAATTATATTTCACTGAACATGGTTAATGTATTTGGGATTATGTAATGAATTTGAAATGTGATGTGGAATGGAATGAGATGTTTGTGTCAAAAAATTATTTTAAAATTTTCCATATCCATATTTTCTGTTATATCAATGTATCTAGCATTACCGTATCTTGTCACCTGAAGTTAATACTATGGATGACTATAGCATATGTAGCACTTAGCTTTTAGCCTCAAGATAGAGGATGTTATAAGTTGGTATTAGAGCATAGGTTTATGAAACTTAAAAGATATTTAAACCTAAAAGATTTTCAAACATAATCCAATGAATCAGAAAATAAGATCGGGGTTTGGGTTAACGCTATTGTAACATACTTGTATTTGATATATATATATAAGCACGTATTCCCCTCTCTCTTAGACCGTTCTTCTATATATTAGTAAGGCTCGTATGTCGATTTATGAAAAAGAAGATATAGAGGCAGGAAATGGAAGAGGAAATCTCGGTGGAGGAAGCACCACAACTAACGGAAATGTTAGACCCACTAGGAGGAACTCGGGTGAACAGGCTAACGCTATCCAAAATGCAGATTCCAATGTGGTTGCTGGAAATCCACCAATGGATATGGGGGCAATATATCAGTTCATATTCAACATGATGCAAGCAGGAGTTGCTGTTGGAGTTGTTGGAAATGTAGGAGGAGCTAATTCTGTAGCTCTACTTAGGAATAATTATGCTAAGTTGAGTAGGGACTACACCAATCTTGGTGGAAAGCCATTTATGGGAACGGAGGATGCTATAGAAGTTGAGAATTGGCTGTTGCATTGTGAGCGTATCTTTGCTGATTTGGGTTTAGATGATGAGCAGAAGAGGAGAATGGCCTCTAGGCAGTTGCAAGGGTCAGCGCTTCATTGGTGGAACGGTATTACTGTCGGAGTTCCAAAAGAGGAATTGACTTGGGCTGATTTTAGAAGGAAATTTGAGCAAAGGTTTATGTCCGAGGTTGCTAAGTCAGCGCTACTGAGGAAGTTTGAGCAGGGAGAGATGTCGGTTGTTGAGTATGTCACTAAGTTTGATGAGTTTTCCCGTTATGGATATAATACCATAGACACCATCATCAGAAGGAATGAGAGTTCCATTAGGGGACCGAGGCTCGAGATTGCTAGGGCGACCCTGCCACATCTCCATGATCCTAGTAATGTAGTGGTGGAGATGGCAATTCACCATGAGGAGATGCTTGCTACTTGTGCTGGAGAGAAGCCAGTTGAAATCCAGGGTTCTCAGGGAAAGAAAAGAACATTCTTTAAGAAGAAGGGAGCCCAGAAGGAAGATGCTGCCAAGAGGGAAAAGGACAATTTAGTTTACTTCAAGTGTGACAAGAAAGGTCGTTATGCTCATGAGTGCAGGTCAGGCAAAGGGAAGAAAGCTATAGAAAAAAGAATGTCAAGTGCTTCAACTGTGACCAAGTTGGGCATTATAAGAACCAGTGTCCAGAGCCAGTCAGAGTAGACAAGGGGAAGGTTTTTTCTATTGGACCATCATCATCTAGGCCAACTGTGGCTGAAAAAGGGAAGACTATGATGGAAGGTATGCTTTTGATTCGGAGTACACCAGTTAGGATACTATTTGATACTGGTGCGTCACATTCATTTATATCTCATTTTTTGGTTGATAGATTATGGTTAGAAACAACCAACCTTGTTACTTCCTTAAGGGTTGCGAATCCAATAGGAGGGTATGCAACTCTAGGAATGAAATCTGACAAGTTAAAACTTGGTTTCTTAGGTCATAAATTTGCATGAAATCTGTATGTTTTCGATTTCGTAGATTTCAGAATCATTTTAGGTATGGATTGGTTGAGTAAGTATGAGGCTAGGATATTTTGCCAGGATGAGGAGATATCACTAAGACACCTTGATAGCCATAACCAAATCATATTCTCAATGGAGAATTCTGACCGGAGTAGTTGTGCTTTTTTAAGTGCTATGGAAGTGGGAGAAGAGTTAAGTCGGGTTCGAATAGCAAGAGAGTTTGCAGATGTCTTTGAGCCTGCTACAGGACTACCACCGAAACGAGCTATCAAGTTTCGGATATATCTTGTGCCAGGAGCTGAACCTATAAGTAGACCACCTAGCAGGATGACACCGACCAAGATGAAGGAATTGAAGGTGCAGCTAGTGGATCTAGAAGGGAGGAATTTTATTAGACCAAGCAGTTCGCCTTGGGGAGCGACCGCGGCGTTTGTGAAAATACCAGATGGGTCGTTGAGGATGTGTATCGACTATCGTAAGTTGACAAGAGGACGATCAAGAATAAGTATCATTTGCCGAGAATAGACGATCTATTTGATCAATTGTGTGGAGCCATAGTGTTTTTTCAGTTGGATTTGGCGACAGGTTTTCATTAGTTAAGAGTGGCAGAGGACAACATTCCTTTGACAACATTTCAGACTAGGTATGGTTCGTACGAGTAGTTAGTAATGCCACTTGGGTTAACAAATGCATATGCTTTCTTCGTGGATCTGATGAACCGAGTTTTCCGAGAATATTTGGATAGGTTCTATTGGTGTTTATGGATGACATTTTAGTGTACTCTAAAGATGAAAGGGAGCATGAGGATCATCTTAGAGTAGTGCTTGAGATGCTGAGGCAACATCAACTAAAAGCAAAGTTTCCTAAGTGTCATTTTCAGAAGAAAGAGGTTAAGTTTCTCGGTCACGTGGTTTCAGAGAAGGGCTTGTTGGTCGAACCATATAAGATCGAAGATGTTAATAATTGGAAGAGACCAGAGACGGTGACGGAGATTAGAATTTTCTTGGACTTGCTAGCTATTACCGGAGATTCATCAAGGATTTCTCGCGGATAGCAGCACCTTTGACTAAGCTAACCAGGGAGGATGTGAAGTATGTCTGGTCCGACAAATGTGAGGAAGCATTCCTTAAGTTAAAGCATTTGTTGACCAATGCACCAGATGAAAACCAAGGGTTGGTGGTGTATACTGATGCATGTGGAACTAGATTAGGAGCTGTGTTGATGCAGAAGGGTAAAGTGATTGCCTACGCTTCACGACAGCTTAGACCGCATGAAATTAGATATCCTACTCATGATTTGGAGTTGGCTGCGGTGATCTTCGCATTGAAGATTTGGAGACATTATCTCTTAGGGGAGAGATTTATGCTATACACCGATCATAAATCTTTAAGATACTTATTCTCTCAGAAGGAGTTGAATATGAGACAACAGAGGTGGCTAGAATTTTTGGCTGCTTATGATTTCATTATAGAGTATACTCCTGGGAAAGGAATAAAGGTAGCGGATGCTCTTCGCAGAAGACACCAGAATATGGTGTTAGCTATGTTAGCAGAATGAAAGGATTTAGAAGCTTTGACTACTTGTAGTGTGCAGTTAAGATCGACTGCTAGTTCTAGTCAAAGTACCGCTATGTTGTCCTGTTTGGAAGTTCGACCAGTGTTGATCGAGAGAATTGCTTCCAAGCATAAAGAGGATTCAGTGTTAGCCGAGAGGATTAAAAGGCTTGAGGTTGGATTTGAGATCGATGATCTGAAGGATTATAGTCTTGACTAAAGAGGATGGTTAAGAAAGAAGGGATGGTTGTGTGTTCCAAATGTTAAGGACTTGAGGAAAGAAGTTTTTGGAGAATGCCATCGGTCCAAGTTTATGATTCATCCTGGAGGGACCAAGATGTATCAAGATATGAAGAGGAGCTTCTACTGAGAAGGTATGAAGAGAGATGTTGGGTTGTGGGTTAGGCAGCGTAAAACTGTTAACAAGTGAAAGCCGAACATCTGAAGCCGAGTGGATTACTTTAACCTTTAGAGACTCCAGTTTGGAAATGAGATTTGATATCCATGGATTTTATAGACAAGTTGCCAAGGTCAAATAAGGGAAATGAAAGTATATGGGTCATAGTGGACAAGTTGACCAAGAGTGCCCATTTCATTCCAGTTAAGTCAACCAGGATGACACCTGTTCTAGCTAAGTTGTTCATGAAGAACATAGTTAGACTACATGGGATTCCTAGTAGTATAGTCAGTGACAAAGATGCTTTGTTCACTAGTGAATTCTGGAAGAGTCTACAGGATGTGTTAGGCACTAAGCTCAAGATGAGTATTGCATATCACCCTCAGGCGGATGGGCAGACAGAGAGAGTCAATAAGGTACTTGAGGATTTACTAAGAGCTTGTGTATTGGACTTTGGTGGATCTTGGGAAGATCACCTACCTTTGGTTGAGTTTTCTTATTTAATAGTTATCAGACAAGTAAAGCTTTGTATGGAAGGACATGTAAATCACCAGCATGTTGGTTGGAGACTGGAGACAGATTAGTCTTGGGTCCAGATCTTGTTAGAGAGGCGACAGAGAAGATTGAGTTAATCCGAGAAGGGATGAAGGAAGCTCGGTCCAGACAGAAAAGTTACGCAGATAAGAGGCGTAAAGACCTGAAATTCTCAGTTGAAGATAAGTTTTTCATTAAAGTACCACCGATGAAAGGTGTGGTACGATTTAGAAAGTCAAGGAAACTGGCACCGAGATATGTTGGTCCGTTCCAGATTAGAAAGGATTGGAAAGCTCGCATACAGAGTAGAGTTGCCGAGCAATATGGCAGGTGTCCATAATGTATTTCATATGTCTCATCTTTGCATGATCCAGAGACTACTATTCCTCCGACAGGGTTGGAAGATTTGATGGTAGAGCCTAATTTGACTTTTGTTAGACAACCAGTTCGAGTTGTAGCGAGAGATGAGAAAGGATTGAGGAACACGACAGTCAAGTTGGTGAAAGTTCAGTGGAGTGACAATAAGAAGGACTGTCATTGGGAGATCGAAGACGAGATTAGAGATACTTACCCTGATCTCCTTTGAGGGTATGTCTATATTAGCTTTATATAGATAGTTGCTAGTCAGGTAGACTAGTATGGTTGTTACGAGTCGTTACAGATTAAAGCTATGTATTGTATTCAGTCCTTATGGAATTTCAAGGACGAAATTCTTTAAGAAAGGGAGCATGTAACACCCCTAATTTTTAATAACATTATCCAGAAGATTTAATTTGATGAATTAAATAGAATAATGTAAGAACTAGAATGATATGGAGATTGAGATATGAATAAATCAATATAGGGTCGTGCTTAATTAATTAATTAAATGGGCTCTAAAATGGCTTTTATGTTATTAACTAAAACATGGGCATATTAGGAAATAACCGTACCCTTATGATTCACGGCTATAACACCCACTCACGTTCATTTTTCTCATTTTCACAAAAATAATCAAATGCAAATTAATATAGGAGCTTGCCATTGCTAAGAAAGAAAAAGAAGAGAAATTCAAATCAAGCTAAGGATCAAAGCTAGGGGAAATTAATCTTCAACAAATCTCAAATTCCTTATCATAATCAAGGTGGATAATAATCTATATCATCTCTATTTTGTTTTTATGATCATTTGTTTTTGAATTTAAGATTAAATCCATTTTTATGATGATTTGGATGATGATATGCTTGGATTATAACATGTTTGATTTAAACAAGATTGTTTAAATATGATTTTATATGGTTTTAAGGGTAAAACCGATTATAATGATTTTCATATGCCATGAGGAATTTATATGTTATGTAAAACTTGATTTTGGAGTTGGGTTTTTACTTTCATAATTTTCCAAGTTATGGAGAATTTGTTATTAATTTTCAAAGGAAAATATGGTTAATTGGGTTTAGAAATTTATTTCAGAAATTATATTGAGAATTTGGGTTTGAAATTTAGATATGTTAGATAACATATTAAAAGTGAATTTCGGTGATTTTTGGGGATTTTTCCTAAGTGATATACTGTGAGAATTAAATTATTTTGAAAGGAGGACCTAAATGATTTAATTGTTTTGCTTAATGGAAGGGCTTATTTGTTAAATTAATCTTGGTTTAGATCTAAAATTATGCGGTAGTTAATTTTTTGTAAAGAATTTGAAAAGTTGAGGCAACCAATCACATGTTTACAAGTAAGCAGGTTAGTTAGAAAGTGTTTGCTTTAATTGGTATTAAATCAGTTTTATCCAGAAAAGTGGGTTCCGCCTCTTTCAGAAGCACCTTTCAACTCATAGCTTCTGCCTTCAATCAAGTCGAAACCTACCAACTGAGCCGAAACCAATACACAAGGTATCACAAGTATGGTATGTAGTGGATTGGAGAAAGGTGGAAGGCATGGTGTCGAAACCATTGCTTTCGATGGTGGTCGAAACCTTTCTTTTACCTTCAAAAGATAAGTGCCTGCCTTGTTTTAATAAAGGCTTTCGAAGGAATCAAAACACATGCTTTCAAAAGGGTTTTCTAAAATGGCTTTCGAAGGGCTTACCGCCTTATTGTTTAATGTATAACTTTCGAATGAGTTACTTAGTTTCCAAACTAATGGTCTCAAATAGGGTAGTTTCGACCTAGCCGAAACCCTTCTGCCGACTTTATGCCTGTCGAAGGAATTGAAGATATCAATGCTTTTAAAAGGTTGCCTTTGTTTTGTAAATATGAGCCACTACCTAAAGCTTTCAAAAGGGGTTAATGGTTTCGAAAGAGGTTTCGAAGCTAACCTTCAAATGTTTTACTTATATGGTTTACAATTTCGAAAAGATGGTTTCGACACCATCAAGTTTTTCCCCAAATATTTTTATATGATAAAGAATGGTTTCGAAATAGATACTTTCGTTTATATTCACTTTGACCCAAAAGATATTTTAATGGTAAACCCAATGGTTTCGAAAGGGGTACCTTCAAATGGTTTCGAAGCTAAGCGTCTATAGTTGAATGGTTTCACTTTAATACATTCGAAAGGTCTTGAAAGAAAGGATTTAAAGTGTTTCAAAAGGCAGGTACCTAGTGTTTTGAGAAGAAGATTTTAATGCTTTTGAAAGGAAGTTTCCAATGGTTTCGAAAGTAAAGGTTTAAAGATTTCGAATGCCTTAGTTTTCAAAACAAATAACCCAATCTCATTTTAAAGGAAAACCCATGGCTAAGATAAAGGAGTTTTGAAATGGTTTTAAGTATGAAGTTTTAAAGAAGCTCTTTCTTGATAAAATAATAGCTTAAAGAGATTAATCATGTTTTATGTGAAAATGATTTCAAGGATGTTAAACCTACAGGTGTTGGTATTATTATGTTATTATGTTTGCTTCTTCAAATATATAAATATATTCACATTATAATGGACCCATAACTGCATTTTGGCGAGAAAGGGTAGAATAACTAGTTATGTTGACCCGGTAATGAATATAAATTTTATTAACTCCTGAATGAGTAGAATTGCATCCAGGAGGTCAGGAAGACCAGAATATAGGATGCCTAAATATTGATTAAAGAAGTTGTCAGATAGGCAGGTTCATAGTATACCCATGAAAACTATGTTTAGGAAGTTATTGGAGTTACCAATAGGTTCATAGTGATCCCATGAAAACTATGATTAGATTGAGTTATTGGCAGGGGCCAATAGATTTGTAGTGAACCCATGAAAACTATATCCGGATTAAGTTATTGACAAATGTCAATAGGTTCCTAGTCAACCCATGAAAACTAGGATAAGAGGGAGGTTATTGGAGGTACCAATAGGTTCGGGGAGAACCCATGAAACAATAAAATTATTGGCAGGGGACAATAGGTTCCTAGTGATCCCATGAAAACTATGAAATCGGACAGGGAGTCCATATGTATTAAACAGGTTAATAGTCAGCCCATGAAAACTATTAGGTTAGTAGTGACCCTAGAAACTATAAAATGAGACAATTAGTTGAAAATGAATGGGGATGGGAAATCCAGGATTGATTTACTTGTTTGCATATCATCATATTATTTTGAACTACTATGTTTTAACCGTTGTGGATGCAGGAGCACAGTATATGGTTTTATAAAGTTTCAGGATACTAGTGAGAGGAAAACTCATTCCGTTAAGCAGCATGGTCTCACTAGATATCTAAATGGTTTGAGATGGTAGATTATTATTCATACCAGGCTTTATGTCTGACTCTAAGTTTATTTGTTTCCCTTAAACCCTCGGGTACTCAATCGATTTTGAGTAGTTTGAGAGTTGAGGTTTTCAGGCACCTCTTTAGACGAATAAGCTTCCGGAGATGTGTAGGAGGCATGATAGCTACTTAGAGTTCTCTTTTATTTTGATTCCGTTGTGTTGTTGTTGTAAAGGAAAAATTGTTTAATTGCCTGTATATATATAGACACACACACACTCTAATCATCCAAAGGGGTATCTTCATTCTATTAGCGTATGTTGTAAAAATTATATTTCTTTGAACGTGGTTAACGTATTTGGGATTATGTAATGAATTTGAAATGTGATTTGGAATGGAATGAGATGTTTGTGTAAAAACATTTTTTTAAAATTTTCCATATCCATGAATTTTTGTTATATCAATTTATATAGCATTACCGTATCTTGTCACCAGAAGTTAATACTATAGATGACTGCAGCATCTGTATCGCTTAGCTTTTGGCCTCAAGATAGGGGATGTTACATTCATCATTGTTTTGAGCATAGTCTGCAAGATAGGGTTATCTAACCTTAAGCCCGCACCTTCTTCTACTCCAAAGATGAAGTTTCTTGCCATGTTCCTTGTTTACTAGCTCATTCATCTATGATAAGAATGATTAGACTCTCCAAAAGGAAAGCTACATAAGTAGTACTCGTGTATGCAATGCAACTATAACTATATATACTCTTACAGTTTTGACAACCAAAATTTAACAAATGTCCTCTCTCATATACCATCCGACCAATTCTAGAGTAATAACTTCTCCTCTATCTCTAATTAATCCAGGGTTCATAAGGTTAACTGCACAACCTAAGCTCTAATATCAAATGTGCACGGTTATGATACCTTACCAATGTAGAATGATTATCCAGGGTAAAATAAGTAAACTCCAAAGGAAACCTATCGTATATCTCAAAGCACATAGGATAACATATAATAATCACATAGATATGAAACAAGCGAGACAATAAATATAACTAGATGAATCAAAATTAAATCAAAGTGCAAAAGATCCATCACAGTTACATAGGGATACAATAGAGTTTATACCAAAAATAATAAACTCATAATTACCATCTCTAGATGAATATAACATGACAATGATAAAGCTCCATAGTGCTGCATAGCGGAAGTAAAGCAGATCAGCTCTAAAAGTACATATATGAAAAGCATAGCCTCCCGCTCATCCTCTAGACAACTCCATGCAATATCTCATTTTTTCTATCTAGTCTACTTATTTAAGAGTATTAGAGATAACAAGAGGAAAAACATAAAACCTTGAGCCAGACAATAATTTAGTATGAGCAATCTACAATCTTAAAATACAATAAAAGTTGATATAGAAAAGTTGGACATAGGGTATAGGGAATCATACCTGACTTGTTCCAACATCCAAAGAGTTAGCACATAACAATATATGCTAATCTACTATTATCATCAAGTGGGTGTACTACGACTCAAAGTACATCATGGTTTGTCTAGGCATTTAAATCAACAATACCTACATTATGTGATATCCCCAGCAAAGTAAAGCAAACATAGAAACCATCATGCATTCTCACATTGCTCACTCAAGTGCATTAGACATACAATAGCTCATTTGATCGCATCAATGATCAAAGACTACTTAATGTCTCAGTTTCTTACTGCTCGACTCCAAGCCACTTTGTAAGATCGGGAATCAGACTCAATGTAAAGACCATATTTTATCACTTTGAATAGGAATATTTAATTAATTTTAAATATTCAATTGATTGTTTTAAATAATAAATAATTCATTTTAATTATTATATAATGATAATAAGTGATTTATAATGATTTTATAAATATATAAATTTATTTATAAAGATATACAAACTTCGTCGCATTTTCGCAGATCAAAGTCGTACTTTTATAAATGGATTTTAATATTATTTAATATGGTTTTATAGTTTAAATAATTATTTAAAGATGATAATAAGTTTTTTTAAAAGTTTTTTTTACATAAATAAATAGTTTGACTAAAAACTGAAAATGTGACCGGGATTCAGCTTTCGGATTTTCGACCTTTCGTCGAACTGAAGTTGTTTCACATCGTTGCAAAGTTATTTGATACATACATACACATATACCTTCACAATTAGTCAATCAAAGCTAAAGAAAATATCTAAAATAAAGTATACATATTTATATATAAACTCTTTATATGTGTATAAAAGCAAACTTCACCCTTAAGTCTCAAAAAGCAAACTCACCATCACTCAATCAAGAGAAGATAAGCACATGGAAGGGGAGTGGGTTCGGCCGAATGTCAAAGGGGGAGGAGGTATTTTGGTAATTTCATGTACAAGGATTTCTATCCTATAAATACACATGCATATCCTCTTCTTTCTTCACAAATTCACTTCTCTTCTTCTTCTTCATGAGCTCTCTAATAGCTCTTCTTTAATGGCTTCCTAAATAGTAAAAATATTTCAACACAGCATCGAAGTTCTACTAAAATTGTTTCCATACACATACGATATCAAATTACTTAAAAAAGATGGCTAACTCCACCTTTGCCTCACTAAAGTGCATGACCCACACCATCACCATCCCCATCCCAAAGTTGAGCTTCCACCTCCACACAAGCTTGGCCAAGCTTCAGTAAGGTCCGAGGGCAAGTTCCATAAGCATCGGTGCGGAGAAAGGGATCGTTTCTTCGACTAAAAAAACCACTAAGAGTCAGATAGCATGAAAGTGAGAACGCTACTTACATCTTATTTAAATTTATCTTAATTTGATCTATGATTTGTGCTATGCAAGTATACCTGGTTGATTAGCATAGTTTTGGATGCTAAAAAGATTGATTATTGGTTCATTGGTTGCTTATGTTAATCATATATTGACTTGGTTTAGTTAAGTAGGATTATTTTGATAATAATGTGAAAATCATATCCATCAGATTTGAAATGCCCACTTTAAACAGCCATGGTAAATTCATGAGAAATAATCTCTATTATATTATGAAGTAATGTGAATAAAGAGTATCAAGCCTCTTTTGAATTTTAAATAAAAAGGATAACATTTTTAGAAAATAGAAATGGTTTTGAAAAAGTAAAGATGAGTATTTAATTTATTTGGTAAAAAGGTAAATCAAATAGTTTGATTTTGAAAATAATAGTTTAAAAGGTGGAAAATACATGGAAAAATATCATATGGTTTAATATAAAAGAATTTTGAATTAATAAGACAAAAACTGAATATTATAATAATATAATATTAAAGATATGGAATAAAGTGGAAATGAGATTTTAATAAAGTAAAATAGTGGAAAATTGGTTTAATATAGTTTAGTATGTTATTAAAATGATTTAAAAGTGTTTCGAAAAAGTTTTATAAAATTTGACTAAAAGGTGAAAAATAAGCCGTCGCGTTTCGGCGGTTCGCGATCTGAAAAGTTAAACGGATGTGTAGGATAAAATATGAGTCAGGATTCTTTGAAATAAGAATATCCAGACCCTTATGATCATAGTTTTTATATGAAAAATAAAAATCAATATTCCATTTAGTAAAGTTTGAAATATGTCCAAATCAATTTTTTAAAATCGTCCAGTCTTGGCAGTTCGTAAAATATTGTTTTCAACTCTTTAAAATAGATAATTTTAAATCATTAAAAATATGAAATAAATTCCATAAACAGGAAAATGGGCACAGGGAAGAAGTTGCAAAAAAAATAGTCTCGGGGACAACAAGTTTGTTTTTTAGTCTGAAGGACATTTTTTAGTGTAAACAGAAAATGATAGTTACAACTATCATTCTGTGATTTGCACTAGAAAGTGTCCTTCTGCCTAAAAAGCAAACTTGTTGTCCCTGCGACTAAATTTTTTTTCAACTATTTCCTTGAGCCTAAAAATCTCTTCCATAAATATGTTAAAATGTTTTAAAAGGAATTTGAATTATAAAAATGGGCATATATGTATTGAAATTGGTGTTTTAAAACTGTAAAGCTTTAAAATCACTATTCACCGACAATTTAGCAATGTATTTTGGTAACCGTTGAATAAATGATTTGAACTTGGGTTTCCTTCTGGAATTTTTTTGAAATGATTTTCAAATGATAAATCAAATACTTTTAAAAGTTTTGAGTCGATCAAATAACTTGACCGCCTTATGGTTGATAGAGAGATAGCCTCTTGGCTGGAGTTTGGAAACCAGTTGCCTGCTCCACCTAGCTATTCGGACTGGCCCGACGGAGGGGATAGTTAATTTGATTTACTATGATCGTATTTTCTTAAGATAAAGGAACGGAGATTTGGAATTTTTCCATAAAGTTAAACAAGATTTCAAATAGAATTTTGATGGTAAAGAGAACATTCTAGTTAAACTCTATATAAAATTCCGAAGAGAGAACTTGTACTGTCCGTGTGAATTTAAAAGGTAATTTCATCATTATTCGATGAATAGCATAGGTTGAATGTGGAAATTTGCATTAAGCATAATTAATCTAAAATCTATGAATCCTTTTTACTCAATACTAAGTGATTTGGGTTTACAGTAAACGATGTCTTAAATAACATTATTTTTGACCCATTTAAAATATGTTTCAGAAAAATGAAATCTTTATCAATTATGCTAATAATAGAATATGGGAATATTTTCCCTAAGTAATTAAAAGGAAATGATTTGGTATTTCCAAAGTTAAAAAGAGGTTTAATAATTTTGTATATCCCGAAACAGAAATAGTTTAAAGAAATATATCTCTAAAAGATATTTTATTGGATAAAAAAATATCTTCAATATTTTGAGTAAAATAAGAAAAGAGGATTTAACGAAAGAGACTTAATATTTTTGTATACACATATACACAAATTTTTATAGATAATTGGTTCGAAGAGACCGGGATCAGATTTAGGCATTTCCTATCCGAAAACCACTTCGAACCAATATACTCATTCGACAGTGAAGACGTGTTGAAGAAAATGATTTTGAAATCTTTAATGCAAGGACTACTCACTACTAATCCTAGGGTGATTCCCAAACAGGATGTAGCAGGAGTACCTTCGGTATGTCCTACTCTTGGACAACTTGTATGGACGAGTGTCTGACATTGCATTTCTAAGACCACGTACATTGGTTTTTACAAACGTACATTTGTTTGGTGGTGTAGGAGGTCACCCCTCTTATATTTATCACCCTTTCCCGAGGCGTATGAACTCGAGGGTTGTACTTTTGTAGAATCCTATTGATATGTCATCGGAAATGGCAATATGGCATTCAAAGTGAGATTTGTCATGTGTAAGGTAAAACGTTACCTCAAGCCTCACATATCAGTAATGGCAATAACATGGTAGATGCGGTAGGGCTATGTGGGTCACTCCTTTTAGGAGATGTTCATCACCTTCCTAGATTACCTAATATATTTTGGGTTTGTTGTGTATGCTGTGACCATGGGTAGGTCGAGAACGACCAGAGTGATGACATATTCAGTACTATCTATGGTAGAGATAGGCCGGTTCTGTGTTGGTAGAAGGCAGCAGGGCTATGCCTTGGTACATTCCTCAAAAGATGTACTGTGGGAAGATGGTCCCTTACCTTGTCATTGTTGGAAACCCATTCTCTAATACGTACCTTTACGGACTTGATTGTATACGTAAATATGTTGTCGAACTTAGCAAATGTAACAATTTCGACTATTTTATTATGTATTTGAAAAGTGTTTTCAAAGCAATGTCATTAGAAATAATATCAAATGATTTGATAAAAATGTTTTAGATATCATAAGGTAAAAACCCATCCGTGTTTATGTGCGACGTGGTCCTATGAGATACTCTTCTTTTCAAAGGTTTTGTTTGACATCAAAGTCGATCTATGACACTATCATATATGCTTATGATTTGTGTTTCTCACGTTGGTTTGTCAGATTGATCCGGGTATTTTTAATACTCGGGTCAGATCTGAGTAGTTTCAGGATTAGCTGAAGATGCTTGGAGTTTTTAGAGGAGAGCTAGAGATCTTCATCTACGTATGGATTTAGTTTACTTTTCCGCTGCGTTTGTTGTTTTTCAGCATTTATAAGGACATATATTTATAACTATCCCGGCTGAGCTTAGGATAGACTCTGATATATGTATTTAAAAGTTTTTCCACTGTAAAGATTATTGAAATAATATATGTTACCCTATTCGTGTGAGATTCTGTTCTGTCGTTATTTTCTTTTACCCTTAATAATCGGTTTTTTTGGCACTTGGATACTCGGCACGCAATACAGTGGACGTATTTGTGTCGATTTTCAAGGGTTGAAAATCTCGATCGTCACATTTGGTATCAAAACTTAGGTTAAGTGAACACCTGAGCCTGGTGGGGGTAAAGTCTCATTAGAGATAGGGTTAGTAACACCCTAGGATGAGTAACTCATTACAGATAGGGTAAGTGACACTCTAGAATGAGTTGAGAGTATTATATATGAGCGCGTATTTCTAATGTTATATAGAAATGATTTTTATTTTAAAAAATTGGTGAATGAAATAATTTTACCTAGGATTTATTTTAAACCTAAAGTGATACCTTTCAAATGATATAATTATTTGTGTAGTGTTTGGTTGTTAAGGAAATAGTAGTATTTAGTTATTACCATGGGTTGGCTAAAAGAAATAAATTGGTACAGGAACATCTTGTGATTAGAATTTCATGGTTTGACTATAAGATGTTTCATAAAGATGATAGTTTAAGAAGTTACGTTAGTAAGAAACTTGTTAAAATATGATACTAGATCCAGGTTAGAATAGTTAAAAAGCTTAGTATATGTTTCTAAGTATTTTGTTGTCTATTAAAGAAGCCTTCCAATTATGGTAGGAATTATTCCAAATGAGAATCCTCGAGCAAGTTGGGGAGAAAAGGATGACTTAATAATCTTTTCTATGATGATAAGGGAATAGAAAAAGGGTCACGTGAAAACCATATGCCATAGGTAAAGAAAGCGTTTTATGAACATACCCATTACAATGAGGACGGGTATCCCATGGCTATGATGTTAGTAAAACTCAAGACTTCGGAACTAGTATTATTATCCAGTGATAAAAAGTGATCTAGATAACAGATGATGTAGAAGTAAGTCAGGGATCGCAAGACAAAATAATGTGGGTAATAGATCCAAAAGAATCAGAACCTGAAAAAGTTCTAGAAGAGAACCCCAATATGATGGTAGAAAGGAATAGCCTGGATTCAGCAGCATATGATGCATGGATGAACAACATCCCCAATGAATCAAAAGACAGAAACGACGATCACATTATCCAGGAGATGGGCATTCCCATATCCGAGGGAGAGTCGCACGTTTTAGGTATTGATTAGGAAGGAATAACAAAGAATGGGGAAGAAGAAGAGGTTCTGGACATCCTTCCAAGAAACCCTATTGCTC
Organism: Allium fistulosum; assembly: GCA_030737815.1. Classification (NCBI taxonomy): domain Eukaryota; kingdom Viridiplantae; phylum Streptophyta; class Magnoliopsida; order Asparagales; family Amaryllidaceae; genus Allium; species Allium fistulosum. Next base: position 755,382,991 of record CM060908.1, on the reverse strand, counting down.
AACCTTAGGTTCCCAGGGACAACCCTAGCATCCTATAGGATGGAATCTTGAGAATGAAGAGGATGACGGAAATGAAGACGATGATGAACAGGAGGAAGAAGAGTTTGAAGTGGTAGTGTTCTCAGGTTTGGATGGTCCATCGACCTTTGAGTCCGATTGATTTGATATGTGTTTTGGTAGGGTTGGAAGTTGTTAGGGAGTAATAGTATTTTAGGATATCCCAAGTATATTAGGAATATGTTAACGTAATTATCATGGATATGTAGAACAATTAATTATGGTTTAAGTATGGTTGATTGGCAAATGTAATAGTTCAAATTATGATATATATCTATGCATGATCCTTATTATGGCTTCTCTTATCTTATGTTTAAATGATTTAGGAAAAAATTTATACAAATTTTACTTCTTTGATAATTTTCTTTATGAAGCAAAGCTATATCTTTATAAAACTGTTTGAATAAAAGATATATATTGATATTTTGAAATAATAAAATTGGTATCTGAATTCTTAAGAAAGTTGATTCAAAATAAAAGTTATTTTGATAAATAAGTGCTTTAACAAATAAGTGCTTTGATAAATGAGATTTTGATAAGTTAAACTTGGTAGAAAATTTAGTGAAGCTTGTTTTATTAAAAGCTGCATTTTTGTGAAACTTAAAAAAAGAGTATTTAAATAAGAAGAATAGCTTTTAAAGATATCTTCTAAATGAGGGTTAAAAATATTTCGGATATACGAAAAGGTTTAAAACATTTGGATAGGATTCTATGAAATGTTTTCATAAATAATTTTGAAAAAGAAATTTGGTATAACTAAGTATGTATGAGATACGTAGATCATTTCGTCGCACGATTTTGATCTAAATTCAAGTATGGAACCTTGAGGTGTTTGCACTGGTCTGAAAAAGGATTTATCACTCGATTCTTGACGACAAACATTGATGAGGATTTTTGGTTGGAAACTCGTGTTTTCTATCATAGTTGAGAGCTACGTAAGGAAAGCGATGGTTTCTAATCAAGAAGCCTGATCAAAGTCCACACTAGAGGATCGAGGGATCAATACTAGTTCGGAAATAGAGTTGCGTATTTGAGTAGAAGATCAAATCAGATATTATGGATGATCTGTGTATATCATACGGAATTAATTTTAAAGATAATATTTTGGGTAAAATCTTTTGGGTTTTGGGTTGTGGTGAAATTTCAAGGACGAAATTCTTTTATGGGAGGAAGAATGTAATGACCTGTAATTTTATCATTTTGAGTAGGAATATTTAATTAATTTTAAATATTCAATTGACTTTTTTAAATGATAAATAATTCATTTTAATTATTATATAATGATTTTATAAATATATAAACTTATTTTATAAAGATATACATACTTTGTGGTATTTTGGCAGATCGACGCCGTACTTTTATAAATGGATTTTAATATTATTTAATATGGTTTTATAGCTTAAATAATCTTGTTTTAATTATTTAAAGATGATAAGAAATTTATTTTCAAGTTTTGTTTACATAAATAAATAGTTTGATTAAAAACTGAAAATGTGACCGGGATTTAGCTTTTGGATTTTTGACCTTTCATCGAACGGAAGTTGTTTCAAATCGTTGCAACGTTATTTGATACACATACATGCATGCACTTTCGTACATAAACATATGCATATAACTTCACAATTAGTCAAATCAAAGTTAAAGAAAATATTTAAAATAAAGCACACATATTTATATATAAACTCCTTATATGTGTGTGTGTGTGTGTATATATATATATATATATATATATATATATATATATATATATATATGAAAACTTCACCCTTAAGTCTAAAAAAACCACTATCACTCAATCAAGAGAAGACAAGCACATGGAGGGGGGAGTGGGTTTGGCCGAAAGTCAAAGGGGGTATTTTGGTAATTTCATGTACAAGGATTTCTACTCTATAAATACACATGCATATCCTCTTCATTTCTTCACAAATTCACTTCTCTTCTTCTTCTTCTTCTTCTTCTAAGCTCTCTAATATCTCTTCTTCAATGGCTTCCTAAATAGTAAAAATATTTCAACACCACGTCGAAGTTCTGTTATAATTGTTTCCATATACATACAATATCAAATCGCTTCAAAAAGTTAGCCAAACTTCACCTCTTCTTCACTAGAGTGCACGACCCATATCACCACCATCTCAAAGCCGAGCTTCCACCTCCACACAAGCTTGACCAAGCATTAGTAAGGTCGGGCACAAGTTCCATAAGCTTCGGTGCAGAGAAAATGATCGTTTCGTCGATTAAATAATACTTAGAGTCAGATAACATGAAAGTGAGAATGCTACTTCCATCTTATTTAAATTTCTCTTAAATTTATCTATGATTTGTGCTATGCAAGTATACTTGGTTGATTAGCATAGTTTGGATGCTAAAATGATTGATTATTGGTTGCTTATGTTAATCTTATATTGACTTGGTTGAGTTAAATATGATTATTTTGATAATAATGTGGAAATCATATCCAACAGATTTGAAATGATCGCTTTAAATAGCCATGGTAAATTCATGAGAAACAATCCCTATTATATTCCGAAGTAATTTGTGCATAAGGAGTATCAAGCCTCTTTTGAATTTTAAATCAAAATGATATCGTTTTTGGAAAACAGAAATGGTTTTGGAAAAGTAAAGAGGTGTATTTAATTTATTTGGAAAAAAAAGTTAAATCGGATGGTTTGATTTTGAAAATAATAGTTTAAAAGGTGGAAAATATATGGAAAAATATCATATGGTTTAATATAAAAGAATTTTGAATTAAAAAGATGGAAATTGAATATATAATAATATAATATTAAAGATATGGAATAAAGTGAAAATGGGATTTTTCATAAAGTAAAATAGTGAAAAATTGGTTAATATAGTCTATTATGTTATTAGAATGATTTAAAAGTATTTCGGACAAGTTTTATAAAATTTGACTGAAAGGTGAAAAATAAACCGTCATGTTTCGGCAGTTCGCGATTTCACGACATGAAAAGTTAAACGGATGTATAGGATAAAATATGAGTCGGAATTCTTTGAAATAAGAAATTTCCGGACCCTTATGATCACAGTTTTCACATGAAAAAGAAAAATCAAGTTTCCATTTAGTAAAATTTGAAATATGTCCAAATCAAGTTTTTAAAATTGTCGCGTTTTGGCAGTTCATAAAATATTGTTTTCAACTCTTTAAAATGAATGTTTTTAAATCTTAAAAAATATGAAATAAATTCCATAATTATGTGAAAATGTTTTTAAATGGAATTTGAATTATAAAAATGGGCATATATGCAATGAAATTGGTGTTTTAATCAATAAAACTTTAAAATCACTATTCACCGACAATTTAGCAATGGAATTTGGTAACCGTTGAATAAATGATTTGAACTTAGGTTTTCTTTTCGAATCTTTTGGAAATATTTTTCAAATGATAAATCAAATACTTTTAAAAGTTTTGAGTCAGTCAAATAACTTGGCCGCCTTATGGATGACAGAGAGATAGTCTTTAGGCTAGAGTTTGGGAAACTAGTTGCATGCTCCCCCTTGCTATCTGGACTGGACCGACGGAGGGGATAGTTAATTGGATTTACTTAGATCATTTTTTCTTAAGATAAAGGAAAAGGGATTTGGAATTTTTCCAAAAATTTAAACAAGATTTCAAATAGAATTTTGATGGTAAAGAGAACATTCTAGTTAAACTCTATATTAAATTCCGATTAGGGAACTTGTAATACCCGTGTGAATTTAAAACGTGATTTCACTGTTATTCGACGAGTGGTATAGGTTGAATATGAAAATTAGTATTGATTATATTTAATCTAAAATCTATGAATCCTTTTTACTCAACACTAATTGATTTGGGTTTACAGTAAACGATGTCTTAAATAACATTTTTTAACCCATTTAAAATATGTTTCAGATAAATGAAATCTTTATCAATTGTGCTAATAATAAAATATGGGAACATTTTCCCTAAGTATTTAAAAGGAAATGATTTGGTATTTCCAAAGTTAAGAAAAGGTTTAATAATTCTGTATATCTCGAAACAGAAATGGTTTAAAGATATATATCTCTAAAAGATATTTTATTGGATAAAAAGATATCTTCAAAGTTAAATAATATTTTGAGTAAAAGAAGAAAAGAGGCTTAACATTTCTCTATACTTATACACATCTTTTTATCGATAATTGGTTCGGGGAGACTGGGATCGGATTTGGGTGATTCCTATCTGAAAACCTCTTCGAACCAATATACACATTCGAAAGTGAAGACATGTTGAAGACAATGATTTTGAAATCTTCAATGCAAGGACTACTTGCTACTAATCCTAGAAGTGATTGCCAAACAGGATATAGTAGGAGTACCTTCCGTTTGTCCTGTTCCTGGACAAATTGTATGGATGAGTGTCTGACGTTGCATTTCTAAGACCACGTGCATTGGATTTTACAAACGTACATTTGTTTGGTGGTGTAGAAGGTAACCCTTCTTATACTTAACACCCTTCCCTGAGGCGTATGAACTCGAGGGTTGTAATTTTATAGAAACCAATTAGCGTGTCGTCGAAAATGGCAATGTGGCATTCAATGTGGGATTTATCATGTGAAAGGTAAAACGTTACCTCAAGCCTCACACATCGGTAATGGGAAAAATAGGGTGGAAGCAGCGGGGCTTAGTGGGTCGCTACAATTAGGAGATATTCATCACCTTTCTAGATTACCCTCTATATTTCGAGTTTGTTGTGTATGTGGTGGCCACGGATAGGTCGGGAACGGCCAGGGTGATGGCATATTCGGTACTATCTATGGAAGAGGTAGGCCACGTCTTGTTGGTGGAGGCCAGCAGGGTTGTGCTTCAGTACATTCCTCTGGAGATGTGCTGTCGGAAGGTAGTACCTTACTTTGTCATTGTTGGAATCCATTCTCCAATACGTACCTTCACGGACTTGATTGTATACCTAAATATGATGTTGAATTTAACAAATATAACAATTCCATTTATTTTAAATGTTATTTGAAAAGTGTTTTCAAAGCAATATAATTAGAAATAATATCAAATGATTTGATAAAAATGGTTTAGTTATCATAAGGTAAAAAACTGTCCATGTTTATGTGCAGCATGGTCTTATGAGATACTCTTCTTTTCAAAGATTTTATTTGACATCAAAGTCGATCTATGACATTGTCATATATATTTATGATTTGCGCTTCTCATGCTGGTTTGGCAGACTGATCCAGGTATTTTAATACTCGGGTCAGACCGAGTAGTTTCATGATTAGCTGATGATGCTTGGAGTTTGCAGAGGAAAGCTGGAGATCGTCTTCAATGTATCGACGTAATTTACTTTTCCGCTGTGTTTGTTGTTTTTCAACATTTATAAGGACAGGTATTTATAACTATCGTGGCTAAGCTTAGGATAGACTTTCATATATGTGTTTAAAAGTTTTTTCGCTGTAAAGATTATTGAAATAATATATGTTATTCCATTCCTGAGAGATTATGTTCTGTCTTTATTTTCTTTTACCCTTAACAATCGGTTTTTTTAGCACTTGGATGCTCGTCTCACAATACAGTTGACGTATTAGTGTCAATTTTCGAGGGTGAAAAATCCCGATCGCCACACTCAACATCAAAAAGTCCAGGGTAAAACTAATACATAATCAAAGACCCAAGATACGACCAAATCCAGATAAGCATCCTCACATACCCCTTCTTTACGAGCACACATCGAAACAACTGAATATTAAAGATCCCTAAGCACACGTCTTCATAGTAGAACACATCAACATTCCACTTCACAAGTTCACATAAACGTACTTTTCCTTATGGATCATTATCACAACTCTGATCATTGAGTAGTTCAAGTCCCGAACATCTTTAGACATCCATCATAAGTCATAGAATCTTCCCCACTAAGTCCCAAAGTCATTCTATGAAGTTACTAGGTGAAACCCGAAGTCAAATCTAGGAATCCCTAGGTAAAGCCAAAGTCACCAAGTTAAGGCACCATGTAATTTTCTTCCCTTGCAAAACCATTTAGTCATCATCCATCCATCACCATTCCCTACTCAAACCCTTAAAGAGAGCTCCTCTACCCATCACGAGACTACTACATAAAATTCTACTACATTCAACAATCTTCGATCGTTCCATGTCGAACGATTTTGGAAATTACTTGGCCAAAATGGCTCGGTGTCTTAGCCTCCCTTCCCCAAGAAGCTCCCCCTTCATCTTCATAAAATAAGTTGGTTCAGTGCTGACCAATATGAATTAGCACTAATCACTCAATGCTCCAACTCCAAGCTGCTTCCTTGCCTGAAGTCGATCTCATCCAAGCCTGAAGCAACTCCCCCACTACCTCGAAGCATCCCCTAAGTGCCACTTGCACTTTCTCTTGCCTTTACACCGTTCAGTACCAACTGATGGTGGGTGGTGCCGAACAATTTACTTAATAGATATCTTCAACTTTTCTACATCGAACCAACTCTTTTGCAATTCTAGCACCCTTTGATACACTAATTCCATCAATTCGAGTTTTCATAATTTGTGCATTTATCAATAGGCACGAAACTCTATCTTATGGAATATCCCTAACTCTAAATCGTCTATCGATCATCATTTCATCCAATACAAAAAATATACATATGTACAACAAAATAATATAATACATACATCACATACAACACATACGTAACATTGAATTTGGATTCAACATTAAACAACACTAAATTTAGCATGTTCTCTAATATGGTGCAACTATGTGAACATATGCACAAAACTAAGTTAAAATTATTTTAAAACGTTAGAAAATCATTTGTAAATGATGAGAAAGTTTATACCTAATCTAGATTTCATTTTTATCTTTAAAACCACTTTAATACACCATTTTAAAATATATGAACATGTATAATATGGTGAAAGCGATAAACCACTCACCAAAAGCCAATATTTCACCAAAAACAAGGCAAATGAGATCTAACCAACAAAGTAATGAATTCCAAAGAAGAGATTTTGAAATCCCTGATGCTTTTTTGTTAACCCCTATGATAATCACCTTTTAATCTGTTGTTTATGCTAATTAAAGCAAGGTTTTAGGTTGCTTTTTTGCTAAGCAACTAATTAATAAAGGTTAGAATAGTTTTTGGGAATATGGAAATGATTAAGGATTGTCCCATCAGGTTCATTTGGCAAAAATCATGAAATGGGTTAATGAGCCTAATTCGGGCTTAAGTTAATTACCCACTGATCAATCCAAAAACTGTCTAACTTTAAATTGTTATATCTCTTAAACGATAAAGGTAAAATCCTATTATGATCGATCTATGGAGAGAGAAGCCATCATATCTTTCATTTGGAAGTGGTTTTAGACTCTAATTCGGTGCTATTAAAATTTATATCCCTTATAAGTTTTTAGGATAAAAAATATCCAACAAAATTTCTAAGGGTCAAAAGTGTCAATGCTTAATATTTTCCAAAGTTATAGCCTCATACAGTCCAATATGGATTTAATAATATTTCTTTATCCTTGATACATAAAATACAGATCGTTCGCAACCTCTTAAGGATCTTACTCTTTGCCATGTTCCAATAGACGCTACTTTTAAACGACTTGTAAGTGCCTTCCATGTTGCCCCACTATTTTTTAACATCTAAAACTAATGACAAACGCCATCAAAATATCCTTTCACAATTATCTTAGATGTCGAAAATAGTGTGTCATTGGTTACATATACATCCAACCCAGCATAAGGGATCCAGTTATTATTGCATTTGCTTATTTTTTGCAAACAACTATGTAACAACCCACATTTTAACATTTTAGTATTTAAATAATTATCTTAAATATTAAGTCATTGATTAACGGAATGCCTAGTGAATTAAAACTCGAGATTAAAACTCGAGACACCTATAGTTGAGTTCACGAGAAAAATGAGAATAAACTTTACTACGTTTGGAGTCTGAAAGTTTTTAGATTGAATAGTGTGTTTTTTGGATGATATAGAATTGGGCTAAGCCCATCAGCTTGCCCCTAAGATAGCTTATATGTAGCTAGCTCCTCATTTATTTTCATTCCAACTTTCATTTCTTCCTCTTCTCTTAATCACTTTCATAATTACCCTTAATCTCTCTTTACTCTTCAAGCCCTAAATCCACTCAAATAAATTCCTAAATTCATAAAAAAATCATCATAATTTCTCTCATCTAATTCCTTATAAAACCCAACAAGGGTTTAACTTGAAGTTATGTTTGGAACTCTATTCAATTATTTCAAGGGAAGGAAAGCATGGGTTTTTTGTGTTATAGCTTGATTTAGTGAAAGAAAAGATGAGTGGGATGATTCTCTTACTATATTTACTTGCTAGTCTTCATTATTTTGTTTATTGATGATTATGGAATTATATGAAGTGATTAGAAGATTGTTTGAATTGATTTAGGCTTATGTTCAAGTTGTAAGCATGATTATAGTAGCTCATTATTTGTTTAATACCTTAATTATTATTTTTGAAATAGTATGTAAGCCAACGAATGATTTTTGGGTTAGTTGAATGATTATATGTGATGTTGCAATGGACTGGAGACTAATTTGATGACATAACTAAGTGCGTGTCATTAGTTAATAATTATAAAAATAGCTTAAATGGTTTTAGAAAAATTAGTAAGCTAACTAAGTGAGTTTTGAACTTTACACTTATTATTAAAATGATTAGAGGGTTAATGAAGTTTAATTAGTACTTTTGAATATTATTCAAAAGTAAAGAAATGATCTTTATTAATGAGAGGATAATTTAGAAATATTGTTTATGTGAAGGAATAATTTTATAAGTAAAAAAATATTCTGTAAAGTAGTGTGACATTTATAAAATCGTATAAATGATGTATTTTATAAAGAAGTGTGAGGTTTTATAAAATAGTTATAAGGTTTTTATATAATAGTTATGGGAATAATATTAAATTTTGAATAAAGAGATTTAGTATTATAAAGGCTTGAAATGATTAATAAGCTATTAGTATATTTTATAAAATAGTGATAAGATTATATAAATGGTATGGAAACATATTTGACTTTTATTGAAAAGATTAGTACATAAAAGCAAGACTTAATTAAGTAATAGTAAAATTACTTATTTAAATATACGTGTAATATATGAATATGGGTAGGTATATGTATACGTGTATTTAAAGACATATAACAATCAAAACAATTTGTGTGTTGTAATCAAAATTATTGTGTATGTTTGTTTTTATATATATGTATGTATTTGTATGAATATGTATGTATGGATGTGTGTAAATACATTTGTCTACAAGTGCGTTGCGGGCATCTCACATAGCCATAGTAACCATAATGTGCGCTAAGTTGCATAAGAATATACCGAGCTGAGTAATTGCTCTGGTGAAGTCCGAAACGTGATTTGTATATTGAAGTGTGTTTGTGTACACATGTGTAAATATTCACAAATGAGTGTATTGGCACGCATAAGAATCACATGAGGCAAGATGGTCGATTGAGTATGTTTTGGCGTGATTAGTGGAAGTTGGGTCGCTAGAATCGCCCGTTAAACTCTATGCATGCACAGAGTGGATTCCACGTCGAATCGGGTTTCAAATACATAAGGAACCACTTTCAAAACATCAACCAATGAACTCTGTAGGAGGTTTGATCGGGTCGAGGCAGGCTTGGGAAGCAAAGTAGCTCATTGGATGAAGCAACGGAGGAAATGACGCACGAGTTGGCTGCTATAAAGATTGGGTGGCACCAGCCCCAGGCTTTATCCCCTGGGATAGGCTACCATCGGTGGTGCACATATTAAGGCAATAGAGCCTAGGTCAGGTGATCCGACTGCAATGCAGAGCGAGACTTCAGCATGACTTTAGGGAAGCTTTGGGCTACTCGGGAAGGTAGAATGCAAAGCGAGGCTTATGATTTGGATGCAAATATAAGAAGTGCATAAGAGATCGACAATGATCAATATGGCGTTTGGGCAAGCGGTCGAGGAAGCAATTGAGACAAGGAGCGCAAGGCACGGACTATTCCTACATGGGATTAGTAGGAGATCAAAAGAGCGATTGAGAGGTAATTGGATACAAGATCTTGATGGTGACTGGTTCCATGGTCACGTATTAATGAGTATGTATGATTAGTGGGAGCACATGATGATGAGGAGTCGGTTCTAGGCTTAGGAAGATATGCAAGCATGTGATGGCTGCGATCAGTGAGAGATTTAGTAGAAGTGTAGAAATATGGCTAGCATAGACTCCATGGTTCGAAGCACCGTTGTGCTTGAGTGATCCAAAGGGGTCAAAGCAAGTGCATTACGAGGCAATCATGGAGTAGGCGATTAGATTCGGGTCTTAGTGTGGTTCCAATACTATATATCCGTTTATAGGTTGTTTTATGGTTTTGGACCAAGCCTTCGGGAGGGTCTGGAGCAGTGCTTGAGGGGTACTTGTTGCCATTGTTGCCAAGAGAGCGGCCTAGGTCTATACGGGAGGTCACCTGCACAACAAAGAGGACATATAAGGATGCTCAGTTCCGTTCGTGGGTTATCAAAGGTAAGACGTATATATAAATCCAAGGTCACATTAGGTGTAATTACTCTATTTATATATTTCATTTAGTAGACGATGGTAGATGTCCCATATTTTGTATTGTTACGTTGTACTTGTACTACTGTTGATTGATATTATCTTTGTGTATAGCATAGTGTAGATTTATGTTATGACACTTTCATTACATCTACCCTTGTATATTGGGTAACCTTTATCATAGTATATTGCTATGTGGCAGTTATATTATATTAGCCGTGCCGACTCATTGATGGCAGGAAAAAGGTAGGTTATGGTATGGTTTCCTACCACTTTGAGATAAATTTACTTTATTTTCTTATGGACAATCCGGATTACCCCTGAGCCACGTTCATGGAGAGAATCATATATGCTATAGTAGCTTCCTATTTTATTTGTATATAATTTTGATATATAGTATTTTGAGATAGTTCCTTTCACACCAGGCTTTAAGTCTGACCCACATTTTGTCTTTGTCTATTTATGTCATGACAACTCTCAGGTACTCGATTAAGAAGTTTGGTAGTCAAGTGCTTTTGGGGATATGCTATCAGTGTGCACAGCTAGAGCATTTTGGAGGCATAGCATTGATATTTTGGATATGTATACTTGTTATTTTAGTAGTACGTGATAGGCATGTCATTATGTATACGAGACCTATTGTATCAGATATTATTCAGAACTCCATCTTGTTGGAAGTTAATATATTTTGATTTTCTGTATTGATATTTATTTATTAGTTGCTTCTGCTAGTACTGTTCCTTTTATATTTATTCTTCATCCTATTATGTTCATGTATATTCGGTATATTATATGTTATCATTATATCATGAGATCTCATCGATGTCTTGGTATGGCGTTTTGTTTTAATTTACCCCAACAATCTATCTTTTATGGTATTCGAAAGTCGGGCGTTGATGTAGGGCATTAATTTTTGGGTATTACGAAGGCCAGATTGTTACATTTGGTTTTAGAGCATAGGCTCAACACTCATGACCAAGCCAACCAATTTGGGTTAAATAAACTAGTAGAAGGAGATACGTTGAGAGAGATAACCTGTATTTTTCTATTATATTGTATTGCATACACTACTTGTCTTTTGAACTCGATCACTAGTTGCTAAGGTATCTTCATCAAGCTAGCAGTATGTGAAGACAACATGCAAGAGTGACTGTGAATAGGTAGTCTGAGATGCCATATTAGTTCAGAAACTATTTAACTACCATAAGAGATGTTCCGCCATTCGTGAACATTTCCAGTAGATGCGGTTGGCATCAAAAATGGTGTGACCCTTTGGGCATCTGTATTGCTCCTCCAGCTTTAGACTCTCTGAAGCTATTTCGGGATTTCCTTAGCCTAGAAAGGAAGCCATGTCTAAGTTTTAAAGCCGTTGCTAAGGTACATCCTTAGACATGTACATGACTTTCGCCGATATAGGTCTAGAGAATGTTCTCATAAGGAAGATTTCTTCTTTGCATTTGGAGAGGGGAGACTTTAGTTGGTTAGGATATAGTGTTAGAGTGGATGAGCATGCCTATGACTTGGAGTGAATTTAGAATTTTCTTTAGGTCTGGTTCATTTCTGAGATCGAGAAAGGCATGCAGCTTGAGCATTTCATCTAGGTTGTGTAGGCTAGCTTGTTAGTGAGGTAGTATGTTTAACAATTCAATCTTTTGGTTTGATTTTAGGATTGAGACCGTCGATACTCCATTGGGGTGAGCAAAGAAGTTGCCTAGAGTCTTAAATCATCAATTAGGGATTCGTTGCTTAGTCTTATCCCTATTAGGGGCCACTTTTGAAAGTCTCATTGGGAAGGTCTCCGCCTTAAGAGAACCCACGAGGTACTATTAGAGATAATGAAAGTGGAAAGCAAACCGAAGCTCCAACCGGAGAACAAAGACCAAGATACAAGGAAAGATTGAGCTTAACGAAGAAGAAAGCTAGCCTAATATGTTACTTCCATGGCATATGGGGGAATTTCGCTATGAGATGTCATCCAGCAAAAATGAAGCGTAAGTGCTTCAATTGCGATTGGCATGATCGCTTATGGAAGGACTATCCTATATTGTAGAGGGTTTGATACGTGATTGTGAGTTATGCCTTACGAGCATTATTAGCTCCTAGCAGGCATACTGCTCAGGAAAAATCGGGATGAGCTTATGTAGTGAGGTATGCCCTATTTTTTGGGAAACTCGCTTTTTTCTTTCTGATATTTGAGCGGTATATTCATCCATTGCTAGTTACTTGGTAGATAAGATAAACTTGACATCTTTCATAGTAGGTAAATTCTTTAGTAAAGATAAACCTTGTGTGAGTAACCTTAGTTGAAAAACTAAGCTGAAGCGATCAAGAATACTGCCATTTGAACTTGATGCACGAGCTTTCAAGTTGAGTGGGATTGGTCGACGAAGTGTGACTTGGATTTGTATCCAATTAAGGTTCGGTGGATGCTTGGAAATGAGAAAAAATCGAGCGGATGACTTATAGGCGCTTGCCTAGAGTCGTTTGTGTGAGTAAACCTTAGGTGACGGGAGTAATCCCATGAGCCAAAAGGGATATTTTCTAAAGATCGATCCATGCACTTGCCAATTCCTAACCCCTAGTTTGAGCATAGAGTTTCTAGGTGATTTGTACTAGTTAGGAAAGGGTTTTTCACTTGATTCTTATAGGTGAGAACTTGATTTGGATTCTTGAGGTGACTGAGATATTTCTAAAGCGCGACCTTGGTTATGCAAGGGGATTTTAGTAGTTGGGTCAAGGAATCTGATAGGAGTTCACATGAGAAGATTCAAGTGATCGACCCTAATTTAATAAAAAAATCTTGTGAGTAAACGAAGGGTTGGAATGGACTTCATGTCATTTTGGATTGTCTTTAGTTATTGCAAATTTTAGTGTAGCATAGGTAGGTTGCTTGAGGTAGTTCAGGAAAGGATTTCTCAACTAGTTTTGTGGCAATTCACGTAATCTTCTAAGTGAAGAGATAATACTTGCCTAGGTGAGCATCATAGTGCACTTAGTACATTATCCCCATTAACAGCGTGCGGTTGAGGTGAGTTTGAACCCGAGCAAACCTAGACATTTGTAGATCGTCATTAAATGAAGTTTTAATTTGTAGAATTTTTCTTTTGGGGAATGACTTCTATTCGGAACGGGAGGAAAGTGGAGACGTAGATTGCTGGGTTTATTTGAGAGTTTGAGACTCGATGATCTAGCATATCATATAAGTTCTCCTTCTCATAGAGGGGTGTGTAATAGGCTTTCATGAATTATGTTCATGAAAGAAGTTTCGCCACTTAGGCATTTTATTCCTCTTAAATGTCTAATAGACTCATTGGAGATTAAGGTTTGGCATGAGCATTTAATGATTGATTGGTTACCGTGCATGTTGCTATAGACTCTTTTTGAATGCTTTATTGTTCTATATGCTTGTTTTTTCCTGTTGATTGGTTATTCGTATTTTGATTGTTTATTATTGTTTATTGATGGTTGCTTTTGCTTGTCGTTGCTTGCTGTTGTTTGCTATTGCTCATGTTTGCATGCTATTATTTGATGTTGTTGTTGGATGATTTTTTTGTTATTGATTTTTGTTGCTTGTTTGCATGTTTGTAGTTTGTATGCTAGTTATTGTTTCTTATCATTATTTGCTATTGTTTGATTATTGATTGTTGTTTATTGTTGTTGATTGTTGTTGACTGATTGTTACCTTTTTGTGTTTGATTGCTTGTGTGGTAGTTGTAATTTCCTATTAAAGTATGTTCAGAGAGTGGTAGCTATAGCTATCTGAAATAGATCGCAAATCATCCATGCCCACTGTAGGGTCAAGAATGGATTTATACGAGTCTACTATCTTTTGATGTGACTCGGAGTCTATGGTATATTTTGATACTGACTCATATTGAGCTTATTCTTCAATTGATTTTCATGTATGATTGTGGTAGTATCGGTTACTATGCTAAAGTTATACATGTTTGAATTCCATGTTGTACTTGTGCTGGTGCATAACCCTCTTTGTATAGTACAATCAGGTGCTTGAGAGCTGAAGTGTAGCTATTTGGATTCTTACATTTTTGTTTTAGCATTCAAACGATGAGAGGCTTTATTAAAAAGAGGTATGCGCTTAGGGACATATGAGATGATGTATATTATCAAGTATTTATCGGATGCATGATGAATTCTAATTTTTGGGAGTTTCCGTAACTTCTTTTGCATATGGGGGGTACTGTCGAGATTTTCCAAAGTTGTTGATTCAGAAATTTTGGCCAGTCTTGTTACTTGTTCTAGTCGTAGAAATTTCAGGGACGAAATTCTTTTAAAGAGGGGAAACTGTAGCAACCCGCATTTTAATAACTCGACATTTAAATAAATAATTTAAATATTAAGTCATTAATTAGCATAATGCCCCTTATACTTAACTTTTATAGACGAGTGAATTGGGATTTGAGACACATGTAGTTGAGTTCGCTTTTCCATCATGAGAAAAATGAGTATAAACTTGTAACAACCCGCACCTCAGTGGGCCAGAATTTTCGCTAAATCGAAAACCCAAGTCCACCAAAGTTCGAATCGTTGGTATTTGGTATCCTTCAAATAACAAAAGTATATCAAGGAACTATTGATATAAACTCACAATGGAATAGTGAAGTATAATAAAACATATGATTACTGACCAAGGCTACCTTTAACCTTTAGTTCTTTGTCAATGTCGAGCATGCATAAGAAAATATGTTCTTCCACCGTTTCCGCCTTGTATCAGTACCTGTCCCTCTAAAGCTATCCTATAGGTTGTAATAAGGAGGGGTCAGAACAACCTTCTAGTCACTAGTAAATTACATAGTTTATACATAGCACTAGTCTATGCCAATTGATTTCCATTACATATTATGTTTTTGTTTTAGTTAATCGTCTTGACCTCACATGTACGTACGATATGCTCCATCTACTTCTGTTAGACAATAACTATATATATATATATATAAGTACCACATTCCCCATTTGGACTAGGATACTTTCCTTGCCAGTATCCTAACCTAGCACCTCGTCGGTATCCATCATACACGCAGTATCAAGTCTTCATTGCCATGCATACCAAGGAACTCCCGTAGTGCCTAATAACGGCAATACAATTATTTAGTTGTATTCTATCTCGTCTCATATTGAGGACTCCATTCCTTGGACTAATTATGGACTCGACTCCATGGACTATTTAGGACTCAACTCCTAGGACTATCCTATTAGTTTAAAAGACCTCCATTAAAAAGGTTATCTACCCTTGCCTCCTAAATAATAAACAAACTAACAAACAACTATGGAGTGGCGTGTAACAACCTTGATTTCTTCGTCGTATAAATAAATAAATTTAATTACAATAAAAATTATTTTGATTTGAAATTTGATAATTAATATGTTAGAAATATATTTTTAGGTAATTAAATTTTGTTTAATAAATGATTTTGATTAAATAAATTGATTTAAATTTATAAATTCTTTTCAAATAGTATATTGAAATTGAATAAGTTGTTTTAATTAAATATAAAATATTTTTATAAGTGTAAATAATTGTTTGTGATTAAAATGGTGGAAAATTAATAAACGGGCATCGAAGTGGATGAAATTACGCGGATATCGGAATATATTCTGGATAGTGAAGTGTAAATTAATTTAAGTTAGATTGGAATTTATTTTCAAATAAATGCTCGAATTATTTAAATTAAAATAAAACGAGGCCTGAGCTGATTTAATTTGGAGCCCAAAGCCCTTTTTTCTACCCACTTCTAGAAATTTCTCTTTGTTTCACGGTTAAGCCCGAATCCCCCAAATCATGTTCAGCCATGCCCTAATTTCAAAATTCAATTTGCGACCTAGAAAAAAACGATCGAACATCGACATGGAGATAGCTGGCGATCGATGCCATCATGCGACCTTGACACCTTCGATCAATCGCAGTAGAGGGATTTTCGCATGCATGATTGAAGCGCTAGTTTCAAGCAGATTGAGGTCATGCCCATACACGTGAAGCTCGGACGAGGTCGACGATGGTGGTTGGCATTCATATGGTAGCCGCGAACTGGTAGCGATGCGATGGATATTGGCGAAGGCGTGTGCAAGCGTAGTAGTTGAGCAACTTCGTTTTTGAAAGCTATTCATTAAAGGTGCTGATACGATGATGGATGCAAACTAAAACAAAAATATGGCCTTAGTAGGTGGCCCAAGATATAAATATGGATACAGATCGAGATATGGATAAGGATACAGATATATACAAATACAGATACCGATATGGATACAGAATAATGACATGAGTAGGTGATCCAAGTATTGTGTTGCTTCCCCTAAAGGCTTCGGTAGACCAACGTGGATGCGGATGGTAAGCGACCCTGTAGGTTATGGGCTATCTTAGGCATGATTTCGATTAGTACGAGGATAATAGGTGACCTTATAGGCTTTGGACGGTCTAGGGAAGTGTGTCTTATATGCAATTTACATGATATTAGACATCAGGCGACTCTATAGGGTACGAGGTCGGTCCAAGGAAGTGAGTAACATAGAGATGATGTGATATGACTAGATATGTACAATGGTTAAGTGTGATGTGATGACAAGATGTGAGATGGCCGAGCAATAGACTCATATCATGCCATAGTATTATTTTTGTAGTATACATAGAGTAAAGTAAGGCCCACTCACCGGATTTATGTCTGACCTACTCCTATTTTTTCGTATATATACATATATGTCTAGGTTGATGGAGTTTGGAGTTAGATGTTATCAGAGATATAGACTCATTTGTATATATTAGATGGTGTAATTAAGTGTTGTGACATGGATTCGACTACGTGTGTGGATTAAGTTGTATTTATATTGTTCAAACCATGCATTTGATATTGTAGACATGTTATGGTGATTTTACTATGGTTATTATTGACGTATTATATTTTATATGACATCTGAAAGTAGATAGTTAGAACTGTATATGTCTTATTTTACCTTAATCCAACGACTCGTCCTTTTAGTTCTTCGGTTGTTGATGTCGGTTCGAGCATTGGATCCGGGGTCGAAAAGGCGAGTTGTTACATTGGTATCAGATTATAGATTAAAAATTAGGATCGATACTAGGAACATATTGGGAGAGCGTATTTATATTTTCTAGTATATATATATGAATTAAGTATATATGCACACACCAATTACTGTTCAAATTTTGTTTACTACCTATTAGAGAGTTACTAATGAATCTCATTTTTAAATATACTTGAAATGAGTAATTCAATCAAATTGGAACAAAGACCAACATAGCCAATGTTGGCGGGGTAGAGACTATGATGCAATAGAGCACCTGAGTAGATATACTGGATATCTCAGAGGTAATATTCCACTATGGTTCAGACGCTATATTCAGGCGACGAGCTAAGCTAGTGTCAACCCCACTGAACCTGTGGCTACCACTACCACTACCAACTAATGTGTGATTCCAGCCCTAGCACTACTAACAATTGACTTCCCCAAGCTATGTGGAGATTTCTCCAGCCTTTGTGGGAAGTCTTTTATTAGGAAGGAACCATACTTGGTGACATAGGTATGGCTTAATAATTGTGAGAATATTTTCAACCTGTTAGGATTCGGTGACGTTACCAAGAGACAGTTAGCTCCTTGGCATTTGCAAGGTGAGGCAGCATGTTGGTGGGAGTTGGCGATAGCAAAAGTAGATGAGAATACTATTACTTTGAGGATGTTCAAGACAAGGTTTGAGATGAAGTTCCTTTCTGGAGCTGAAAAGGATCTATTATCGGAGAAGTTTATTCAGCTTAAGTAGGGAGATATGATAGTTGGAGAACACATAAGTCAGTTTAATGGGTTGGCAAAATTTGGATTTAAGCTAGTTAATACCCAGGAGAAGAAGGTGCCAAAGTTTGTGAATGGTTTGAATTAACCTTCGAGGGAGATTGCATTAAATCAGATTCGGTATGGAGCTATATTTAAGGGACTAGTAGAGGCAGCATTATTGAATTCTCTGAATGGAACTTTGATTAAGGATCGGAGTAAGGAAGAAGAGGGCCAGCAGCAAGGTAAGCATAAAGGAGTTGGACTACAAGGAGGGCAAGGGAAAAAGTAGGCGTTACTTGTTATAGATGTCAGAAGATGGAACACCATGGGAAGAATAGTAGGATGAATCCTATAAAGGGTAGATCTTACAAGATAAGGCGGCATCGGTTTAGTGGAAAATAAAGTGCTACAATTGTGATTAGTTTGGGAATATGTAAAGAGACTGCCTAGCTTTGAAGGGTGAAGGTCAGATAGTGAAGGCATATGCTTTAGATGTCGTTCCTACCTCCAGTAAAGCACCACTGTTAACGAAGGAGAAGAAGAAACGGACTATGATGGAAGGTGAGTTGATTTTATTTGATTCTCCCATTTATACTTTATTTGACACTTATGCATCCCATTCATTCATAGTAAGTTCATTAGCCAATAGTTTAGCTCTTAAACCTAATATTGCCAGGATTCTATTTCGATGTCAAAACCTATCAAGGCATCGAGCCATTTATCGATGCTATGTCAAAAGTTAAATTGGTCATCCATGGTGTGGAGTTCCTCTGTGATGCATATGTACTAAACTTTTTTGGGGTAATGGTTGATTTTAGGAACGGATCGAATGTCTCGCTATGGGGTGGTGTTGGATTGCGACAGGAGGATGGTTCGATTGAGGAAGCACAAAGGACTTGATTTGATTTTATGTTGTGAACCTAATATTTCTGTTATGAAGATCTATTTGTATTTACCTAATTTGTCATAAGAAGTGCTATTGTTTACCCATAGTGAAGGATTATCTAGATGTATTCGAAGAAGTTTCTGGTCTCCATCCCCGAAGTCGAGAAAGACACAAGGCCGGTTGTGATGCCTCTTATGCATACGGCTCCGAAGGAAAGAAGAGACTTGGATAAGAAAGTTCCAGAATTGTTGTTGAAAGGCTTTATTTGAAGGAGTATCTCAAAATAAGGACCACCTATCATTTTCATTACTAAGGCAGAAGGTTCCATAAGGTTATGCACCAATTATCGATTGAATAAGATTACGAAGAAAACCACTATCCATTTCCTTGCATTGATGACCTCTTCGATTAGTTAGTAAGGGCAAGCTTTTCTCTCAACTTGATTTAGGAATTGGATTTCATAAATTGAGAGTGGTTGAAGATATTATCTCGAAGACCGCTTTTCGTACACCTGATGGGTTGTTTGAGTAATTGGTCATGCCGTTTGGGTTTAATAATGCTCTGGCTTATTTTGTGGAATTGATGAGCAAGGTATTCCGGGAGCGGTTGAACATGTTTGGTGTGGTCTTCATGGATGACATTCTTATTTATTCTACAAGTAAGGAAGGGCATGAGATTTATTTGAGAGAAGTGATGGATGTCTTGAGAAAAAATCGACTGAAGGCTAAGTTCTCTAAATGTCACTTCTGGAGGATAGAAGTTCGTTTCCTTAGGCATGTAGTATCAATAGATGGATTAGCAGTTGACCTAGGGAAAATAGCTGTAGTTAGAGATTGGAAGTCGCCCAAGAATGCTTTAGAGGTTTGTATTCATGGTTTGATTGGGTTTTATTGAAAGTTTATTAAGAATTTTGCAAAGATGTCGGCACCTTTGATCCGTTTGATAAAGAAGAACCTGACTTATACTTGGAGTTTGGAGTGTGAAGCGGCATTTGTTAAATTGAAGGAGTTATTGACAAGTGCTTTGGTTTAGGTTATTCCTGATGGTACTAAACCTTTTACCATATATATTGATGCATGTGGTACTAATCTTGGTGCTTTTTTTATTCGAGAAGGAAAGGTAGTGGCGTATGCAAGTCAATGGTTGAAGAATCACAAGAGGAATTATTCGATGCATGACTTAGAGTTAGCTGCCTTGTATTACATTGAAATTATGGAGGCATTATCTATTGGGTGAGATATTCGATTTATTTATGGACCCTAAATCTCTCAAGTACCTATTTGTTTAGAAGGATTTGAATGTAAACAGTACAGTTGAATGGATTTTTTTATCATCATATGATTTTATGATTTATTATACTTTAAGGAAAGGAAACATAATCGTAGATGCTTTGAGAATCAGGCACGCTAAGATATATGTTGTGTTATTAGAATGGAGGAATTTGAAGTTTATATCAAAGTTTGATTTCTTACCCTGATCGGAGTACACACCAAGATTATTGGCAGCAATGGAGGTTAGACCTGCATTGATGGATCATATAGGGTTAAGTAAGGGCGAGATGCATCGTTGGTTAGTATTATGAAGCAGATAGGATGGGGTGAATGATCGAGCCATTTGGATCGTTACTCTAAAGGCTAGAAGGGTTACTTGAGGAGAAACGGGAGGCTATATGTACCATAGGTTAAAGACTTGGTAGAAGAAGTCTAAGGTGAATGTCACCGTCCTAGGATAACTATTTATCCAGAAGGAGATAAGGTGTATCAGGTTGTGAAGAGGATTTTCTATTGACCAGGGATGAAGAGGCAGGTAGCTGAATATATAGCAAAGTGTATGACTTGCCAAAAGGTAAAGGTAGAACAAAAAAAATGTTGAGTGGGCTACTACTTCTATTAGATGTGCCACCATGGAAGTGGGAGTGCGTATCTATGGATTTTGTGGATGGGTTACCTTAGAGTAGAAGAGGGAATTAGAGCATATGGGTTATAGTAGATCATCTCACAAAAAATTTGCAACTTATTATGGTGAAGAGTAGGAGAACGGAGGCAACTTTTGCGACACAGTACGGTAAAGAAGTGGTCCGACTACATGGAGTTCCAACTAGTATAGTGAGTGAATGAGATCACTTTTCACGGGTGAATTCTGGAGGAGTCTGCAAGAGGCATTAGAGAGTGGGTTGAGTTCAAGCACAACAAATCATCCACAGATGAATGGACATACCAAAAGAGTAAACTTGGTGTTAAAGGACTTGTTAAAAGCATGTATATTGGAATTAGGAGGATCTTGAAATGATCATCTACCTCTTGTGGAGTTTGCGTACAATAATAGCTACTAGGCAAGTATAGGCATCCATGTAAGTCACCTTCGTGTTGATATGAGTCTATGAATAAGATTATTATGGATCCATATATGATTAGAGATACTGTAGAGAAGGTGGAGCTCATAAGGAAGAGGATGAAAGTTGAACAAGACCGACTAAAGTCATATGCTGATCGAATGAGGAAAGATTTGGAATTCAAGACGGGAGACTTGGTCTTTGTTAAAAAAATTCCGTTAAAGAGGGTAGTTAGGCTCGAAAATCCGAGGAAGTTAGCACCTAGGTTTGTCGATCCATTTCCAGTGTTGGAGAGGATAGGGAGTTTGGCATCTAAAGTGGAGTTTTTGGAGATGGTGGGTGTCCATAAAGTGTTCCATGTGTCACATTTGTGGAAATGTGTACACTTTCCGATGATTGTAATTACACCTATCCAATAGGAGGAGGTAAAGTTGGATTCTGAGAGAGCTCATCTCGTTGTGCAACCCGCATTATGGAACATGGGGTGAAGCGACTTAGGAACAAAGTGGTGAAGTTGGTTAGAGTGCAATGGGGGAACGACCCGGCATAGAGTTCATATGACCAGAAGAGAATATAAGGCTACTCATCCTCTAAACTTTTCTAGTACGTTTCCTAATTTAGTTTAATTTCTTTAGTTTAGAATATTCTAGGGTTAGAATTTGGATGTCTTTCGATGATTTAGTTGTTAGATTGTATATTGTTGGATTTGCATTTATATTCATACACACACACACACACATATACATATATATAGCCTGATATGCCATCTTATTGTATTCATATAGGTTGCATTAGCTGCATTTTTGGATCTTAAGTATAGAAACTGTAAGTACATAGCATTATTCATACCTATTTGTTGTTTATATCATTTATATCTATATGTTTTTTGCATAAATTGGATGATATGTTTGCTAACTTAGTTGATATATGTTTGACTAACGAGCATTATACTACATTTTATATTCCTTAGGAATTTCGGGGATAATTCTTTCAATAAGGAGAATGTAATACCTCAAAAAATTAGTAAATATTTTAATTAAATATTAATAATATAATAATGTGAAAATAATTGAATTTAACGTGTTAATATAATAAATTTAAAATAATCATATATTTGGATGAGAGGAAAGATCTTATATTTGGATCTTCAAGCAAAACTTCGATTGAATTATATCATAGAATCCACTCCAAGATCGTACTAAGCATTCGAAGGACGAGAATTGTTGCATGAAATGTTTTTATTTTGTGGGCCTAGTGTATTTTTGGTTTTCTTTGATCTTCTAGTTTTTGGCTTTCTGGGCCTTATGTAAATACTTAAATTTTTTGCTAATAGATGGGTTGGGCTCCCTTTGCCCACTTACCTTCTAAAAAAAATTAAAAATAAGGAGGGGCAAAATGGTCATTTTTTCGACTTTAGAATTAGATAAAGAAACCAATGCCATTATGTTTGTCTCTTTTTTTTTATTCGTGCAGTATTTTGATTTTCTTCGTTTGGAGTCAATACGAAGGAATTATGATCGAAACAGTATCGGGTTGATCGAGCGCCAAGACTTGGAGGTTGAATTTTGAATTAGAGCAGATAGTTCTATTCCCCCCGTCATTTAAACAAGAAACTCACATGCTTTTGGTATCAGAAACCAATGACTACTTTTCTTAATCTCCTTCTTCCTCTTACATACCAAAGTTCTAATCGCTCTAACTCTCTTAAATCTTCACTAAATTACACGAAACTAGCGATGTTGCGAAGCTATTGGAGAGGACTACGTACCTACAGTGGTTTTAAGGCAAAACTCTTAAGCACAAAGGCATAGCAGGCCAAACAGTAGAGGTTCAGGCAGAAAATTAAGAATTTACGAGTGAATCGTACTTTCCTCTTTGTATAATGCAATTTTGACTATACACACACACACACATTATATGCTAGCTATATTAGAGTAGATAAACACTTATAAACATCTAAAATCAAATTTAATTTGGATTTGGAAGGAATTTGGTTATAAATAGTAATTAGAATTAGGTTTACACTAATTTATAGAAGTACGATGAATATATGCTAAATTTGATGCAATAACATATTAAACTAGACTTAGAAATGTTAGGCTAGGTGCTAGGTACGTTCTTAGGTGATCGGAGGTAGATTGAAGGCGGTTGGAGGCAAAATAATGGAGTTGAGAAGCCAAATTCGCAACCTGGCAACTGCTAGGAGAACACATACACCGGTGCACCGGTCATGCCAACCGGTCCACTATAATTCGAAGCAGGTTGAACCTGGACCCATAATGGCCTATATATAAAATAATAACTATCAATTCAAGTCTTGTTTTCCTTGTTTTCTGAAGAGGTTTGGAAGCTATTAATGTAGCAAACAATGGCATTATGAATTGGGTGAATGTATGTGATAATTGGTTACTGTTTGAAATGGATATGTATGTTATTATGATATAGAAATATGACATGATGATGGGCATAAACGTGAACAAACCTGTGGCAGAAGTAAGTAGCCCAGCATATAGATACAAATATGGATAAGGATACAAATATGGATAAGGATATGGATATGAATACAGACCTATGACATGAGTAGGTGATCCTGTATTGTGTTGCTCGCCGAAAGGCTTCGGAGGACAGTGTGGAGGCAGATGGTTAGCGACCCTGTACGCTATGGGTGGTCAGGGCATGATTCTGGTTATTACGAGGACAATAGGCCACCCTGTTGGCTTTGGGCGATCCAGGAAAGTGAGTCCTATATGCGATTTACATGATGACAAAAAATATGTGACTCTATAAGTAAAGAGGTCGGTCTAGGGAAATAAATGCACATTGAGATGATGCGGTATGACTAGATGTGTACGATGGTTAGGTGAAACGTGATGACATGACGTGAGGTCATCGAGCGATAGACTTATATTATGCTATAGTATTATTTTTGTAGTATACATAAAGTATGACCCAGTCCCCAGACTTGTGTCTGACTCACTTCAATTTTTTCCTGATATATGTTAATGGAGTTTGGAGATGAGATGGTATCAGAGACGGAGACTGATTTGTATATATTTTATATGATGAAAATAAGTGTTATGACCTGGATTTGACTATGTATGTAGATTGGGTTGTGTATATATAGTTCAGACATATGTATTTGAAATTGTAGACAGATTTGTAATGTGATATGGTTATTACTGATGTATTATGTTTTATTTTCTTCTACTGTGAGATTTGAATGTAGATATTTAGAACTGTATCTATCATATTTTACCTTAACCCAATGACTCGTCCTTTCGGTTCTGGGGTTGTTAAAGTCATCTCAGGCATTGGACCCAGGGTCGATAAGGTGGGCTGTTACAGTGAGCACAAAGCAAGCCTGGCAAGCACAAAGCAAGCCGTGCCTCTGGACGATACACATAATCCCACATAAATGTACTTTACTCATAAAAATTTGCCAACAAAATATCACTTGAGCGTCCCATACAACTATATGTTATTTGGTCGTTTACTAGATGCTGGTAAACTCCATCCGATCAAACAAGCAATATATTTTGTAATGACTCAAAAGAATAAATGGAAAAATATTTTCCACCGTCACATACCGCTCGGTATTACTAATCCGTTTATTCAAAAACCTCAACATATAGAAATAAATTTAATATAATCATCTATTCCTTATAATGAGTCAAAGGAGTAATTGGCAAAATGCTACGGAACGTCCCATACTAGACGATAT
Organism: Allium fistulosum; assembly: GCA_030737815.1. NCBI lineage: Eukaryota > Viridiplantae > Streptophyta > Magnoliopsida > Asparagales > Amaryllidaceae > Allium > Allium fistulosum. The sequence continues at coordinate 755,357,641 of CM060908.1, read as the reverse complement.
TATAACTCTGTTTATTTGATATCCTCATCATAAAGAAGACATAATCAATCAAGCACACAAAGTGATTTATATAAGGGTTTTATTTATAGGAAATTTATATTTAATCGTCCAAAACTCCTTAATATCCTATTAATTTTTTATTCAAAACTAGCAATTTCAACAATAGAAATACTTTAAAAATCACTTTATTAAATCCAAAAATAAAAAAATTACATTTAAAACTAAATAATATTTATTAGAAACCATTACTTAAATTTCTAGAATTTAACCAGATTTATAAATGAACATTTAAAGCCTAAAATTAATTTATATTAAATTTTAAGTATAAATGATTTCTCTAATTTATTTTTAATGAAAAACAAAATTAATTTCCACAAAGTAACTTCACATTTTAGAAACGTCTAATTTCTAATCCCAAATCAAGTTTTTTAATTTTTTTATCAAAGAAAGGCGGTGCAACATAGGTGCATGGAGCTTCACGCTCCAGGCTTTAGGACCAATCGATATATCCCTTCCTGATTGGTCGACAAGTCGGGGTTGTTAGGGCGACTAGCGTAGCCACCGGCATTGCGATTCCTGTAGCAGCTTCTTCTCGAAGCTGCCACATTTGCTACTCTCCCTCACTGCTCCTTTTGCTGAAACAAAGCAACATTATCGCAACCCAAGTTCACCCATTTTGGACATCAATACTCTTCGGTTCAAGCAATGTAAGTGACGGAGATGAACTAGCAGTGTGTTCATGCATAGTCTAAAACAATATAGCACAACATTCCATTCATTATTTCAATACAAATCATCAAACCCACAAAGATTCTACATTAGCATAGTTATGAATGAGAATCACTCACCTTAGCAATCACAAGCTCTAGACTTCATTAAATCTTCACTACACTATCCAAATCCTCCTTTCAACCTTACTGTAATTTGCAAGAACCCAACTCTGTGAAGATCAAAACTCCAACTTCCTTGCTCATAGTGGTGTAGCATTAGGTCGGGAAGCTTATATTTTGAATTGGGTATTTGTGGGATTTTATTCTATTTTATTTTGATTTTTGAAAGAGGGATTAGGGTTTTAATCTTTTTACTGAAGATGAAAATGAGCTACAGCGTGCGCCAAAAATGAATACGGGATGATTTTTGAAGTAGTTAGTAGAAGGATTTGGAATATTCAAGAGTTGTAGGGAGAAAATATAGTTCTTTCTTTTGATTTAACTTTGGGCAAATGGGCTTTATTATTTTATTTTCATTCTTTTTTTCCTTTCCAAAATCAATTTATACCTGGCTCAACATACCACCAAATTCTAATTAAAAATCACATTTGGCTCCTCATGTATTCAAACAACTTCTTATATATTTTATAAAGTAATTTTCCTCAGTTTAACTCATTTAATTTAATTATTTCTTAATTACATTTTTAGACCCATTTACAAATCAATTCCAAATTCCTTAAACAATTATAGTAAATATTAATCTCTATTGGAAATATATTTCTAAACTCCTATATTTTAAATATTTAGCTTTATAAAAATTGTTTAACCACTCTAAGTTACTTTTAGAAATCATTTCAAGTTTAAAAATGTCAAATTTAATTCAGAAGTACCTAAAATCACATTTATTGATAATTTATCACTTCAAAAATAAATACAATCAGAATAACTCATTTAATACCTTTTAAAAAAATATTTTCTTAAAATATAATTAAATACCACCAGTTAATATATCTTTTCCTCAAGCCACAATAAAGATATTTTATTAAAATTTCCAACTTCACAAAATACTTCATCATTTGAATCCCAACAAATTTCTAATCATCTTAAATGTCCAATATTTTATAATTAAACCATTTAATTATTTTAAACCTTTATTACTTTTAATTAGTTGCCTCAACATCAGGTTCTCACATCCTTCCTGAGATGCTTTGGAGCTCCATAATCATCATTAGCTTTTCTTTTTCCTTTATCCATTTTGGAATCTACCTCGGATGGTCTTCAATCTTTAGTAGCATTTTTTGCTCTATCAACATATGCATCTTCGATATGTGAATACTTTCATCTTGTAAACAGAAATCTATCAAATCCATTAGTAGATCCATTGTCAATACCTTTCTAAATTCAATTTGAGAATACACTCATGCGATAATCGCCATAAGTATTCATGTATCTAGTTTACGAACTTCAAAGAAGGCTACGTCAAACCTGGTTAAAACATCGCAATTGTTTCTTCTCTCTTTGTTTCACATCAGATAACGACATCGCTTTCCTTGGTCAAACAATATGAACCTTGAAAATACATAAACCTCTTAACTACTCAATCCATGTGCTAATGGATCGATTACCTAGTTGGAAAAACCACATGGCTTCCAAGTCAGTTAAGTACAATGAAAAGCAGTGACCCTTTACTTCCTTTTTATCTCATATCAGTCCTGTAGCTGGATATATCTCATCAAATGCACTACAGGATTAGTTCTCCTATCATATGGATCTAATGTAGGTAGTTTAAAAATCAGGTGGATTCCTAGCATATCAAATGTTTGTGGTGAATTGATTTTGCTTCAAATCCTCCAAACTTTGATTTGGGCATCCTCTATGAAATGCCAATCGTATAATCTTAGCCATGCGATCTTCTTGATTCATTTGAAATCCTTGGGGTTTGACACAGCTCTGATCATCGGGTTCATTGTGCCCTTTCTTGCTTGGATCGACTACACAAGGACCTCCGGTGATCCATCCTCAAGTGATCCTAAGTTTTGGTTCAAGTTCTGGTTCCTTATTCCAAAGTCATGCTTCTCTACCCTCGTTATATTGAGCTCCAACTCAACCCTGCATGGTTATCTAGATGAATCGGTATCGATCCCTAGGGATAGATCGGTACCGATCGATAAGGCTGGCTATGGGCTGGGTAGTATTGAAGGCTCGATTTCATTCCCTTGGGTCCTTTGTCCGTTGTTTCTAGTTTTTGGCGTCTTTTGACATTAGTCTCCACTAGCTTCAATCATCCTTTATTGCTACATTCATTAATCATCTGATGTACTTATCCATGGTGGTATACTTATCAATAGGGGTTGATCGATATAATGGTCCCAATCCATAACTTCTTCACACCAAGATGGATACACATGTAGTTAGAATTGTTTATATTGTATCGTCGTGCAAAATGTCTCGACGTGTTCTACTACCTTGTTTTCGAAATATCTGAGGGGTTCTCCAAGGAGGACCAAACTGGAAAAAATGGATGATCAATTATCAAACTACGATACCTTGGTTGCAATAACTTGGATTTGGATATGATTTTGATAGGCGTTTACGGTTTGAGCCAAATTTAACTAATTCTTTAGCCTATTTTTGCTTATCTTGAATGGATATTTCTTAGGAAAATTTCTTAGGATGTTTAGAGAGAATCAAGGCCCAAATAAGCTGCTTTTACACCTAGAAATACAAACGGACATCACCAAGGAATGGGATATATTCCTCTATGCTAAAACTCCGCCAAAACTCCATTTTTTCACCAAATTCAACCAAAAACCCAACATATCAGATCTAAAAATCATTTTATCTCTTCTTATTATAATAGAACCTTAATAATAACTAGCAAAGTGGATACGGGTAGGAAATTTTCCAAATCACTACAAAAATTTAGTGTTTCCTCATTTTTGCTATATTTCTTCTTTACTTTGTATGATTTCTTAGGTAATCGATATACATCTCTTTTCAATTGTTATTCATCAATAATATATAATTTATTTGATTGAAAAACCTCCAAATCTTTGTTGTTCTATTTTGCTAAAAAAGGGAAGATACATAAGTGTGCTTGGAAGATCCATAAGAACGCGAGTCTAAAATCACATCTAATGACCTGGGTCTTTGGATATTGATATTTAAGGTGTTGGGATATGTTTTGAACCAATAGCAACCACAAGTATTAAATTGAATACTTAAAACACTTGTCGTTAAAATGTTTCTACCCAAGATGTATTGAGAAAAGGATATCAATACTTCCATTAAGACCAGTGTATGTAATGCTCTCCATATAATTAACAGTGAATTACTCATGAACATTAGGGACACCAAGGATTACGTACTAGTGTTTATTTGGAACAACAACAAAATGACTCAAATAGGGTCTTCTATTAGTTAATATAATTAAGTCAAAATAGGAGATCTCATGAAACAATGTGTAGTAGTCTTCAGACTTGAGTGTACCATTGATCTTAAGTGTAACGACCAGTATTTTACGTATCGGAAGATCGTAAAATATTTATATTTTTTTCGTATAAGATCGTATAATTCTCTGTTTTTGGGATATGACTCTCAGGGACATTTTATACACCTATGATTTTTCCCGAATCTTTATATGACCATTCTGACCCTAAAAATCTTGTTTGGGCTATAACTATTGATAGGAATTGAATTTTGGTCTCAAACTAGTTCCGTTGCTTCAGGATGATGGTTTTCCATTTCGTAGAGTGGTCAAAATAGAAAAAAAAAACTTACGGTTAGGGAGTTATGTCTTTTTTAAGTTTTGAAAACTGCTGGTCAGAATTAGTATGTAATTAGAGAAGCCTATTAATTGGTATGTTAGTCTAATTGGAGAATCACTATAAATAGGGGTTGTAGAAGTCAAATGAAAACTTTTCCTCTCATTCTAAATCAGTTCTAAACCCTAATTAGCACTAAATCCATCTTAATTCATCCAAATTTCTCTCTAAATCCAATTAGATAGTCGATTAATGGTTAGATCATCAACTAAAGGATAGAGATCATTGATTTGCTTGATTTAAAGTGCATTCCATTGCTGTCTGAATTGGAGTTATATTCATATTGATCGAATTTGGTAATTAGTGAGTGGTTTATGTCTTCTCACAATCCTATATATGTTTATATGGTATAATTGCATGATTTAACAGGTTTAAAATTGATTTTTGGCCATAAAACCTTTTCTAACTCTAGTCACATGTTAGTCTATGCATATATGTTGAATTTGATTAGGAGTTACCTTCATTCATATTCATATGTTTATATAAAATGTAGATTTAGATAAGAATTGGCTTATTTATCATATTCTTATGCTTTGATTGCTTGAATGGATGTATGCGCATGTTGTTATATGCATGTATGTTGTGTTTTGATGTTGTTTGTTAGTATTGTGATTACGTAGAAAGATAGGTTGGATAATTGAGCATATTGGAGGTAAAGATGGTCGGAATTGGATGAAACTTAGTGGGGAGGCTCTAGAGTATTGGAAGAGCTACTGGTTCAAGGTACAAGTTCCAATTCATTATCTACATAAGTAAATAAGGATTGGTCGTGGCGACTTTGGGGAGAGCAAGGGTGTTGCTAGTAGAGGTTGCCTAAGGTGATGGATCGGTGATTGGCTAAGTGTTGGAGGTTATGCTACTTGTTTCTAAAAATATGAAGTAGGTTGTTTTGACTATGATGACTTGATTTGTATAGATAAGTCGGGTAAAAGCATCTGGGCATACAGTACTAAAAGCAAGGAAGGAGTGGAAGAAAACTTAGCCCTAGAGAGCTCGACACAGAGTTAGGAGGTCTGTATCGACTTCTTGGGTTAAGTCCAAATGGGATGGAACTTCTGGAAAGTAGAGGTCAAGTAGATCATGCTGGAGGTATTGGTTATTTCACATCAAGGTTGGAATGCGATGTAATAGCATGATAACATGCTAGAGTCTTCGGATGTTGGCTTATGTTGGAAGTAGGTTCCAATGATGGCGGCTCGGTAATGGAGGGAGCCGTATGATCGGGGAATGTGTAAGTGTTCCTCATGAATAATGGAAAACAAGAAAGGCTCAGTATCCAAATGGAGCAAAGGAGGGCTCGGGTGTATGTGCTAAGGAATCGTTGATGATTCGAAGAGTTTTCAGTGGTACTTGAAGCAGGGGTATTGTAAGTGGGGATGCTTATGGGTCAATGAAGGGACATATATACCTTGGACTTGTAGCTTTGGGTTTAGTGTCCAGCTTTGGGATGCGAGACATGTATCCAACTTTAGGCTACGAGATACGACAGTATAGAAAAGAACCAAGATTTCCATTAGTCCCTGGCTTGGGGTCATACGAGTTATCATTTATTCGGAGAACATGGAGTGATAGTTAGGATTGTTTGATGGATGCTATGGTTTCTTTGGTTGCTTTCTTTAGTGGGCTATCACTCATAGGTATCAGGAGAAGTATGTATTAAGATAGGAATACCTAGAAGACCGATATCCATTATTTGGTTTGTGGTATATCTTTATGATATTGTAGAGTAGCATATTATAGTATTGTGTGCTAACTCTTTGGTTTCAGAGACATGTCAGGTATGGTTCGTGTACTCTTGTTCCTTACCATATTTACCTGTATAGTATTTTGAGATTTATTTACCGCTCACACCAGATTGTTGTCTGACCCAAGGTTTTATGCTTTGTTTCTTATTATCTTAGGTACTCTTAAATGAGTAGACTAGATAACAGGTCCAGGTGATGTAGTATCTATTCGGAGGACGAGCTAGATGGAGTTGTCTCGTATTATATACATGTATGGAGTCTACGCTTATTCCACTATGTAGCACATAGGAGCCTTATTACTGACTTCTTACCATTTGTATTTTAGAAAATTGTTGAGTTTGTTTTTCGTTGTATAGACTCTACTATTAATGTATAACTCTATGGATATTAAACTATGATGATGATGATCTACTCACATTGTTATTACTGTCTCTTCTATTGTATATGTGATATTATATTTTGTCCATGCACCGTGAGATATACGACAAGTTATGCTATATTGATTTATATTAACCATGATGATCGTCCTTAATTAGCTAGGCACGACAGTAGCACACTATTTATATATTATTGGTGTCGGTGGTATAGGGTGGTCGTCATATTTGATATTAGAGCTTTGGTTACATGATTAACTGGAGTTGATACCATGATCCAGTAGAGATAGGGAAGGTGCTATCGCCTTAGACTGGATCTTGAGTGTGTATATATTATATATGAGAGAGTGCGTACTTGTTATAAGTTTGGTTTTCAACCCTATTTAATAAAATATTATATAGTATAAGTCGCATGCACATGAGCACTATGGACACAGTTTTCTTTATGAGAGACTAATCATTCTTGGCACAGATAAGAATAAGCTGGTATACAAGGAACGTTGTGAGGAATTCTGCTTCAGAAGTATAAGAAGGAGCAGGATCAGGAGCTGCTATGCCTGATGTCCAAGCCATGTTCAATGCTATGATGGCTAATATGATAAGGAATACTCTTGGAGTGGTAGTGCTCTTCTGCAAGTGCCTAGGGCTGATTTCGTCAAGCTGAACAAAGATTATTCAACTCTTGGAGGAAAGTCAATCCAATTGACAGAGTCAGGCATAGAAGTGCAAGCTTGTTTGGATACTTATGAGTGCATTTTTTATGATATAGAGGTGGAAGATGTTATGAAAAGGAAGTTGGCTTCGAGACAGCTACAGGGTCGAGCCATGAATTAGTGGAATGTTATTACTATTGCTACTCTAGAGGATCAGTTCAGCTGGGGTAGGTTCAAGGTAAGGTTCGAGGAGAAGTTTATTCCGGCTACGCAGAAGTCGGTTCTGTTTAGAAAACTTGCTGATCTCAAGTAGGGAGAGATGACAGTTTCTAAATATATGGCAGAATTTAATGCTTTGTCTAAATATAGGATGTCGTTAATCGACATTCCATTGAGGAAGAATGAGAAATTCATCATCGGTTTGGATAACTACTTGGGAGAAAAGCTAGTGGACCATATCGTTGAGCCGTTTGATAAGCTTGTAGAAAAGGCGCTTTGCCATGAGACCTTGTACCCTAAGGCAAAGACTGCTATTGTTGTTTCTGCTAAGAAAGAAGAGCCAAAGCCTCCGCAAGGCGGTGAAGGCAAGAAGAAGTTGAACGGAAATAGAAAGCAGTCCCAGGGAAAGGGTGGTAAGAAGAAAGGTAAATGGGAACCTGCTTGCTTTGGATGCAACAAAAAGGGTTATTTAATTAAAGACTACAAGGATAGTGAAAAGAAGAAATGTTACAGCAATGACAAGCCTGGGCATTTGAAGAAGAATTGTCCAGAACCAGTGAAGGATAAGCAGGTAGTGAAGGCATATGCCCTGGATGCAGTTCTGACTTGGTCGAGTGCTCCCTCAGCAAAGGAGAAGGGGAAGGGAGTCATCATTCATGGTATGCTTTTTATTAGTGATGTTCTTGTTCGAGTTTTGTTTGGTATCAGTGCTTCTCATTCATTCATTTGTAGTGGCCTAGTGGATAGATTGAGATTGGATAGTAGACCGACCCCTAATCGTGATTAACCCTACTTGAGGCTCTATTAGTCTTTGCATGGTTTGTCATGGCTTAGTTTTATCGAGTCATGGACGTTCTTTGGTTTGTGATTTTTTGTTTTGAACTTTGTTGGGTTTGGGATTATCTTGGGTATGGATTGGCTTAGGAAGTATGCGACCATAGTGGATTGCAAGAAGCTGTTGGTGATAATCAGGAATGTGGATGGGAGAACGGTAGTGATAGCTACCTACCAGAGGATGGGGCGATAGTTAGCTTTCTATATTTGCTTGAGGTTCCACAAGAGGGATTTTCATTAGTGCCTATCACTAGAGAGTATCTAAATTTCTTAGAGGAAATGACTGGATTGCCGTCGCATATAGAGATTGAGTTTCGGATAGACTTAATGAAGGCAGCCAAACCGATAGTTATGCCTTTGAGGCGTATGGGACCCAGAGAGCAGAAGGAATTGGAGGTACAAGTGAATGGTATATTGAGGAAATAGTTCATTCGAAGGAGCATATCTGAGTAGGGCGCACCTGTATTATTCGCAACGAAGGCGGATGGCTCTTTGAGGTAATGTGTGGATTATCGTAAGCTGAATAAAGTGACGAAGAAGAACAAGTATCCAATCCTACACATTGATGACTTGTTTGATCAGTTGAAAGGTGCGAATTCTCTCAAATGGATTTGATGACGGGATTTCACCAGCTTAGAGTAGCAAATGAGAGCATGCCTATTACTGCGTTTTATATGCCATCGGGTTTATATGAGTGGTTGGTGATGCCATTTGGATTAACCAATGCTCCGACATACTTTGTGGATCTCATGAATCAGGTTTTTAGAGACCAACTGAATAACTTCGTGCTTGTGTTCATTGATGATATTCTGATCTACTCTAAAACTGAAGAGGAGCACAAAATGCACTTGAGGATTGTGCTAGAGATATTAAGGAAGTACAAGGTGAGAGCGAAGTTCTGTAAGTGTTACTTCTGGAGAGAAGAAGTGAGATTCTAGGTCATGTGATTTCGGGACAGGGTATAGTTGTGGATCCAGTGGTAGTGGTCCAGGATTGGAATCAACCCAAGAATGCTGCGGATGTGAGAAGTTTCCTAGGATTGGTGGGTAATATATATGCTTCATAAAGGACTTCTCGAACATAGCAGCACCGTGGACCGATTTGACGAAGAAGAATAAAGACCTTTGTATGGGATGCAAAGTGTGAGCATGCATTTGTGATTTTGAAAGAGAGGTTGATGAGTGCATCGGTATTGACCATTCTAAGTGGAAATGAAGAGTTGACAGTATACACTAATGCTAGTGGTACTGGATTGGGTGTGATGTTGATGTAAAAAGGGAAAGTTGTTGCCTATGCTAGTCGACAGCTAAAGCTACATGAAAGGAGTTACCCAACTCATGACTTGGAATTGACAGCAATTGTTTTTGCTTTGAAGATGTGGAGGCACCATTTTTGGGAAAAAGGTTTGAGTTGTTTACGGACCACAAATCCTTGAAGTACATTTTCTCTAAGAAGGATCTCAACCTTCGACAGCATCGGTGGTTAGAGTTCTTGGTCTCTTATGATTTTAGCATTTGCTATACTCCAGGAAAAGGGAATGCAGTCGTCGATGCATTGAGTAGAAGACATGTTGGGTTGGGAGCAATGTTCTTAGAATGGAAGCATATAAAGTATATTGCTAGATTAGATTTCGGGCCTCACTGCGAGTTAGAACCTAAAATGTTGGCAAGCTTATCGATTAAACCTACTCTAATGAAAGGATCAGTATTAGTCAGAAACGAGATGGTTGGCTAGCGGAGATCATAGAAAAGAATGAAGAAGGAGTAGAGTCTGAAGGTATGAAGCAATATGAACTCGACCCAGAAGGTTGGCTTCGTAGGGATGGAAGATTATTTGTTCCCATTGTTGATGGATTGCGATATGAAGTGCTAAGAGAGTGTCATCATTCCAGATTGACTATTCATCTTGGTGGTAACAAGATGTACTAAGATATGAAGCGAACTTACTACTAGGAAGGTATGAAGAGGGATGTTGTGACATTCATCTCCAAGTGTATGAGCTGCCAGTTGGTAAAGGCAGAGCAGAAGAAACCTAATAGATTGTTGAAACCATTAGAGATTCCTGAATGGAAATAGGAGCAAGTATTGATGGATTTTATTGATGGATTGCCAAGGACTCGAGCAGGGTATGATGGCATTTGGGTCATAATAGATCGGTTGACCAAGTGTGGAGGTTTATATCCATCAATTCAAGTAGAACGGCATCCAAGCTGGCGGAGTTGTATGTAAAATGGATAGTACGATTTCATGGTGTGCCAAAGAGCATTGTGAGCGACCAAGACCCATTGTTCACTAGTGGGTTTTGAAAGAGCTTACAGGAGGCGTTAGGGAGGGAGCTGCATCTTAATACAGCTTATCACCCGCAAACGGATGAGCAGACTGAAAGAGTAATTCGCATATTGGAAGATCTCTTGCTAGCATGCATTATAGACTTTAATGGATCAAGAGATGATCATTTGCATTTGGTGGAGTTTGCATACAACAACAATTATCAGTCGAGTATTGGTATGGCTCCGTATGAAGCATTGTACGGTCGATTATGTAACGCTCCTTTATGTTGGTGGGAAGAGGACGAGAAACTGATACTTAGGCCAGATATGATTTAAAGAGACTTTGGAGAAGATTGAGGTCAATTGGCAACGAATGAAATCTGCTTAGGATCGACAAAAAAGCTATGTGCATAAAAGATGAAAAGATTTAGAGTTTTTTGTTAGAGATATAGTGTTTGTGAAGGTTTCTCCACTAAAGAATGTAGTTCGATTTGGTAGAAACGGGAAGTTGGCACCGAAATTCGTAGGTCCTTTTTAGATAGTTGAGAGAATCGGGAAGCTAGCATATAGGGTCAACTTACCTTGGAAGATGGAGGGCGTGCACAACGTTTTTCATGTTTACGGAAGTTTTGTGCACGACTCAAGTGTTGAAATTTTACCGGATCAGCTAGAAGATGTGGAGATAGAATCCGAAATTTCTATACCTCGTAAGCCGCTTCGATTGTTGGGTACGATACGAAATAGCTTAAAAGAAAGATAGTGAAGCTAGTAAAGGTACAATGGAGCAGAAGTGATGACGATTGTACATGGAAGACAGATAAGAACATGAGGACTACATGTCTGGAGCTCTTTGAATGGTAAGATCCACTACTTATAGTGTCTACTTTCACCATTGTATGTTATATACGATAGGTTAGCATTCTGCATGCTAGGATAGGTCACCTATACTATTGATTGCATTGCTGCTTGCTTGAGATGTTTGACGGTTGCTTATGTTTGGTAGGTATATGGAATAACCATGGTTGCTTATTCTTGGCTTGTTTGGGAATTTCGGGGGCGAAATTCCTAATGGGGGAGAATGTAATGACCCATATTTTACGTATCGGAGAATCCTAGAATATTTTTATTTTATTCATATAAGGTTGTATGATTCTCTAATTTTGGGACATGACTCTTAGGGGCATATTACACACCTATGATTTTTCCTCAAATATCTATGCGACTATTTTGACCTTGAAAACCTTGTTTGGTCTATGACTTTTGATAGGAGTTGAATTAGGGTATCAAACTAGTTCCATTGCATCGGGATAATTGTTTCTCATTTTTGAAGTGATCATAATAGAAAAATAGACTTATGGTTAGAGAGTTATTTCTGTTTTAAGTTTTGAAAACTGTTGGTTAGAATTAGTGAAGCCCATTAGTTGGCCCCTTAGTCTAATTAGAGAATCGCTATAAATAGGGGTTGTAGGAGTCAAATGAAAACTTTCTCTCTCATTCTAAATCAGGTCTAAACCCTAATTAGCCCTAAATCCATCTGAATTCATCCAAATTTCTCTCTAAATCCAAATAGGTTGTTGATTAGTGATTAGATCATCAATTAGAAGATAGAGATCATCGATTTTCTTTTTTTGAAGTGCATTCCATTGCTATCCGGATTTGATCTACAATCATATTGATCGAATTTGGTAATTGGTGAGTGGTTTATGCCTTTACACAATCTTATATATGTTTATATGGTAGAATTGCATGATTTAACATGTTTAAAATTGATTTTTGGCCATAAAATCTTTTCTAATTCTAGTCACATGTTATTCTATGCATATATGTTGAATTTGATTAGGAGTTACCTTCATTCATGTTCATATGTTCATATAAAATATAGATCTAGATAAGAATTGGCTTGTCTACCATATTCTTATGTTTTGATTGCTTGAATAAATGTATACACATGTTGTTCTGTGCTTATATGTTGTGCTTTGATGTTGTTTTTAGTATTGTGATTACATAGAAAGATAGGTTGGAGAATTGAGCATATCAGAGGCAAAGATGGTTGGAATTGGATGAAACTTGAAGGGGAGGCTCTGGAGTATTGGAGGAGCTTGTGGTTTAAGGCGCAAGTTCCAATTCGTTATCTACACAAGTCGGCACCATGTTGAGAGGTCGGCACTAACGTGTCTTGTTTAGTTCATGGTGGCAACGAATTTGGGGAGAGCAAGGGTGTTGCTAGTAGAGGTTGCCTAAGGTGATGGATAGTGATTGGCTAAGTGTTAGAGGCTATGACGACTTGTTTCTAGAATATGAAGTAGGTTGCTTTAAAGAGGGGACTTGTTCTATGATGACTTTATTTGTGTAGAGAAGTGAAGGTTAAAACATTCGGGCATGGAGTACTAGAAGCAAGGAAGGAGTGGAAGAAAACTTAGCCATAGATTAGCTAAGTGGAGAGATAGGCACCGAGTTGGGAGGTTGATACCGACTTCTTGGGTTAAGTCCAAATGGGATGGAACTTCTAGGAGGTGAAGTAGAGGTCATGCAGATCATGATGGAGGTGTTGGCTCGTTCACATCAGGGTTGGATGGTGATGTAACAGCATGATGAAAAGCTAGAGTCTTCGGATGTTGGTTCGTGTTGGGAGTAGGTTCCAAAGAGACGGCTGGGTAATGGAGGGAGCCGTATAATTGGGGAATGTTGAAGGGTTCCTCATGGATAATGGAAACTGGATTGAGCAAGGAGGGCTCGGTATCCAAATGGAGCAAAGGAGGGCTCGAGTGCATGTGCTAAGAAAACGTTGATGATTCAGACAGTTTTCAGTTGTACTCGAAGCAGGGGTATTGAAAGTGGGGATGCCATGGGTTAACGAAAAACCTGTATACCTTGAACCTATAGCTTTGGGTCTAGTATCTAGCTTTGGGCTACGAGATATGAGAGTATGACATAGAACCGGGATTTCCATTAGCCCCTGGCTTGGGGGTCATACGAGTCATCATATATTCGGAGCACATGGAGTGATAGTTAGGATTGTTTGATGGATGCTATGTTGCTTTAGTTGCTTTCTATAGTGAGCTATCACTCATAGGTGTCAGGGGAAGTAGGTATTGGAAATAGGAATACCTGGAAGACTGATATCCTTTATTTGGTTTGTCATATATCTTTATAATATTGTAGAGTAGCATATAGAAGTGTTGAAAGCTAACTCTTTGGTTGGAGGGTCAGATATGGTTCGTGTACTCTTATTCCTTACAATATTTACCTATGTAGTATTTTGAGATTCATTTACTGCTCACATCAGACTATTGTCTGGCCTAAGATTTTATGCTTTGTTTCTTATTATTGAAACACGCCACACCCTTTAGTATACCCAAAAAGGGCACACTAAAGTATATGGTGCGTTATAGGTATAGTTAAAAACTTTACAGAGACTAAGATTCACAAGACAAATAAATAAAACAGCGGAAACATTTAAATAGTAACTCGTTAAAAATTAAACTTCATAAATACGTCATAAAACCAAATATGTCTCAAAATACCAAATACACATGTCTTATGAAAAATACCATCTCAGTCACAACATCAGAGTACATAAAATCATAAAATCATCCCTCTCATCAAGTACCAGTACATCCCAAGTCAAATGAAAATAAATCTGGAAAGAAGAAGAAGAAGAATACATGAAGAATCTCCAAGAATGTCTCTCCAAGAAAGCTAAAAATCTACTACCCTTGCCTCTGCTGGCCTATGGGGGAAAAGGGGAAAATAGAGGAGTGGGTCAGACTAAAAGTCTGGTGAATGAAAGTAATTACTAGTATTTTTAAGCAAGATAAGAATAATAGACTTTGCAACAGTTCTAGTATAAAAGGAAATAAAGGAAAAGATAAACCTGGAATAAAATACCATTTAACTGTTTTCTTTGCTTAGATAGTTTTGATTGGATTGTTTGCACTTTTCTAAAACTGCTTTGATTAGGCTGAAATCCCAATCCTTGTTTAATTAGGTTGAAACCCTAATTCTAGTTTAATTAGGCTGAAATCTTAATTCTACTCTTTTGATCGGCCTTCTATCTCTATTGTGCCACTGTGAGCTAGTCCCATCTTGTGGGTCCCACAGCAAAAGGACACCTGTTTAGCACCGTGGAACTCAATAGCAACTTATATCCCTACTTCGAGGCCACACGCTCGGCCACCGTCGGCTCGCACTATCTGTTGCTCCATCTTTTGACCTTTTATTTACCTGCTTTAGCATAACCATGTCCAGCCTCACCTGATCTGTTGTGAGACCATCAGTCCTAGTCTGGTAAGGTCATGCCCAGTCTCACCTAAGTGTTTTGTAAGACCATCAGTCCTAGTCTGAAAGGGAAATACTGCCTAATACGGGTCCTAACAAAAAAAATCTAGTTGCGCCCCTTGCCCAAATCCTCTGATTTGAGCTTCTATTTATTGACCACTTATCTACCAGTACTTCAGCATAAGCGTGTCCCAGCCTCACCTAATCTATTGTGAGATCATTAGTTCCTGACTGAAGGGGAATGCTGCCGGTACGGGTCCTACTTCTATCTTTGCTTATTAACTTAGTGTAAGTTTTAAAATAAGCATCTTCTATTAATTCTGCTCTATTTGCTTATTAACTTAATCTAAGTCTTAAAATAAGCCTCTTCTGTTATCTCTGCTATACTTGCTTATTAACTTAATTATAAGTTTTAAAATAAGCCTTTTCTGTTATCTCTAATTATAACCTGTGTGTTATAATTTTGCTTATTATCTTAACCCAAGGTCTAAGTTTTAAAAATAAGCTTCTTCTGCTCTTTCTTCTATTTTCTCTTTTTAGTTATAATTACATGTTATAACTACGCTTGCAAATGTCTTAAATTCGCCTATTTCAGTCTATGTCCAATTATTATAGTTTTTCTTACTTTATATCAAATTTCTGTAAATTTAGTGTTTTTATATTTTAGTCCATATTAGCGAATTATTCTCTTTTATTTATTTTATTCGTGTAAAAAGGAAAAAAAAGAAACTAACATTTACAAACTATATTTCAGCTAAAAAGGAATATATGTAAATAACAATAAATGATTGTAAATAAATAGAAAATATGTAAATAACAGTAGATAATTGCAAATAACTAAAATAAAATAGCTAAAAGAAAATAAACTGGAAAGCAAGTCTAAAATTTACTTAAAAATAAATTGTAAATAAACTTGCATAAAGGTTATCCCAAAATTGTAAAAAAACTACAACTATTGGAAACTATATTATTTTAAATTACTTAAAAATCTAAAATAATTACTTAAACACTTACCTGCGGTCCTTAGCCCTTTTCCTTGGCCTTCCCGGATTCACTTCTAGGGTATAAAATATTTTAATTAAAAAGATCTTCTCCTTGGAAAAATATTCCTTTTAGGGTCCAGCCTCAAGCAATGACCCAGATGGAGAAAATCTGAATGAGAAAAATAGCTAGGTCTAGGGTCTTATTTATAGTGTCACTTAGGGATCTCAGGCCGTTGGATTTGGAGATTAAATCTGGTGCAACCACGTCATAGGCTCGCCGAGAACCGTCGGATGGAAGCACGGACGCACAGGATCGAAAAGAAATGGAAAAACACGTCGTCTATTAACCTGGACGAATTCTCGTCAACAAACAAGGGCAGGTCAACCGCCAGGTTGGCCATCATAAGCTAGGGTCGACCTATAGGTCGACCTAGCTAAGAGGAGGGTCAACCCTAGGGTCGACTTGACCTATTATTATTTTTTTCCTCTTTTTCTTTGTTTTCTGATTTCTTCTTTCTTTCGTATCTCCTTCGTATTAACTCGGATTCTGACAAACTATATATGGAAATTGACCATAAAATCATCACGGACATAATGGTGCAACTCCCGTGGCCCAATTCTGATAATTTCACAAAGTTATTTTATTATTTAATTAATTCGTTAGTTAATTATTATAGCTTAAATTTTGGGTTGTTACAATTATCTTGGGTAGTCTTAAATGAGTAGACTAGATAACAGGTCTAGGTGACACAATAGCTATTTGAAGGACAAGCTAGATTGAGCTATCTCATATTATATACATATATGGAGTCTATGCTTATTCTGCTATGTAGCACTGGGGAGCCTTAGGAGTGACAGCTTACCATTTGTATTTGAAACAGTTGTTGATTTTTTTTTTCGTTGTATAAACTTACTATTGATGTATAACTCTATGGATATTAAACTCTGACGATGATGATCTATTCACATTGTTATTATTGTCTCTTCTATTATATATGTAATATTATATTTTGTTCATGCGCTTTGAGATATATGACAGGTTATGCTATATTGTTTTATTTCAACCTTGATGATCGTCCTATATCAGCTGGGCACGATAGCAATGCATTATTTATATACTATGGTGCCAGTGGTATAGGTCGGTCGTCACATTAAGTATCTAAACCGTACTTTAATTATGGTCAATCACATGACATCACAATCATATTATGACCATACTGAAAGTGCTGCTAAGGATCGTAATATGGAATAGTAACTAAGTTATCTACTAATGAGGAATAAAAAATAAAAGGTAAATAGTAAAGTAAATAACACTAGAGATTTTTATACTGGTTCGAACTCTCGTTCTACGTCCAGTCCCAGACTCCTTCTGGAATTTAACTATCAACCCTCACTTCACCCAGTGGAATAAGTATTACACCGCCTGAGCAACCAAACATGACTTCTACCGCCTGGATAACTGAATAGGACTTCTACCGCCTGAGCAACTGTACAGGACTTCCAATACAAATAGTAAAGTTGTTTCTGACTGAATATGCTCTTGAATAGCACTAATAAGTCAATAATGTACACCCTTCCTATAATCTTCTCCTTTGTGGTATGTCGTGTAATTCGTGAAGATAGGAAGTTTATTAAATCACTTAATGAGGTTTCTTGAATGAACAAGTGATTTGAGTGAAATATTGATTGCAAATAGCAAGATAGTTTAGACAATAAGAATGAGAATTTAAATTAGAAATTGGTGATTAAAACAGTTGATTTCATGACTATATATAGTTTTTAAGAGTTGTAATTGTTCATGAAAGGTCGCCATGAAAGAATATGGAAGAAACTCTTGAATCAAGAGTTGTATCTCTTTGCTGAAATGAAGTGTCTCTTCAAAATATAGCCGTTATGAAGATTCAGCTGACTGGGTGAAAAGATTCAGCCGACTGAATCGATTGTAAATCGATGCAGCAAGAAAACAATGCAAAAAAACATGCAATTCAGTCGATTGAAATGTATGATTCAGTCGACTGAATATTCAAATAAGTTATGCATATGCACAGAATTCAGTCGACTGAATGACCTTGTTCAGTCGGTGGAATTCTGTTAATGAATAAAAATTGCCTTAGCTCATTTGGTTAGAGCACTTGCTTTCTAAACTAGTGACCCGGGTTCAAGTCTTGCTCCATGCATTTTTGTAAACTTGATTTTTCATTTAAAATATGATCTCTCCAGTGACTCGAAATCGAGTCTTGCTTCATATATTTATTATTATTATTATTATTATTATTATTATTATTAAAAAAAATTTATTGCTTTTATAAAATGTTTCGAATGTGTATTTATATGTGTGTATACCACTTTGAGAAGGTTTTAACATCTGTAAACTCTAGATATGACACTCTATGACTAATAATACTTTGTTTGTCACCTTCGTCTTGTCTCTATCATGTATATCTCTTCCTATATCTTCATATACATACTTTTATCCTCTTTTGTACTGTGTATCTTCATGTTGAACTTATTTATTTGTCTCTTTTTGATACTCATGTACCTGCAAGTTAGCTTAGAGGTTCTTTGGCATAATTATATAGTTGTTGCCATTAAAATCCAATAATAGAGGTTCTAACACATACCGGAGTACATATTGAATCATTTTAAGTGAAATGCCACTTAAGTAAAGATTAATCTCCTTTGTTGTAAAAGGTTAGTATCAACGTAACTGGTAGCCACTTAAAGTCAAAATCCGTGGCTAGAGTAAATTAGTCAATCGGTAAATATTATCGGATTAAACCAAGATTTTTAAAGTGCACTACATAATTAATTATGAATATTATTAGAGTTTTTGACCATTGACAAAACTCTAGATATCTTAGTGATGTAGTAATTACAAAAAGAGAACATGCAAAAAACATCGTTACTTATGGTGTAGCCCAATAAAGATTAGAAATTAGATTTTACCTAAATGATCTATAAGCGAATGAACTTGTGCCCAATACCGTGCTTCAACAATGTTCGTACTGACTTTAACATTTTAATTATTTAAATATTATTGAGTACCGAGTTCATATCAAGAAGTCAACATAATAGTATTTACTAGAAATTTTTCAAGTTGAATTTGATTAATTTGATTTATAAATGTTATAAATTAATGAAAAAATTAAAGTAAATGTTGTATTAAATTTATATGGGTTTTATCTATTTATATAGGGGTTATAATTAATTAAAACAGTATATAAATGTTATATATTAAACTAATTAAATAAGTGAAAATGAAAAAATATTAATATAAGATACGAAATAGGTGTAGGATTTAAATTAAATAATGAGATGGGTTTGGCCAAATGATGGAGAGATATGGAGTTTGAATATCTATTTTGAATAGATGAGATCTAGATAAAGATGGGAGAAAATTAAGAAGATATTTTGAATATCTTGTGGCTATAAATACTACATCCCTCTCTTATTTTATTTACTCAATTCTAACTCCAAACCATAAACTCAATTGCTTATAAGTTAAAGCCTATAACAGTGATATACAAACCAAGCTAGGAGAAAGAAGGAGCCATATTCCAAAGAAGAATAGCTTGTAGTGCGATGTGTCAATAACTGGCTAAATCTAAAGGTAAACATTTAGATTTGAATTTGAATTTCACACACATGCATATATATATATATATATTATAGATGATTTCGACCTTCATTTAAAAATATCAAATTAAATTATGGTTTAAATATATATAAATCTAAAATATATATTTATATATTAAAAAAAAAATTTCACATACATACTTTCAACCATCAATACATAAATATATGTTTATAATATCGAAAATATTATATATGTATTACATATATGTATGTATGTGTATATATATTAGTAATGTTTAATTTTAAAAGATTAAAATATTTCTTCTCGGCCTAAGCTAAAAAAGTTGGCTTCGATTTTACATGCATATATGTATTTATAATTTAAAAATGTCAGTAGATTTGAATTTTAAAAAATTAAATTTTAAAGTTATACATATATATTGGGTGTGTTTATATATATATGTATATGTATGTGTGTGTATGTATTTGCGTGTGTGTCTATGTGTATGCATGTGTGTGTGTATTAAATTTTAAACCGATATATATATGTGTGTTTGTGTATGCCTCTGTGTGTATTAAATTTTAAACTGATATATATGTGTGTCTGTGTATACATGTGTGTGTATTATATTTCTAACCGATATATATATGTCTATGTATGCATGTGTGCGCATTAAATTTTAAGCTGATATATATATCTATATGTGTATACGTGTGTGTGTATTAAATTTTTAACCTATGTATATGTGTGTTTGTGTGTGTGTTCTTTATGGTCGAAATTAAATCTAAAATATAAGGTGATATGCTCTTTTGTATATATATATACACACAAATTTGCATTTGTATATATAGTGTGTTTTTGTGTGTGTGTGTGTGTATCAAAAAATATTCGGTCGTGGGCTTTAAAATTTAAATTTTGAATTTATATATGGATTGAAATAAAAAATGTAAATATATATACATATATATACATATATATAATCATAATTACGTCACACGATATAAAATACGTATATTACATATGATGTGGTCATAAATATCAATGACCGCATATGCACCTTATGTTATTTACTTCATGTATTATTTAAATTAGAGTGTATTTTGCATGTACACTGTACCTCATTGATTGTACTGTACATGTAATCTTCAATACAAATAAAATATAAATTGGTAAAACTTTTAAAAATTGATTACATTTAAAAATAAAAATAAGTTAAACTAAATTTGTTAAACAAAATATTAAGGTTGTAATTAAAAAAGAATCAATTTCAGTACACAAAATTCATTTTTATTGAAACTACATTAAGTATGATTTAATTTGACAATATTATTCATGATAACACAAACAAAAGATCTAGTGCAAAATTATAAAAGGAAATTGTTTTGAAAATTCTCCCTTTTGTCTTATTGTCAATGCAACTGATTCAACATTGAGTTGTCCTTCTAGTTCACCTCCGGCATGATTTTGCTTTAGGTCATTGGTGATGCTTTTGGGACTTTATTATATTTGCTTTTAGCGTGATTTCGCTATAGATTCGAGGAATCAAGTTAGAGTTGGGCCTACCTCCAGCTTACAATTGTTCAACCAACTCCTAGATTAAGGCTTGCTGCTTAATCTTCTCCTAATTAATTATGTGAAATAGTGCAATCGAGAATTCGTGTTTAATGTTAATAAACATGTATATTTAATGTGTTTATCTAGTGTTGTGCATTTACAAGATAATAAAAGTTTTTATTTCTAGTTTCAAGGATACTTCGCGGGGAGACATAAAATTGATGATATTAAATCTGTATTTTTAAGTCCAATGCAAAAAAATTCAAGTTTCCAAGTGGTGTGAATATAAAAAGAATAACATTACAATGTTGAAGGAGTTTTATATTCAAATTTACTAAACAAGAATATCTCAACACTCTTTTTGAACAAAGAAGCGTCCATATCGAAAGGGAATTTCACAAGAGGACCCAAGCTCGGAATTATTTAAACAAAAGATCATTTGAATCTGAATAGCATAAACTCAAGTACTTTTTTTTGCACATGGTACTTCAGCAAAATAGCGCTCTATATAGTTCAAAGTTGATCATCTTAGTCATATGGGATTTTTTAGAACTGTATTGTTATTGACACTCCACTTTTGGATATGGAGGGCCTATTTTAATATTATTTTTAAAAGGAAGTTCGATGCATACCATACTCGGATTCGAACAAATATCTTTGTCAGTAACCAACATCCACAAAACATGCCAAACTTTATCACTCTTCTATCACAACCACATGTGCAACATCCATTGAAATATCAGTCGACTCATACTAGTCTCTTCAACACCTGAGCAAGCACTTCCAGTTTTGGATCTCTGTCACACATCAAGTTAAGACTCAGTTAAGCCAGTGCAACTCCATCAGTGTATCTCCATCTCGAATGAACGGCATATTCTCATCACAGCATCTTCAGGAAGCGATAATTAAGGAGATAGCTTCAGCTTTAGATCTCATCGCAGCAACATCTCAACATGACATCCCTTGGCAAAGGTGGCTACACTTTCATGCAACCTCGAACTTAGAAAAACACTCCAAATTCCATTAGCAACCTTTAAACATGGACACGAGAATTAAATCAACGATCTAGCTTTGTATATCCAGTCAACATTGGATCTAGGCATCACGGGTATTCAGACCATGGCAGTTGTCTATAGTTAAGGAAGACGTGGGTTATTTCTTGGCGGAGCAATTTTTTTAAGGTGCGTGTTTTTTTAGTGTCGAGGAGGCAAATTTTTGGAGAAATTTCTTTCGAAGGAGAATGAATATTGTAATTTGGATGTCACATCATTATTTAATAATCTATTAAAATATTAGCTCCAATGCTAATGTTTTTTGTTGATGTAATTGAAAATAACTACTTGACATTGTCTTTTTCAATGTAAGTTCTAGACATTTAACTCCGCATGACACATCATTTTTTCTCTCTCCACTAGTGGGTTTGAACTAAAATATATTTTCTTCTAATTATGAGAAAATTACATCTAAGCATTTTTTTGTGCATCTACGCTTTTGCATCGAATAAAATACATAACTCATAAGTGTTAAGTGCTTTCACATCCTCTTAACAATATGCATTACCTTTGCCATGTAGATTTTAGATGAAAATACATTAGAAATGGATTGGAAATGCTCTAAGAAAGAGGAAATTTTTTGTTGAGGTGGTGAATATATTTTGTTTGGCAGAGCATTAATTTTGTTAGTAAATTTCATCCGTCGAGAACATATCCAGCAGTGGTAATTTTAAGAAAATGGGAAAAATCCACGCTCGATCTTCTTTCCCCACGCTGCAGCAGGGGTGATTTGCGTGTGGGAAAAAAAGATAAGTGGGGGTTTCCCTAATTTTGTTTTAAAGTGGCGATACGTAAATGACAAAAAGGATATAGACGATTTTCTGAAAACCATTTATAGCATAAACGGCTTTCTGTTTGCCATTTACACAAAAGAGCTTTTCAAAACCGATTGACTTTATAAATATCATTTGACTTAGTCGTTTTTTTGTTTATATGATATTATTTATTAATTTCACTTTGATTTTCAGTAATTATTTATTTGTTTCCATTTTTTGAAAATCGATTAATTTTATAAATAGGATTTCACTTGGTATTTATAAAATTATATATACATGTGTTTATATACATGGTTAATGCTAATCAAATTCAAAAAAATAATAATAAATAGGACACTTAATCATTTAATAAAACCAAAAACAAACCTACAAATTACAACCAAGCGTAGAGACTAAAATAAGAAAGTAGTAAATTAGTAATTCAAACGATGTCGTTGCAATTTTTCTATATCTCAGAACTTCCCACTTTATCTTGATACCTTTGTCATTGCGCCCTCAAAATGCTACGTTTTCTAGCCAAAACATACTCTAACAACACCCTATATAGATGAGAAACATCTTTTTCTAAATACTCTTCCTATTCTTTTTCCCGTAAACGTCTTTCACTCCCCTTCTTCAATTCAGTTCTTTCTCATAGAGCTCTAGTTCTATCTATATCTTGTTGAACATATGCTTCCACGATCTTTAACTTCTACATCTAGTAATGGAACAACATCTAGTGATGGACCAACATCTTTAGCAATTAACTTCCAATACGTGATATAGTCTGTGTCTTGGCCCTGATAGATGTACTGTTGGCAGTCATCTTGGTATATCTCATGTTGCATTTCTGCATAAGTATCGTATGTCATTCTATATGTCACGTGAAAAGGAGGACCTAAAAGGATAACCATAAGGCCGGTCAACTGCCGCAAGCACCGTTCTCCTAAAAATAACTCATAAAACTCTCCTGGAGGAACAAGTAAAAGCAATAGTTTCATTGATAGGTTATGAGCAACTACAACCTCATTTAAATCAGATGCGACTGAGGTGTTCCATGGATTCCAATTTATATGACTAGCCTGTCGATGATCGATATAATAACGGGTGTTGGAAAACAAATGAATTGCAGCGTCATGTGTTTTGGCTCTATTTCCCTTTTCCAAATCTTTCAATCGAGTGTATGATGACTGCTTTACACTTTATTTTACGATATAACATCAAACAGTCATATACTCGAAGAACCAGAATTGCAAATCTTAATATTATTACATTAAACAAATGAATAATTCGGCAAGTAAGGTAAAATAATTCAATTATACGATAAGTTAATGTACCTGTAGCAACTCGACAAATCAAGTGATATAACCTCCCTTGGTCACAACTAAATCCAAGTTTTGGTATAGATATCTAAGAATAGCTGAAACCTAATCTACTACTGAGCTAATTCCAAATCCATAACTGACTCCAAATACCCAATACTGATTGTATCGTTTATTGTGGTGAAAAAAAGAGTCCCCGTCATGTACAACACAAATATTCTAGCAATATGATCGAGATTATTCAAATTACTAGCCATGTAGTCCTCAGCAAAATATTTAACTAGATTGGATATAGCATCATTTCCGATCTTGATATCGGTCTTAACAAGAAGTTGTAAAAATTGATTAGCATTGTTAAACCAACTCCAATTCTCATCATATCGTATACCGAGTGTGTTCAACCCAACAGGTATAGATGTCAACATCGTAAACTCTAACCAAGTAAAACCAATCTCCGCATTCGAAAATAAAAATGTATGTGTTGTCGGCCACCAACACTCGACTATAGCATGAATACACCTATTATCTGAATTTTTCAACTCAATATCCATAAATCTACCAAATATCTTTACTATCGGATCTCTAATCTGTGGTTGTACATTTAGTTTTTTCACCATTTTAACATTATTGTGAAAGCTCTGTGACATCTCATTCTATCGCGATTCTATTTATAATACAGTTCGAAAGTAATTTAGTAATATATAAAAAGAAATTAACTCATTAACAATATGTAAGATATTAAACGATATACCATGAGCTCTTTTCCGTGCATGAAAATATAATGAACTCCTTGAAGCGTTATGACCGACCTAAATGGGAATGTCGGTGAAATCACATTGGTACACCCACTCCAAATCCACCATCATCGCCATTGAAAGCCCTTATGCTCCCTACTGCTTTCCTTCTATGGACAAGGGCCACAAAGCTAGATACTTCTTCATTTATGTTCTCCATCTTCAAAATCAAACTCTATTTCCAAAACACTAGAATTTTGGAATTTTTGATTTATGGGTTTACATTGAGCAAATCAAATGAAGGATGGTGGAGACTGAATTGAGGGATGAAGCTATATGCTTTAAATTTGAATCTGGTGGAATTTTTTAGTGGATTGAAATTTTTTGGATTTGGAATTAGATGGTCGACATGAAAATGTTGAAAGAAGGCAAGATGAAAGAATGCCTCGGGTAATAGTTAAACAGGGTTTAAAACCCTAATCATCTATAAATGATTTTCTAAAAACCATTTATAGATGATTATAAGATTAAAAAAACAAAATTTCCCCCAATCGCAGCTGGGACGGTGGGAGTTTGTCGTGCTTTTTTATTTGTTCCACCTGGTGCTTTTCCACACCATGCTAGAGATGCTCTAACCAAGGTGGACAGTATGGGTGTTAATCGGGCAGATCGGACCGGACATAGGAGTGTTCCTGTCATGTCCTATAAGTGTTTCAAATGGACATGGTCCAGATGAGACTTTGGCTTGAAGACTATTTGTACGAGCCAGAGAACGGATGGATGATGTATGGACAATAAAAATTCATCAAACTATTCGTATGGACAAAATATCGTACAAATTTTCTTATCCTAATTTGTGTCCTAAATGAGAAACAGACGACCACGGACAGATTTATTTTGACTTTGAATCGAGTCAAACAACGGACGCTCGTACAAAATTAACACCCCTAGTAGATAGACTTTTTATTCGGAGTACAACGCATTCATCATTCATCTAAAGACAAAGGAAAATGGGAGATTTAGTTTGCCCATAATATTTTAATGTCTGCTTGTCATTTAGTACTATTTTTTATTTCTTATTAGTTTTTTGAACCCTAGTCCTTTTGTAACATATTTTAGTTCAGGAATTCTCGTGTGGGATAACTCTGGGATAACTTTAGGAAGACCGGGGTTGACTTGGGGCAAGTGTAGGACAACTCGAGATGACTAAATAGGAAACTTCAGGCTCAACTCGGGAAAGTGGTTAAGGAATAAGTGGAATCGGTTGGCACTGATCGATCCCCAAACACAACCATCCAATTCGACTTCTTCGAGTTGACACCAAAATTTGGAGGATGGAAGAGCATGTTATGCTGAAGCTTTATAGAAAGTTAGGAGATGATCCAATAGTTGGATCTTGAGATATCAAGGGGCAAAGATCGATAAGTGATGAAGAAGACCTAGGAGTTGCTTTGGGCTTAAAATATGGAATTTGGATATTTTCTTTGGAATGACTTGCTGAGTTTTTTTATGGTGGTCCAAAAATGTTTCGAACTTTGACAAATAGATAACGTGTGTCGTTTGAGTTGAATACTTCAAGTAAGAAGTGGTGGTAGGACTTAATGATGGTTTGAAAAGCCACGATTGATGAGGTAAAGAAATAGAGTAATACGTTATGCATTCTACTATTGAGTTATGTGTTATAGGGATCGTTGATAACTCTGGATGTGATGTATGTTTCATGGGGCAAAGGTACGTAAGGATGCATACCTATATACCCTGGATATATGTAATGGTCCAACCTGCCTTGGTGAAGCTGGTACCTATGTGATGGTATGTGATCGAGCATCGAATCCAATTGTGATGTATTGTGTCGCCAACCTATGTGATGGTAGCATAAGTTATTAGCTATTTGAGTGTGTTTTAGTGGTAATGCGAAGCCTTAACAATGGCTATGGCAATGTGAGACCTAGGTGATGGTCGTTATGGAGTTGTACTTTCATGATGGTTGTGATGGTATAATACCTTAGTGATGGTTGTGATAATGTGAAGCCTTAGTGATGGTTATGGTGATGTGAAATATTTGTGATGGTTGTGATGGTGTTGTACTTAGTGATAGCCGTGATAATGTGGTATCTTAGTAATGGCTATGATGATATGAGACCTTAGTGTTAGTTGCGGCAAAGTGGAACTTTAGTGCTGGTTGTTGTGTGTTTACTATGTGTTTGTTATGTTGTTATGTTTATCGTGATTGTTATGAGGTTTGGATGGATGTCTTATGATATAGATACTATTGAGATAGGTACCTTAACACCCGATGTTATACTTAATGCAGTATACCCATGTGATGATTGTGTAGCATATATATAGTGTTACATGCTAACTTGTTGTATGCATGGAGTGATCGCATATGATTTCTCATAATTAGTGTTCATGTTTTACAGTAATGACTTTTATAGCGCTTTAGGATAATTTATCACTCACACTGGACTATTGTCTGACTCGAGACTTTATGCTTTGGTTCTTATTATCTCGGGTACTCTCAAATGAGTAGACTAGATGGAAGGTTTGAGATCAGCACATGGTGCTGCTTAGAGGCGAGCAGTGTAACAACTTGCTTTGTGGAAACCTAAAAACTCTCCACCGAATGACAGTGACTGACTTAAGTTCCATAAAAACAAGTTACACGAGGTTAATTTAAACTTTATTATTAATCTAAGTTAATTAAACTATGGTGTACAACAATATCTCACATGGAATAACAATATATAACATGCAAAAGCAAATGACTTGTATGACGACCCAAACTCGATGTTCGATAAACAACATCAAATTCGTATCGCCGGAGCTTGCAACAATAGTAGATGATAAATAACACAGCGGAAATAAAAGATAATATCATTGATACAACATGAATACAATATCCGGTACATTAATTTGATACAATGATAATCATCAACATCAGAGAATATACAACACAAAATATAGTGGAATACGATACAATATAAGATGAGTCTTCAAAAGAATCTGATACTGCACTCCAGATCAAAATCTCCCAAACTTCAAGCTCGAATCCCCATCCAAGTTTCACTAAGCTATGCAACGTCAGTCGTCCATAAGCTCCAAAAACTGAACTAGTCCCAGATAATCTACTAGACCTGACTATCTGAAAAATATACCTAACTCTAGACTGCCCGTGTGGAAAATGGTGGGCACCCAGAGTTTAGGAAGGGAACAATAAACTCCGGGTCAGTCGTGGGACTGGTATGAGCAAACAAAAACAGTTTAACTTTAAAACAAACAACAAAAGAATTTTAAACATTGAAATCCGCAATGCTTTTCGAAAATGAAACTACCATAAGGCCTCCCGCCACACACACAATGCAAACGCAGAATTGGAGGAGATTTCTCCTTATGATAGTCAAACATGCTTACTACGCAAAAGAAAAACTCTTATGATATTATTACTAGTGCATAGTGTGAAAACATTTCGAAAATACAATATTAATCTTAGCCAACATACAACCATTATTGTATGCCTACTATAGCTACTATGTTCAATAGCAGGTTACCGCCACATTCCATAACATGTAATACAACTAAAACCGTACAAGGCTCGTATTGTTTCTTTGGATTTTTCAACAAATGGTCAGGCTAAGGAACTTCCTATGCCACATGGGAACGCCTCTGGCGGGACGCCCCGAGAGACAACCTGCTCTCTGCCAACACAAGGCCGGTTACCCCCTTCCCGGGTAGTAAACCTGAGATATTCCACCCCCGGTCCTTTGGGACCTTTAGCCGAGGATCCTCTACACCAACATCACACAGTAGTAAATATACTATAGTGTCCACATGAGTAAGTATCTGGGCTCCATACCATGATACCACCCTTTTCCAGAAGGAATGGACATACCCTAGGGGAGCTACCCCTGAAACCTTGCCGCATCTTTCATGTTTCGACCATTTCCAGTCTGTGAGGCTCGATGAGGTATCGTCCACAAAGCTACACTTTTTCACAAAGCCATGCTTTGATCAATCAACACACAGCAGCACTTAGCATGCCACACTACCAAATTGGGAGTATATCACTGATAACCTTCAACTACATAACCTCTGAGCTCGTACGTCTCAGAGAAGGGTGTTAAGCTAAGAGAATAAATTCTCCGCCACCAAACAGAAATGTATTTGAAAGAAATCAGCTTTATATCTCAAACTGTAGTGTCAGACATACAACCATACAAGTCTGTTCCGGGTTCGAACAGAACCGAAGGCACTTCCGAAGAAGCCCTTGCAATTCCGGATAATTTCTAATCACGTCCGGACTTCCCATCACAAAGGGTGCTAAAAATCTCTATACCGGGGCCAGTCGATGCAGAGACATTCGACGAGTTGTCCTTTCATTTTCGAAAATATCCGGTCTTCACCACCGGTCTTCAAATGCTATCCATAACGTCGTATCATTATTTGGAATGGGTTATATGACACAAAGGTCATTTCCCGGCTAAACCGAATAATGAGCGTAATATTTGAAAACATATGGATATGGGATTTTAATTAAGTCATATTTTATTACCCAAAACTTTCTTCAAATGGTTTAGACACATTTCCATTTTAATCTTTTACACAAAAGATTCATTTCACAAAGTTCACCCAATTTCACAAAGATCTATTCATAGATTTTCAAATTGATTTCCACTTCAATTTGGATTAACTCGTCCAATCTTTAAACAAAGATTAAATTGATAGCTTTCAAACAATTCCATTTTCAATTCAATTCTTTTATACAAAAGATATATCATTCATAGTTTTCCAAACTATTTTTATTTCAGATTTGAAATCCCTTTTAACACAAATTGAAAATCCTTTCCTTATATGAAAGCTATTATTGTTTGAAAACAAATACTTTTCGTTTCGGAAAAATCCGATCAAATTTACACAAGTTATAGCCTTTTAAATTTAAACTTGAGTTGAATTCAAATTTCCAAAACAATACTTTTTAAAATGTTTAAAACCCATATAAACACATTTATAACTTGTATAACCTTTTTAAACCATAATTTCCAACCATAGAATTCAATTTCGAAGTTTGAATTCAAATTCAAATTAAATTATTTAAATTGAAAAAATTTACCAAGTTATTCAAAATAACTTTTATCTTTAAAATTTCTTTTTCAAAAGCTTTTAACATTTAACCCAAATTCATTTCCAAAATCATTTAGATCAAAAATTCATCTTTTGAAGCCATTTCAAAATATCTATGATTTAACCGATTTCCCGTGAAATCCACATTTGTGTGTGTAAAAGTGTGGTCCAGGGATTTTACACAGTATAGTGCAACATTACAAATCATCACAGATTCAAATACAGCAATATATTTGATAAGCGATATAAACTATAACGCTTATCCTCATTTATAGATTCACAGATAAAGTCAATTTATCAATCACAAGGATTCATCATTACGATTCGATGTGGGTTTCGGATAACAACTGGAATCCGACTCCCTGTCGCATCGAAATTCAAGTGTCGTTTTACGGGCCAAGGGTTTTCATATTCACACAGTAATATATATCACAGAAATAGAAATCACAGCTCAGCACAAAGTAATTTATATCACAAAGCATCACAAACACAAACAGGGATATCAAACTACTCAAAGCATTTCAATAATAATCAATCTATCACATAATTATATATATTTTTTTCTTTAATTAATGATTAATTATCCTTAATTTTAAATTAATTAATCCTTAATTATTAATTAAATCTTAATCACCTTCATAGATTAATTATTTCTTAATTAATTACCTTAATTAATTTATCTTTGATTATAAATTAATTAACTCAAATTAATAATTAATCACTCTTAAATTAATTATTCTGTAACTATTAAGTAATTAAAATTCATTAATTATTTAGTCAACATTAACAAGACATTAATTGAATTACTTTCAAGTTAAGTTAAAAATGTAAAATATTTAATCATCTCCTTAATTACTTTGTTAAATTTTGTTTAAATAAACTTCTGAAAATATACGTTTAAAATGCTCTCAACTTAAATAATTTAAATTATTTTATTTTAAAACCTTTGATTACCATTTTCAACTTATCAACAATCATTCATTTAAAAAGAATAGTTTTAAGAAAAATCATTTTTTGACTTAGATTTTAAAGTTAAAACTGGAAAACGTACCACCCTAGAGCTGCTTCGAGTCACACCCGAGAACTTTCCTAACTTGCTTCGAGTTTTTCCCAAAATTACCCGAAAGCTTCAATTTTTTTTTTAAATTTTGTTTTTTAAAAAAAACAACCTGGTATACACTTAAAAGTACACAAGTCTACACTCGAGCCAGAACCCAGTTTTCCCGAGATCGACTTCGAGTCGATCACCTTCTTCTCCAAACAAACAACTGACACCAGTTTTGATGCCGTGCACGTGTACGAAGGAACGACAATGCTCCGACCACCCCTGCCATCGTTGACAAGTCGACGACAACCTACCCATGTCTCTGACCACCCAGATCTTCCAAACTTGCCGTAAATCGAATTCGAGCATTCAAATCAAACTGGAACCCAAAATCGATCATCGAAAAATGCCTCGCTACGACAATGCCGACCATCAAAGGCCACGCGACCTCAACCAAAACCTTACCATAGACCCAGGCGTCGATTCCACCTACATCGGTCAACTCCGATACACCCACGGTGGCGAACTAGCCTCGAATTCACCATCGACCAAACACGGGTCATAAACCCTATTTCGACTGCGACCAACCACTCCGATCATCAGAAAATTCTTCCAACATTTTTCCCGAGTGAACCAACCTTCCAGCCACCTCCAACGTCAATCTCGACCCACCTCCCTTTGCCGATCGCCAGAAATCACTAAAAGTACCAAAACCGATCAACTTGCGAGTGCACATGATTTCCAAACTTAAAAATCATGATTTTAGTTTCAAAGTTCATGTTTTATGAAGACGAACAAGATTATGTAATCAAAACCTAAGTTTTAATCAACTAAACTTTGAACAAAATTTGATTTTTACTGTGTTTTTATATTTCCCAGTAAATCCATATATATTTTATACTTAAAAGTATTTTTAAAATTACGATCTTGCAAATTCTAACATGTTTTGTTTAGACATCAAAGTCTATAGAGGATTAGAGGGAGAGATTTTAATTTCTAAACAAAGTTAAAGCTTGTAAATGCTTAACAGAGGTATATACATATACCTGTATACCAGTATGCAAACATGTCTATAGCCTAATTCAACTATATTCGAGATGAATACATCTGGACAAACATACATATAAATCATCACCGCATAGATATCACATGTAGCAGTATCAAAAGATTTAAAGGTTGAGAGTTTGCGCACATTGACTTCCAGAAATGAACAGAGTTTCCTTTTTGAAACTGACCTTTGAAATCTGCCAGTGAAATCTTTAACCTCTGATTTGTTTTGAATTGAGTTGAACTGTTGTTTTAGTTGAACTATTGTTTGAGTTTTAATGATATTTGCTTCAGTATATTTTTTCCTTCTTTAGCTTGGAATCGACGAAGCAAAATAAATGGAGGAGTTTGATAAACATGAGTTTACAAGTGATAAATCTTTGTATTGGGTGATGATAAAATTTGTACAAGTGATATAAATGCCTTGTACCATAACAGAGACTTTTTTCTTCTGGCTTTACTATGTGGTTATGAACGAACAAATATATATGTAGATATATATAAAGAGAAAGGTGTTTGTACAGGTGATAATATATTTTGAACAATGTAATATTATTTGTGCCATATCATAGATATTTTCATTTATTTTGGAGGCCGAAACATTTCTCACTATTTCGGCTGAGATGATATCCATGTGTGCTTGAGAAGATGTGGTATTAAATGTATGTGTTTCTCATTTTGTTTACAGCAAATCTATTTGCTTTGTACTTCTTTGTTTTGTTTATTTCTTGCTTGCCTAGTTCACATACAATTCTATATGTATTTCATATGTTATATAGTTCTAGAATTTTCTCATGTGTTTAGTTTCATGTTTATACAACTATATAATTTATCTTATATTTTGTCTTAG
Source organism: Allium fistulosum (assembly GCA_030737815.1). NCBI lineage: Eukaryota > Viridiplantae > Streptophyta > Magnoliopsida > Asparagales > Amaryllidaceae > Allium > Allium fistulosum. The sequence continues at coordinate 755,324,695 of CM060908.1, read as the reverse complement.
TCTTATTATAATACAATGAATTTCTATTGTAATGTATTGTTTAAATTTAGCAAATTTGTTTATTTATATTTTCGTAGTTCATTTTACTTATTTGTTTGCTTCTATTTTATTTAATTTTTCTTTTATTATTTTTTTTGTATCTATTTTACTCGTATTATTTTGTATAGATTTATTAATATGATATTAAGATTTTTATTTTACTTTACATGGTATAAAACTATATAATTTATTTATTTGTATTTGTATTTGAATGTATATTACCCCATAATATAATTAAATTTCTAATTTAATTTGTTGTTAAATTTTATTTAATGAATTACTTTAAATTTAAATCCAAATCACATATATACAATATGTGTTAAATCATATTGTTTTAATATATATTCTATCTGAATTGGGGAAACTCGCTTAAATTAACAATTAATTTACAATTTTAATTCAAAAATTACATTAATTATCAATTTAAAATAAATATGAAATCGGGGGTCGTTACAACCTGAACATGATATACATATGAGATATAGTAGATGCGGAAGCAACTGATAAAAATAGCAACAGTCATAATACATCGACTCCATACATACGAAGTATCGAACATAACCTATGAATAATACATGTCTCGTGCATAAATATTGGTCTGTTATGTACTACAAAGTATACATTTAAGTGTATAAAAAATATCACCATCCAGCTCCGATCCAAAATAAAGTGATCCTAAGTTGTCCTCAAAAGCTATCTGCCTCTCAGCCTACTTAATCGAGTACCCGCGAGTTCATAAAATAAACAGAGACAAAATGCAGGTCAGAGTTAAAGCCTGGTGTGTGGGGAAATAAACTTAAAATACTGTATATGAAATCAATATATACATAAGTGACTAATAAGGGTGAGCATATATTACAAATCATATACCACAACATGTTCTTTACCTACAACCAATGAGTCATCACAACTAATATAATATGACTGTCATGCAATAAAATACTATGATAAAGACAACTCAATACACAAAAATGAGTGTAGCACAGATATCATAGTATAAGTCTGCAACACAATGATATACGACAACTAGTGTGTGTAAGCTTTTACCCATTGCATGAGTGACATTCATTGTGATCCAATGATTCCTAATGAGGGTTCAAAATAAATAGAGTCAGTATTTGAAAATACCATAGACCCCGAGCCACATCATGAAAGATGGGTCATGTGTAGATGTAACAACTCTACTTTTTACGTAGTAATTATACATAAATTTAATCAAAATTTAAAATTGTTTGAATCTAATTTGTGATAGTTAATATTTTGGAAATAAATTTTTAGTTATTAAATTTCATATGGTAAAATATTTTGATTTAACAAATTTTTTTTATTAAATATAAAATATTTTTATATATGTAAATAATTGTTTGCGATTAAAATAGTGAGGAATTAATAAACGGGCATCAAATTAATTAAAAAAATTATAGTTATCAAAATATAATTTGTAGAATGGAATGTAAATTAATTTAAACTAAACTGAAATTTAATTACAAATAAATTATGAGTTAATAAAATTGAGAGAGCCCAATATTAAGCCCAAGCCAGCCTTATTTTCTAGAATTCTCCCCTACTTTCGAATACAAGCTCGCATACTTCCTGTAGCCGAGGCATGCCTTAATTTTCCCCTAACACTAATCAAAACAAAAACCGTGTCTACTAAAAGAAAAAAATTAGGGAAATATCCTAACACTGATCGATTGTGGAGGCGGTTGGCACCTAGGCTATGCTTGCATGGAGGAGGTTGATGAATGAAGATGTGCGATTATTGAGAGAGAGGCAGGCAACTATGTTAAGTCGCAACCTGGAGTTACGATCTAGGCTAGCTACGTGGGGTGATAGAGGTGATTGGCGACTTCCAACGTATCGGAGGCACTCGCTTGTGAGGTTGGGTTGTAACCATTGACGCGGTGACTTGGATGATGGCGATGCTGAAAAAGCTCTTACTTGGTAGCCTTACATATGTGAGGTTAGGTTTGGTTGTAGCAGTCGGAATCTGCGATAGTGAAGAGCTGAGCTAAGGTGTTTCGTTGCGTCAATTGTTGATGAATGTTGGTAAGAAAAATGCTTTGGTTTTCGATGAGTATATTAAACTCACATATCTATGTTTAATCATCAAATTTCTTATCTATCTTGGCCTATATGATGGTATGAATGCTTGTATATGTATGTGCACTTAGATTCTTGAGCATGGTATTGGTTATAATTAAAATGATATAAGTAAAATGATACAAATATAATATTCAAGAAATAATTAAAATTATATATTAGTAATTAAATAAAATATGTTACAAGAAGTATATATGAGTGTTTATTTCTATAAATGATGTATATTTAAATTTTCATTTAGATAAATTAAAATAGTTATACTTATACTCTTATATATTTTTAAATAATATATGAATATAAAATAATTAAAAGTTTCATACCTAATAAAGTGAATTAAATGGTATTAGTTGAATGGAAAGAAATTATGTAATATTTCTTAGTTAATATCCTTTAATAATCGAAGTATAATATATATAAAATTTTAATGTATTATTCAAGTTTTAAAGTATTATACTAAATATGTATATATAAATTGATTAGGTTCTTTATCATTATTTCAAAAATAGTAAATAGTTATAAAAGAAAATTGAACGATTCTTATGTAAAGTTCTAGTTTAATAAATTATTGTTTAGTTATCAAAGGATAGGAATGAGACATTTAATGTGATTAATGTATATTAAATCACTATATAATATTATAAAAGATTAATAAACTCGTTTATCGCATAGAATAAAATATATTTGAGTTTAGTTAACTAATTATTTAATTCTATAGTATATATAAATGTTATCCATTCCTAAATATTTATTTTCTTATATAAGATAAAATGACGTGAATGATTTTTATTAGATATTGATTTGTATGTTTTATAATAATTTAAAATAGTATATAATCATAGTAAATTATGAAATAATTCTTATATGTAATATTTAGCCATATAAACTATTTTGTGAATTTAAAATGTAAGAATCAAGTTTCAAATGTTATTAATGAAAGTTTAATTATTGATTATTTATAAATAAGATTCGAAAATTTCTTATTTATTGTAAATAATAAGTTATAATAGAATTCAAATTTTTATTAATCCTAGAAGATGGATTTGTCATTCATTGTGAGTATTTATTTTTATTATAAATGATTCACGACTAAATATTGTGTTTTGGCTGCTATGTTTATTTATTTGAATAATCTATTTTATAGTATCTTTCCGATCGTTCTTCTCTTATACATTGAATTGAATTATATGAATGATTCACCGTTGATATAGATTTGTTTGGTGTTTTAATATGATATGGTGATGACATCCTTCCGTATGATTTCGTGAAATTTAATTTTGTGTAACGAGAAATCAAAATAAACGGAGTTATAATACCGTTTGGGATGGGGCATTCGGTAATATTTCTCCGGTTATTCTTTGGACTCGTTATATAGAATATTGAGTGGATTGAGTGTAGTTTATAAGTAGTGAACAATTTGAGTATCACACAGTGGTATGAGATGCTATTATGATATTTATTCGGTTATCCATTGTAAGTAGATGACACTCACATGATGGGAATAGAGTGCATGGTGTGAGGTGATACATGGTGACATATGGCTCCATGCCTATAGTTTGTGAAACTTCAAATCTATATGTATTAGTTCTATATGCCACTATTAGGATGTACTCCTTTTATGTTTGTTGGAGAGGAAAAGATGGCTAGCACCCACCCTGGCAACCTGATCGTGTGGTTGCTCTACAGATTTGTGACACCCTAGATTTCTTAGTGCTTTCAACTTTATGCTACCCTTATGCGCACATTATCCCCTTATGTCACCTAGGCCAGCAGTCCATTACCTATAGGGGCATTTGTAGTATCGTGACTTAAATTCCTCGCGTTGACGAGCACGCTGATGGATACGTGTCATAATGAATGAGAGGTAACTAAAGACTGTAGAGACTTAGTGTCTCTGGAGCTTGCTTAGTGCTATCAGTATCCCTTACGGTGCTGACAGAGTAGTGGATTGGCATATACAATTGATACACCTCATCGTAGCATTGATGTAGGCCAAGTGCTACATATATTTAATATATATGACTCTACTTGGGACTTCATGTCTTTCATACAATCATTTCCCATCACGATTATGTCCGATAGATAGATATGAGGAGATGAGATTATACATGTGATATCTAATCAGAGTATAGTGGATTCTTAGTATATTGATAGGCAGCCTATCCTATTCTATATTCATATATTGATGATGATGTTTTATTTATCGAGATTGAGAGATATTTGGGCAAAGCTCCGGCTAGCCTAATTATACTTGGTGATATCTCATTTATCGATGTTTTCTAGATTCGATAATGATTTCTAGATATGTATTGACTCTGTGATTTCCAGTTGTATTGACTCTATGATTTCCAGTTTGTGAGATTCTATATGGATGATGATATCTTTTGATATTAGTGCTGACAATTTCATATGGATTCGAGTTATTTGAGTGATATGATGCTTTGATGATTATTATGGCATTATATATATATATATATATATTCGTTTGATGATTTGATTATCAATGTTAAGTAAACAAATTATTATTCAATGTTTACATTGTGTTCCCTTATTATATACTTTGATTAGACATAGTCGAACCCATGTGTTATTTTATAATACTCGGTCGGTCCAAGACATTACTGGTACAGGTACCACTTGACCAACATCTGTATTAGTGAGCTTAGAGGAGATTTATGTTAGGATTGTTATATGATGTTAGTATGACATTGATTCATAGCATATACATGCTTCAGAATTGTATACCGAAAGTAACTAAGGGCCGTGTAATATGAAATATTAACTAAACTATTTACTTGTGAGAAATATATAAGTAAAAGCAATAAAGTAAATGACACCAGAGATTTTATACTGGTTCGAACTTGTCGTTCTATGTCCAGTCCTAGATTCCTTCTGGATTTAATTGATACCCTCACTTAACCCAGAGGAACAAGTATTACACAGCCTGAGCAACTGAATATGACTTCAACCGCCTAGACAACCAAATAGGACTTCAACCGCTCGAGGATACTACAACATGATTTGAACTACAAATAGCAGAAAAGTATTTGATTGAGTATTCTCTTGAATAGCACCGATAAGTCAATAACGTACACCCTTCGTATAATCTTCTCCTTTGTGGTATATAGTGTATTTTGTGAAGAAAGGAAGTAATTTTGATTACAAGAAAATATTCTTAATTGATCGTGTGATCAAGAATATAAAGCAAATTGGAATTGAATGCTTGAGAGTTCAATAGTAAAGATAAAGAGAATTGCAAATATAATTGATAATGAAAACAATGAAATAATTTGCTTTATATAGAATTTAATATCTGTAATCATTTGTGAAAAGAAATGGTGAAAAGTTAGGACTACAACTCTTGATTTAAGAGATATAACCCTTCATAAAGAAGAGGTACCCTTTCAGGAAACTAGCCATTATACAAATTCAGCCAGCTGAATAGAGTGTGGCAGCCAACTGAATCGACGATTTTGAAATCAGCAAGAACTAGGTCATTTTAGGCAGTTTTCAGCCAGCTGAATAAAGTCATTCAGTGATATTCATGTGTTAGTGCACAGATTCAATCGGCTGAACTAGATGGTTCAGCCAGCTGAATTTCAAGTTTTTGTGATGATTTTTGAAAATTCAAAATTTGAGAAATAGTATGTGTATATATACCACATAAAAGAGATTTTAATAACTTTATACCTCTAGGCATAGACACTATGACTGATAGTACTTTGTAGCGTCAATTTGGTCTTTATTTTGATATAGTTGTCTCTTTGTAAAGTTGATATTTCCTGCAAAAGTGGTTAGTATTTCCTATAAAATTGGTTAGTATATACATTATATACTTGTATAGTTGTCACTATCAAAACATCAAAATAGAAATTTCTAACATTCTCCCCCTTTTTGAAGATGACAACCATATAAGTTCAATTTTAAATTGAGTTATTCTCCCCCTAACTTGATACTCCCCCTTTCGTTATGGCCTTATTTTATTCTCCCCCTTTTTCATCGACAAAAACGAAATAGATATCAATAGAGAAATAAAAAGTTTGTAAAAATAAGAGTCACATCATAGAACATACTATCATCACATCACGTAAAACATCACAGATCAGAGGACAGAAAACATCACAGACATGTCATGAAAATACCGTGCATAATGACATGACGAACATAACATCGCACAAACATAACAATCAAGTCATGTTGAACATTACAACACAAATTATTTCTAAAGAGTTAAACATAAAACATAAATAAGAGTCATAATAAGCTGATAATAAAAACATACCATGACATGGAGAGCAATCAAAACTCTTAGCTTTTAAAGTTACCTCCTTCGTCTTCCTCTTCCTCTTCAGTAGTTGTCCAAGTAAAAGGAGCCAAAGTTTCAGTAACTCCTGTTGATGAAGTAGGAGGAACAGAAGATGTGGACAAAGAGCACGAAAGCTTATCCCAAATCTTGTTCAAGAAGCCTTTGATGGAATTGAGCTTTTTGTTGGTTTTTGACACGTCGTGCTTAATTTTGGTTAAATGATGATCAAGCCTACTTTGATTTCGGGATAGGGTAACATAAGCTTGTTCGGGAAGGGGAATCCACATTGATTCGTTCAATTTCATTATCATCTCTTTGAGGTTGCAGTCCTTGGAAGGAGGAAACAACACTAGTGCAATGGGGTTGTGCAATAGCTTGGTCACGATTTGCAGCCCATTGTTGAAAGGTAATTATGTCATCACTTGTAGCACATTTTGGAAGACCCATGAGACTCAATGTTTTGGAGTTGAGTTCGCTTATTGTTGCGAACTCGGAATTTGGTATAACTACTCCAAAATTTTGTAAGATACGCATAATATATGCTCCATAATAAACTGTTTTGTAATTTCTATTATGGTTAACGGTTTCAAATTCTTCTAAACTTATCTTACCCCAATTTACAGGTTGAGATGAGTAAATCACATATAAAGCCTGAAAATCCCTTTTATAAACTTTTTCGTAACTACCGATTCGAAGTTGAAGTGATCGGATAAGAGCGCGATGAATTAACCTAGCTTTTGGACGTAGAGCACTAGATTTTAGTTTGGTCATATTGTTGGATAGAAATTTATGTGACACTTAATCTCATTGAAACATGTCAACTTCAATTTTATAGATATCTAAGCCTTGAGATGGACATCTTAAAATATATCCTAAACGTTGTGGGGGAAGATAAATCTTACCACCACAAACCATAGTCCAAATACAATCAATTTTATTTTATGGATTTTGATGATCTAAGTTCATGTTTGCAAAGAAAAGTTTAATTAAAAGAGGTTAAACCTTGACATGGTTAGCATCATACCTTATAAGAGAATCAAAATTATTTGCCTCCGCGATCTCCCAAATTCCATATCCATTGAAGTCAGTGAATTTCGTAAAAGCCCCTTCAAAGATTTTTGAATTCTTCATGTTATTGAATCTTGTAACAGCGGTATCATCATAAAGGTATGCCCTAATTTGGTCTTGAGATGGGCCAGTAGAAGTGGAGGCTTGTCATGCTCTTTTGGGTCTTTGAGCCAGCGTTTGATTTGAAGAGAGATTTTAATGATAAAAATGTGATTTTTAGATTTAAGGAATGTGGGTTTTTGTGTGCTGATAATGAAGAGTGATGAGGAAATGAAGGGTTGAGTAGATAAATTGGTTGGTGGAATATTGAATGGGTGCCTTAAAAGACGTGCCAATTATTTAAAAAAAGTAAAATTCGGTGCATCAGCCCGCTGGTAGAAACAATTCAACCGTCTGAATGTCTTAGAAACCAAACCAACAACGAAATAAACCAAAAATGAGTCGATTCAGCTGTCTAAAATTTTGGGATCGGTTAGCTGAATTCTGGAAAAATTTGATGGGTCTTTGAAGATTCTGCCGTCTGAACTAGGGTGTTAAGCCAGCTGAATCTACTATCTTAGCACAAAAAGGCTTATATGGAATCACATTATTATATAAGAGCTTTATTCTTCATATTAAACAATTTTATTCAATAAATTTTAAGAATAACATATTATTTACTATATGAAAACTATATATATATTATGTAGATACTCCAGTGTATAGGAATTTATTTATTTTCAGAAGACTCGGATTCTTCTGATGAGTAACCTTCGAACAAATCTAGTTCAACTTTTGTCTTCTCCTTCAATGGTTTGAGAGGGGACAAAAAGTTTTTACGAAAAGGGATGAGTTTGGTCAATGGACAATTTTACCATAAATTGCAAGGAGGTGCTTCTGTGTGACGAGGCAATTGTCTCTGAATGCTATTACTCGTAGGAGAATGGCCATAAATCTTAAGAGCAAATTTCTCGAGGAAACCCAAACAAGATCCTTGATTTTTCTATTCATAGTGCATTTCATGTTGAACGGTAATTATTTCTTGTTGAAAATGATGCATATCATCTATTTGATGTTGTGTAGAAGGTGAACCAAAATTTGTGTTCCTTCTGACTCAGTTTCCATTCGGAGTATAACCAGTGTGATGATTTGGAGAAGGTGTCATGCGTACAGGGAAATATATAGGAGTTGAGTTATTGGATGGTGTGGTAGAGGGTGAGATGAAATCAATGGATGAATACGCAGAAGTCTCTTGGGAAGGCATTTTTTATTTGAGAGAATGATTTTTGTTTTTATATTTATTTCATTTACAGTCATTCTGCTCTTATATATAATTCATTTCTATTTTTAGAAATATTTTGAGAGTCTAATATCTCCTTTTGATTTGTAACCTATGGATTATATATCCATTTTTAATATTTAATACAAACACAAGTTTTATGACCTTTACTTGATTTATCTAAAATAGTATGTTGTAATGCAAGAGAAGATGTGCCAATTTGGTTGAACATTTTATGCACTTATTTCATTAAAAAATTATAATTCTAGTAGTGATACAATTCCAATTTCTCGTCTTAGTTCTATAGAAGTATTCTCATTTAATGGTTCGGTAAGTATATCTGCAATTTGATTTTCCGAAGATACAAATTGGAGAGAAATAATACCTTTTTCTATGTTGCCACGTAGAAAATGATGTCAGATATTAATATGTTTAGTTCGATAATGATTTATCGGATTTTTTGACAAATTAATTGCACTTGTGCTATCACAATAAATAGTTGATTTAGAAAGATTTATACCGAAATCTTGAAGAGTTTGTTGCATATAGATCACTTGTGCACATGTTAAAGCAGTAAAGATATACTCTGCTTCACACACCAATAGTGAGACAAAATTTTGCTTCTTACTAAACCACGATGCCAGAGACTGTCCAATGAAATGGCATGTACCACTCGTACTCTTTTGGTCCGTTCGACATCCACTGAAGTCAGGATCCCCGTGTGATACTAATTCGAATGGACATCCTTTCAAATAAAAGATGTTGTAGTCTCTAGTGTTGCTTAAGTAGCACAGAATTCGCTTCACGACTCACAAATGTGATTCTCTAGGATTTGCTTGAAATCGTGCACATAGACACAGACGATTAGTAGTTAAATATAGTAAAGAACCGATCATATTCCGATATAGTTTTTGATCCATACTTTTACCATTTTCATCTCGATCGAGACGGACCATAGTGCTCATTGGAGTTGGTTTTGCAGAAGTGTTTTCCATACCAAAACGTTTTATTAAATTATTACGGTATTTCTCTTGATTTATGAAAATACCATTACTTAATTGTTTAATTTGTAACCCGAGAAAATATGAAAGTTCTCTCATATGTGACATCTCGAATTCTTTTTTCATAATGTTAGAAAATTCTTTACATAATTTTTCGTTTGTGGAGCCGAAAATAATATCGTCAATATAAACTTGAATTATTAAAATATCTTTCTTATCCTGCTTAATGAAAAGTGTTTGATCTACCTTTCCAATTTCAAAACCTGAGTTTATAAGATAGTTCTTGAGACGATCATACCAAGCACGTGGTGCTTGTTTTAAACCATATATGCTTTTTTAGTTTATAAACATAATCTGGATATTTTTCATGTGTAAACAAAGGTGGTTGTCCTACATAGACATTTTCTTTTATAAAACTATTTAAGAAGGCACTTTTTACATCCATTTGATATAATTTGAAAGTATGATAACTGGAGAAGACTAACAAGATACATATTGCTTCTAATCAAGCAACAGGAGCAAATGTTTCTTCGTAGTCTATTCCTTCTTCTTGATTGTAGCCATGAGCGACTAATCTAGCTTTATTACGAGTTATATTCCCTTACTCATCAGCTTTATTTTTTTAAACCCACTTTGTACCAATAACTATCTGATAACTAGGTCTAGGAACTAAGTCCTAAATGTCGTTTCATTTGAATTGGTTTAGCTCTTCTTGCATAGTTAAAATCCAATAGTCATTGGTTGAAGCTTCGTTTACATTTTTAGGTTCAATGTTAGAAATAAAAGCAACATGTCCCATTTGATTAATTAACTTCTCGTTCTTACATTGGTATTTATTTCTCCAATAATATTTTCAATGGAATAATTTCTTAATACTCTAGGTGGAGAAAGTATTTCATTTTCAATGGATAAATTTTCAATGTTATTTTCAACAGTATTACCAATATTTTCATCTTCAGAATTACTTTGTTTTGTATTTAATTCATCGTCCTTATCATTATTTGTAATTTTTGAATTTTCAGCAAAAGAAACATGTAGCGTTTCTTCAATTATTTTTGTTCTTTTATTGTATATTCTATATACTTTACTTCATTCCCAATATCCAACAAATATTCCTTCATTGGATTTTGGATCGAATTTTCCAAGTTGATCTTTTGTATTTAATAAAAAACATTCAAAACCAAAAAATTTGAAATATGAGATATTAGGTTTTTTTTTCCATTAAACAGCTCATATGGAGTGTATTTAGTTAAGGGACGAATAGAGACATGATTTAGAACATAGCAGGTCGTTACTACAGCTTCTGCCCAAAAATGTTTTAGCAGATTACTACTGCTGAGTAAAGTTCTAGCGCATTCTTGTAGTGTTCTATTTTTCCTTTATACAACTCGATTTTGTTGTGGAGTTCTAGGAAATGAAAAATTATATAAAAAATCCTTTCTTGTTATAATAATTTTCAAATAAATCATTGTCAAACTCACAACCGTGGTCACTTCTAATGTTTTTAATTTTCAAATTTTTGAAATTTTGAATTTTTTTGGCAAAGATTTTAAAATTTTCAAAGTATCATTTTTATTTTCCAAAAATATTGTTAATGTATATCTTTAAAAATCGTCTACAATTACAAATACATACTTATTATGATTAATTGATTGAACTTGAGAGGTCCAAAAATATCCAAATGTAATAGTTCAAGTGGTTGTAATGTAGAAATAATTTTCTTAGATTTAAAAGATGATTTCGTTAGTTCTCCCAATTAACAAGCATCACAAATATTGTTTATTTTATAATTCATTTTTGGTAATCCTTTTACTGAATTATTTTTAGATAATTTACTTATAGCTTTGAAATTTATGTGACAAAATCTCTTATGCTATAACCAAGGATCATTTTCTTTGGCTACTAAACATAAATTTGTGTTATGATTAATTTTCATATTTAAAATGTATATATTTCTTTTACGATTTCCTTCAAAAATTAAATTTTGTTCTTTATCATAAATATTACATTTATCGTTTTCAAAACAAATTTCGAAACCTTTATCACTGAGTTGACTAATACTTAAGAGATTATGCTTTAAATTCTTAATTAACAGAACATTTGTAATAAGAGGTAAGTTAGATGTACCGTCGTTGCTTACATTGCCTTTGCCGATGATATATCCTTTGGAGTTATCTCCAAATATGACAGATCCTCCATCTGAGTAGATAATGTTTGTTAACATTTCTTTATTTTCCATCATATGTTTTAAGCAACCACTATCAAGTATCCATTTTCCTCTTTTCTTATTTGGTACCTACAATAAGTATAGTACAAACTTCCTTTGTTAGGGTCCTAAGAGTTAAATCTTAGGAGACCAAACTCGTGAGGGTTTAGAATTCCCTTTGTAAAAAAATTATCATTCCTATAAACGAATGTTATAAAAGATTTTCTATACTTATTTCTAATCAAATGATTATTTATTTTTGGAACCCAAATTTTAATAGTTTTTGAATGGGTTGTAGTTTTTTTTTACTAATAGATTTTAAAACAGGCTTTTCAAGACTATTATTTTTCTTCTTGAAATTTGTATATAGAGAGTTATATTGTTTAGGACTAGTTTTTACTTTTGTAAATTTGTTATATCCTAATCCCTTTTTATTAGTAGTGGATTGTGAATTTTCTATAATCTTAGAAAGAATTTCTCTGCCTCTATTAAAGTTAGAAACTTTTTTGGTAATATTATCTAACTTTGTGTTAACCAACCTTTTGGCAAGGCCATAGACAGGCGGATTTAACTAAAATCGACTACTTGTTTGTCGAGACTGGAATACGATGGGTTTGAGTCAACTGGATGGATAGACGATCAATCACGGATGATAATCATGATTATGAAGCCGGGGTTCGGCATAGTCGATGGACCAAAAGTCATGGGATACTCGAAATATGGGTTTCGACAAAAGTCGAGTTGTCGCGAGTCACCCAGGGTTTACTTCGAGTCGTTCCTAGGTTTGTTTTGAGTTTTCATGAAGTTTGCTTCAGGTCACATTGAGTTGTGCTTCGAGTTGCTCTGGGTCGGTAGGAGTTCACGAGTGGGTCGGTGTTGTGAAGGTTTTGGGTCAGTAGGAAGGTGGTTCGGTCATGATGGAGTGGGTCGGTAGTGGTATGGATTGGTAGTGGTGTGGATCGGTGATTGGAGTGGGTCGGCATTGAAGGTGGTTCGGCATTTGGATGGGTCGGTGCTTGCTTGGCTCCGAGATGGACCTGGGTCGATGTATGGAAATCCCTAGGTCGGCTATAGAGATGGATTGTGGGTCGGCATGTTTTAGATCACCCTAGGTCGGCATCATCACAAGCTTGGATCAGCATCTCCGGGTCGGTCCAAGAGAGTGGGTCGGCAACACATGGGGATCGGCATATTTGGAGTGGTTGGCTACTTCGGGTCGTGGTATGAGTTTCTTCGGGCCAGCTGTGGAAAAGGGAGTGGATCGGCATAGAGGAAATAGCATGGGTCGGTGATGTTTTGCTCCGAGTCGTGACACGGTTTGCTTCGAGTCATGCATAAGGTTGCTTCGGGTCATTACCTAGGAAAACTCAAGTTGGCATACCTAGAATCAGGGTCGGTTGTAGTGAGGGATTGTGGATCGGTTATGGAATTGATGGGCCTGGATCACTCAGAAAGCCCAGTAACTCAGATTTTGCCTATAAATAAATCATGTGGGGCTTCGTAAAAGGGGATCTTGATTCTATTTCCCTTCTTCTTCTTTAACAAGGCTGCTCTGCCATTATTATTTAAAAAACTCCGGATTGTAACTGTAATTGATTCTTATATCAATAAAAAGGAAATTTCTGGAGTGGATGTAGGCCGGAGTCAGCCGAACCACTATACATCCTCTGTTATTACTGCTTTCTTTTTAATTTTTACTACTCTTCGTATTTATATTCTCTACATACACTCTATCTTTGACCTGTGACTGTGATTTGGTGCTTTCATCTAGATTTGGGTGTTAGCAACCAATTTTGGCTCTAACATTTTGGTGCTTTCACCGAGAACGCTAGCACTCAGAGATTCAGAAGCTTGGATTTTGGATTTAAAGGCTTAGGAACTCGGATTTTGGGAAGCAATGGTTAGGCCATCGACAAGGAGACAAGTGACAGAAAGGAGCAATCAAGAGGGAAGTCGGGAGGCCCCTTCTGGAGCTGGGTCAGATCAGGCATCCATCCACATCACTAGGGACGAGATTCATATTATGATGGATTTTATGCAGGAGCAGTTGATGAAAAGGCAAGAGGAAATGATGCAGACCCTTCTTAGACAATTTGGACAGGCAGGTGCAGCAGGAGCTCAGACCCATGGAGCTGGATCAGAAGGACTCAACAGGCGAGTAGATGGAGTGGTTCAGTAGGGGCAGCCCCCAATCAGCAAACAACTATCAATCTGGATGGACCTAGACTTGGGGGCACACCACCAAGTAATGCTGGACCAATCCATGGAGGGATACCAGATGACGCTGCGCAGCCCACCGCCAATAGGAATACAGGAGTGCATGATGAGGAGTATGTACCGGAATTCCCATGAGGACTTGGAGGGCAGTTAGGAAATGGAGATGGGGGCAACCCTTAGTAGATAACACTGGATTAGCCGACATTATCAGGCGAACTATTCGTGGAGGTCTGACAAACAAGGATTTGGAGGGAGTAAACAAAAGTTCGTTTACCCGTAACATCAGGATGGCTAGGAATCCACCCGATTTCAAGCTGCCCACTCTAGAAGTATACAACGGTAAGACGGATCCCATTGACCACTTGATGAGGTACACAAGACATATGGAAGTGCTGGGGGGCATCAGAGGAGGTTATGGCCCGGTGTTTCCCCCTGTACTTGACCGATATAGCTGCTATGTGGTTCAGACAGCTGGAAGATGGATCAATTGGAACATGGACAGAATTGGTGGATAGGTTTTTGAAACAGTTTCGAGTTCACATCAAAAGGACGAAGAATGTGATGACACCGACGTCGGTGAAGCAGAAGATGGGAGAATCGCTCGGGACTTTTTTAACTCGGTTTAATGCAGCAGTTGCTTCGGTGGATCGGCCGGATCCATCAATGGTTCTAATGGCGGCAGTGTCAGAAGTCAGGGATAATTAGGATTTGAAAGTATCGTTGATACGGGATTTGAAAGTATCGTTGATACGGGACCCACAATGGATCTCGGGGAATTCTTTCACGAAGCTGAGAGATTTCTTCGACAAGAGGATGCATGTTTGGATATGAGGTCAAAGGAAGTAAACATGGTTAAGGATGGAGAACCGTCCAGTGAAAGCTCGGGTAAAGATAAGGATAAAGGGAAGAGGAAGCACTGGGGAGAACCAAAATTTTCCACTTACACAGGACTGAATGATACATTGGAACGGATATACATAGACACTCGGGATCTCCTTCCTTATCGAAGGCCGGCAAGGAGGGAACCCTTAGAACGTGAAAGGGCATCGGGAAGGCACTGTCTCTTTCATGACCTGGCCGGGCATGATACTAACAGCTGCAGGCATCTAAAGGATATAATCGAGGAACATGTAAGGAATGGTCAGTTGCGGCAATATGTTGAAACTCAGAATGCGGTGGTGGAATAGGAGCAGCCACCGCCTACCTTAAACAACGATGGCGCGAGGCCCAGGAATGATGGTCGGTTGGTTATCAACTAATCGTGATGGTTTGGAATACGTAACAAACTCTAGGCAGACGGCTAAGTCACTTACTCATGTACGGGGACGGAGACAACCCCTAGGCATGCTCTGAGATGATGATAAACTGTGACGCCTTGGTTTGTGAAATCTGTTTTTTCTTTTTGGCTTGGACACTTTCTTTTTCTTGTTTGGTTTCGGAGTTTGGTTTGAACTTCTGGTTTTGTTTGTTTTCTGATTTGGATTCTGGTTTTCCTTTTGGTTTGGACTTTTGATATGGATTTATGGTTTTCTGGTTTGAATCTGGATTTCGGATTAGATTTTGATTGACTTTTTGTCTGATTTTTAGCTTAAAGGGCGTCGAGCAAGGACTATGCTCGGCAAGGGTCCGAAGGGACCAGGATTCGACCTAGGACTTAGGCCCCATATTATCTATCGGTTACTATTACAGGTCGTCGAGTATGGACTATGCTCGACAAGGGTCCGGAGCGACCAGGATTCGACTTAGGACTTAAGCCATGGCATTACTCAGCATTCTGGGACACTGAACCAGGAACACCATGGCATTACTTAACACAGGTCGTCGAGTGTGGACTGTGCTTGGCAAGAACCCTGAGAGGTTATGGATTCAGATTTCGGCTTGGAGTGGCTAAGGATTGGCTATGATCCGAAGCGGTCCTGTATTTTGGTATCGACCCGGAGAGGTCATGGATTCGATTATTGGTTATTGGATATGGATGGATTAGAGATCGGCTATCAAATTCGGATTTTAGTTTAGGATTTAGACCCAACGAGGTCCCGAATATGGATTTTAGGACCCGGTGAGGTCCCAGCTTAGGATTTGGACCCGACGAGGTCCCGGATATGGATTTTAAGACCCGGTAAGGTCCCGGCTTAGGATTTGGACCCGGCAAGGTCCTCAATTTGGACTACAGGACCTGGAGAGGTCCCGGACTCGGATAAAATGATCCGAAGAGATCGTGGATTCGGTTAATGGATTTGGGATGGATTCAGAATTGGATAACGACTTGGAACAGTTGCGGAATAGATTATCAGATTTGGATGGAATTGCTTGATAATGAATGTAACATGGACTTCAAGTATTGGATTTGAGGCTGTTCAAAACACACCTTCCAATAGCAAGGCATGTTTTGGGGGGCAAATGTTAAGCTGCCTTTTGGCAAGGCCATAGACAGGCGGATTTAACTAAAATCGACTACTTGTTTGTCGAGACTGGAATACGATAGGTTCGAGTCAACTGGATGGATAGACGATCAATCACGGATGATAATCATGATTATGAAGCCGGGGTTCGGCATAGTCGATGGAAAAAAGTCACGGGATACTCAAAATATAGGTTTCGACAAAAGTCGAGTTGTCGCGAGTCACCCGGGGTTTACTTCGAGTCGTTCCTAGGTTTTTTTTCGAGTTTTCATGGAGTTTGCTTCAGGTCACATTGAGTTGTGCTTCGAGTTGCTCTGGGTCGGTAGGAGTTCACGAGTTGGTCGGTGTTGTGAAGGTTTTGGGTCGGTAGGAAGGTGATTCGGTCATGATGGAGTGGGTCGGTAGTAGTATGGATCGGTAGTGGTGTGGATCGGTGATTGGAGTGGGTCGGCATTGAAGGTGGTTTGGCATTTGGATAGGTCGGTGCTTGCTTGGCTCCGAGATGGACCTGGGTCGATGTATGGAAATCCCCGGGTCGGCTATAGAGATGGATTGTGGGTCGGCATGTTTTAGATCACCCCAGGCCGGCATCATCACAAGCTTGGATTGGCATCTCTGGATCGGTCCAAGGGAGTGGGTCGGCAACACATGGGGATCGGCATATTGGAGTGGTTGGCTACTTCGGGTCATGGTATGAGTTTCTTCGGGCCAGCTGTGGAAAAGGGGGTGGATCGACATAGGGGAAATAGCATGGGTCGGCGATGTTTTGCTCCGAGTCGTGACACGGTTTGCTTCGAGTAAAGCATAAGGCTGCTTCGGGTCATTACCTAGGAAAACTCATGTTGGCATACCCAGAATCAGGGTCGGTCTTAGTGAGGGATTGTGGATCGACTATGGAATTGATGGCCCTGGATCACTCAGGAAGCCCAGTAACTCAGGTTTTGCCTATAAATACAGCATGTGGGGCTTCGAAAAAGGGGATCTTGATTCTGTTTCCCTTCTTCTTCTTCATCAAGGCAGCTCTGCCATCATTGTTTTAAAAACTCCAGATTGTAACTGTAATTGATTCTCATATTAATAAAAAGGAAATTTTTGGAGTGGACGTAGGCCGGAGTCAGCCGAACCACTATAAATCCTCTGTTATTACTGCTTTCTTTTTTATTTTTACTGCTTTTTATATTTTTATTCTCTACATACACTCTATCTTTGACCTGTGACTGTGATTTGGTGCTTTCATCTGGATTTGGGTGTTAGTGACCAATTTTGGCTCTTACACTTTGTTTTAAGACTAGTAATACCTAGTTCTAGTATTTTAACATTTGATTTCAATTCATGATTTTCTATTGATAATGTGTCACCCTTTTCTTTTTTAGTCTCGATTTCACTACTTAACATAGTAAGTTGAGAAGCAATATTAGAACAAGATTCTTGTGAAATAACGGGTTCTTCTTTTAAGATTTTCTTTTCATCTCTTAACATATCAACTTTGGTTTCATTTCTATTTAGCCTTTCTAGTGAATCTTTATACTTTCTCTTAAGATTTTTTAGTTTATCTAATAATTCAGAATTTATATCAACTAAATCATCAAAAGTAAGATCACTTACATCATCGTTTGTGGCCATAAAGCATACATTGGCTTGTTCTAAATCACAGCCATTGTCGCTATCTGATGAGGAAGAAGAATCTGAATTATCCTATATAACTAAAAAAGCTTGTTTCTTCATATATCCATCGCTCTTGCTTTTATAGTTATTTCTATCTTTCTTACGATCTGGACAGTCTTTCTTCATATGCCCTTTTTATGGCATTCGTAGAATTCAAGAGTTGAGGATGATGGTTTGTTGTTTCTGTTATTCCCAAACTTTCCGTTCTTCCTAAATTTTAGAATTTTTTTGAAATTCATTGCTATAAACACCATATCATCTTCATCTTCGTTAGATTCTTCTTTTTCGGCCTGGAATGCTATTGTTATTCTATCTTGAGCTTGAACTCGTTTTGCCTACAAATTAACTTCATATGACATGAGAGTTCCTATTAACTCTTCCGGTTTTATGGTAGAAATGTTGTTAGCTTCTTCAATTGCTAAGACTTTTCGTTCCCACTCATCCGTTAAAGAGTTAAGGATTTTGAAACAATATCAAAATCAGTATATTTTTCTCCTAATGCCAGAAGTGAGTGATAAATATCTTGAAACCTGGATTACATCTCATTTATGGTTTCATCTTGCTTCATTTTAAAATTCTAAAATTGATTCTTAAGCATAGATATCTTGCTTTGTTTAACCTTATTAGTACCTTCATGAGTAACTTTAAGAGTGCGCCAATTTTCATATGTTGGAGTACACATACTAACTCTATTAAACTCATTTTTATCTAAGGAACAAAACAACATATTCATAGCTTTAGAATTTGCAGTAGCATATAATTTCTATGTATTTGACCATTGTGCATAAGGAGTGGTAGGTACAAAATATTCTTGTTGAGTGATATTCCAAGTGTCGTATCCATTTGCTTGCATGTAAATTCTCATCCTAGTTGACCAATAATTATTGTTTAATTCATTAAATAGTGGTGGTCGTGCAGTGGATTGACCTTCAACAATACTTGATGCTATGTTATTGTTTATATTACTTGAAAATCAAAAACTTTGTTACGGTTATATGATGACCAGCTCTGGTACCAAATGAAAGTGACTGGGATCGTGTACTATGAAATATTAACTAAACTATTTACTTGTGTGGAATATAAATATAAAAGTAAAAGAAATAAAGTAAATGACACCAGATATTTTTATACTGGTTCGAATTTATCGTTCTACGTCCAGTCCCAGACTCCTTCTGGATTTAATCGATACCCTCACTTAACCCGGAGGAATAGGTATTACACCGCCTGAGCAACTGAATAAGACTTCAACCGCCTAGACAACCGAATAGGACTTCAACCGCATGAGGATACTATAACTGGACTTCAACTATAAATAGCAAAAATGTATTTGACTGAGTATGCTCTTGAATAGCACTAATAAGTCAATAACATACACCCTTCTTATAATCTTCTCCTTTGTGGTATATAGTGTATTTTGTGAAGAAAGGAAGTAATTTTGATCACAAGGAAATATTCTTGATTGATCGTGTGATGAATATAAAGCAGTTTGGAATTGAATGCTTGAGAGTTCAATAGTAAAGATAGAGGGAATTGCAAATAGAATTGATGATGAAAATAATGAAATAATTTGCTTTATATAGAGTTTAATAGTTACAATCATTTGTGAAAAGAAATAATGAAAATTTAGGACTGCAACTCTTGATTTAAGAGATGTAACCCTTCATGGAGAAGAGGTACCCTTTCAGAAAACTAGAGGTTATACAGATTCAGCCAGCTGAATAGAGTGTGGCAGCCAACTAACTCGATGATTTTGAAATCAGAAAGGAAATAGGTCATTTTAGGTAGTTTTCAGCCGTCAGAATATAGTCATTCGGTCGACTGAATATTCAAAGATATTCATATGTCAGTGCACAGATTCAGTTGGCCGACCTAGTGGTTTAGCATGCTGAATTTTCAAGTTTTTGTGATATTTTTTGAAAATTCAAATTCTGAGAAATCATGTGTGTATATATACCACTTAGAAGAGATTTTAATAACTTTATACCTCTAGACATAAACACTATGATTGATAGTACTTTGTAGTGTCAATTTGGTCTTCATTTTGATATAGCTGTCTCTTTGTAATGCAAAAGTGGTTAGTATTTCCTGCAAAAGTGGTTGGTATATACAATATATACTTGTATAGTTGTCACTATCAAAACAACAAAATATAAAGTTCTAACATATACTGATCATTTTAATTTTATTGGATAGTTAACATTTAAGATATTTGTATTTAAAACAGACCCATATATCATATATTATATTATATGTTATTGCTACGATTGACTCTGTGATTCTCTATTATTTACTATATATTATGTATTATTCTTCCTAGAGGCATACATATTTATTGTTTTGTACTGATATAATGTATGTATATATGATTTTATTTATTTGATGTTTTAATACATACCAGTGTTAGTCCAAGGGAATATTCACGTGTGTACCCCATATAGCCTCATTCTATGCATTATCTCACAATATTATTCTGTAATACTGTAGGATAGTATGGGTATAAATATGGGATGTTTCAGTAGATCTCATCGTACCCCCTCAAAAGAGCTTAGGTGATTCATGATCTACTCTATTTATTTAGAACTCACGTGGTCTTCACCAAATCCGTTGAAACAAGATTTGGTTATGTACGACCCACTTGTAGATGATTGTCATCTTCTCCCTCTTCCTAGTTGTAACACCGCTTAAATAAATGGTAATTAATAAATAATTATTAAGGATCAAAAATGAAATTTGAAAAAACATCGGAATTTGACCATAAAACTTGCACCAATGCATTCGTGGTGATTTTCTAAGAAACTTTTATATTTGGAGCTTTGCGATCGTTGCTCAAACGAAGAAGTTATTCGCGTTTGAAAATTTTGGAGCAAAAATAATTTAAAACGTGAAAAAGGAAACGAATAATATTAATAGCGTGGACCACACTGGTCGCCCCCTTACTTGGGTCAGTCGACTGCTTATAGGGGGCAACTGACTTGTGTGAAGGTGGCAGCTAGGGTTAAACCTTGGCCGAACGGCCTGGATTTTGTTATTTTAAATCTAACGGATATGATTGTTTTGAGCGTCTCTAAATACAGGCCTAACAAGTCATTTCTCTTCTTATATTTTCTAGATCAAAGCAGCGAAGCACTGTCATTTTCCCTTCTCCGCTATTTCTAGAAATTATAAATTAGGGCGGAAAATAAAATAGAAGAAGAGAAGGAGCGAATAAACATTTTGAAAGAAAAAGTTAATTTCTATAATTATAAATCTATATTACTCTTAACCCAAATCTCTTCTCATATATGTAATTCTAATGGTACATATATATACATACATACATACATACATACATACATACATACATATATATATATATATATATATCTTGTTATACATATTCTTTTTGATTAGAATGCAAAAGAAGTCAAGTAAAGGAATGAATTCGGATTTGGGAGATTTGGAAAGCTATAAAGGTGAGTGGGAAATTATATGATTTATTTATAACATCAAAAATCATTGAGTTTTACTTAATTATTATGTCTATATCAGATCTAATGAGTTCTAGGCTTAAAACGAATGTATAGGAATATTGCCTACATATTCTATAAGATAGGTAATTGGAATAGGAATGGTAGTTTCACCATAATATGTAAATTTGAAAATCAGTCCCTAAATTTGTTAAAATTGTATGTTTATAAAGCGTAAAGTTTGTTCCAAATTTATAGTTGGGTTGAAAAATGTTAGTATTAGTTTAGATTGGCCTAATTTGACTTGGAATATGAATTTCTATGTTTTAATTTATTAGCAGTTTGGTACAATTTAGTTGTATCTATTTCCATGTAATTTCCATAAATTATCTAACTTCCAAAAATATGTATAAAAAGTGCGTCGTTTGAATTAATAAGGAATATACCAAAAAGGAAAGAGATGTGTAAGGTACGGATATTCTTCTTCGTAGTTTGCACTGTTTTTTTCAATAGAAGAAAAGAGATAATTTCTTGTAATTTCAAACGAAGCAAAAGTCTCATTTTTAGGTAATTTATGGAAAATTATAACGGTCGTCCTTTTTGGGAAGGACAATTCTAATAAATTAAAATTTGGAAATTAATATTATGAAACTCCTAAGTGTAGGAATTAATGTGTTAGGAATAGAAATACACACACACACGTATAACACAAACGTATTAGTTATAACTAGGATGTCTAGTTATAAATAGCATAGTAAATTATATGATTAGGAGGTGTAGATGGAAAAGGGATAGTAACTCCAAAATTAATAGGGCAATAAATATGCAGTTAATAGGGAGTTACATGAATTAAATAGGGACATAAATGTGTTTAATGAGGCTGGTTAAAGGATTTAATATGGCACTAATTGGAAAATGAATTAGGCATAATAGGTTGAATCAGAACGAATAAATAAATGTTATTAGAGATTGTTTAAATAGAATAATAATATCCATTTATTACAGATAATTGACATTTATGGAATATAGTAAATAAGTATATAAGAACAAAATTAAATACCGTGAGGCAGTATAATTTTCATAGTAGGAAATTATAAATCCTTGATTATATGTTTAGAATAAGCATGAATTAGTGGGCCTATCCTAATATTTAGGCCTAGGATAATTGGTTTGGTTTAGAATGGGTTGGGATGCGAGGTTAGTAAAGCTACACAACATAAGTCTACCCTTCATCCAAAGGCTACCAGCGGTTGTGTATATTTACTACTGACGTGAAACATCTCCAACCATAGGACTCATGGGGAGGGGATATGCATTGCAGATAGGTAGGAAAAAATAAACTAAGGGTTCGCCTCGGATTTGAAGTATTAAACGGCCTAGTACTTTTTAGGAAAATGGGGTCTGTTTCATTTTTTATAAGAGGTATTAAGTAACTAGCATAGGCATTTCCTTGACTTACATTAGGTTAGTCTAAACGAGATTTCATCTATGGGAGGTCGGCGGGAGATGTCAGTAATGTTGTTGGACCGATATATAGTAGTAGGGTCGGCATATAGGCTATGACCACCAGCAGTCCTAAGCAGTTGTTAGCAATGACTCGGGTTATGTGATGGATTTGGCTTCCTACTAGTGTAGAATCCATATGAGATACACACAGACCTCAAAGTTTAATTAGTTAGTTGTCTATTTGTTGGAGGTGGGTTAGTTAACCCTTGGATGAGTCTTTGAACTGCATTAGTAATACAGCAATTAAATTATAAAGCTGTACATATGGGTCATCGGTCTATGTAGCTAGGACTGATTGACTAACATTTACGTTGCAGAGGGCCCACTTCGAGGTTGAGGTATTAAATAGCAGTTGGGTCTACCTCCTCCCTATTTAAGAAGTATTAAGTGGTCGGGGTTTTCTTTTGGGTAGTACACTGCTTAGATATACATGTATATAGGCATATATATATATAGTTATACCTCGGAGAAGGTTAGAAATATCGTATGCACATATAGGATTGACCCAATTAGCCATAAATAATAGACATAACACTAAAATGGAAATCAATTGGCATAAATTAATATTATGGGTAAAGTGTGAAATTTTCCAATCACCGGAACGTTGTTTTGACCTTCTCCTCATTACAAGCCACGTGATAGATTTAAAGGGACATGCTATTGGTGCAAGACGGGAACTGCACATGATGGAGTCCTCTCTTTCATGCTCGATACTGACAAGGCAATTAGATATCTAATGAATAATATTAATTCCAATGTAGTAGCCTTAGCCGGTATATAAGTCCTATTACATCTTTCTATTCCACTATGAGTCTAAATTGATCGCTCTCTGATATGCTTATGTTTATTACAGGTTACCAAAACCGACGATTCATGCCCTAATGGACTAGGGTTTTGATTTAGCCGAAATTCAGGCCCATTAAGGTGTGGGTTGTTACACTAGTCATCACAGATTCTTGCTAAACTCAATGAGACTATCCATGGGTCCTAATTCCAATGTCTGCAAAAGTTGGATATTTTACCCCCCCCCACCGATTAATGATTTTAATTTAATAAAATTTCTAATTAAATCTTCGGTACTCAAATGCAAAAGATGATACATTCTTCCCTCCTTTGAAAGGATTTCATCCTCCAAATCGTAAAGTATGGAGAATTAAATCTCTAACCCTTATGAGTTTTACCCAAACAATTTTTTGAAAATAAAGCAACACACAATTTAATGGGTATCATATCCTAACAACCAATCAAGCAAACATGTAGAAACAAAACAACAAAGTTAACAAAAAGCAATTTTTGAAAATTTAAATGTAGGAATATCGGTGAAAAGCTCAAGATGAGAAGCTTAAATCCTCTCCTCCGGTTCCTATGTGTAATCACTACGATCATTGCCTCATTCAACACGAAGTACATTGACCACCCTGTGTTAAGTTGCCATGTATCTTTATCAACTATACGGATAGGCCTACGTGGTCTTACAACACCTGGCTCAACATCTATCTCCACCAACTAGCTGGGCTCAATAATGACTCATGAATCATGCACACAATTTCACAGACGCGAAACATAAAACACATTATGCACCTTAGAAATCTTCTCGAGAAGATCAACCCGATAAGTTAAAGTACCAACCCTCTTAATAATGGAAAAAGGTCCAACAAATCTTGGTGCGAAATTTCCTGAACCGCTAAACCTCATAACATGCCTCAATGGAGATGCTTTCACAAAAACCATATCTCCAACAAAAAACTCCAAGTCTGAACACTTCGAATCAGCATACTCTTCTGACGGTCTTGAGCTGCCTTATCATCTTCCTAATCAGAACCACCTTCTCTGTAGTCTCGCAGATCATACCGGGACCAAGTATCAATCTATTAGTCGTCTCTGACCAACACGACGGTGACTTGCATGGTCGCCCGTACAAAGCCTCATGAGATGCCATGCCAATACTCGCCTGATAACTATTATTATAAGTAAACTCTCCAATGGAAAATGGTCTTCCCACGAACCCCAAAGTCAAGAATACAAGCTCTCAATAAATCCTCAAGCACTTGGTTCACCCTCTTGGTTTGTTCATCTGTTTGTGGGTGATACACAGTACTCAAGCTCAACTCTATGCCAAAAGCATCCTACAAACTCTACAAAAACTGGCGAGTTAAATGGCGGATCATGAGCACTAACAATGCTAATCGGAATCTCATGGAGTCTAACAACCTCCCTCACATACAAAGTGGCTAAGGTTAAAGTTGTCCTCGAAAAACGCTTTGGAATGAAATAAGTGCTCTTCGTCAATCGGCCAACCATAACCCAAATGCTCATATTTCCCCACCTACTCTGAGGAAAGCCATCAATGAAGTCCATGGACCATGGAAATATGCTCCCACTTCCAAAGAGGAACCTTTAATGGAAGTAATAATCCACTGGGCTTCTTCAACTCTGCCTTGACTCACTGACAAGTCAAGCAATTCGCAACAAACTCAGAAACATGGTGCTTCATCTTCTTCCAATAAAATATACGCTGGATATCTTTATACTTCTAATCGCCACCAGGATGAATAGTCATCCTGGAACGGTGATACTCCCTAAGCATATCATCATAAGCCCATCTACATCTAGAACAAACAAGCGACCATCATGTCAAAGCCATCCTTTCCGATCAATAAAATAACAATCTAAAACACTAAATTTGCTCCACTCTCAAGCTGCTGAAAATCCTCATGAACTCCACATCACATCTCTGACAAGAACCGATATGATCAATGAGAGTAGGTCTCACTTGTGTATGGAAGCATTATAAAGTTTTAGCAACTTATATTATATAAGATAAATGACAAAGTATTAGTAGATCGCATACCTCCAAGGTCGCTAATAACCCATGTACAATATCATAAGGAGGCTGGAAATTAAATTCAACAATGTACTGTAATCTCTGACACTCAATGAATAAAGAGTCCAACGCGGCATGCTTTCTACTAAGGGCATCTACAACCACATTCCACTTGCTCGAGGTATAAGATATGTCAAATTCATAAGAAGAAAGAAATTCCAACCACCGCTGCTACTTCAAATTTAGATCCTTTTAGGAAAAGAGATATTTCAACGACTTATGGTCGGTGTAAAGCCCAAATCTCTTACCTAAAAGATAATGCCTACAAGTATTAAATGCCAAAACAATCATCCCAAGGTCTAAGTCATGGCCGGGTAATTCCTCTCATTTGGTTTGAGTTGCTTTCCAACATAAGCTATAACCCTCCTCCTACATCAAGACCGCTCCAAGTCCAAATCCACATGCATCTGAATAAACTGTGAATGACCTAGAACTTTTAGGAATGATAAGAACAAGTGCAGAGGTAAGCAACCTCTTCAACTCAACAAAAGAATGCTCGCACTTAAAGTCCCAAACAAAGGGTTTCCCTTTCTTGTCAAACATGTCAATGGTGTTGCTATCCTCGAAAAGTCCCGAATAAACTTCCAGTAATACTTGACTAACCCAAGAAAGTACGAATCTCTATAATTGTCCTAGGTACCTACCAATCCTGAATCGACGCCACCTTGCTTGGATCCATGGAGATTCCCTGCCCAGACGCAATATGGCCTAAGAAACGAACCTCCCACTGCCTAAAGTGGCACTTCGTAAACTTAGCCTTTAATTGATGTCATCTCAAAACCTCCAAAACAATCTCTATATGTAATCGGTGCTCCTCCTCATCACAAGAATAAACAAGAATGTCATCTATAAACACCACTGCAAATTTATTTATCTGATTCTGAAATACATGGCTTGTGAGATCGACAAAATAAGCAGTGCATTGGTTAACCCAAAGGGCATAACCAATCACTCAAAAGGTCCATTTGGAGTCCTAAATGTCATCTTCTCTATACTATCGAAAGCAACCCTAAGCTGATGGAAACCTATAGTTAGCTCCAGCTATGAAAATATATGTGTCCTCCAAGTTGATCGAACAAATCATCAATATATGGTAAAGGATACTTGTTCTTTCTGGTCAGCTATTTTAACTATCTATAATCAACAAATAGTTTTAGGTGTCCATCGGCCTTGGTTGCAAAGACCACGGGCGCTCCCTACTCAGAAACACTCCACTAAATAAAACCACTCTACAACAAATCAAAAACCTAAACCTCAAGCTCACGGCGGTCCATAGGCACCATCCGCCTAATAGGTAATACAACGGCACTGGCATCCCTCACTAAGCCTGTACGAAATTTTATCTCGTGGTGTGGGGGTAAACCAATAACCTCGCCAAAAACATCAGCAAAGCTAGAAACAATAGGAACAGTGGCTAACTCCCTAAGTGAAATATCCGTTGAGCATAAATAGCTAATCATAAAGTAGCCTCGGACCTGCACAATATGTCAAGACAATTCCCTTCTCTATCTCTCATATGAACCACTCTCCCATCATTATCAAGAACAACACCATGCCCCGACATCCAATTCATACCCAATATCTAATCATAACTAGAAAACCTAAGTGCAAAAGCATCAAAAGAAAATCGAAAATGGTGATATGTAAATGGGAACCCCTTCCGATCATAGAAAGAGATGTCGATCCCCCAACAGGATTAGACACCACAAGAGGCTCATATATAATATCCAGCAAAATATGTAATTTAGCAAATAAGGAATTGGAAATAAAAGTATGAGAAGCCCCAGTATATAAAAGAACCCGCATAGCCAAGTCATGAATAAAAATCATACCTTCTAATACGACATTCTTTCTCTTCTGCTGAGCTGTAGACTTACTAGAACTCGAAACAGTTGAAATAGCATAAGCTTCGCTACTTTTCCATCCTAAGGAATCGACGAACACCTCGACCTAATATGACAGAACTAATGACAAACGAAGCACTTCTTTTGTGACATATCTGTTCCATAGGGCCTTCAAAATCAATGATTTAATATCTAAATGAATCGCATAATTATTTACACGTCTAAGATATGAGAATTATTACCTTTCATACCACAACAGCCACAAGAAGACCCCTCCTTCCTTGGCCCATTTGGATTGGGCTTCTCAATGAGACCCTTCTTCTTCGGAAAGAACTTCTTCTTGCATCCTACCTTTTCCACAACCTATGGAGCTCCTTGCGTACTCTTATGCAGAAGAGCTATCTCCAGAAGACTCTCATAAGTGGCCCCCATCGGGATATGAGTAAGGGCAAAATCTCTAAGTGGTAGACTGAGTCCTCTAGAAAACTTCTCTGCCTTCTTCTCGGGGGTGTCGATCAAGTCAGCCCCACACTTAGCCAAAGTGTTGAACTGGCTAATATACTCCCTAATGGTCATGTCACCCAGTTGTAAGTGAATGAAGCACTCAAACTATACACCTCTCGCAGCTGATGAAATAACTTGGGCCTCCAAACGATGCCTGAAATCAGCCGAAGTCATAACCTACTCATTTACTTCCCCGACAATAATGTCCCACCAAGCCAAGTTCTTTCCCATAATATGCTTGGAGGCAACCCTCCTTCTAAGAACAACATCTAAGCCCATGTTGGTGATAGCCCTCTCTGTTGTGTGCAACCAGACTTGAGTCTCTACAAATGTCTTAGTGCCATGATAAGGACTCTCACCCATTCTAAGAAAGTCACAGCATAACTTTCGGAAATCCAAAGCTGGTTGTGCTAGTAAAACAAGTGCCTTGGGGGCTACACCGCCATTTCCAGTCGTAGGTGCTGGAATGCCCACTGGAGCTGGGGCATCTCGTGTGGTAGCTAAGAACTCTCTGAACCAGTTAGTCATATTTGCCCTCCTAGCTGCTGCTTGTGTACCTCTTTTGCTCATAATGCTTAACTTGAAATGGAGATACTTTAGTAACTTGCAATAGAAGTAAACCAAAGTGCATAAAGTTTGAGATGTAAGCAATATTATTCTAATAACAAATACAAGTACTTTCTCTCACGCTCACATTTATATAACCACAAATGGTTAGATTAGTCCTAAGTTTAGAACCTAGGCTCAGATACTAAATGTAGCGACCCACTTTGTGGCAACCCAAAAAAAGTTCGTCACTGAATGACAGTGACCAACTCAAGTTCCAAAAAAACATATTGCATATGGTTAAATTAAAATTTATTATTAATCTAAGTTAATTAAACTATGGTATACGACAATACCTCACATGGAATGACAATATATAATATGCAAAAGTTCGGGACTAGAACATGATATATGTATGAGACATAGTAGATGCAGAAGCAACTGATAGAATTAGCAATAGTCATAGTACATCGATTCCATACATACGGGTACCGAACATAACATCTAAATAATACATGTCCCCTGAATATAAACATGGGTATGTTTTGTACTACAAAATATACATCTAAGTGTATAACAAAATATACATCTAAGTGTATAACAAAATATCACCATCCAACTCTGTTCCATAATAATGTGATCCTTAGCTATCCCCAAAAGCTACCCGCCTCTCAGCCTACTCAATCGAGTACCCTAGAGTTGTAAAATAAACTGAGACTAAATGCAGGTCAGACTTAAAGCCTAATGTGAGGGAAAATAAACTCAAAATACTATATATGAAACCAATATATGCATAAGTGACCAGTAAGAATAAGGATATATTACAAATCATATACCTCAACATGTTCTTCACCTGCAACTAACGAGTCAGCATAATTAATATAATGTAACTGGTACGTAATATCATATTATAATAAAGACAACTCAATACACAAATATGAGTGTAGCATAGATATCATAGTATAAGTCTGCAACACAACATTATACGAAAAATAGTGTGTGTAAGAATTTACCCATCATTGCTGATGAGTGACATTCATCGTGATCCAATGATTCTAGTTGAGGTCCAAAATAAATAGAGTCGGTACCTGAAAATACCTTAGGCCTCGAGCCACATCCTAAAAGATGGATGTAATCATCCTCCTCGAAACACACCTAAATTCGAATCTAGAAAAGGCCCATCAGAATTTGACCCATTCCAAAGCAGGTTGTTGGTTGGTAAAAAGAAAATACAAAGAGTTATTTATCTACACATTTAGAATCTCACAGTGGAAGGATATATATAATATCCAAACAGTACCCATTTTATTTAAATCATAAAAACATAACACAATACCATAAATAATCGTCAACTATCCAAAGTATAATATTCCAAAGTTAAAACATCGTTTAATAGGTACATCAGAAATAAAGGAAATAACATAGGTAGATAAATTGTAACTGCCACTGGTCTGCATCTTCGCCACTACCTCCAAACATTTGCATCAGCATCTCTAACCTACGTTGTAATGAGGAGGGAGTCACAATGTCTGATAAATAAAATCTCGAGCCTTTCTAGAATAGTACTTAGGCAGTATAATTTAAATAAGAACGTATCTTAATCATATTATAAGTTTTCAGACATAATCCATAAGGCCTTTCCAGTCCATTATTCTTTCAACCTAAAAAACCTATATTTATCATCAATAATGTATTAACAATGTAAGAGATAGTACCCAAGCCACTTAATACAATTTTAATGGAAACTAGGCAGACTCTGACCATTTAATTCCTCATTTAAGACAGGTCCCCACCATTTACTACCTATCCCAAGGCGGACTCCTCTCGATACTATCTAGCTGACATTGTATGGAATCTCTTCAGGCCACTTACTACTTCAAATTTCAAATTTGAAGCAGACCCTCTCCAAGATATTTTCTACCATGCCCAACCATTTACCCTGACCATTTAATACTTCTATTATAGGGAAGAGGAGGGCCCTTAACCAGCCACTTCCTACCTTCAATCCCCAAAGAAGGTCCTTCATATTATGACCTGTAACCCAACCGTGATGTCTCACATTAGTCTGACTATTCGTAGGTACTGGTAGCCAGATTAACTGGGTAGGTTTTTCCTACAAAATTGGGACTAACCTCACATCCCTCATGGTTACTTATTATAGACAATGTCTTACATCAGCCCCAAAGTCACACTATTGGTAGCCAGATTAGCTGGGCAGACTTCTGTGTGCTTTTGACTGATCTTGCATCCCTATAACTTAGTCATAATGTAAAACACTCTCTTCATATATTATCCCACATCTCATTGCATTACAAATCAAGGCCTAATAAGAAAAACTCTTACTTCGCTTTTACAATTAATTACTTCCATAAGGAGGATTTAATGATAATTAATATTATATTAACTATGTAATTAATACAGTATAATTTTATGTTATTTATGCTAATATATATATAACACACACAACACGTCTAAAATAAGCGTGCGAAGATTGTGCCCTAAACTAACGTTTAAATGTCAAAACTTCAAATTCGTACAAGTTCAATTCCATATCAACACATATTCCATATATCGATATTCATAATTAAATCAACAGACTTGTGTAAAATAGAATCCACAGCCAACTTATTTTGTAGTAAAATAGCAGAATCAATCATTAATAGAAACTTACAATTCAAATATTTTTACGCTCTATTCAACTTCTTTGTATAAAATTGAAAAAGCGAATTTCTATTTAAATTGTGGAAATAAACGGTGTAAACTAAGAGTAAAAGAATCTGTACCTTACACACTGTTTTCAATTTATTCTTTTCAAAACCCTTAATCAGATCCAAAGAAAAAGATAAGAAGTGGAATATAATGTAAAACATTAAATTGCAATACTTACACAATTCCATTATATTTAATATAGAATAATTGAGATTCGAATCTAAAAATTGATATTTCGCTTTCGGGGAATTTTGGGGTTTCAATGTGATGTTTGCATAAATAAAATTCCCCAAAGGAATATATCAGATCCAAGTTATACTATATAATTACTAAAATAGGAAAAACTAAGATTTCCACTCACAAAAATGTCCTTAGTTCTTCCTCTTGGATTTTTTTATACCTGCATAAATCTATTCCAGATATCTTTCTTTAGAAATATATAAAAAGTATATAGATTAGATTCATAATTTCAGGGATCAGAGGAGAATAGAATTAAAAAATGAATATTAAAATCTAAAATTCCTTACTTGAAACCCTAGAGAATTTCTGAATCTTGAAGAAGAAAGAAACGGAGAGAGCTTCGCTTAGTTCCCAAAATAATTTGTGAATAAAAGCGAGGAGGCTAGGCTCTTATTTATAGTGGTTAGAAAGCACCAGAATCATCGGATTTAAATCAGTTTAAGCACCAGAATCATCGGATTTAAATCAGTTTAAAATAATAAAAATCCAGACGTTCAAATGGAAAAAACCCTAGCCGCAACTAACACTCACTGATCAGTCGGTCTACCCTAGGCGGTCGACCGGTTCATTTATTTTTGGAACCGTTTATTTTTTTCCATTGTGAATTTATTTAATTCCACGTTAACGTTAGTTTTAATGTTTACTTAACCCCAAGTTTACTTTTTGAATTTCAAATTTAAGAATTATTTATTTATTTGAATTTGAATTCCATCTAAATTATTTTGGATCCGAAAACTTTAAACACCCATCACTTATTCGTTTGGGCTCCGATTTCAAAACATTTTATATGGAAATTGATCGGAAAACTGCCACGAACGCAACGGCATAACTTCCTTGGTCAAACTCTGAATTTTACAAAAATTGCATTTTTAGCCTTGTTATTAATTTATTACTTAATTCCTTTCTTATTACTTAATTTCTTATTAATTTTAATGAGGTGTCATGATGTGACTCGTGTAGATCTCACTGTACCCTCTTAAAAGAGCTTAGGTGATTCACGATCTACTCTATTTACTTGAGACTCACATGGACTTCATAGTACCCGTTGAAACGAGCCTTGGTGATGTACGACCCACTTGTAGATGACTGTTATCATCTCCCTCTTCCTAGTCATCATGGATTCTTGATAAACCCACGTTACATCTCTAAAAAAAGAGAACGACGAGTGTATCCCATACAATCGCCATGGAAGTCACAATGGAACCCTGAGGTCGTATCACATCGCATAGTTCACACGTGTATCACTAATGATCACGATACTACATCATCATCTCATTATTGGAACACTGCAATAAGGCACGGCTACATCATCATCACGTGTCCCTCAAAATCGCTTAGGAGAAACTGGTTTCGATCTGGAGCAAAATACTGGATCTGGGCTTAATTACCCGATCAAGCAACAACCGGTCGACTGGTTGGCCTGTATCGGTCAACTAATGGCTGACAAATTTAGGTAACTGAGCCTAGATTTAGAGCATTGACGCTGGTTTGTGTGCCATATCCACATCTCCACCTCCCTCAGGCCACTTGTTGCCTCCATCATATATTTCCCTCATTGCATGGTTGATGTTGGGTGTCGTTTGCTCGAGTAATGGGTATGATTTCATAAAGTGTTTTATTTTAGCCCACGTCGCCATTACTCCATTTTTCATTCGTTTAGCCACCAAGTCGCGATTTTGCACTTCCGACGATTCGATACACTTCACTACACCACCCCGGCCCATGCTTAATGTGCATGAGTGCATCAAGTTGCACTATACACACATGCACACTCTTACACATACATTTCATGTTCAGTTTGTACATTTCTTCAAAATACTTAGTTCTTTTCTACAAACTCTTTCATATCTTTATTTTTACCTTCATGAACATCTCATATATACATAATGACTCATTTTTGTCTTTCCATTTCATTTATTAAGTATAAAAACATTTATATTTACTATTAACTACACACAACAATTTATTAAAACAAGCAATCTAAAATAACAACCAACAACGACAATTCATACCACTTAACAATCAAGTATTACACTACTTAAGCAACCAATCTACCATTTCAAAGCAATTTATTTATCATCCAATTAATTTATATCTTCATTCTTAAATTCAAGTCTTTTTATTTAAAATTTACAACTTCCACAATTCATGTTGTATAGTTCCCAAATAAGTTTTATAAATCATATATCCACTCATTCATCATTTCATAACTTCACATTAATTTATTCCTTTATTTAGTTAGCAATTTGGGTCATGAGTGCTTACTAACTTTCTTAATTCACTAGCACCACTCTTTAAGTTAGTTCTTTTGGTTATAAATCAAGTTTAGTATACCTATACTGTAACAACCTGCATTTTCCGACACAAATTATGCCAAGAAATACGAGCAGTTGGATTTCAAAACATTACAGAGCATAAGTATAAGGGCGGAGTTCTAAGACATTCTACAATTTTAGATCTCACAGTAGAAGGAATTAAAATATAAGTATACAAAATAGACATCTCAGAAAACATTTTCCAAAATACTTGTTTTACATATACACCATTCTCAAAGTACAAAATAAGCCTTACGGAATACAATAGATGCCTGCTAAAGAAATAATGAATAATACGAGAACTCCAACGTGAAGCTCCTTTCTCCACGCACTATGTCCAATCATATACTAATCTATCATCTTGTGTGTAGAAAATGGAAAGAATGGGTGGGTTAGAAAAACAATCTAGTAAACGAGAACAAAACTGATAAGATGATTAAGTGCAACTGACTTTAAATCTACTCTAAGTGATATAGAGTGTAATCTAGTGGTCGTGAACTCCAAGGTCCAATACCTAAGGATTCTTGTCTAACTCAATGAGTCGAACCTATTGATCGAACCTCACACTAATGATTGGCCAAATCGAGAACTACTTTCCCATCATACCTACCATCACATTACACCTGAAGAGGGAGAACAAAGTAATGCAAACTCGCAACTAAATCATCGTATGCACCCATGCTCATCTCTCGATCGTAGTGGCAAAATGCCTCTTATCGTACAACTATGGTGTCCACCACATGTGAACTCCCGTTAGTACTGGGCCCAACTTACTTTACTTGATACCTATAGCCACTTACTGTAGTACGCCGACCTCCACCCATACCACGTTCCATAATAGTGCACAAGAAAACATGCAGTACCTAGATCTCCCATTAATACCGGACTCTCTCAGACAGTGTTCCCGCCAGTTCTGTACCCACCCATACGTAACACTTCTGAGCCTATTCCGAAATAAATCGCCTCAACCAATTCTATAATGCAAACTAAAATTTGCCCTAATCCAATACCAACTAATGTGAAGTAAATTCGCTCATATCCAATACCAACTATTGCGAAGTGAAATTCGCCCCAATCCAATACCACTATTGCAAAGAGAAATTCGCCCCAATCACCTCTAGCCTAAGCTCTTGATCTTGAGAAATTGGCCTCCAAATGATAGCTCCTTCCCTCGATCGCCTTAGTTCCACATGGTTGCTTGCTCTTGCCTCTTAGATTGATTAGGGTTTGATTTTTATTTTTGGGTTTTAAGAAAATTAGGGTTTTGAAGACAATTCTGAATCATCCCGTGTAACAGAGAATGTTTGCTTCTTTTTGTACTTGTCCATTTTGCTAATTAATCTTCAGGACAGTCTTCTTCATGTGACCCTTCTTATGACATTCATAACATTCGAGATTCGAAACTGGCAGTTTACTAGAATTGTCTCTCCTGTTGTTTCCAAACTTCTTGTTCTTTCTAAATTTTTAAAAAAAATTGAAATTCTTTGCAATCAATGCCATGTCATCTTCATCTGAATCCGAATCTTCTTGTTCAGCTTTGAAGGCAATATTCTTTTTATCTTGGGCTTGATCTCGTTTTGCCTGCAAATTAACTTCGTATGACATGATATTTTCAATTAACTCTTCAGGTTTGATGGTAGAAATGTCATTAGCTTCTTAAATAGCTAAGACTTTTCGTTCACATTCATCCATTAAAGAGTTTAGAATTTTTGAGACAATATCAAAATCTGAAAAAATTTCTCCTATTGCTAATAGTGAATAATGTATCTCTTGGAATCTAGAATACATGTCATTTATAGTTTCATCTGTTTGCATTCTGAAATTTTGGAACTGATTTTTGAGCATAGAAATCTTGCTTTGCTTAACTTTGTTAGTTCCTTCATGTCTGACTTTAAGAGTTCTCCAAATTTCATAAGCAGTTGTACACATGTTAACTCTATTAAATTCATTTTTATCCAAGGCACAAAATAACATATTCATGGCTTTTGCATTCGATGTAGCATCTAACTTTTGTGTATTTGACCATTCTGCAAATGGTGTAGTAGGTATAGTGTATTCACTTTGAGTAATATTCCAAGTATCATAACCATTTGCTTATATAAAGATTCTCATTCAAGTTGACCATTAATTATAATTCAAACCGTTAATAGTGGTGGTCATGTAGTGGATTAACCTTCAACAAAACTTGTGTTAGTGTTATTTTCCATATTAACTAAATATGGAATATAATCTAAGTTATCTACTAGTGCTGAATATGAATATAAAAAGTAAATAGTAAAGTAAATGACACCAGGGATTTTTATACTGGTTCGAACTCCCGTTCTATGTACAATCCCAGACTCATTCTGGAATTTAACTATCAAACCTCTTTTAACCCGGAGGAATAGGTATTACACCGCCTGAGCAACCGAACAGGACTTCTACCGCCTAGACAACTGAACAGGACTTCTACTGCCTGAGCAACCGAACAAGACTTCAATAATACAGAGAATTTTCTTGATTGATTGTGCTCTTTTGATAGCACGGATAAGTCTTTAGAGTACACCCTTCCTATAATCTTCTCCTTTGTGGTATATAGTGTAGTTCGTGAAGATTGGAAGTTAATTTAATCACAAATGAATTTGTGCTTGAATATGCAAGTGATTAGAACGAGATTTGAAAGCAAACGGCAGAATATTTTAGACAATAAGTATATGAGAATAGAATCATAAATTAAGTGATTAAAACAACTGAAATGAAGGCTATATATAGAGTTTAAGTGGTGCAATTCTTCATGAAGAGTTACGGTCAGAAGATATAGAAACAACTCTTGAATCAAGGGTTGTTTCTGTTTGTTGAATGGAAGCGACCGTTCAGAAAATAGCCATTATGCATTTTCAGTCGACCGAGGAAAAGATTTCAGTCTACTGAATATTCAAAAAAATTCGAATTAAAAGTTTTATATTGAAAAGACCCATAATTCAATCGACTGAATAAGGTGGTTCAATCGACTGAACCTTCAAGTGCACTGTGCATGTGTACAGGTATTCAGTTGACTGAACCTCCTGATTCAGTCGGCTGAATTCTCTATTTCTGCCATATTAAAGGTTCTTTTGAAACATTTTGTCAATGGAACTTGAAATAAATGAAGTTCTTTATGTGTATATGATTTGAAAATAATTTTAAATACTTGTGTGTGTGCATATACCATCTAGGAGAGATTTTAACAATAATCAACTACTAGACTAAACTATAGACGAACCATTAATAATTTTGAAACTTCTCTCTGAATTCTTGGTCTGCAATCTATTATCAAGTAGAATAGCATCTTCTCCTGAAAATATGGTTAGTTCACATAATATTTACTTATATAGTTGTCATGATCAAAACATCAAAATACAAGGTTCTAACATTCGATACTCAAATGGGCGTGTTGTCATAAGCAGGAGGTTGCCGCTTATCTATATTATATTTTAGAGTTTATTACCATACCATTGTATGGCATTGTAGAGCTATTATCAATGCTTATGACTTTTATTAGGGACAGATTTCTTTTGAGTTTATTTTGATGATATATAAACTCTACTCCATTTGTTTTGTATGACTGTTGTGAATTGTATGCACTTTGTTATATAATTTAGGTCATTTGGTTATACTTATATGTCTCGCCAATTTTATATCTATGTGATTATTATAATTTATTCAATGCGCTGGGAGATATATGGCAGGTTTTCTTGGAGCTTAGTTATTTCACCATTGACTACCACTCTGTATCGGCCAAGTGTCATTCCAACTCACTATTATGGTATATTGGGTACTAAAGGAGTAGGGCGGTCATCACATAATCTAATTAAGTATACACCCATAAGTGACAATGTCTGTCACAATCCAAATTTCAGCGTTCGAAAATCGACACCCGTACTTCACTTGTACTCGAGTGCCGCAGATCCAATCGTTGAAATTCGACTCGTGCCGGAGCTTATAACACAGTAAGTATAACAACACGGCGGAAGAAAGAAAGAAATGATATCATATACAACTCCAATGAATACAATATCCAGAATGATATACAACAATGACATCAATAATACACAACAATATCAGAGGTATGATACAATGCTACAGCGGAAATAACAACAATGGAAGAGATCACCTGTAACAACCCGGATATTCATAGCAATTAATGATCGTCACTAGGTGATTAAATCGTTCGCCAAATTTTATTGGAATTTTATCAAGTTAAAATTCTTTTGAAAAATCGTTCGACCCGTTCCCTTTCTTATTTTGTTCGACCTGATTTCCCCCCTTCTCGATTCATTCTTCATTTTGATTGCAGACCCTTTCCCCTTTTAAGCCGGCCCATTTTATTCTCTAGCCCGTTCCTTTATTTTTCTCTGAGAATAGAAAAAAATGGGCTGATTTTGGCCATGGTGACTTGAGATGATCGAGTCGCTGTCATTATTGTTGGCACTGACTTCATCATGTTGGTATTCTTTTATCTGGTGGTTTTTGACCCTATGTACTTCGGCCTCTGGTCATTTGACTTTAGTTGCTTTTGCCTTGAGCATTTCACTGTGGTTTTGGCTCTTGATACTTCATATATATATATATATATATCTACTTTTAAGTATGTATATATGTGACTGTTTCATGGTTCTCTGTCTATTTGACAGTTTTGTATACTTGCTTGATCTCTGACTTTACCACTGATGTTTACTGGTCATTCATATGTGCATTTGTATGTTGTCGCTGTAGTCTTGTACACATTGAGTTGGTTTGTAATTTGATATCACTAATCCTTGTATGCTCGGCCAGGCTTGAGTTTTGCATTGCTTCATCACTGATGCTTAGATGCTTTTGATTTCATTTGTGCATTTTGTAGTCACTTGGGCTTGCTCTGTAGCTTGCTTTGACATTTGTATTTAGTTGTCATGCAGTTTCTTCTTGGCTTTGACATTTCTGAGTCTTTGCCTTTGAAGTTATTTAGTGGTCTTTACTTTAGTTCATTGTCATCTGAACCGTTGCCACTGTCTTCCATGTAGTTGCACTCCACTCCATGTTTGAATTCCTTACTGTCCAATTATGTTTTTGCATACCTTGTAGTTGTTAAACTGGTCTGCATATGTACTTGAGTTCTGCATGTTCATTTGTCCTCAGTGGAAAGTCTGATACATATCGTAGTTTCATTCATGTAGCTTTCTGCATATACTTGCTTCTTGGTTGCATTGTAGCTTGCATGTTTCTGGTGCATTCACCGTTTTACTATGGTCATATGTATGTGTTCACTTGATCATGTATTTATTGCCAGTTTCTTTTGAACTAACTCATGTAGATAGTGATCCCTATGTACATTTAACTGTTATCACTCGAGTTTGTTCATGTTGTCATTCTTTGGTCTTTGCCTTCACCTGTGTTCATTTCAGTTGAACTGCATTTGGTTTTGTTTCATGATGTACTCGAATTTGTCTTTATTGTTGTACATGCTTGAACTGTTGATGACTTCTTAGTTCATCTGGACATTTTGGTCCCTGTCTGCATTGCATACATGCAATTGCATTTGTTGTAGATATTGATGTTGTTTGAAACTGTTACATATCTACTTGTTTGTAGCTGCTGCACTGCTGTTCAATTGTCTGGTTAGTTGCATTCATTCCAGTAGTCATTTGAAGTTGCATTCATCCTAGTGTACATTGATGCTTGTTTTTGAACTTGAGTAGTCTGGTTGCAGTTGACCATCATGTAGGCTGTTCTGATTTGGTAGCATTGCATTTGCTTTTGATCATTTCCATATTGGTTCATTTGGGCATATGTAATTATTGGGTTGCTTTGTGTTCCCTTGGCATTCAATGTTGTCCAGTCTATTATACCTTTTGACATTGTCTATACATGTTGCTTGGTGCGTTCGTTTGCACTATTTTGTATCACTAATTCATTTAATACAGTGTTGTTCATGCTTTTTCAATTGAACTATTTTAAAAGCTTATCTTGATGATTTTTATTGCTAATCGCCGTTTCGGCAATTCTGTTCTTTTCTAAATCATCTTCATTTAGAAATCTTTTCATCTATCTCGTTGATATTTTTGAATCTGCTGATTTGTAATTTAACATAGATACGTGTTATATTATCGTTATCCAATTTCTTATTAAAGAATTGGATATACTTGATTTCTGTGACTGTCGTCTATTTGATATTTGATTATTATTGCTTTTGTGCATTAATAACTGAGTTTGAATTAGACTGATCCGTGTATTATTTTCTTTTGAATTTAATACTCGGGTCAGACCCGAGTTATTTCAGGTTGTAGATTTCCTGCTTTGAGATGCTGTTAGAGCTACGAAGACTTTTCATATCTTTTGAAGTGGATTTCTTCTATTTTTTTATAGTAGTCAATGTAGTCGTTGTAGGATGATATGTACTCATGTATATTAGTCGATAATGTACTTGTTCATATAACTTCCAGAGTCGACTGTTGTAGTTGTATCATATATATTGTGTCAAATGTATTGTAACTGACATCAGTTATTATATATATGAGACTCTTTGTTCTATCTGTGTTCCGCACTTATATTATCTGTGTTATTTTTATATTTATTGTCCTAAACTAATATAGCCACTGTGTGGTAGCTTTGAGTTTGTATCGGTATGTCAGATTTCCTCCTTAAAATAGAAATGCATGTTATACTATCTGACATTTCGGTGCTCGCACAAAGCAATTACACGGATGGTCGCTCCTCAACAGCCTTATTCTTCGTGCTAGTTGACAGCATTACACCGTAGTGTTCTTGGCTAGCGCGGGTATAGAGGTGGGGCGTTACAGCTTGGTATCAGAGCCTGGGGTTTAGGACAATTATAAAACATAACTTAGATGGAGTATGTGTTACAACTATTTGTCGATGTTTTATCTCTCATCTTTGCCTATGTTTGATTTTGATTTCGTGAAAGTATTTTTGGCTTCTGCCTCCGTTTGCTTTACGAACTCAAGTTGGGTTTTTGATGATGGGGATTTTGTTCTTGTGTTTTCGGCTTTGAATTGATTTAGCCGATGTTGATTTTGTTCGAATCTCAGCAATTTTGAACTTGATATTTTGTGTTTTCCTCGGTTTGATTTCCATTCGACTTCGGTCACTTTGTTTTTGTGAAATTGCTAATTTCTTGATTTCCAAGACTCTGATTTTGTTTGCCGCTGGATTCTTTGATGATAATGATTGATTCATTTTGTACTCGACTGCGGCCATTAATTGTTGACTTCGACATTGACTTGATTTTATTTTGTTGAAGTCATTTCTGCATTTATGCTTGTTGTGCTTCGTTTTTCCAAGTGTTAATCGATTCTTCTTTTCCAATTGGTTGTTATCACTTTTGTCGACTTCGATAACTTCTATTTCGGGAATTTTTGGGTATTTCTACTTTGATGAAATTGGAATCGAATTCTTTGGATTTTATTCACGTCTTCGAATGTGAATTTTAGTGAATTGATTTGTTTTCAAATTTAATCGATTCTTGATTAGTTCCCCGAATTGTTGCTATCATTTATTAGCAACTTTGATGACATTTTCTTCGGGATTTTTGTGAACATACCTTTTGATGGATTCAGTATCGATCTCTTTGGATTCTATTCACATCTTCGTATGTGAATTCTTGTGATTGATTGTTTCTACAATCATTTTTGTGATTTGTCACTTTAAAAATATAAAGGTTTTCTATACTAGTAGTAAATATCAAAATCTTTTTCTCCAAACAATTTCAAAACTATTTTACTACAAAGCTCTTTTTCTTAAACCGTTTTCCAATCTATTAGTATATACAAGCCTTTATTTCACTCGTATGAGAAATTGAATTAAACGGCCTAGTAAAACAAGTGGTATGAAACGCTTGCGTTTACTTCGTCGGTTAACTCCTGGACTTGTTCGATTGAACCTTTTGTGACAATTTTCTAGTGTAGATTTACAGTTTGTTCGTAAATATTTAAGTTAAGCAAGTGGTTATGGGACATGAAGCTAAACTTTTATATTTACTAGCTTAGTGTAATTGACACTTCTTGTTGATCATGACGATCATTTTATGATTTAGACTAGCCATTGTGCGATGTCTCTTTGTTTGCAAGGTTAGACTAGGCCTCATCGGTGTGATTCCGTCTCACACATATCTCTTGGGCTTTGAGGATTGTCTAGACACCATTTGTGTGATTCCACTCACACATACCTTTTTGCTTTTTGGTTAGACTAGGCCTCATCGGTGTGATTCCGTCTCACACATATCTCTTGGGCTTTGAGGATTGTCTAGACACCATTTGTGTGATTCCACTCACACATACATTTTTGCTTTTTGGTTAGACTAGGCCTCATCAGTGTGATTCCGTCTCACACATATCTCTTGGGCTTTGAGGATTGTCTAGACACCATTTGTGTGATTCCACTCACACATACCTTTTTGCTTTTTGGTTAGACTAGGCCTCATCGGTGTGATTCCGTCTCACACATATCTCTTGGGCTTTGAGGATTGTCTAGACACCATTTGTGTGATTCCACTCACACATACCTTTTTGCTTTTTGGTTAGACTAGGCCTCATCGGTGTGATTCCGTCTCACACATATCTCTTGGGCTTTGAGGATTGTCTAGACACCATTTGTGTGATTCCACTCACACATACCTTTTTGCTTTTTGGTTAGACTAGGCCTCATCGGTGTGATTCCGTCTCACACATATCTCTTGGGCGTTGAGGATTGTCTAGACACCATTTGTGTGATTCCACTCACACATACCTTTTTGCTTTTTGGTTAGACTAGGCCTCATCGGTGTGATTCCGTCTCACACATATCTCTTGGGCTTTGAGGATTGTCTAGACACCACTTGTGTGATTCCACTCACACATACCTTTTTGCTTTTTGGTTAGCCTAGACCTCAATATGTGTGATTCTGACTCACACATATGGGATAGCTCCCCATGGTCTTCGGACCGTCATGTGATAGGCCTCTTTCTCTTTTTATGATTTCTGGATTTCTTGTTTTGATTTCTGGATTTTTATGTCATTGACTTGTTATGAGTACAAGTTTAGGGTATGATACCCTATTTTATCTTTGAAAATATTCATGTGATACCGGTCGGTGAGTTTTCATGCTCCCATTTTGTGATAGGCCTTCTCCCCCTCTTTGTGATTTCTGGATTTCTTGTGATGATTTCTAGAATTTGTGTTTTCTGGATTTCTTGTGATGATTTCTAGAATTTGTGCTTCACCAATTTTCGTGATTTTCATTGATATGTTT
Source organism: Allium fistulosum (assembly GCA_030737815.1). NCBI lineage: Eukaryota > Viridiplantae > Streptophyta > Magnoliopsida > Asparagales > Amaryllidaceae > Allium > Allium fistulosum. Next base: position 755,281,195 of record CM060908.1, on the reverse strand, counting down.
TATCAATTTTTGTGCATTGGTGAATTTATGTGTTATTGACTTGTTATGAATACGAGTTTAGGGTATGATATCCCTTTCTATCTTTGAGAAGATTCTTATGACATTTTTGATGAATGAAAATTCATTGGTATTATATTTTGATGCCAGTTATTTTGATGAGATTTTGACGTGTTAACTTCAGTAACCGTCGATTTTGAAATGGATTTACAAGCGGTTCTCCTGCAACACTGATATTGCTAATTTAATCACGTATTTAAATTCGTTATTTTTAAAAGTTGTTTCAAAATATAAATTAAAATTGTTTTCAAAATTCTTACAGTTTGCATTTTCAAAAGAATGAGGAAGCGATTTAAACGTTTCAGCAAAATCGAGGACTATGACCCCTTTCTTTTACTGGTTCGCTTAATTCCGGACTTGCCCGTTTGAGAATGTGAAATGTTATTTTTAAAACACACAATTTCACACTTTCAAGGAAACGATAAAGAGATTTAAACGATTTAGCAAAAGTACGGAGTATGGAACCATACTTTTACTACTTCGGTTAATTTCGGACTCGTTAATTGAATATTTATGACTTCTGATTATCGTTTTTGATAATCAGATGTTTGTGTTTCTGATTATCGTTTTTGATAATCAGATATTTGTGAGATTTGATTATCATTTGTGATAATTGAATATTTGTGATTTCTGATTATCGTTTGAGATAATTAGATATTTGATTTGCCTTCTGATTATCGTTTGAGATAAGTAAATATTTGCAATTTGAAAATTCGATTATCGTTTTTGATGATTGAATATTTGCGATTTTGAGATTTGAGCTTCGTCTTTTTCTCTGGCAATTCAAGTGAGTAATTTGATTTACTCACATTCAATTCGTGCTCAGTATGTGATTTCTGCTATGTTTTCTTTTTCTTTTAATTGCTGGAATTCGATTGTTCTTGATTTTGTTAGTCGATGTTGATTCTTTTGATTTGAAGCAGTCGAACCTTTTGATTTCATATCTAATACTTCCCCTGCTGACATTTGCTTTGCTTATGCATTCGACATTGCCATACTCTTTTGGTTGTTATCTTTTGTCCATTTATTCCTTATGATTGCGAGGACGCAATTTCTTTAAGGAGGGGAGTCTGTAACAACCCAGATATTCATAGCAATTAATGATCGTCACTAGGTGATTAAATCGTTCGCAAAATTTTATTGGAATTTTATCAAGTTAAAATTCTTTTGAAAAATCGTTTGACCCGTTCCCTTTCTTATTTTGTTCGACCTGATTTCCCCCCTTCTCGATTCATTCTTCATTTTGATTGCATACCCTTTCCCCTTTTAAGCCGGCCCATTTTATTCTCTAGCCCGTTCCTTTATTTTTCTCTGAGAATAGAAAAAAATGGCGGCGACGATTCTTTGCAATCGAATTAGGGCTTTGTTCCCTTTGTTCCCGTGAGCGCTCGGCTTTGCTTGTTCGTGCTTGGCTTCTTCTTCGCTTGCTCGTTGAGGCTTTCGAGATTAGGGCTTTTCAAAATCAAAGTCGATTGCCTTGCTTTTTAATTGCTGCCGTCGCTTCTATTTGTTCGAGCTCAAGAGGACTTCGGCTCCTTCAATCTGCGACCGCTTCATCAAAAGGTGAGTGATTCTTATTTACTCACATCTATTCGAATTCGTTTGCTTGTTTGTTTTCGTGGTCTTTGGCTTCGATTTGATTTCCTTATTGATGTTGATTTTCGTGGATTTATGTTGATCTCGGCTTCATCTCTGATCGTTTTCTGTTGACTTTGATTTTGTTCTGGCGATTTCCTTTATGTCGACTTCGGCATTGTTCTGATTTTGGCCATGGTGACTTGAGATGATCGAGTCGCTGTCATTATTGTTGGCACTGACTTCATCATGTTGGTATTCTTTTATCTGGTGGTTGTTGACCCTATGTACTTCGACCTCTGGTCATTTGACTTTAGTTGCTTTTGCCTTGAGCATTTCACTGTGGTTTTGGCTCTTGATACTTCATATATATATATATCTACTTTTAAGTATGTATATATGTGACTGTTTCATGGTTCTCTGTCTATTTGACAGTTGTGTATACTTGCATGATCTCTGACTTTACCACTGATGTTTACTGGTCATTCATATGTGCATTTGTATGTTGTCGCTGTAGTCTTGTACACATTGAGTTGGTTTGTAATTTGATATCACTAATCCTTGTATGCTCGGTCAGGCTTGAGTTTTGCATTGCTTCATCACTGATGCTTAGATGCTTTTGATTTCATTTGTGCATTTTGTAGTCACTTGGGCTTGCTCTGTAGCTTGCTTTGACATTTGTATTTAGTTGTCATGCAGTTTCTTCTTGGCTTTGACATTTCTGAGTCTTTGCCTTTGAAGTTATTTAGTGGTCTTTACTTTAGTTCATTGTCATATGAACCGTTGCCACTGTCTTCCATGTAGTTGCACTCCACTCCATGTTTGAATTCCTTACTGTCCAATTATGTTTTTGCATACCTTGTAGTTGTTGAACTGGTCTGCATATGTACTTGAGTTCTGCATGTTCATTTGTCCTCAGTGGAAAGTTTGATACATATCATAGTTTCATTCATGTAGCTTTCTGCATATACTTGCTTCTTGGTTGCATTGTAGCTTGCATGTTTCTGGTGCATTCACCGTTTTACTATGGTCATATGTATGTGTTCACTTGATCATGTATTTATTGCCAGTTTCTTTTGAACTAACTCATGTAGATAGTGATCCCTGTGTACATTTAACTGTTATCACTCGAGTTTGTTCATGTTGTCATTCTTTGGTCTTTGCCTTCACCTGTGTTCATTTCAGTTGAACTGCATTTGGTTCTGTTTCATGATGTACTCGAATTTGTCTTTATTGTTGTACATGCTTGAACTGTTGATGACTTCTTAGTTCATCTGGACATTTTGGTCCCTGTCTGCATTGCATACATGCAACTGCATTTGTTGTAGATATTGATGTTGTTTGAAACTGTTACATATCTACTTGTTTGTAGCTGCTGCACTGCTGTTCAATTGTCTGGTTAGTTGCATTCATTCCAGTAGTCATTTGAAGTTGCATTCATCCCAGTGTACATTGATGCTTGTTTTTTAACTTGAGTAGTCTGGTTGCAGTTGACCATCATGTAGGCTGTTCTGATTTGGTAGCATTGCATTTGCTTTTGATCATTTCCATATTGGTTCATTTGGGCATATGTAATTATTGGGTTGCTTTGTGTTCCCTTGGCATTCAATGTTTTCCAGTCTATTATACCTTTTGACATTGTCTGTACATGTTGCTTGGTGCGTTCGTTTGCACTATTTTGTATCACTGATTCAATTAATACAGTGTTGTTCATGCTTTTTCAATTGAACTATTTTAAAAGCTTGTCTTGATGATTTTTATTGCTAATCGCCGTTTCGACAATTCTGTTCTTTTCTAAATCATCTTCATTTAGAAATCTTTTCATCTATCTCGTTGATATTTTTGAATCTGCTGATTTGTAATTTAACACAGATACGTGTTATATTATCGTTATCCAATTTCTTATTAAAGAATTGGATATACTTGATTTCTGTGACTGTCGTCTATTTGATATTTGATTATTATTGCTTCTGTGCATTAATAACTGAGTTTGAATTAGACTGATCTGTGTATTATTTTCTTTTGAATTTAATACTCGGGTCAGACCCGAGTTATTTCAGGTTGTAGATTTCCTGCTTTGAGATGCTGTTAGAGCTACGAAGACTTTTCATATCTTTTGAAGTGGATTTCTTCTATTTTTTTTATAGTAGTCAATGTAGTCGTTGTAGGATGATATGTACTCATGTATATTAGTCGATAATGTACTTGTTTATATAACTTCCAGAGTCGACTGTTGTAGTTGTATCATATATATTGTGTCAAATGTATTGTAACTGACATCAGTTATTATATATATGAGACTCTTTGTTCTATCTGTGTTCCGCACTTATATTATCTGTGTTATTTTTATATTTATTGTCCTAAACTAATATAGCCACTGTGTGGTAGCTTTGAGTTTGTATCGGTATGTTAGATTTCCTCCTTAAAATAGAAATGCATGTTATACTATCTGACATATCGGTGCTCGCACAAAGCAATTACATGGATGGTCGCTCCTCAACAGCCTTATTCTCCGTGCTAGTTGACAGCATTACACCGTAGTGTTCTTGGCTAGCGCTGGTATAGAGGTGGGGCGTTACATCACCCCAAATGATCTACAAAGGAGAATGACTCCAACAACTCCAGCATCAGCTCGAACCACCATCACGTTGCATCAAGATAAGCAACGTAGGTCAGTGAGTGAACTCCAACACTGAACTGGCTCCCGATAATCTACTGAACCTGACTATCTGAAAAACCCAACTCTAGACTGCCCGTGTGGAAAATTATGGGCACCCAGAGTTTAGGAAAGGAACAATAAACTCCAGGTCAGTCGTGGGACTGATGTGAGCAACAAAAACAGTTTATCTTTAAAATAAACAACAAAAGAATTTTAAACATTGAAACCCGCAATGCTTTTGGAAAATGAAACTACCATAAGACCTCGCCACACACAATGCAAACGCAGAATTGGAGGAGATTTCTTCTTATGATAGTCAAACATGCTTACTACGCAAACAAAATTCTTTTGATATTATTACTAGTGCATAGTGCAGAAAACCATTTCGAAAGTAGAATATTAATCTTAGCCAACATACGACCAGTATCGTATGCCTACTATAGCTACCATCTAAACAGTGGTGACCACCATAAGTAAATGCCAGGTTCTACAACTAAAACCGTACAGGGTTCGTATTGGAAATTGGATTTCCAACAAATGGTCAGGCTAAGGAACTTCCTATGCCACATGGGAACGCCTCTGGAGGGACGCCCCGAGAACCACCTGGCTCTCTGCCAACACAAGGCCGGTTACCCCCTTCCCGGGTAGTAAATCTGAGATATTTCACCCCCGGTCCTTTGGGACCTTTATCCGAGGCGCCTCGATTACAAAGCAACAATCATACAGTAAATGAGATTGGAGCAACCACATAGGTTAAATACCAGGGCTCCATACCTGATACCACCTTTTTCCAGAAGGAATGGACATACCCTAGGGGAGCTACCCTTGAAACCTTGCCGCATCTTTCTTGTTTCGACCATTACCGGTCTGTGAGGCTCGATGAGGTCTCGTCCAGAAAGCTACGCTTTTTCACAAAGCCATGCTTTGATCAACAACATACAGCAGCACTTAGCATGCCACACTACCAAATTGGGAGTATATCACTGATAACCTTCAACTACATAACCTCTGAGCTCGTACGTCTCAGAGAAGGGTGTTAAGCTAAGAGAATAAATTCTCCGCCACCAAACAGAAATGTATTTGATAGAAATCAGCTTTATATCTCAAAGTGTAGTGTCAGACATACAACCATACAAGTCTGTTCCGGTTTTGAAACAGAACCGAAGGCACTTCCGAAGAAGCCCTTGCAAATCCGGATAATTTCTAATCATGTCCGGACTTCCCATCACAAAGGGTGATCAAATCTCTATATCGGAGATCAGTCGATGCAGAGACATTCGACGAGTTGTCCTTTCGTTTTCGAAAATATCCGGTCTTCACCACCGGTCTTCAAATGCCATCCATATTCGTCGTATCATTATTCGGAATGGGTTATATGACACAAAGGTCCTCTCGTGGCTAAACCGAATAATGAGCGCAATATTTAAAAACATATGGATATTGGGATTTCAATTTAAGTCACAATTTATTATCCAAAACTTTCTTTTCAAATGGTTTTAAACACATTACCATTTTAATCTTTTATAAAAAGATTCAATTCACAAAGTTCACCCAGTTTCACAAAGATCTATTCATAGATTTTCAAATCAATTTCCATTTCAATTGGATTTACTCATTAAATCTTTAAATCAAAGATTTAACTTATAGCTTTCAAAACAATTTCATTTCAATGGTTTAAACAAATCACCTTTTTAAATCTATTAAAAATAAACAGATTCAATTCATAGCTTTCAAAAAGAATTCACTCATAACTTGGAAAACCATTTTTCAATTCAAACTTGAAATTCCTTTAACTTAAATTGGAATTTCATTTCTTATATGAAAGCTTTTATCATTTGAAAACAACAGTTTTCATTTCGGAAAATCTGATCTCATTATACAAGTTAAAATCTTTGGGTTAAATTCAAATTCTCAAACAATACTTTCAAAATGGTTTGAATTCATATAAACACATTTATAACATCTTTAACCATAATTTCCAATCATTCAATTCAATTCAAAATTTTGAATTCAAATTAAATTATTTAAATTGGAAACTTTACCAAGTTATTTAAAATAAATTTTTATCTTAAAACTCCTTTTCAAAAGCTTTAACATTTAACCCAAATCCATTTTCAAAATCAATTGAAATTAAAATTTCAATTTCAAAAATATTAAATTTAAATTATCTGTGACTTAACCAATTTCCTCGTGAAATCCATATTTGTGTGTGTAAAAGTGTGGTCTGGGGGTTTTACATAGTAGTGCAACATCATTCAATCATTACAGATCAAAACATAGAAATATAGTTGATAAGCGATATAAACTATAATGCTTATCTTTTGTACACAGATCACAGATAATATACAGATGTATCACAAATAAATTATATCACAGGGAATTAATTACATTCATCCCAGAGAAACAGATCACAACACAAATCAGGATGTATCACAAAGCATCACATATCAGGAATATCAAACAATTCAACATCCAATGTAATTCAAACATCCATAGATAGGATCAATTTAACTATCTGATTAATTTAAATCAGATAAATTTCTATGAATGGATTTGCCAGTTATGGTAATTTAATAATCAATTAATTTCACTCAATTAATTACATTGAATAATTAATTCCTTAATTATTTTCATTAAATAATTACGCTTCATAATGATTATTATTAAATTAATTAATCTAAATTAATTATTTTCAAATTAATCACACTGATTAATTATTAAATAATCTTAGTTACTGATCTTCATTAACAGTTAAAATTGATTAACCATTAATCACTCATTGATGAATCCTAATTTTTTTTAGTTAATTAAGTATCTCACAATAACTAAAATTAATTCTTAATTACTCGATTGATTTATTTCTAATCATTAATTAATAATCTTAACTTATTTAATCTTATCCAATTAATGATCCTTGATTTACAAATAAATTAGCTTAATTAATCTTTAAACCTTAATTAAGTAATTTAAACCTTTAATCACTTAATTTAAACTTACAACTACTAATTAAATTGATACAATACATTAATTATCCATTCTAATTAACGTAATAATTAATGAATTATAATTATTAAGTCTTCATTAACTTGAGATAAAACTCATTTTTTTACTAATGATCGACCTTTCACTCACAATTATGTTGAAAACTTTTGTTTTCAAATTTACATTTAAATTTCATTTTTTTTTAGATTTAAAATTTAGATTTTAAGTCCAGGTTTAAAAAGGTTGATTTTTAACTTTTCTTAGGTATTTCCTTTACAATTTCAAATACCATTCTTTAAATTCAAATTCTTTTTTAATACGCTTAAATGCTTAAACACCTTTAATTTATTAAAACAATTTGAGTTTTAAAAACCTATTTCCAAATTAAGTTTCACAACTAACTTTGAATTCATTATTACACTTTGATTCAAAAATTTAGTTTAAACTTGTTTTATAATTTGAAATTAATTTTAACAAAATTAGCAAAATCAGGACAGGTTTTATTTTAAAACCTGTGCAAATTTTTCTACCCGAGCTACTACCATTCTAGCTTCGAGTCCAGCACCCCAAATCTTCGAGTAATACTCGAGTATACCCACGAACAAAACAAAATCCAACTTACAAGTTTCAGATCACCAGAAACTTGTGCTCGTACATGTGCACAACGGCGGTGATCGACTCCAGGCGATGCTACCTCGTTGAGCACGTCAACGATTCCCCTTGCTCCTCTTCCCGATCGCCAAAACCACGATGCCACCTCGAAATCGAAAATTGACCCATCATCCAAACCTGGAAAAAACATTACCAGCTCCACCATCAAACCTGAAACCGCCTCGTCCTCGCATCCCTGACAGTCAGATCGACCGAGACTTCAGCCACAACTCCGACTACACCCCATCTATCACCTCCCAAGACCACGTGCAACACAATGCACTGAGGAGGTCGCGGCGATCAAAGTTACAGAGCCTACCAAAAACTAGGTTTAAAATTTTCAAAACCCCACCGCCACTTCCATGATGATCGATAACATCTCCGAGCATTTTTTTCCAGCAACGCCGTAGACTTCTCCACCTCCATGCGAAACCCGTCTCCCAAAACTTCTCCAGCCATCTGAAATCGATCGAAATCCAATTTTCGATCATCACGAAACTGCTCTTAAACCACCCATTTAAAAATCATCAAACTTGTCTCAAAAATCCTATTTTTATGTAATGATTCCAGATATATATTCGAAGTAGCAATTCATTACATTCAAATTTTTCCCAAAATTTGAAATTCCTCTGTAAAAATCAATTTTTCCCAACTGTGTATACTTATACTTCATAAAACCATTTTTAAATTATAGTTCATACATAAACACAACTATTCTATTTTGAAACCAAAGCCTAATACTAATTAGAAAATAAGAAATTAAATTCTTTTGTTTGATACTACTCTGTAGGCTAACCCAAAGAAAAAGTTGAGAACATCAGCACTGTCAAAGTCTAAAGATGTATACACAGAGTTGAAACAAGGAAATACCCAAGCATACATAATAAACATGAATCATTCACAGATGAATATTCAACAGGTTCATACTTTAAGTTGTAAAAAGGAATGTTACTCACAGTGGTTTCCAGAAAAAAAAGACCAGAGTGCTTTTATGCTTGAAACAGGCTTTTGAAAAACTAGCAGTTGAATTTTTTTTTTCTTGATCCTTTGATTGATTTGGTTTGTCTTGAATGGTATTGTTGTTTATATTCAATTAAATTACTTCAGATGCTACTCAGTTTTGAAGGAACGAAATTGAAGTGAGGAGGGCTGATGAGTATCCAGGGTGATAAAATTATGTTTGTACAAGGTGATATAATTTGTACAATATAGTTCAGAGATTTTTTCTCTTTTCTTGTGGCTGATATGTTGATTTGGTGGCTGATATAATTTTCCTTGTGTACTAATAGATATAGCATTAATTGCTTTATACAAATTTACTTATTTTTTTTCATTTGTACATATATAAAGATATTTGTGGTGTCTTCTTATACAAGCTAATACATGTATTTATTTATTTTTTCATTCTTTTACAAGCTACACATGTACATTTGTTCACTTGTTTTATTGACTATGCAGATGTTGGTGGCTGCTAGACATGTATTTGCTTTCTTTCTTAAGTTATATTGCTTTGTAATTCAAATGAATTTCTATAATTATTAGGTTGTTAAAATTCTCTAATGTATTCACTTAATCTTTTACATAATTTATTAATACGTTGTTTGACTTTATAGTTTATGATTTATCATATATATATATATATTTGAATATATATTTCTTGTTTCGTATTTAAGTGTATTTCCATATTTAATATGCTGTTATAATTTATCTATGTTTTTATTTTTTTCTTTAGTCTTATTAATTTGTAATATAAATAATCTCTATATTTTTTTCTGTTGTTAAATTTTAGCTAATGGGTTACTTTTACATTTTATTTTTTATACTTTATCTTATATAACTTGTATTTTTATTTCTAGCTCAAATATTTACTATTACTTTTATTTATTGTCTTGTATTTATTTTATATATTAACCATCAATTCTAAATCTAAATCATTTATTTATTTTCTTTCTTGTGCCAAAGTCTATAATTTTTATATTTAAGATTTTAAATTCAAATAATTTAACACATTTTTATTTATATCTCTATTTTACATAATAATTATTATTATTCTACTTTAATATTTATTCCTATTTTAACTTAAAAATTTAAATTCAATATATATATATATATATAAATTCAAATTTACTCATATATGCCCAAATATATATATATACACATTCACATATATACAATATTTTAAATTTTAAGTGATTTATACAGAATTTATTTGAACTCGGGGAAACTCGCATCAATTTATCGATTAATTTCACAATTTTTTATTCAAAATTAAATTAATTATCAATTTAAATATATATAAAAATCCGGGGTCGTTACAATGTCTGTATGTGTTTTCTTTTCATCACCACTATATAACTTAGATATCTAGAGTTTGGTAAATGGTAAAAAAAATTAATAATGTCTGCGGTTAATGGCGAAGACTAACTTCAAAGCCCTTAGTTCAAACGATAATAATTATCTAATAACCAAAAGTACTTCAACCATAATTATCGGATGAGATGAATAGTTCATTGAGTAGTGTTTCACTCTAAATGATTTGGCATATACATTAAAAGAGCTGTAGAATGGTCGTACATCATGAGCTATCTAATATCAAAGAATAGCCCTATCCCATATCCCTTTACCTCGTATTTATTATTTTATTCACATCTTAAAAAGGAAAGCTTTATAACCCTTGGTATCCCACTAAATTCTCTTCTGGTTGAAATTTTTCATTAAGAAGAAAAGGAAAGCAAGTTTGAGAAGAGGAAAACTATAAATATTTAGGGATATACTTTTCTTTGGGTTTAGGTGAGTAATAATGCTTTAAACTAACAGCCAAAAAGAAAAGGGAGGACCCATTATTAGCTGAATGTATTAAGAAGCTAGAGGTGAGAACTAAGGCCAAAGACTTGGAAAACTTTGAACCTAAGGATAGGCTTCACAAAAAGGGGCGGTTGTCTATTCTGGATATAAACAACCTTTAAAAAGAAGTATTTAAAGAAATCCACTGTTCAAAATTTATGATTCATCCTTGGGTTACAAATATGTACCAAGATATGAAGAAAAAAAACTTCTTTTATGAAGGAATGAAGAGAAATGTAAGCTTATGTGTAGGCAGTGCCTTAGCCAAATGGTTTACTTTGGTCCTTGGAAGTACCATTTGGAAATGGCACTGTATATCAATGAATTTCGTTGATAGAATGTCGAGGTTAAATAGAGGGAAAAATGCATTTGGGTTACCATTAATCGATTGATCAAGAGTGCACACTTCATACATTTTAAGATAGCATAGCATCAAGATTAGTCAAGTTGTATGAAAAGAGCATAATGAGATTCATGGTATACCGAACAGTATCGTAAGTGACCCATAACAAGTGAATTTTGGAGATGTCTACAAACTAATTTAGGCGCTAAGCTAAACTTTAGCACAGCATTCTACCCCAAGATAGATTGACAGACCGAGAGGTTTAGTAGAGTGCTCAAATACTTGTTGAGAGCCTGTGTCTTACACTTTAATGGGTCTTGGGAACACCACCCACACTTAGTGGAGTTCTAAATAATAACATGTATTGGTTTAGTCTTGGCATGGCGCCATTTGATGCTTTATGCTAAAGACCATTCGAGTATTTTATACATAAGTATTAATTTAATATTAATAAGATGATGTCACATTAAAATTAATATGAGCTGAGATGTCGTTAGACGAGAACAATTAATTAAAGGTTGTGTTTGGCATACATCCCTCATATAGTTTGCAAATACACAAAACATCCCTCCATTTTTTTAATAAGTTTCTGGTCCCTGTTTTTAAATCGGACCATATAAAAGATAAAAGTACCCTTCCGTTGTAATTTCTCTCTACACTTCATCGTTCCTGTGAAAATGAAATCAGTAAACAAAATCGAATCATAATCTAGTGAATAAACTGAAATCAAGGTGACTAGAAGATTGATTTAGAAGGAAAACGAAACTAAATACTCATTTTAATTAATCGAGAAGAATCTGAAATCAAATAATGGAAAGTATAATCAATTAGAACATCAAAATCAAACAGTAAAATTGAAATAGCAAAAGAAAACAATAATTTGTATGAAAACGAATTCATTCTTCACAAAATAAAAAAATTATAATATATCAGCAACAATTTAAGAATATTTGTAGCTAAAACTGCAAATATTAATAATATTTGCAGCTAAAACTGCAAATATTCTTAATATTTGCAATTTTAGGTGCAAATACCTAGAAAATTTGCAGTAAAAAATTTGTTTACTTGATAAAACATTTTTACAGCTCTAACATATATTATTACATGTTTTACTGTAAAAATTGTACGTATTTGCAGTATTGTAAGCAAAAATTCACAATATTTGCTGATTTTTCTGCAGTTATTCAGAATAATTGCAGCAATATCTGCAAGTATTCATAATAATAGCATAAGAAAATAAAAATAATGAATACTTGCTAAAAAACACTTGCAGCTTCAACATATATTATTATAATTTTTTTGCAAAAATACTGAATATATTTATAGTATTATAAACAAATATTCTCAAATTTTGCAGATTTTTTTGCAATTATTAAGAATAATTGCAGCCGTAACTTCAATTATTCATAATATTTGCAGAAAAAAGTAAAAAATATTCATAATATTTGCATTAGATTTTTTAATGCAAAAATTGACAGTATTTGAAGTTTTTTATGCAACTATTCTCAATATTTGCATATTTTCTGCAAATATTGAGAATATATGCATAAATATTGTAAATATTGGAATATTTACATATTTTTATGCATGTATTTTCACTAATTGCAGTTTTTAATGCACATATTTGCAAGTATTCTCAATTGCAATTTTTATTCATGTATTCTTAATTATGAAGATAAAATTCATCTTCCTAAAGCAATATATTGAAATTAACAATTGTGGAGAAAAATTCCTAAAGAAATGCATATTTATATGTAAAAATTTCCAATATTTGCTGACTTTTCTGCAATTATTCTGAATATTTGCACCAATGTCTGCAAATATTCTTAAAAATTGCAGATTTTTCAACAGTTATTTCTATTTTTATTCACAATATTTGCATCAATTTCTGCAATTATTGAGAACAATTGCAGATTTTTCAGATATACATGCAAATTACTTGTAACGACCCGTAAATTTCAACTGTTTTAATAACGAATTAGTTGAAATTTTGTGAAATTTTAAATGATAAAATTTTGAAATATAAATTTGATATTTGGAATGCATTTAGTTAAACATAGCAACTGGTAAATTTTCGTCCGAAAATATGAAAGTTTATTTCGCGCGTAAATTTACTTCAATTTAAATAGTTAAAAAGCGATGAAAATAAAATGTTTCCGAAACCTAAATATTTTTATATAGAAAAATTCTAAACCATCTTCTGAGCAAGACGTCAGTTTGTCGTTTTTCCAAATTCGAACATCTTTGGCCCCGTCGATCTTATTTTTCAGCGTTTTTCTTGCATTTTCCGTTATTAGAAAAATCGAATTTTTATAATTCAATCGTACCACCAATATCTGTATGCCGTTTTGACCGACTCGTCGTACTGATCTCTACGGTATATTCGATTGTCAAATTCGGAGTCCGGTGTACGTTGCACTTTGCGTAACGCCTACCATATCGGTACCGGTTTGTACATTTTGATTTTGTGACCTTTTATGTCACACCGCGTAAACAAATGGACACTATCATTTATTATTTTCGGGAATCTTCACGTGACTCTTGCTATTTCCAATCTCAAACATAATTGTTACTTTGTCTGTTCACTTTGTTTCGGCTCATTATTCTCTGCTCCCATCTTTCCACTTGATTCCTTTTCTTCCCAGAGACATTTATTTTATTTTGCTTTTACAAAGCCTTCCTTTGCATATAAAAAGTAAGAAACGTAAGCATACAAACTGGCCTCCTCCCTCATTGCTTCTCCCCCACATCATCACGGACCCACGTCACCCCCTCACCGATGCCACCAAACCCGACCGCCCCTCTTCCACCCGCCCACGCCTTCCCTGCAACTCACCAAACCATCGCGCGTCGGCCCATCGAACCACCTCCTCACATCCGCTCACTTCGTCAGCTCTGAGCCACCTTTCTCTTCTCAGCGTCTGGTGCAGCCGCCTGAACCGAGCTTACCACCTTTCCTTTTCCTTTGTTCAAGGTATGTATGCTATAGATATAGATCGGCAGATGTGAAATGTTCCTATATTTCTATGGCCGTACTTAGTCTGTGCATATAGCTTTATGTATATATAGCCACACCTGAGATTTTGCGGAGAGTGTATTAACAGTTCAATTCAAGTTTTAGTTATTCTCAGTTTTAAAGAAATTTTTGTATAGCAATGAATCTATGTGGTCTGTTGATTAAATTACATATACTGTATGGTTTTAAATATGTGTAAGCTATATTAGTTATGTTTATATGGTAAAATTATTTGCTCAAGCTAGGTTATATTATGAAACAATTTTATTAATGATATATGATGTGGTGTATTTGCTGTGAACCAGCAGCCTCCTTGTCTTCCTTACTTTTGAATAGTGTACAGTTTATATGGGTTTAAAGTAATATATATTAGTCCTACTATTACCTTGTTTCATAAACTATAGCTCTGTTCGTGTAATACGTATATACATATTCTGTTGATAGGTTATTTTATTGTATGTAATGTGTATAATAATATATCTATATATACATACTATAGAACAGTTTTGTGTAAAGGTATATATGGAGTTTAAAGTTGTACAGTTTATTTATATATAGTCTTATTCTGGTTTGTATATTGTTTATGTAATACAATTTGTTTACAATTTAATGTATATATTAAAACTTTTTGATCAGCTGGGAGTTCATGATCTGTTAAGTTGAAATATAAGCCTTGTTTGTTGGTACATATCATATAAGTTACCATAGTATATATTAAAGTTTATATAAATCTTGTTTTAGACTTCCTTATAGGTGAGTATGTATGGCAGTATATGATTTGAAATAACTTATGTATGAAAATTTATATATTTGTTATATAGTATGTCTACTACAATAATGGTTTTAAGTATGTTATAATGATATAAAAATACATATTTGCTGGCAACTATATTATAATATATGAGTATTTATTTCAAATCTTATGTATATGTGTTTGATTTGATATATATTTAGAAAAAAAAACAATGATTTTTAATTATATATATGTTATTCTAATATTTGTTTCAAATTTAATATTGATTTCCTGGAATAACATATATCTATATATTTGTTGTTTCTATCGAACTAATTTTTAATTGTTTCATCGATCATGTTCTGACTTGATTTCGTCAACTCCTATCTATCAGCTTTGATCATTGAATCGTGTCCATCTTGCTTTGCTTTGGAATTCGTAGCTTGTTCTGTTGTCAAACTCTTCTAGCCTCGAAAGGTGAGCACTCACTCACGATTAACGTTCTTTTATTTATTAAATTTGATTTTAATTGAAACGACAATTGAAATATACTGCTGTTAGTTGTTTACACTGTTATATATGCTATTATCTGTACCTATTCACCCATGACATCTGACACCATGTTCTGTAATTATTTATGTGATGATAATACAGTTGGCTGATAATTGATTGGTTGTTGATGTTTATATTGGACGTTAAATTATTAGTGTTAAATGATAAATAGTATGCAAAACTGAAATGGATACAGGACAGTTAACAATTTTAAAACTGATTTATATGTTAAATTTGATTAGTGAATATGACCCCTTTTAATTGTTAAATTAATTGACATGTAGAATAGTGATAATTACACTTTGAACCATCGATGTATATTGGATTAATTGTTGTAGTGTTAAATTGAAATTGAATGACAAGTGAAAACCGTATAAATAATTAGTGGAATAATCTTTAATCTACATGAAATGATAGTGTAGATTCTAGAAATAATTATATTAATTTGCACAAACAGCAATGCGAATTAATACGATTATTTCGGGATTATTTGAATTGATTATTGGATTGATATTGGTTGTTGTTATTACTTGTTTATTTACTTTGACACCATCCCAGTTATCACACTGCAAGTTCCCTTTGCTATGCTATGATTTTAAATTGAATTGGAATCGGGTTGAAATGATAAATACCCAAATTGAACTTTGACCTAGGATGGAGAATTAAATAAAAACCGATTGGTCAATAATTTGATTTAAAAATAAAATGAAGATTTTATTTGAATAAATAATATGTTTTTGAAATGAAGTTAAAATTTGAATTTTCAATAAAAGGAAAATGTTAATATTTAATAATCTAAAACTAAATATTAACAATGTAATTGATGAAGAATGGTTTAATTTGAGAAATGATTGAATTAAGTTTTGAAATTATTTAATAATTAAGTTTTGAAATTATTTAATAATTAAATAAAATTGAATTATTTAATAGTTAAATAAAATTGAACCTCTTGAATTAGTGGAATTAAGTTCTTTATTAATTGAGTTTGAAATTGTAACCGAGTAAATAAATAAATGAAATTGGATTTCGTTAACAAGAAATAGAAATGCGATTTATTGAAATTAATGTAAGACTTGTAATTTAAAGAATTGATTTGACGAATCTGATTTAATTAAATGTGAAGTTTTGATATAATGAAGTTGAACTTAAGTAATTGATTTAATGAATTGGAAATTAAATAGAAATTGTTGAATGACAAATTTACTTAATGAATATTGAATGAAATCGATCAATGAATTTAAATTGATTTGAATGTTAAATTAAATTAATTAAAATGATTTCGAAATGAAACTTGTATCCGAACTTGAACCAATATTGAATTGTTTTAAAAAGAAATTGAAGTTGAATTATAAGATTTTGAAATTATGAATTTGGAAGTTTTGAAATGTAAATTATGTAAATTGTTTTAGAAAGAGAAATGAAATATTGGTTTACCAATTTTAATTGAAATTGAATTTGATTTGGCTTCAAAATTTATAAATCGACCAATCGGTGTAATAATCACGAAAGTTATTAAAGAGACCGGAATCGGTTAGGGACATACTCTTTGTCTAAACCGAAAACCACTTTAATAACTATACGCGGAGTGTGATCCAGAATGAAGTGGTTGGAATGATGTACGTGTTGACTGAAGAAAGAGAACGATACTGGATAGCCTTGACACTTGTGTCAAATTGGAAATGACTAAAACAGGAGCCGTGCCAGGCCAATGGAGGTCAGCTACCTCAAGCGAACACACTTCTTCGAAACTACTTATTACTTGTTGTCGATTGGTGCACCCTTGATTTTGGGAGTGTTGTTTCGCGGTGTTGCGATCATTGCGGCGATGCGTTCTCACCAGTCCGAATCAGGCAAACGGTAGTGTCACTACCTTGGGTATTGCCTCATGTGCCTTGTCATACTTGTATCCCTTTATATGCAACCACTACGAATTTGTTTTGTGTTATACCTATGGAGTACTCCCTGATAGCCCACTAGTTTACGGTGGAGTTTACAGTGCTGTATAGACTATAACGCTTATATAAAATGTGTTAAGGGGGATAATGGTAACGCCTTAACACTATTTTGATACCTTATATTACTGATGGACATTATCTACTTAGCGTACATTACTACCTAGTAGATAGTTTAACGGATCCTTAAAGGATGGTTATTCCAAACATCCTTTGAGTTACTTGTATTTCAATTGCTACTTCACTTGAGTTGGATTTATTAATATAAGAATGTTAATCCTGACTCGAGTGTTTTGTGTTTTGCTTTACGCTCAGGTCAGACTGAGTGTACCAGTATTCGAGATCTCACCTTCGGAGTTGGAGCTTCGCTTGGAGATCCAACTATCTATCCTGCTTTCAGTATTCGATGATTCCAGTGATGTATTCTGATTTGTATCTGATGTATCATATTACTCTTCCGTTGTATCTGGTTTAACTTTGATGTAAATTATATATTTATATAGTAGCTTCATGAACTACTATCTCTTTTATTTCCGCTGCACTTATTACTCTGTGTCTGTGATCTGTGATTATTTATTTATTGTATATGCTTAGTTTTTCCAATTTAAATTAACAACGCGGTATTTTGAATTATTCAAGTCCAGCATGTGTGTCTACCTATACACTTATAATGGATGCGAATGGTCCAAAATATCGGGTCGTTACAGTTGGTATCAGAGCTTTGGTAGCTCTAGGCAAAACTCAACATATAGGGTAAATGTATTTACAGAATCACTCTCATTCGAGTTTCAATCTCTTCCTTTCGACTCGATTCTTTGAATTTTGGAACGTTCCCTACGGTTCCAAATTTCATTCGTGTCCCTCACTATTCGTCTCCTTTCAATTCTGGAGCATCACATAACTCCACTTCGAATGACCCTTATAGTGAATCGGCGGTCTCGCCAAACTTCGAATGATTTGTAAAGGGGTGAAACTCCTTTATAATAGGCATCGATTTACCGGAGATTTCTGTATCCTCGGTTTACGATGCTATCTATTCCCTGCTATACCTGAATTCCATCTCTTGAGATCGAGTGTTGATTTACCTCGGAATTCAGCATCGATCCTATTCTTGAAGTTACAGACAACCGGTTAAGGTTGCCCGTGAATTAAATAAACTTACCCATCTCCCGATTCTGTTATTGAATCATCTTATCTTTTCTTTCGAATTTGTCTTCGAATCAGAATTCTCTTTGATTTGAGTCCATCAAAATTTGAATCTCTATCCTTGCTTTGAATCCATTCTTGCATCGTCGAGCGAGGAAGTGTATTTGTAAATTTATATAAAAATGTTTTAATATATGCTGTGTTGTTTGAGTTGTTGATGTTGATTTGGGTTTCCGATCGATTCGTCTGATCAACGCTATCGATAGGAATTCCAAAACACTTGAGCAGAGAAAACTGACACAATATTGTTTCAAATTTGGTAAATGAAATAATTTTGTATGATTATATTATAAATATATAACTAAAACTTTCTGGAAAAAAAGAAGAGGTAAATTAATCCGTTGTTTGAAATGATAATATTTGATTTTCCTCTATTGTTCGATAAATGAATTTATAAACTTGGTTTATAAACTGATTTAGAATTTGAAATGAAATGAAATTAAGAATTTGAGAATTTAATTTCCAATGATTTCGAACTATGGTTTTAAAGGTTTAAAATGCACATTATTTAAAGGTATTTTGACTAAAATTTGTTTCCAAAGAATTTTAATGTATATTATTCAAAGTATTTTCAAATAGGAACCGTTTCAAAGAATTTTAAAATGTTGAAACCAGTGCTCTTCTCTTTGTCGCTAGAAAATAATTTCGGTGATGGCGGCCGCATCATCGACATTCATTTTCGAGTTTCGAAGGGGAGAAACCATTATGTAGCTTTGCTACGGTTTTGTTTTGGAGAAATATTTTAATTTGAATTTCTTAAGTATGACTTGATTTATATATATATATATATATATGGGAATATTATTTTAAATTAAATTTGATTTAATATATATAGTATATACGTAATTATTTCTAAAGGGTTTGAAATTAAATGGAAATTAAATTCTTAAAAATCATGTTAAAAGATGATTTTAATTATAAATAAAACCAAATTTGGAATAAATATTTAAACTTGAGATAGTTGAATTTGATAATTTTATTGTATAGTACTAAATTGCATTTCAATACAACTTACCCAAATCATTCAGAAGTTGAATATGTAACTGGATAATATATAATATAAATTGAATTTATAAATAAAATCTGAATGTTTATAATAAATGTTATACACTAAATTTTGATTATAAAGATGTTAATAGAGTTAGATAGGATAATAAGTAAAACTCAGTAATGATGAAATAAATTTGTTTGAAAGAATTAATAAATTGAAATTTGATCAACTTATGAAAATACTTTGAATTTAAAAGCAATTAGTGAATATAAATTAATTTAAGTCGAAACTTTTATGGTTTAAATTAATTTATATGGGTTAAATATATGTGATAAGATATATTAAGTAGAATAAATTTAACAGTAATTTGGACTAAAGAAGAATTTAAAATTGTTGAAGAAAAATGATT
Source organism: Allium fistulosum (assembly GCA_030737815.1). Lineage (NCBI taxonomy): Eukaryota > Viridiplantae > Streptophyta > Magnoliopsida > Asparagales > Amaryllidaceae > Allium > Allium fistulosum. Next base: position 755,261,225 of record CM060908.1, on the reverse strand, counting down.
ATAATAAAAAGGCTATTCAAATTTATGGTTTTAGAAATTGTAAATTGAAGAAAATGGGATAATAAAATAATGAATTTAGAAATAGCTGAGATTGATTTTAGTGGGAATGGATTAAATCAATTATTGAATATCAATTAATTTAAATTTGAATTTATATGGTTTAAATTAATTGTTATTTTGTATTTCCAATCTATTTTTCTTTCTGGTTGTTTCTATTCTCCTACCTCGTTTCTTTTCGAGGACGAAAAGTTTTGAGTGGGGGAGAGTGTAACGACCCGTAAATTTCAACTGTTTTAATAACGTAATTAGTTGAAATTTTGTGAAATTTTAAACGATAAAATTTTGAAATATATATTTGATATTTGGAATGCGTTTAGTTAAACATAGCAACTGGTAAATTTTCGTACGAAAATACGAAAGTTTATTTCGCGCGTAAATTTACTTCAATTTAATCAGTTAAAAAGCGATGAAAATAAAATGTTTCCGAAACCTAAATATTTTTATATAGAAAAATTCTAAATCATCTTCTGAGCAAGACGTCAGTTTGTCATTTTTCCAAATTCGAACATCTTTGGCCCCGTCGATCTTATTTTTCAGCGTTTTTCTTGCATTTTCCGTTATTAGAAAAATCGAATTTTTATAATTCAATCGTACCACCGATATCTGTATGCCGTTTTGACCGACTCGTCGTACTGATCTCTACGGTAGATTCGATTGTCAAATTCGGAGTCCGGTGTACGTTGCACTTTGCGTAACGCCTACCATATCGGTACCGATTTGCATTTTGGTTTTGTGACCTTTTATGTCACACCGCGTAAACAAATGGACACTATCATTTATTATTTTCGGTAATCTTCACGTGACTCTTGCTATTTCCAATTTCAAACATAATTGTTACTTTGTCTGTTCACTTTGTTTCGGCTCATTATTCTCTGCTCCCCTCTTTCCACTTGATTCCTTTTCTTCCCAGAGACATTTATTTTAGTTTGCTTTTACAAAGCCTTCTTTTGCATATAAAAAGTAAGAAACGTAAGCATACAAACTGGCCTCCTCCCTCATTGCTTCTCCCCCACATCATCACGAACCCACGTCACCCCCTCACCGATGCCACCAAACCCGACCGCCCCTCTTCCACCCGCCCACGCCTTCCCTGCAACTCACCAAACCATCGCGCGTCGGCCCATCGAACCACCTCCTCACATCCGCTCACTTCGTCAGCTCTGAGCCACCTTTCTCTTCTCAGCGTCTGGTGCAGCCGCCTGAACCGAGCTTACCACCTTTCCTTTTCCTTTGTTCAAGGTATGTATGCTATAGATATAGATCGGCAGATGTGAAATGTTCCTATATTTCTATGGCCGTACTTAGTCTGTGCATATAGCTTTATGTATATATAGCCACACCTGAGATTTTTCGGAGAGTGTATTGACAGTTCAATTCAAGTTTTAGTTATTCTCAGTTTTAAAGAAATTTTTGTATAGCAATGAATCTATGCGGTCTGTTGATTAAATTACATATACTGTATGGTTTTAAATATGTGTAAGCTATATTAGTTATGTTTATATGGTAAAATTATTTGCTCAAGCTAGGTTATATTATGAAACAATTTTATTAATGATATATGATGTGGTGTATTTGCTGTGAACCAGCAGCCTCCTTGTCTTCCTTACTTTTGAATAGTGTACAGTTTATATGGGTTTAAAGTAATATATATTAGTCCTACTATTACCTTGTTTCATAAACTATAGCTCTGTTCGTGTAATACGTATATACATATTCTGTTGATAGGTTATTTTATTGTATGTAATGTGTATAATAATATATCTATATATACATACTATAGAACAGTTTTGTGTAAAGGTATATATGGAGTTTAAAGTTGTACAGTTTATTTATATATAGTCTTATTCTGGTTTGTATATTGTTTATGTAATACAATTTGTTTACAATTTAATGTATATATTAAAACTTTTTGATCAGCTGGGAGTTCATGATCTGTTAAGTTGAAATATAAGCCTTGTTTGTTGGTACATATCATATAAGTTACCATAGTATATATTAAAGTTTATATAAATCTTGTTTTAGACTTCCTTATAGGTGAGTATGTATGGCAGTATATGATTTGAAATAACTTATGTATGAAAATTTATATATTTGTTATATAGTATGTCTACTACAATAATGGTTTTAAGTATGTTATAATGATATAAAAATACATATTTGCTGGCAACTATATTATAATATATGAGTATTTATTTCAAATCTTATGTATATGTGTTTGATTTGATATATATTTAGAAAAAAAACAATGATTTTTAATTATATATATGTTATTCTAATATTTGTTTCAAATTTAATATTGATTTCCTAGAATAACATATATCTATATATTTGTTCTTTCTATCGAACTAATTTTTAATTGTTTCATCGATCATGTTCTGACTTGATTTCGTCAACTCCTATCTATCAGCTTTGATCATTGAATCGTGTCCATCTTGCTTTGCTTTGGAATTCGTAGCTTGTTTTGTTGTCAAACTCTTCTAGCCTCGAAAGGTGAGCACTCACTCACGATTAACGTTCTTTTATTTATTAAATTTGATTTTAATTGAAACGACAATTGAAATATACTGCTGTTAGTTGTTTACACTGTTATATATGCTATTATCTGTACCTGTTCACCCATGACATCTGACACCATGTTCTGTAATTATTTATGTGATGATAATACAGTTGGCTGATAATTGATTGGTTGTTGATGTTTATCTTGGACGTTAAATTATTAGTGTTAAATGATAAATAGTATGCAAAACTGAAATGGATACAGGACAGTTAACAATTTTAAAATTGATTTATATGTTAAATTTGATTAGTGAATATGACCCCTTTTAATTGTTAAATTAATTGACATGTAGAATAGTGATAATTACACTTTGAACCATCGATATATATTGGATTAATTGTTGTAGTGTTAAATTGAAATTGAATGACAAGTGAAAACCGTATAAATAATTAGTGGAATAATCTTTAATCTACATGAAATGATAGTGTAGATTCTAGAAATAATTATATTAATTTGCACAAACAGCAATGCGAATTAATACGATTATTTCGGGATTATTTGAATTGATTATTGGATTGATATTGGTTGTTGTTATTACTTGTTTATTTACTTTGACACCATCCCAGTTATCACACTGCAAGTTCCCTTTGCTATGCTATGATTTTAAATTGAATTGGAATCGGGTTGAAATGATAAATACCCAAATTGAACTTTGACCTAGGATGGAGAATTAAATAAAAACCGATTGGTCAATAATTTGATTTAAAAATAAAATGAAGATTTTATTTGAATAAATAATATATTTTTGAAATGAAGTTAAAATTTGAATTTTCAATAAAAGGAAAATGTTAATATTTAATAATCTAAAACTAAATATTAACAATGTAATTGATGAAGAATGGTTTAATTTGAGAAATGATTGAATTAAGTTTTGAAATTATTTAATAATTAAGTTTTGAAATTATTTAATAATTAAGTTTTGAAATTATTTAATAATTAAATAAAATTGAATTATTTAATAGTTAAATAAAATTGAACCTCTTGAATTAGTGGAATTAAGTTCTTTATTAATTGAGTTTGAAATTGTAACCGAGTAAATAAATAAATGAAATTGGATTTCGTTAACAAGAAATAGAAATGCGATTTATTGAAATTAATGTAAGACTTGTAATTTAAAGAATTGATTTGAAGAATCTGATTTAATTAAATGTGAAGTTTTGATATAATGAAGTTGAACTTAAGTAATTGATTTAATGAATTGGAAATTAAATAGAAATTGTTGAATGACAAATTTACTTAATGAATATTGAATGAAATCGATCAATGAATTTAAATTGATTTGAATGTTAAATTAAATTAATTAAAATGATTTCGAAATGAAACTTGTATCCGAACTTGAACCAATATTGAATTGTTTTAAAAAGAAATTGAAGTTGAATTATAAGATTTTGAAATTATGAATTTGGAAGTTTTGAAATGTAAATTATGTAAATTGTTTTAGAAAGAGAAATGAAATATTGGTTTACCAATTTTAATTGAAATTGAATTTGATTTGGCTTCAAAATTTATAAATCGACCAATCAGTGTAATAATCACGAAAGTTATTAAAGAGACCGGAATCGGTTAGGGACATACTCTTTGTCTAAACCGAAAACCACTTTAATAACTATACGCGGAGTGTGATCCAGAATGAAGTGGTTGGAATGATGTACGTGTTGACTGAAGAAAGAGAACGATACTGGATAGCCTTGACACTTGTGTCAAATTGGAAATGACTAAAACAGGAGCCGTGCCAGGCCAATGGAGGTTAGCTACCTCAAGCGAACACACTTCTTCGAAACTACTTATTACTTGTTGTCGATTGGTGCACCCTTGATTTTGGGAGTGTTGTTTCGCGGTGTTGCGATCATTGCGGCGATGCGTTCTCACTAGTCCGGATCAGGCAAACGGTAGTGTCACTACCTTGGGTATTGCCTCATGTGCCTTGTCATACTTGTATCCCTTTATATGCAACCACTACGAATTTGTTTTGTGTTATACCTATGGAGTACTCCCTGATAGCCCACTAGTTTACGGTGGAGTTTACAGTGCTGTATAGACTATAACGCTTATATAAAATGTGTTAAGGGGGATAATGGTAACGCCTTAACACTATTTTGATACCTTATATTACTGATGGACATTATCTACTTAGCGTACATTACTACCTAGTAGATAGTTTAACGGATCCTTAAAGGATGGTTATTCCAAACATCCTTTGAGTTACATGTATTTCAATTGCTACTTCACTTGAGTTGGATTTATTAATATAAGAATGTTAATCCTGACTCGAGTGTTTTGTGTTTTGCTTTACGCTCAGGTCAGACTGAGTGTACCAGTATTCGAGATCTCACCTTTGGAGTTGGAGCTTCGCTTGGAGATCCAACTATCTATCCAACTTTCAGTATTCGATGATTCCAGTGATGTATTCTGATTTGTATCTGATGTATCGTATTACTCTTCCGTTGTATCTGGTTTAACTCTGATGTAAATTATATATTTATATAGTAGCTTCATGAACTACTATCTCTTTTATTTCCGCTGCACTTATTACTCTGTGTCTGTGATCTGTGATTATTTATTTATTGTATATGCTCAGTTTTTCCAATTTAAATTAACAACGCGGTATTTTGAATTATTCAAGTCCAGCATGTGTGTCTACCTATACACTTATAATGGATGCGAATGGTCCAAAATATCGGGTCGTTACAGTTGGTATCAGAGCTTTGGTAGCTCTAGGCAAAACTCAACATATAGGGTAAATGTATTTACAGAATCACTCTCATTCGAGTTTCAATCTCTTCCTTTCGACTCGATTCTTTGAATTTTGGAACGTTCCCTACGGTTCCAAATTTCATTCGTGTCCCTCACTATTCGTCTCCTTTCAATTCTGGAGCATCACATAACTCCACTTCGAATGACCCTTATAGTGAATCGGCGGTCTCGCCAAACTTCGAATGATTTGTAAAGGGGTGAAACTCCTTTATAATAGGCATCGATTTACCTGAGATTTCTGTATCCTCGGTTTACGATGCTATCTATTCCCTGCTATACCTGAATTCCATCTCTTGAGATCGAGTGTTGATTTACCTCGGAATTCAGCATCGATCCTATTCTTGAAGTTACGGACAACCGGTTAAGGTTGCCCATGAATTAAATAAACTTACCCATCTCCCGATTCTGTTATTGAATCATCTTATCTTTTCTTTCGAATTTGTCTTCGAATCAGAATTCTCTTTGATTTGAGTCCATCAAAATTTGAATCTCTATCCTTGCTTTGAATCCATTCTTGCATCGTCGAGCGAGGAAGTGTATTTGTAAATTTATATAAAAATGTTTTAATATATGCTGTGTTGTTTGAGTTGTTGATGTTGATTTGGGTTTCCGATCGATTCGTCTGATCAACGCTATCGATAGGAATTCCAAAACACTTGAGCAGAGAAAACTGACACAATATTGTTTCAAATTTGGTAAATGAAATAATTTTGTATGATTATATTATAAATATATAACTAAAACTTTCTGAAAAAAAAGAAGAGGTAAATTAATCCGTTGTTTGAAATGATAATATTTGATTTTCCTCTATTGTTCGATAAATGAATTTATAAACTTGGTTTATAAACTGATTTAGAATTTGAAATGAAATGAAATTAAGAATTTGAGAATTTAATTTCCAATGATTTCGAACTATGGTTTTAAAGGTTTAAAATGCACATTATTTAAAGGTATTTTGACTAAAATTTGTTTCCAAAGAATTTTAATGTATATTATTCAAAGTATTTTCAAATAGGAACCGTTTCAAAGAATTTTAAAATGTTGAAATCAGTGCTCTTCTCTTTGTCGCTGGAAAATAATTTCGGTGATGGCGGCCGCATCATCGACATTCATTTTCGAGTTTCGAAGGGGAGAAACCATTATGTAGCTTTGCTACGGTTTTGTTTTGGAGAAATATTTTAATTTGAATTTCTTAAGTATGACTTGATTTATATATATATATATGGGAATATTATTTTAAATTAAATTTGATTTAATATATATAGTATATACGTAATTATTTCTAAAGGGTTTGAAATTAAATGGAAATTAAATTCTTAAAAATCATGTTAAAAGATGATTTTAATTATAAATAAAACCAAATTTGGAATAAATATTTAAACTTGAGATAGTTGAATTTGATAATTTTATTGTATAGTACTAAATTGCATTTCAATACAACTTACCTAAATCATTCAGAAGTTGAATATGTAACTGGATAATATATAATATAAATTGAATTTATAAATAAAATCTGAATGTTTATAATAAATGTTATACACTAAATTTTGATTATAAAGATGTTAATAGAGTTAGATAGGATAATAAGTAAAACTCAGTAATGATGAAATAAATTTGTTTGAAAGAATTAATAAATTGAAATTTGATCAACTTATGAAAATACTTTGAATTTAAAAGCAATTAGTGAATATAAATTAATTTAAGTCGAAACTTTTATGGTTTAAATTAATTTATATGGGTTAAATATATGTGATAAGATATATTAAGTAGAATAAATTTAACAGTAATTTGGACTAAAGAAGAATTTAAAATTGTTGAAGAAAAATGATTATAATAAAAAGGCTATTCAAATTTATGGTTTTAGAAATTGTAAATTGAAGAAAATGGGATAATAAAATAATGAATTTAGAAATAGCTGAGATTGATTTTAGTGGGAATGGATTAAATCAATTATTGAATATCAATTAATTTAAATTTGAATTTATATGGTTTAAATTAATTGTTATTTTGTATTTCCAATCTATTTTTCTTTCTAGTTGTTTCTATTCTCCTACCTCGTTCCTTTTCGGGGACGAAAAGTTTTGAGTGGGGGAGAGTGTAACGACCCGTAAATTTCAACTGTTTTAATAACGTAATTAGTTGAAATTTTGTGAAATTTTAAACGATAAAATTTTGAAATATATATTTGATATTTGGAATGCGTTTAGTTAAACATAGCAACTGGTAAATTTTCGTACGAAAATATGAAAGTTTATTTCGCGCGTAAATTTACTTCAATTTAATCAGTTAAAAAGCGATGAAAATAAAATGTTTCCGAAACCTAAATATTTTTATATAGAAAAATTCTAAATCATCTTCTGAGCAAGACGTCAGTTTGTCATTTTTCCAAATTCGAACATCTTTGGCCCCGTCGATCTTATTTTTCAGCGTTTTTCTTGCATTTTCCGTTATTAGAAAAATCGAATTTTTATAATTCAATCGTACCACCGATATCTGTATGCCGTTTTGACCGACTCGTCGTACTGATCTCTACGGTATATTCGATTGTCAAATTCGGAGTCCGGTGTACGTTGCACTTTGCGTAACGCCTACCATATCGGTACCGGTTTGTACATTTTGGTTTTGTGACCTTTTATGTCACACCGCGTAAACAAATGGACACTATCATTTATTATTTTCGGGAATCTTCACGTGACTCTTGCTATTTCCAATCTCAAACATAATTGTTACTTTGTCTGTTCACTTTGTTTCGGCTCATTATTCTCTGCTCCCCTCTTTCCACTTGATTCCTTTTCTTCCCAGAGACATTTATTTTAGTTTGCTTTTACAAAGCCTTCTTTTGCATATAAAAAGTAAGAAACGTAAGCATACAAACTGGCCTCCTCCCTCATTGCTTCTCCCCCACATCATCACGAACCCACGTCACCCCCTCACCGATGCCACCAAACCCGACCGCCCCTCTTCCACCCGCCCACGCCTTCCCTGCAACTCACCAAACCATCGCGCGTCGGCCCATCGAACCACCTCCTCACATCCGCTCACTTCGTCAGCTCTGAGCCACCTTTCTCTTCTCAGCGTCTGGTGCAGCCGCCTGAACCGAGCTTACCACCTTTCCTTTTCCTTTGTTCAAGGTATGTATGCTATAGATATAGATCGGCAGATGTGAAATGTTCCTATATTTCTATGGTCGTACTTAGTCTGTGCATATAGCTTTATGTATATATAGCCACACCTGAGATTTTGCGGAGAGTGTATTGACAGTTCAATTCAAGTTTTAGTTATTCTCAGTTTTAAAGAAATTTTTGTATAGCAATGAATCTATGTGGTCTGTTGATTAAATTACATATACTGTATGGTTTTAAATATGTATAAGCTATATTAGTTATGTTTATATGGTAAAATTATTTGCTCAAGCTAGGTTATATTATGAAACAATTTTATTAATGATATATGATGTGGTGTATTTGCTGTGAACCAGCAGCCTCCTTGTCTTCCTTACTTTTGAATAGTGTACAGTTTATATGGGTTTAAAGTAATATATATTAGTCCTACTATTACCTTGTTTCATAAACTATAGCTCTGTTCGTGTAATACGTATATACATATTCTGTTGATAGGTTATTTTATTGTATGTAATGTGTATAATAATATATCTATATATACATACTATAGAACAGTTTTGTGTAAAGGTATATATGGAGTTTAAAGTTGTACAGTTTATTTATATATAGTCTTATTCTGGTTTGTATATTGTTTATGTAATACAATTTGTTTACAATTTAATGTATATATTAAAACTTTTTGATCAGCTGGGAGTTCATGATCTGTTAAGTTGAAATATAAGCCTTGTTTGTTGGTACATATCATATAAGTTACCATAGTATATATTAAAGTTTATATAAATCTTGTTTTAGACTTCCTTATAGGTGAGTATGTATGGCAGTATATGATTTGAAATAACTTATGTATGAAAATTTATATATTTGTTATATAGTATGTCTACTACAATAATGGTTTTAAGTATGTTATAATGATATAAAAATACATATTTGCTGGCAACTATATTATAATATATGAGTATTTATTTCAAATCTTATGTATATGTGTTTGATTTGATATATATTTAGAAAAAAAACAATGATTTTTAATTATATATATGTTATTCTAATATTTGTTTCAAATTTAATATTGATTTCCTAGAATAACATATATCTATATATTTGTTCTTTCTATCGAACTAATTTTTAATTGTTTCATCGATCATGTTCTGACTTGATTTCGTCAACTCCTATCTATCAGCTTTGATCATTGAATCGTGTCCATCTTGCTTTGCTTTAGAATTCGTAGCTTGTTCTGTTGTCAAACTCTTCTAGCCTCGAAAGGTGAGCACTCACTCACGATTAACGTTCTTTTATTTATTAAATTTGATTTTAATTGAAACGACAATTGAAATATACTGCTGTTAGTTGTTTACACTGTTATATATGCTATTACCTGTACCTGTTCACCCATGACATCTGACACCATGTTCTGTAATTATTTATGTGATGATAATAAAGTTGGCTGATAATTGATTGATTGTTGATGTTTATATTGGACGTTAAATTATTAGTGTTAAATGATAAATAGTATGCAAAATTGAAATGGATACAGGACAGTTAACAATTTTAAAAGTGATTTATATGTTAAATTTGATTAGTGAATATGACCCCTTTTAATTGTTAAATTAATTGACATGTAGAATAGTGATAATTACACTTTGAACCATCGATGTATATTGGATTAATTGTTGTAGTATTAAATTGAAATTGAATGACACGTGAAAACCGTATAAATAATTAGTGGAATAATCTTTAATCTACATGAAATGATAGTGTAGATTCTAGAAATAATTATATTAATTTGCACAAACAGCAATGCGAATTAATACGATTATTTTGGGATTATTTGAATTGATTATTGGATTGATATTGGTTGTTGTTATTAATTGTTTATTTACTTTGACACCATCCCAGTTATCACACTGCAAGTTCCCTTTGCTATGCTATGATTTTGAATTGAATTGGAATCGGGTTGAAATGATAAATACCCAAATTGAACTTTGACCTAGGATAGAGAATTAAATAAAAACCGATGGGTCAATAATTAGATTTAAAAATAAAATGAAGATTTTATTTGAATAAATAATATGTTTTTGAAATGAAGTTAAAATTTGAATTTTCAATAAAAGGAAAATGTTAATATTTAATAATCTAAAACAAAATATTAACAATGTAATTGATGAAGAATGGTTTAATTTGAGAAATGATTGAATTAAGTTTTGAAATTATTTAATAATTAAGTTTTGAAATTATTTAATAATTAAGTTTTGAAATTATTTAATAATTAAATAAAATTGAATTATTTAATAGTTAAATAAAATTGAACCTCTTGAATTAGTGGAATTAAGTTCTTTATTAATTGAGTTTGAAATTGTAGCCGAGTAAATAAATAAATGAAATTGGATTTTGTTAACAAGAAATAGAAATGCGATTTATTGAAATTAATGTAAGACTTGTAATTTAAAGAATTGATTTGACGAATCTGATTTAATTAAATGTGAAGTTTTGATATAATGAAGTTGAACTTAAGTAATTGATTTAATGAATTGTAAATTAAATAGAAATTGTTGAATGACAAATTTACTTAATGAATATTGAATGAAATCGATCAATGAATTTAAATTGATTTGAATGTTAAATTAAATTAATTAAAATGATTTCGAAATGAAACTTGTATCCGAACTTGAACCAATATTGAATTGTTTTAAAAAGAAATTGAAGTTGAATTATAAGATTTTGAAATTATGAATTTGGAAGTTTTGAAATGTAAATTATGGAAATTGTTTTAGAAAGAGAAATGAAATATTGGTTTACCAATTTTAATTGAAATTGAATTTGATTTGGCTTGAAAATTAATAAATCGACCAATCGGTGTAATAATCACGAAAGTTATTAAAGAGACCGGAATCGGTTAGGGACATACTCTCTGTCTAAACCGAAAACCACTTTAATAACTATACGCGGAGTGTGATCCAGAATGAAGTGGTTGGAATGATGTACGTGTTGACTGAAGAAAGAGAACGATAATGGATAGCCTTGAAACTTGTGTCAAATTGGAAATGACTAAAACAGGAGCCGTGCCGGGCCAATGGAGGTCAGCTACCTCAAGCGAACACACTTCTTCGAAACTACTTATTACTTGTTGTCGATTGGTGCACCCTTGATTTTGGGAGTGTTGTTTCGCGGTGTTGCGATCACTGCGGCGATGCGTTCTCACCAGTCCGGATCAGGCAAACGGTAGTGTCACTACCTTGGGTATTGCCTCATGTGCCTTGTCATACTTGTATCCCTTTATTCTCGACCACTACGAATTTGTTTTGTGTTATACCTATGGAGTACTCCCTGATAGCCCACTAGTTTACGGTGGAGTTTACAGTGCTGTATAGACTATAACGCTTATATAAAATGTGTTAAGGGGGATAATGGTAACGCCTTAACACTATTTTGATACCTTATATTACTGATGGACATTATCTACTTAGCGTACATTACTACCTAGTAGATAGTTTAACGGATCCTTAAAGGATGGTTATTCCAAACATCCTTTGAGTTACTTGTATTTCAATTGCTACTTCACTTGAGTTGGATTTATTAATATAAGAATGTTAATCCTGACTCGAGTGTTTTGTGTTTTGCTTTACGCTCGGGTCAGACTAAGTGTACCAGTATTCGAGATCTCACCTTTGGAGTTGGAGCTTCGCTTGGAGATCCAGCTATCTATCCAGCTTTCAGTATTCGATGATTCCAGTGATGTATTCTGATTTGTATCTGATGTATCGTATTACTCTTCCGTTGTATCTGCTTTAACTCTGATGTAAATTATATATTTATATAGTAGCTTCATGAACTACTATCTCTTTTATTTCCGCTGCACTTATTACTCTGTGTTTGTGATCTGTGATTATTTATTTATTGTATATGCTCAGTTTTGCCAATTTAAATTAACAACGCGGTATTTTGAATTATTCAAGTCCGGCATGTGTGTCTACCTATACACTTATAATGGATGCGAATGGTCCAAAATATCGGGTCGTTACATTACTCGGAAGAATTGCAGACATACATGCAATTATACATAATAATTGCATACATCTCTGCAGTTATTTTGAATAATTGCATACAAAGATGAATACAAATGATTTTAAGGGAATAATTTCTGATTTTTCAGCAAGTTTATATTATGAATATTTGCTAAATTTTAAGTGAATAATTGCAGAGGAAAATTCCTAAATAAATGCATATTTATATGCAAATATTCCCAATATTTGCTGACTTTTTTGTAATTATTATGAAAATTTGCACCAATGTGTGCAAATAATCTTAAAAATTGCTGAGTTTCCAGGAACTATTAAAAATATTTGCAGGAAAAAACTGTATGAATGTTATTCTAGGTTAATATTTGCAGTATTTATCCACATAATTTCAAACGTTAAACTGCAATCATTTCTCATTATCATTAATTAATTTAAACATCAAAACAACACCAACAATCCATAAAAAATAAAAAACAATTCATATTTTTGTAAAAAAGATTGATTCGTCTTCAAATAGTTGCAGTTTTTCATTGAGATCGAGAATTAAACACTTGTCTGAAGAAAACTCAGCTCGGCTTTCAATTTGATCAGAAGAAACTGAAGAAGAAGAAGAATCGATGCTTGACTTTGAAGCGCAGGGGTAATTTAGGGAAAAAATAGGCGGAAAACAAAAACAGGGACGTAGAAAGTATGTTTTTTGACAAGGATCCGCTTTGAATTATGTTTGGTTTTAGGGATGCGTGCCTAATATTCACTTAATTAAATCCAAAATGAGTAATTTAGTTTGTAATGAGAAAATATATGGAATGAAATATGTGTGCATGAGGTTTAATTTTAATGGATAGAGGAATATTTTCAATTGCCCAGTAAACCCTTACGATATCTCATATCCCCTCATCTCATATTCATTATTTTATTCATGTTTTAAAAAAGCTTCATCATCCATGGTATCCCGCTAAATTCTATTTTGGTTGAAATTTTCAATAAGAAGAAAAGATAAGCAAGTTTGAGAAGAGGAAAACTATGAAGGTTTAGAGATATACATTTTTTTGGATTTAGGTGAGTAATAATACTTTAATAGAATTTAAAACTTTAATTTTTTTGAGCAAAGCTAGCCGGCTTTATAGTGGGTCGTGCCAGTGTATATAAATAAAGAACAGGTATTCTGCACATGCACAGAATAACTAGCATGGTTTTATAGTGGTCATACCACTTAAACATAAATATAAACACAAGATGTCCTCCTAAGAGGAGGTACCACAGTTTTCATCAATCGGACAAGGCCCCTCAACATGGAGAAATCCAGAGAAAGAGCCACGATATCAGGATCATAAACCGCCGACTCACTGGAGTAGGTATAATTCCTATCCCAAGTGTCATCCTCGAAAATAAGTCTATTGGCATCCCCATCTTCGCCATCACAAGCAAGAACAAGACCGTCACCAACAACATGATAAAATAACCTCCTCATCTCTCCATCTCCACCTACAAACATATAATAGCAATCGTACTCGGGACTATATCGCATCTCAGATACCGAATGTACCCAAGTCTTCTCCCTATGGTTCCACACAATTAAAGGAGCCGGAATGCTAGCAACAGCAGTAGTAATAGCAGGAGGATGTGACGTCTCAACAATAACGGGGGAATGGGCATCAATCACATCAACATTACAATCAGAGGGCTTATGGTTCTCCACAGGGACAGAACCAGAAGGAATCGGGGCTCATGATTGAATGTCATTAAGTGGTCATAAATATTTATAACACGTTAACGGTAAAGGAAAATCTTTGATTTTATGCTTAGAAATGCTTGAGGCTAAATTATAATGATGAGTATACATTTTCGAAAATGGGATTTTCATTGAAAAGTGAATATATGAATTTTGAGAATTTTCATATTTTCGTAGACTTTTAAAAGATGAAAATGATTTTTAAAGGAAGAAAGTAATTAATAATCACATAGATATCTTTTCTCCAAAAATTAAAATATATTGGGAAGAAAATGGTCTTATGAATTATTGGGATTTTTTGAGAATTTTCAGAACAATTTACAATTCAGTGTGAATTTTTCAAGTATCTTTCGGTGTAATTTAGGAATAATGTTAATTAACGGGAAGAATTAAAATTGTGTACCTTGATTTAGGGAAGAAAGTATTCCACTAAATGTCTTTATGAATTTAGTTACAAATGGTAAGTGTACTAACTAATGAGAATTCAACACATAAGAATAAAAAGTACATGATAAGGCATGGTGTAAGAAAAAGTGCCCAGACGATAAATAATAAAGTGAAATTAGTAAGCGCTGGTCTTTATCCAAAATGCTAAACCATGAGGGTCACGAGGTGTAACATCCCCCTACTTGGAGACCCAAAACTAACGACTACGAATGCTGCAGTCATCCATAGTTATTAATCCTCGGCGACCAAACACGGCGATATTAGATACACAGAAACACAAGGATATGGAAAAAATTTAAACAGCAAACAAATTCCACATTCCATTTCAAAATATTCCAAATTGATTACAAAATCCCAATTCGCAGACCACGTTCAGATAACATATAATTATTGAGAAATACGCCAAGAGCGACATATGAAGATGCCCCCTTGGTAGATCAGAGTATATAGATAGGCAAGAAAACAATTTGCCTTTACAAACAAACACACAGCGGAAATAAAAGAACTCTAATAACAAGCTTGCCTCCCGCAGGTCCTCGAAAGCTTTATTCGTCTAAAAGAACACTTGAAAACCTTAACTCTCAACCTACTCCAAATCAACTGAGTACCCGAGAGTTTAAGGAGAAACAAAAACTTCGAGTCAGACATAAAGCCTGGTATGAATAATAATTTACCATCTCAAACCATTTAGATATCTAGTGAGACCATGTCGCATAGCGGAACGGGTTTTCCCCTCACTAGTTCCTAGAACATTTATAAAACCATATACTATGCTCCTGCATCCATAACGGTTAAAACATAGTATTTCAAAACATTATGATGATATGCAAAACAAATAAACCAATTCTTGATTACCCATCCGCATTCATTCTGACTATCTATCTCAATTATAGTTTATAGGGTTATTATTAACCTGTTAAAAGTAAAGGACTATCTGTCCACATACCTAGTTTTCATAGGATCACTAAGAACCTATTGGTAACTCCAATATCTTATTTCTTATCCTAGTTTTCATGGGCTAACTAGGAACCTATTGGCTAACTGCCAATATCTTAATCCAGATATAATTTTCATGGGTTGACAATGAACCTATTGGCCCCTGCCAATATCATATAGTTTTCATGGATTTACTATAAACCTATTGGCCCCTGTCAATATCTTTAATAAAGATTTTTAACATCTGTTAATTATATTCACTACTGGGTCAACCTCACTGGTTATTCTGCATCTTCCCCAAAATACAGTTATGGGTTAATATCAATGTGAATATCATTTCCAAAAACTTTATTTATGCCATGGTTATTAATTTAAATTGAGATTGGGTTTATGTTTTGAAACCACAAAAACATCTCTTTCGAAACCTCTGGATAGCCTCCTTCGAAAGCAAAGACTTCTTTTCAAAACATTGTATACATACCTTTCGAAGCCCTTAGCAAACATTCTCTTTCGAAACCTATTGTACATTTCGATGGTATCAAATCATCTTTTTAAAATATAGAGCTTCGAAATAAATGAAAGTACCCATTTCGAAAGCATTGGGTTTACTCTTTAAAAACATTATTTGGGTTGAAATGGTTATATATGAAAGTATCTCCTTAGAAACCAACAAAAATTAATTTGGGGAAAAATTTGATGGTGTCGGAACCATCTAGTCGAAAGCAAGAACCTTTAAAAACAAAAACTTTGAAGGACAGAGTCGAAACTCCCTTTCGACTCCATCACCTTCGAAATCCTCAACCCTTTCGAAAGCAATTAGGAAAAAGGCTTAGTTTAAGGTAAAAATAAGGGTAACCTTTCGAAAGCATTACTGGTCAATATAGTCAAAAGGTAGAGTAGCGGCTAGGTTTCGACTAGGTCGGAACCTACCCTTTCGAAAGCAATTATTTAAAGGAAAAAGGTACTCCTTGGAAGCAAATACTTTAACACAACATGACAACCTTCTTCGAAAGCTAATTATAACACCTTTTTAAAAGCATATGTTTCGACTGTATCAAAAGCTTTAGGTAAAACAGGGCAAGACTTTAACTTTTGAAAACAAAGCAGGGTTTTGAACCCATCAGAAGCTAACCTTTGGACACCAAGGCTTCCGCCCTCCTTCCAATCCACTACATATCATCTAAGTGATATCTTGTGTATTGGTTTCGACTATGGTGGTTTTAACTGTGTGGGTTTCGACTGGGACGAGGCAAAGTCAATGGAGTCGAAAGATACTTACTAACAGAGGCGGAACACCTTTTTCTGATTTAAAGGCTAAATTATAGCAACTTTTAGTAATTACTTTCTAACAACTTGCCTATTTGTAAACCATTGATTGGTTGCCATAAAACTTTTCAAATACTTTACCTTTAAAACTGCCGCATTTATTCAGATCCAAATTAAAGGATTTTAATGTTAAAACCTTTTATATAACAAAATCGACATTTGCAGAAAAGCCCTTCTTTTAAAATAATTTATTTCCCCTTGTAATTCAATTGGGAAAAATCCCCAAAAATCACAGAAATTCAATTTCATCATGCAATCAAATATATTAAAATTTCAGACCCAATTTCTACTTGAAATGTTCAAAATAAATTTTAAACCCGATTACATCATGTTTTTCATCAAAAATTCATAATAAAATTTCCATAGCTTGGAAAATTCCGAAAATTAAAACACATCTCCAAAATCATGTTTTACTTAACATAAAAAATTTCCATGGCATTATAAATCAATAACACACGGTTTTGACCCTAAAACCGTACGCATTACATGTATAAGTAAATTGTTTAAATCAAACAATCCATAAATTAAGCATATCATCATCCAATATATCATAGAAACAAGATAAATACTCAAATTCGAAATCACATGATTATAAAACCAAAAAGAGATGGAATGAATTATTATTCACCTTAAGCTTGATAAGGAATTTGAGATTTGTTGTTGATTAATCCTCCCTGGCTTTTGATCCTTAGCTCTAAACTAAAATTCCTCTTTTCCCTTGTCAATGCTCGGCTCTTCTTGGCTTTAATTTGCGTTTGTTTTGATTTGAGAAATAAAATGAACATGAATGGACAAAGGCAAATGTATAGTCGTGAATAGAAAATGCGGCTAATTTACTAATAAGGCCTTATGTTTAATTATCTTATAAACCAATTTTAAGCCCATTTATTTTATGGTTAAGCATGGCCCTATATATATAATTTACCCAAATCTCAATCTCCTTATCATCATTATTCTATTTAATTTATCTAAATAAATCTTCTGAATAATGTCATAAAAATTTAGGGATGTTACAGGCTCTCCCCTTAGAGAATTTCGTCCTCGAAATTCGATAAGGACTAAATACTAAACATAGAAATCATTTGTAACAACATCTAACAACCATACTAGTCTAACTGACTAGCAACTATCTATATAAATCTAATATAGACATACCCTCAAAGCAGATCAGGATAAGTATCTCTAGTCCTATCCTCTGTCTCCCAAGTACAGTCCTTCTCGTTGTCGCTTCACTGAACTTTCACCAACCTGACTGTCTTATTCCTTAATCTTGTCTCATCTCTAGCTTCAACCCGAACTGGTTGTCTAACAAAAGTCAAATTAGGCTCTACCACTAAGTCATCCAACCATGTTGGAAGAATAGTAGTCTCTGGATCATGCACATACTTGCGAAGATGAAACACATGAAATACATTATGGACACCTGCCAAACTTCTCGGCAACTCTATTCTGTATGTGAGCTTTTCAATCCTCTCTATAATCCGAAATGGACCTACATATCTTGGGGTTATCTTCCCTGACTTTCCAAATCGTATCACACCCTTCATAGGTGATACCTTAATGAAAACCTTATCTCCAACTGAGAATTCTAGGTCCTTACGCCTCTTATTTGCGTAACTCTTCTGTCTTGACTGAGCTTCCTTCATCCTTTCTCGAATTAACCCAATCTTCTATGACGCCTCTCTAACCAAATATGGACCTACGACTAATATATCTCCAGTCTCCAACCAACATGCTGGTGATTTGCATGGTCTTCCATACAAAGCTTCAAACGGCGCCATTCCTATACTAGTCTAATAACTATTATTATAGGAAAACTCAACCAAATGTAGGTGATCCTCCCAAGATCCACCAAAGTCCAATACACAAGCTCTCAGTAAATCCTCGAGTACTTTGTTGACTCTCTCCATCTGCCCATCCGTATGAGGGTGATACGCAGTACTCATATTAAGCTTGGTACCCATCACTTCCTGTAGACTCTTCTAAAATTCACTAGTGAACAATGCATCTCTGTCACTGACTATACTACTAGGAACTCCATGCAGTCTAACTATGTTCTTCAGGAACAACTTAGCTAAACAGGTGTCGTTCTGGTTGACTTCACTGGAATGAAATGGGCACTCTTGGTCAATCTGTCCACTATAACCCATATACTTTCATTACCTCTACTTGACCTTGGAAACCCGTCTATAAAATCCACGGATATGATCTCATATCCAAACTGGAATCTCTAAAGGTTGAAGCAATCCATTAGGCTTCTGATGTTCAGCTTTCACTTGTTGATATTTTGCTCACTGTCTAACCCACAAGCCAACATCCTACTTTATGCCTTCCCAATAGAAGCTCTTCTTCATATCCTGATACATCTTGGTTCCTCCAGGATGAATCATAAACTTGAATCGATGACATTCTCCAAGAACTTCTTTCCTCAAGTCCTCCACATTCAGAACACACAACCGTCCCTTCTTTCTTAGCCATCCTTTCTAGTCAAGGCTAAAATTCTTTAGATCGTCGATCTCAGTTCCAACCTCAAGCCTTCTGATCCTTTCAGCTAATACAAGATCCTCCTTTTGCTTAAAAGCAATTTTCTCAATCAATACTGGTCGAACTTCTAAACAAGACAACCTGGCGGTACTTTGGCTAGAACCAGCAGTCGATCTTAACTGCACATCACAACTGACTAAAGCTTCTAAATCCTTCCACTCTTCCAACATAGCTAACACCACATTCTGATGTTTCCTGCCAAGAGCATCAGCCACTTTATTATCTTTTCCTAGTGTATATTCTATACCAAAATCATATACAGCTAAAAACTCCAGCCACCTCTGCTGTCTCATATTCAACTCCTTCTGAGAGAATAAATACCGTAAAGACTTATGATTGGTATATAATTCAAATCTCTCCCCTAAGAGATAGTGTCTTAAAATTTTCAATGAAAAGATCACAGCTTCCAACTCCAAATCATGAGTAGGATATCTAACTTCATGCGGTCTAAGCTGCCTAGATGCATAGGCAATGACTTTACCACACTGCATCAACACCGCTCCTAATCCAGTTCCACATGCATCAGTATACACCACCAATCCTTGGTTTCCGTCTGGAACTACCAACACGGGTGCATTGGTCAACAAATGTTTTAACTTAAGGAATGCCTCCTCACATTTGTTGGACCAAACAAATCTCACTTCCTTCCTGGTTAGCTTAGTCAAGAGTGCCGCTATCCGCAAGAAATCCTTAATGAATCTCCGGTAGTAACCAGCAAGTCCAAGAAAACTCCTGATCTCAGTCACCGTCTCTGGTCTCTTCCAATTATTCACAGCTTCGATCTTATCTAGATCGACTGACAACCCTTTCTCTGAAACCATGTGACCCGGAAACTTTACTTATTTCTTCCAGAAATGACACTTGGTAAACTTCGCCTTTAGCTTATTCTGCCTTAGCGTCTCAAGCACCACTCTAAGATGAACTTCATGCTCTCTCTCATCCTTAGAATATACTAGAATGTCATCTATAAACACTAGTACAAACCTATCCAAGTACTCTCGGAAAACTCGATTCATCGAATCTACGAAGAAAGCAGGTGCATTCATCAATCCAAATGGCATCACCAACCACTCATATGAACCATATCTAGTCCGAAATGCTGTCAAAGGAATACTGTCCTCCGCCACTCTTAACTGATGGAAACCGATTGCCAAGTCCAATTGGAAAAACACTCTGGAACCACTCAACTGATCAAACAAATCATCTATTCTTGGCAAAGGATACTTATTCTTAATTGTCCTTTTGTTTAACTTACAATAGTCAATGCACATCCTCAACGACCCATCCGGTTTCTTCACAAACATCGCGACCGCTCCCCAAGGCGAACTGCATGGTCTAATAAAATTCCTTCCTTCTAGATCCACTAGCTGCATTTTCAATTCCTTCATCTCAATTGGTATCATCCTGCTAGGTGGTCTACTTACAGGTTCAGCTCCTGGCACAAGATCTATTCTAAACTCAACAGCTCTTTTCGGAGGTAGTCCAGTGACTGGCTCAAAGACATCTGCAAACTCTCTTGCTACCTGAACCTGACTTAACTCATTTCCTACCTCCATAGCATTAAGCATAGCACTAGCACTCCGGTCAGTATTCTCTACTGAGAATATCACTCGGTTATGACTATCAGGATGTCTCAGTGATATTTCCCCATCCTGGCAAAATATTCTAGCCTCATACCTACTCAACCAATCCATACCCAAAATGATCCTGAAATCTACGAAATCAATAACATACAAACTGCATGCAAATTTATGACCCAATAAATCAAGTTCTAACCGGTCACATCTTAACCCTAGAGTTGCATACCCTCATGTTGGATTCGCAACCCTTAAGGAAGTAACAAGGTAGGTGGGTTCTAGACATAATCTATCAACCAAACACTGAGATATAAATGAATGTAATGCACCGGTATCAAAAAGTACTCTAACTGAAATACTCTAAATCAAAAGCGTACCTTCCATCACAGTGTTTCTTTTTTCTGCTGCGGTAGGCCTAGCTAATCCAATAGCAAAGACCTTTCCTTTGTCATCCCTAACTGGCTCCGGACACTGATTCTTGTAATGCCTAACTTGATCACAGTTGGAGCATTTCACATTCTTCTTAACTGTAGTTTTCTTCGCATTTCCTGACCGGCATTCATTAGCAAAGTGACCCTTCTTGTCACACTTATAGCAAACTACCTCGGCCTTCGACTTCTTGGCAGCATCTCCCTTCTGGGTTCCCTTCTTCTTAAAGAACTTCCTCTTCTTCCCTTGAGAACCCTGAGTTTCCACTGACTTCTCTTTAGTTAAATCAGCAAGTAACTCCTCGTGGTGAATGGCCATCTCCACCACTATATTATAGGGATCACGAACATGTGTCATGGTCATTCTAGCAAGCTCGGGCCTCAGTCCCCGAATGAACTTCTCATTCCTTTTGATGTCAGTATCTATAATAGTATATCCATATCGAGACAGTTCTTCAAACTTAGTATCATACTTGACTACTGACATCTCTCCTTGCACTAAATCCATAAACTTCCTCATCAACTCAGACTTGGGAAACTCAGATACAAACTTCTGCTCAAATCTCGTCTTAAAATCAGCCCAAGTTAACTGCTCTTCCGGAACTCCAGCAGTGGCACTATTCCACCAATGTAGCGCTAACCCCTGCAACTGTCTAGAGACCAACCTTCTCTTTTGTCCATCATTCAGACCCAAATCGGTAAATAACCGCTCACAATGCAACTGCTAGTTCTGAACTTCTACGGCACTTTCCGTTCCCAAGAATGGCTTCCCACCCAAACTGGTGTAATCTCTACTCAACAAAGCAATATTCCCTACTGGAGCCACAGGATTAGCTCCTCTTACATTTCCAGCAGCTCCAGGTTGCACCAAACCGGCAAAGAACAGATACATTGTCTCCATATCTACTGGTGGATTTCTAGCACCCACATTGGCTTCAGTATTTTGATTACTAGCATTAGCCGGTCGACCCGGGTTTCTCCAGGTAGTGGGTCAAGCATTCCCATTAATTGTGGTGCTTCCTCCACTGAGATTTCCTCTTATGTTTCCTGTTTCCATATCTCATAAATCTTCATACGAGCCTTAGTAAGGTACAGAAGAACGGTCTTAGAGAATGGGGGATACGTACTTATATATATAACTATATATAGAAAATACAAGTACGTTACTATAACGTTTACCCAAACCCCAATCTTATTATCTGATTCATTGGATTATGACTGTAAGATCTTTTAGGTTTAAGTTTCTTTTAAATTTTCATAAATTTATGTTCTGATACCAACTTGTAACATCCCCCTACTTGAATGGCCTAAAACTAACGGCTACGGATGCTGCAGTCATCCATAGTTATTAATCCTCGACGACCAAACACGGCGATATTAGATACATTGATACACAGAAACACAAGGATATGGAAAAAATTTAAACAGCAAACAAATTCCACATTCCATTTCAAAATATTCCAAATTGATTACATAATCCCAATTTGCAGACCACGTTCAGATAACATATAATTATTACAAAATACGCCAAGAGCGACATATGAAGATGCCCCCTTGGTAGATCAGAGTATATAGATATGCAAGAAAACAATTTGCCTTTACAACAAACACACAATGGAAATAAAAGAACTCTAATAACAAGCTTGCCTCCCGCACGTCCTCGGAAGATTTATTCATCTAAAAGAACACCTGGAAACCTTAACTCTTAACCTACTCAAAATCAATTGAGTACCCGAGAGTTTAATGGGAAATAAAAACTTCGAGTCAAACATAAAGCCTGGTATGAATAATAATTTACCATCTCA
Organism: Allium fistulosum; assembly: GCA_030737815.1. Classification (NCBI taxonomy): domain Eukaryota; kingdom Viridiplantae; phylum Streptophyta; class Magnoliopsida; order Asparagales; family Amaryllidaceae; genus Allium; species Allium fistulosum. Next base: position 755,237,924 of record CM060908.1, on the reverse strand, counting down.
AACCATTTAGATATCTAGTGAGACCACACCGCATAGCGGAACTGGTTTTCCCCTCACTAGTATCCTAAAACATTTATAAAACCATATACCGTGCTCCTGCATCCACAATGGTCAAAACATAGTATTTCAAAACATTATGATGATATGCAAAACAAATAAACCAATTCTGGATTACCCATCCTCATTCATTCTGACTATCTGTCTCAATTATAGTTTATAGGGTTATTATTAACCTGTTAAATGTTAAGGACTATCTATCCAATTACTTAGTTTTCATGGGATCACGAAGAACCTATTGGTAACTCCAATATCTTATTTCTTATCCTAGTTTTCATGGGCTAACTTGGAACCTATTGGCTGACTGTCAATATCTTAATCCGGATATAGTTTTCATGGGCTAACTATAAACCTACTGGCCCCTGCCAGTATCAAATCATAGTTTTCATGGGCTGACTATGAACCTATTGGCCCCTGCCAATATCATACAGTTTTCATGGGCTTACTGTAAATTTATTGGCCCCTGCCAATATCTTTAATTAAGATTTCTAACATATGTTAATTATATTCACTACTGGGTCAATCTAACTGGTTATTCTACCCCTTCCCCAAAATACAGTTATGGGTTAATAACAATGTGAATATCATTTCCAAAATATTTATTTATGCCATGGTTATTACTTTAAATTGAGATTGGGTTTATGTTTTGAAATCATAAAAACATCTCTTTCGAAACCTCTTGATAGCTTCCTTCGAAAGCAAAGACTTCTTTTCAAAACATTGTATACATACCTTTCGAAGCCCTTAGCAAACATTCTTTTTCGAAACCTATTGTACCTTTCGACGGTATCAAATCATCTTTTTAAAATATAGAGCTTCGAAACAAATAAAAGTACCCCTTTAGAAAGCATTGGGTTTGCTCTTTAAAAACATTATTTGGGTCGAAATGGTTATATACGAAAGTATCGCCTTCAAAACAGACAAAAATTAATTTGGGGGAAAATTTGATGGTGTCGGAACCATCTAGTCGAAAGTAAGAACCTTTAAAAACAAAAACTTTGAAGGACAGAGTCGAAACCCCCTTTCGACTCCATCACCTTCGAAACCCTCAACCCTTTCGAAAGCAATTAGGAAAAAGGCTTGGTTTAAGGTAAAAATAAGGGTAACCTTTCGAAAGCATTACTGGTCAATATAGTCGAAAGGTAGAGTAGCGGCTAGGTTTTGACTAGGTCGGAACCTACACTTTCGAAAGCAATTATTTAAGGAAAAAGGTACTCCTTCGGAAGCAAATACTTTAACACAACATGACAACCTTCTTCGAAAGCTAATTATAAAACCTTTTCGAAAGCATATGTTTTGACTGTGTCGAAAGCTTTAGGTAAAACAGGGAAAAACTTTAACTTCTGAAAACAAAGCAGGGTTTCGACCCCATCGGAAGCTAACCTTTCGACACCAAGGCTTCCGCCCTCCTTCCAATCCATTGCATACCATCTAAGTGATATCTTGTGTATTGGTTTCGACTGTGGTGGTTTCGACTGTGTGGGTTTCAACTGGACACGACGGAGTCAACGGAGTCGAAAGGTACTTAATAACAGATGCGAACACCTTTTTCTGATTTAAAAGCTGAATTGTAGCAACTTTTTAATTACTTTCTAACAACTTGCCTATTTGTAAACCATTGATTGGTTGCCATAAAAACTTTTCAAATACTTTACCTTTAAAACTGCCGCATTTATTCAGATCCAAATTAAAGGATTTTAACATTAAAACCTTTCCATATAACAAAACCGACATTTGCAGAAAAGCCGTTCTTTTAAAATAATTTATTTCCCCTTGTAATTCAATTGGGAAAAATCCCCAAAAATCACAGAAATTCAATTTCATCATGTAATCAAACATATTAAAATTTTTGAACCAATATCTACCTGAAATGTTCAAAATAAATTTTAAACCTAATTACATCATATTTTTCATCAAAAATTCATAATAAAATTTCCATAGCTTGGAAAATTCTGAAAATTAAAACATATCTCCAAAATCATGTTTTACTTAACATAAAAAATTTCCATGAAATTTAAAATTAATAACCCATGATTTTGACCCTAAAACTGTACGCATTACATGTATAAATAAATTGTTTAAATCAAACAATCCATAAATTAAGCATATCATCATCTAATATATCATAGAAACAAGATAAATACTCAAATCTGAAATCACATGATTATAAAACCAAAAGGAGATGGAATGATTTATTATTCACCTTAAACTTGATAAGGAATTTGAGATTTGTTGTTGATTAATCCTCCTTAGCTTTTGATCCTTAGCTCTAGATTAAAATTCCTCTTTTCCCTTGTTAATGGCCGGCTCATCTTGGCTTTAATTTGCGTTTGTTTTGATTTGAGAAATAAAATGAACGTGAATTAACAAAGGCAAATGTATAACCATGAATAGAAAGTGCGGCAATTTTTACTAATAAGGCCTTATGTAAGTTAATTATCTTATAAACCAATTTTAAACCTATTTATTTTATGGTTAAAGACGGCCCTATATATATAATTTATCCAAATCTCAATCTCCTTATCATCATTATTCTATTTAATTTATCTAATTAAATCTTTTGAATAATGTCATAAAAAATTAGGGATGTTACACGAGGGTCGAGGGATGTTTAAATATTGGAAATAAATGATGAGGGTCGTGCGCTTCGATTGTAACCGAGACCTTGACGAGTTGGTAGCTAAATAGTGATATCGAGAGAAGCTGATGTGACGCCCCACCTCTATACCCGTGCTAGCCAAGAACACTACGGTGTAACGTTGTCAACTAGCACGGAGAATAAGGCTGTTGAGGAGCGACCATCCATGTAATTGCTTTGTGCGAGCACCGATATGTCAGATAGTAAATCATGCATTTCATTTTTAGAGGAAATCCGACATACCGATACAAACTCAAAGCTACTACACAGTGGCTATAATAGTTTAGGACAATAAATATAAAAATAACACGGATAACATAAATGCGGAATACAGATGGAACAAAAAGTCTCATATATATAATAACTGATGTCAGTTACAATACATTTGACACAATACATATGATACAACTACAACTGTCGACTCTGGAGGTTATATATATATACAAATACATTATCAACTAATGTACATGAATACACATCATCCTAATCAGTACACTGACTACAACAAAAAGACGCAAAGCACTTCAAATGATATGGAAAGTCTTCATAGCTCTAGCAGCAACCCGAAGTTAAAAATCTACAACCTGTAAATACTCGGTCTGACTCGAGTATTAAATTCAAAAGAAAATAATACATGGGTCAGTCTAATTCAATCTCGGTTATTAATGCACAGAAGCAATAATAATCCAATATCAAATAGACAACAGTCACGGAAATCTCCTATATCCAACTTCTCGATAGGAGAATCGGATAACGACAGCTATAACACTAAACAGTGTTAAACAATAAATCAGCAGATTCAAAACATCAACAGAGATAGATGAAAAGATTTCTAAATGAAGATGATTTAGAAAAGAATAGAATTGCCGAAACGGCAATTAACAATAAAAATCATCAAATCAAAACCAAATCAAAATATGATTCAAATATATTGAATTTGCAATATAAAAACGAATTTTAGAAATAGCAAAACATCAATTTTGATTGGCTGCCGTACACGCACGCGTGTACGGCCTCGCCACATTAAAATGTGTGGCTGCAGTACACGCTAACGTGTACTGCCTTGCCAACTCAGTACACAAGGTCAAATCAAAATTTTATTCAACACAAGTGAAAATGAGCTCAACCGAAATTCAAGGTATCACTGCACAATAAAACTGTGCACGTACATAGTGAAGTTAATGGAAATGAAAACAGAACTTGAAAAGAGGGTATCGACATCACTGCAACAATGGAAAGCAGACCAGTCTACAACAATACAAGCAACTGGAAAGACACAAAACATCATCAAATAGTGAAACATCAAAGTGCCAACATTAACAGACTCAAGTGATAACAGTTAAGTGTACACAGGGATCAAAGTCTACTAATGTATAACTGTAACTACAATGTCAAAGCAAACATGTGAAGTTCAGGCAGAGATCAATATGGCAAGCTAACTGGAATATGAACAAGTGAAACAATGAATGAACCAATGTCTAGTGAATGACTCAAATGAACAGACTACATGCCAAAGCATACATGGAGCAGTAATCAAACAGTGCCTAACAAAGTGGAACAGCAGCCCCAAATGAAAACATACAATGGCAACTACACGATGCAAAGACCAGGAGGTACAAGCATCAAACCAAGTTTAATGACCAAGAACTCATGGATGGACTATCAATGAAGTGTAACTGAAATATGTCATATACATGAACTACAATGGAACAATGCAGAACCTACTCTAGACAGAGATGAACAAGGTGATAACACATATATTCTACATGAATGCATATGCAAGCAATCAAGTATGCAGAGTAGTCAAAAATCAAGTGATCAGAGAAGTCGCAGTGAAGAAAAGAATATCATCACCAAATAGATGATCAAAGTCAATGATCAAAGTCAGGGATAAACAGAAAAATGGACAGAGTCGATCATCATTAACAAATTTAAATACAAACCAGAAGTGAGACGGTAAACATTCCAGTACAACTAAACCAATCATGAACAAAGACATAGCAGGTGAAGTACAACAAGAACCAGACTCAAGTACATGGTATACATGTACACAAATGCAAACAAAAGTATCGTGAAACCCAGAAACTAAACAAGAGTAAGACTTCAAATAAAATCAATACTACTGCAAGCACTCAAATTGTCAAGTGCAGATATGAACCAGGAATAACAATGGTACAACCTATACATGTATTGTGAAATCGACTACACGTATCAAGTTGAGCCAAAACCAACTATCAACTAAATTTTCAACTAAAACAGATAGCCGAAGCCAGGCAGTGTTCACAACCGCAAACCATAAAATCAAGACCAAAGTCAACATAATTTCAATTGCCAGGAATTGAAATAAGTGAACCAGGAGATCGTTTTCACAACAAAAAAAATTTCGCAAACCAAAGTGGCCGAGATAAAATCATCGATACTAAACAAATCGAATGGCCAAAGTAAAGATTTGATGATTTCAATTTAAACGAGATCACGAATTTTAAACGAGCTAGAGAAAATCGACAATTTAAACCAGATAAAAATCATTAAAAATTTGAATTTAGATGTGAGAATTTACTCACCTTCTTCGACGTGGCAACCGAGAGCAACGAGAAATCATACCAAAATCAGAGAGGTGTCACAAACGAAGCCGTAGCTTCAATTCCAGAATCACCACAAGCTAGAGCTACAGAGAAGCCCTAAATTTCGAAAGCTCCAAGGAGCAGCTGCGAACGAGCGCAAGCAAGACAGAAAATAACTAAGTCGTCATCGACAAATAGAAGAAGCTGAAGCCGAAGCCAAGCCAAGCCGATAAGCTTCTCAAGCCCTAATTTGTAAGCAGAGCGCAAAAGGGAACGAACGCCCCAAATTCCTCAAGCCCTAATTCAGTTGCAAAGAATCGTCGCCGCCAATTTTCTATTCTCAGAGAAAATAAAGGAACGGGCTAGAGAATGAAATGGGCCGGCTTAAAAGGGGAAAGGGTCTGCAATCAAAATGAAGAATGAATCGAGAAGGGGGGAAATCAGGTCGAACAAAATAAGAAAGGGAACGGGTCGAACGATTTTTCAAAACAATTTTAACTTGATAAAATTCCAATAAAATTTGGCGAACGATTTAATCACCTAGTGACGATCATTAATTGCTATGAATATCCGGGTTGTGACAGACTCCCCTCCTTAAAGAAATTGCGTCCTCGCAATCATAAGGAATAAATGGACAAAAGGTAACAACCAAAAGAGCATGGCAATGTCGAATGCATAAGCAAAGCAAATGTCAGCAGGGGAAGTATTAGATATGAAATCAAAAGGTTCGACTGATTCAAATCAAAAGAATCAACATCGACTAACAAAAGCAAGAACAATCGAATTCCAGCAATTAAAAGAAAAAGAAAACAGAGCAGAAATCCCCTACTGAGCACGAATTGAATGTGAGTAAATCAAATTACTCACCTGAATCGCCAGAAAAGGACGAAGCTCAAATCTCAAAATCACAAATATTCAATCATCAAAAACGATAATCGAATTTTCAAATCGCAAATATTTACTTATCTCAAACGATAATCAAATCAATAAATATTTAATTATCAGAACGACAATTAGAATCTCAAATATCTAATTATCACAAGCAATAATCAGAAACAACAAATATTCAATTATCAAAAATGATAATCAAATATCACAAATGTCTGATTATCAGAAACTATAATCAGAAGTCAGAAATATCCGATTATCAAAATCGATAATCAGAAATCACAAATATTCAATTATCACAAATGATAATCAAATCACACAAATATCTGATTATCAAAAACGATAATCAGAAATCAGAAATATCCGATTATCAAAAACGATAATCAGAAATCAGAAATATCCGATTATCAAAAACGATAATCAGAAATCACAAATATTCAATTATCACAAATGATAATCAAATCACACAAATATCTGATTATCAAAAACGATAATCAAAAATCAGAAATATCCGATTATCAAAAACGATAATCAAAAATCAAAAATATCCGATTATCAAAAACGATAATCAAAAATCACAAATATTCAATTATCACAAATGATAATCAAATCACACAAATATCTTATTATCAAAAACGATAATCAGAAATCAGAAATATCCGATTATCAAAAACGATAATCAGAAATCACAAATATTCAATTATCACAAATGATAATCAAATCACACAAATATCCGATTATCAAAAACGATAATCAGAAATATCCGATTATCAAAAACGATAATCAGAAATCAGAAATATCCGATTATCAAAAACGATAATCAGAAATCACAAATATTCAATTATCACAAATGATGATCAAATCACACAAATATCTGATTATCAAAAACGATAATCAGAAATCAGAAATATCCGATTATCAAAAACGATAATCAGAAACACAAACATCTGATTATCAAAAACGATAATCAGAAGTCATAAATATTCAATTAACGAGTCCGAAATTAACCGAAGTAGTAAAAGTATGGTTCCATACTCCGTACTTTTGCTAAATCATTTAAATCTCTTTATCGTTTCCTTGAAAGTGAAAAATTGTGTGTTTTTAAAAATAACATTTCACATTCTCAAACGGACAAGTCCGGAATTAAACGAATCAGTAAAAGAAAGGGGTCATAGTCCTCGATTTTTCTAAAACGTTTAAATCGCTTCCTCGTTCTTTTGAAAATGTAAACTATAAAAATTTTGAAAACAATTTTAATTTATATTTTTGAAACAACTTTTAAAAATAACGAATTTTGAAAATATGTGATTAAATTAGCAATATCAGTATTGCGGGAGAACCGCTTGTAAATCCATTTCAAAATTGACGGTTATTGAAGTTAACACGTCAAAATCTCATCAAAATAACTGGCATCAAAATATAATACCAATGAATTTTCATTCATCAAAAATGTTACAAGAATCTTCTCAAAGATAGAAAGGGATATCATACCCTAAACTTGTATTCATAACAAGTCAATAACACATGAATTCACCAATGCACAAAAACGGATATCATATCACTGAAAATCATGAAAATTGGTGAAGCACAAAATTCCAGAAATCATCAGAAGAAATCCAGAAAACACAAATTCTAGAAATCGACATACGAAAACCAGAAATCACAAAGAGGGGGAGGCCTATCACAAAACGGGACTATGTAAACTCCAAAACACCGGTATCACAAGAACGAGAAGCTATCTCATGGAAGTTATCCATTAAATTTTCACACAGGAATGGCCCGAAGACCGTAGGGTGCTACCCTACATATGTGATGGCAAAACATCACATAAACGGGGTATAGTCTCCCTCGCAGACAAAGAGACATCGCTCAATCGCTAGTCTAAATTATAAAAGGGGGAAAGGCCTATCATAAAATGGGAGCATGAAAACTCACCGACCGGTATCACATGAATCTTTTCAAAGATAAAATAGGGTATCATACCCTAAACTTGTATTCATAACAAGTTAATAACACATGTATTCACCAATGCACAAAAACGGATATCATATCACTGAAAATCATGAAAATTGGTGAAGCACAAATTCCAGAAATCACACAAGAAATCCAGAAAACACATAAATAGGGGGGAGGCCTAACACATGAATGGGAGCATGAAAACTCACCTACGCGTATAACACATGACGAGAAGCTATCTCATGGAAGCTATCCATTAAATTTTCACACAGGAATGGCCCGAAGACCGTAGGGTGCTACCCTACATATGTGATGGCGAAACATCACATAAACGGGGTATAGTCTCCCTCGCAGACAAAGAGGCATCGCACAATTGCTAGCCTAAATCAAATCACAAAAATGATCGTCATGATCATTAATAAGTGTCAATTACATTAAGTTAGTGAATATAAGAGTTTAGCTTCATGTCCCATAACCACTAGCTTAACTCAAATATTTACGAACAAACTGTAAATCTTCACTAGAAAATTGTCACAAAAGGTTCAATCGAACAAGTCCAGGAGTTAACCGACGAAGTAAACGCAAGCGTTTCATACCACTTGTTTTACTAGGCCGTTTAATTCAATTTCTCATACGAGTGAAATAAAGGCTTGTATATACTAATAGATTGGAAAACGGTTTAAGAAAAAGAGCTTTGTAGTAAAATAGTTTTGAAATCGTTTGGAGAAAAAGGATTTTAATATTTACTACTAGTATAGAAAACCTTTATATTTTTAAAGTGACAAATCACAAAAATGATTGTAGAAACAATCAATCACAAGAATTCACATACAAAGATGTGAATAGAATCCAAAGAAATCGATACCGAATCCATCTAAAAGTATGCTCACAAAAATCCTGAAGAAAATGTCATTAAAGTTGCTAATAAACGATAGCAACAATTCGGGGAAATGATCAAGAATCGATTAAATTAGGAAACAAATCAATTCACTAAAATTCACATTCGAAGACGTGAAAAAAATCCAAAGAATTCGATTCCAAATTCATCAAAGTAGGAATACCCAAAAATTCCTGAAATAGAAGTTATCAAAATCAATAAAGGTGATAACAACTAATTGGAAAAGAAGAATCAATTATCAATTGGAAAAACAAAGCAAAACGAGCATAAATGCATAAATGACTTCAACAAAAATAAGAGTCAAGTCAATGTCGAAGTCAACAATTAATGGTCACTGTCGAGTGCAAAATGAATCAATCATTATCATCAAAGAATCCAACGGCAAACAAAATCAGAGTCTTGGAAATCAAGAAATTAGCAATTTCACAAGAACAAAGTGACCGAAGTCGAATGGAAATCAAACCGAGGAAAACACAAAATATCAAGTTCAAAATTGCTGAGATTCGAACAAAATCAACATCGGCTAAATCAATTCAAAGCCGAAAACACAAGAACAACATCCTCATCATCAAAAACCCAACTTGAGTTCGTAAAGCAAACGGAGGCAGAAGCCAAAAATACTTTCACGAAATCAAAATCAAACATAGGCAAAGATGAGAGATAAAACATCGACAAATAGTTGTAACACATGCTCCATCTAAGTTATGTTTTATAATTGTCCTAAACCCCAGGCTCTGATACCAAGCTGTGACGCCCCACCTCTATACCCACGCTAGCCAAGAACACTATGGTGTAACGTTGTCAACTAGCACGGAGAATAAGGCTGTTGAGGAGCGACCATCCATGTAATTGCTTTGTGCGAGCACCGATATGTCAGATAGTAAATCATGCATTTCATTTTTAGAGGAAATCCGACATACCGATACAAACTCAAAGCTACTACACAGTGGCTATAATAGTTTAGGACAATAAATATAAAAATAACACGGATAACATAAATGCGGAATACAGATGGAACAAAAAGTCTCATATATATAATAATTGATGTCAGTTACAATACATTTGACACAATACATATGATACAACTACAACTGTTGACTCTGGAGGTTATATATATATACAAATACATTATCAACTAATGTACATGAATACACATCATCATAATCAGTACACTGACTACAACAAAAAGACGCAAAGCACTTCAAATGATATGGAAAGTCTTCATAGCTCTAGCAGCAACCCGAAGCTAAAAATCTACAACCTGTAAATACTCGGTCTGACCCGAGTATTAAATTCAAAAGAAAATAATACACGGGTCAGTCTAATTCAATCTCAGTTATTAATGCACAGAAGCAATAATAATCCAATATCAAATAGACAACAGTCACGGAAATCTCGTATATCCAACTTCTCGATAGGAGAATCGGATAACGGCAGCTATAACACTAAACAGTGTTAAACAATAAATCAGCAGATTCAAAACATCAACAGAGATAGATGAAAAGATTTCTAAATGAAGATGATTTAGAAAAGAATAGAATTTCCGAAACGGCAATTAACAATAAAAATCATCAAATCAAAACCAAATCAAAATATGATTCAAATATATTGAATTTGCAATATAAAAACGAATTTTAGAAATAGCAAAACATCAATTTTGATTGGTTGCCGTACACGCACGCGTGTACGGCCTCGCCACATTAAAATGTGTGGCTGTAGTACACGCTAACGTGTACTGCCTCGCCAACTCAGTACACAAGGTCAAATCAAAATTTTATTCAACACAAGTGAAAATGAGCTCAACCGAAATTCAAGGTATCACTGCACAATAAAATTGTGCACGTACACAGTGAAGTTAATGGAAATGAAAACAGAACTTGAAAAGAGGGTATCGACATCACTGCAACAATGGAAAGCAGACCAGTCTACAACAATACAAGCAACTGGAAAGACACAAAACATCATCAAATAGTGAAACATCAAAGTGCCAACATTAACAGACTCAAGTGATAACAGTTAAGTGTACACAGGGATCAAAGTCTACTAATGTATAACTGTAACTACAATGTCAAAGCAAACATGTGAAGTTCAGGCAGAGATCAATATGGCAAGCTAACTGGCATATGAACAAGTGAAACAATGAATGAACCAATGTCTAGTGAATGACTCAAATGAACAGACTACATGCCAAAGCATACATGGAGCAGTAATCAAACAGTGCCTAACAAAGTGGAACAGCAGCCCCAAATGAAAACATACAATGGCAACTACACGATGCAAAGACCAGGAGGTACAAGCATCAAACCAAGTTTAATGACCAAGAACTCATGGATGGACTATCAATGAAGTGTAACTAAAATATGTCATATACATGAACTATAATGGAACAATGCAGAACCTACTCTAGACAGAGATGAACAAGGTGATAACACATATATTCTACATGAATGCATATGCAAGCAATCAAGTATGCAGAGTAGTAAAAAATCAAGTAATCAGAGAAGTCACGGTGAAGAAAAGAATATCATCACCAAATAGATGATCAAAGTCAATGATCAAAGTCAGGGATAAACATAAATATGGACAGAGTCGATCATCATTAACAAATTTAAATACAAACCAGAAGTGAGACAGTAAACATTCCAGTACAACTAAACCAATCATGAACAAAGACATAGCATGTGAAGTACAACAAGAACCAGACTCAAGTACATGGTATACATGTACACAAATGCAAACAAAAGTATCGTGAAACCCAGAAACTAAACAAGAGTAAGACTTCAAATAAAATCAATACTACTGCAAGCACTCAAATTGTCAAGTGCAGATATGAACCAGGAATAACAATGGTACAACCTATACATGTATTGTGAAATCGACTACACGTATCAAGTTGAGCCAAAACCAACTATCAACTAAATTTTCAACTAAAACAGATAGCCGAAGACAGGCAGTGTTCACAACCGCGAACCATAAAATCAAGACCGAAGTCAACATAATTTCAATTGCCAGGAATTGAAATAAGTGAACCAGGAGATCGTTTTCACAACAAAAACAATTTCGCAAACCAAAGTGGCCGAGATAAAATCATCGATACTAAAAAAAATCGAATGGCCAAAATAAAGATTTGATGATTTCAATTTAAACGAGATCACGAATTTTAAACGAGCTAGAGAAAATCGACAATTTAAACCAGATAAAAATCATTAAAATTTTGAATTTAGATGTGAGAATTTACTCACCTTCTTCAACGTGGCAACCGAGAGCAACGAGAAATCATACTGAAATCAGAGAGGTGTCACAAACGAAGCCGTAGCTTCAATTCCAGAATCACCACAAGCCAGAGCTATAGAGAAGCCCTAAATTTCGAAAGCTCCAAGGAGCAGCTGCGAACGAGCGCAAGCAAGACAAAAAATAACTAAGTCGTCATCGACGAATAGAAGAAGCTGAAGCCGAAGCCAAGCCAAGCCGATAAGCTTCTCAAGCCCTAATTTGTAAGCAGAGCGCAAAAGGGAACGAACGCCCCAAATTCCTCAAGCCCTAATTCAGTTGCAAAGAATCGTCGCCGCCATTTTTCTATTCTCAGAGAAAATAAAGGAACGGGCTAGAGAATGAAATGGGCCGGCTTAAAAGGGGAAAGGGTCTGCAATCAAAATGAAGAATGAATCGAGAAGGGGGGAAATCAGGTCGAACAAAATAAGAAAGGGAACGGGTCGAACGATTTTTCAAAACAATTTTAACTTGATAAAATTCCAATAAAATTTGGCGAACGATTTAATCACCTAGTGACGATCATTAATTGCTATGAATATCCGGGTTGTTACAGCTGATGTCAAGATTGTTGGGATATGACAAAGGACTTTGTGAACTGTGAAACTTCTTCATTTAAGAGCAAGAGCATCATGTTTGACAATGCTGGTGATGATAATATCAAAGAAAGGCTTCCAGTATTTCTCGATGTAGGCTTGGGAAATGTTGAATTTAAAGTAAGTAATGTATGCTTTCTACTTAAGTTTCTTACATTCGGTGTTAACCAAGGAAGCACTTACGGTGCTTGAGATGAGAATGACTAAGGCATTTCTAATGACATAATTAATGATTGTCGAAAGGAAAAACTTGCCATGAATTAAGAGCAGCTAGGAAGAAAGAATTGACTTATCATATAGGCAGCACCTTGAGTCCTGGTTCCTTGTCCCGAAACTGTAGTGTCAAAAGTCTAGATAAACATGCCTTGCATTCTAAGAGGCATAAATCCTACTAGGAGTGCATATGACTAGGTTGAGTGAGGAAGCTTACTTAAGATAGGAGTTGTGTATAACTCCAGTGAAATATAATGAAGGCATAAATCCTACTAGGAGTGCATATGACTAGGTTGAGTGAGGAAGCTTACTTAAGATAGGAGTTGTGTATAACTCCAGTGAAATATAATGAATGTTAACTCTCAAATTGCAAAAGTGAAACTATAAGGTCCTTCAGTCTCAAGTGAATGATAGTAACCTCAAGGAAATTTGTAAAGACCAAGCTGAATAATAGTAATCTCCGTAAGAGTTCATATACCAAGTTAAATGTATGGTAACACCTAGGTGAATGATAATAACTCGTAAGAGTTAAATACCGAGGTGGATTAGTTGTGGTACCTTGGTAAATGATAGTAACCTTCCTATGTTTAAACACTAAGACATAAATTGTAGCACTAAGGCAAATGATAGTTACCTTCATTAGTCTTGAGATACTAAGATAAATTACATGTAACCTCGAGACAAGCAAAACTTTGTCTAAAATTTGTAGATAAAGACCGAAAATGCATTCACTCTATATAAAGGTAGTATTTTACATTGGTAGAAAATAATATGTAAGATTACATATTAACCTGAGACCAAGACCTTATTATATAATGAATTTTCTTATATCAAACATAAGAATAGTAGTGAGATGAAAACTTGTTCCACTCTACGTTGTGGTTTCACTATGTATTGTAACGTTTATGAATTACTATGACTAATATTATTAATAGGCTTATGTATGAATTAAAGTTCTGATTTTCCCCTTAAATTCTCGGATACTCTTTTGAGTAGCTTAAGGGTTAATGGGTTCATGAATATAGGTTTTAATGGGACGACTGCATGATGCAAAATAATTTATTATTCATTTTGTTATGTAAAACTATAATGCAACTTTATTTTCATTCGTTGTAAATATAACTCTGAACATTTATGGTGTATGTCATATACCGATCATGTATTATTATATCCTATATTATATTTTCTCTGGACGTTGGGTATTTTATATTGAAATGAAATGATGAATGAATTTGTTAAGTACCAAGGCACTTCAACATTTTGATGTATGTATTATGAAAAAATGGATATCATATTTTCTATTGAAAATAAGATTGGAATGAGTGCAACACTTTGTTATTCATTTTCGGATTACAAAACGAAGGATGTTACAGAAAACTTATAACGTTACTTGCATGTTTTACCATTATATTTTGATAATATCTTTGTCACACCACATGATGTTTGGTTCGTGGTTATTCGTATTCTCTGATAACTTTGGAGTACCTGTGTGTGAGTAGGTTGAGAGTATAGGTTTTATATAACTGGAAAATAGGGAGTCACCCTTAATTCCAAACTTAATACATGTTTGCGCTTTCTAGAATACACATTTCATGTTAACCTCCTAGAATTATTTTTGATATTTTTCTTTTTCCTTTTCTTTTTCATTTTTTAACATTAAATCTCCACTTAATCGGGAGTTAATATGAGCAAAACCAATTAATTTTTGTAAATAAATGCATTTCTACCGCAAAAGTGCAAATATATGCAATTTAATCTGCAAAAATTTACAATATGCTTGAAAATAATTCCAGTGGCATTTCATGAATCAGATATTGAAAATGAACGACGGTGTGTTTGAAATTTATAGAAGGGTATTTGGCAAAACTTCATTTTATCTAATTGCATATTATTGACACTTTTGTGGGTGAACCTAGAGGCTTAAATTTACTTGACATTTTGATAGTTGACCTCTCACTATACTGATTTATATATGCGTGTGTTTGCATGTGATCTGCCTAAAACTAGTGTATGTTAAGGTGCACTGATCTTGGCATCTTCATATGTCATACCTGCACTAGTCAAATAATTATGTATATTATATCTGATCCCTTGCTCATATAACTTAAACTTTGTATTGAGATATGCATTTGTGCACCTGAGAGCAAGTCGATGTTGGCCCAAAGGAATTAGAAAGAGCATATAACAAGTTTAATGTGGCATGCATTATGCTTTTGGACAATATCCCCTTTGACGGTAGGGGTATAGTTGTGTTATGATAAGAATGGTACATAGGTTCAAACTCAAGATGAAGCTCAATTGCAGATAATTCCAACTGATTTTTTGACCATAGTAGCGAGCATATTAGTGTTAATGATTTGACGACTTACGTATTGAGCGTTGTGGAGCATGGTATTGAGTTTTACTGGATAAACTTCGATAAACTGAGAAATATCTCGAGCAGGAGATTGGAGTAAATATGAAGTATATCAAGCATGTTCTCACTCGAAATAGAATATAAAAGGTGAAGTCGATTGTTATTTCTCTAGTGGCCTTTTAGGTTACATCATCTATAGGTTAGTCTCATATATTGGATGTTCAAAGAATTTTTGTTTATTTCTTACGTGATTTTTGCACATGGTTTCTCCTTTATGCTTGCAAAAGTAAGTAGAATTGAAACTAAATTTGAGTGGGGATCAAATTTGATTAGCTGACCTTGAGCTAATGGCATCATCTAGCGTACACACAACAAGTAGAGACGTGTTGATAGAGAGGTGATTATTTCAATCAAGGTAGAGTAATGAAATTGTAAGACTCAATTATATGTCATTCTGAAGATGACAAAGGAAATTAATTAATTATGTAATATGAGAAAAGAACGTTGTGTACATATTAAATGACATGTCATGTGCCCACGTGAAGATGATACCGAAAAGATAAATTATGATAGAAAATGAATGTCGCTATTGTTTATTTAATAAATTAATCATCAAAGGAATCATTTGCTATCCTATGAATGACAACATTTGCAATTCAAATTGTTTATTGCACGAGAATATAAATCTTTGATATTTGAATTGAATTGAAAGAAATAAATCAAGGGTATGTGGAAAGTTTTCGAGCGGGGATGCTATGGTGCAATTAAGATATGGATACACGTCCGCGGGTGCGGCACAGTAAAAATGAGGCTTGGGTTTTGATAAAAAGACCCAGATTCGATTTCTACCATGCTTCTCTATCCTATATAAATTTACTATGGAATATGGAGGTTTGGATCAGCGGACGACTTTACTATACCCTTCTCAGGAGTTTACCGGTCCGTCGGGTTCTTCCGCGAAAAAAAAATAAAAATAGGGATACATAAATCTTTGTCTCAAACAAATGCCCTTGTGCTTAATACGTCTATATAAATGAAGCAGCGCTGCATCTTATCCATCCCCAAATCCATAAACTTATTTCATAATGCATGTAATAAGTTGAAGCGCATTATGTTTAAATAATGGAAATAAATGATGAGGAGTTTCGTTGATTGTTGTGATTGAACATTATTGAATGGTTATTACCAGCTACGCAGCAGGCATTATTTTCGGTTTTACATGAAAAATAAAATGGATATTAAATAAAATGGAGGGGAAGCTAAGAATATCAGTTCACTCGGTCTTAACGAATGTACCATTATTTTGGTTCTTTCTTTCTGCATGTCCTAAGTAATGGGAAAAAAAGAAGAAAAGTTGACAGCAAGTTGCTATTTTTTCTCCTTTTCTTCCTTTTCTCCTGTTAATATGACTGTTGCCTTACTAAGTAAATGGATACGAGACATATTTTCATATTTCGTAATATACTAAATAATTAGGTTAACAACAAATGTTACCGGTGTGACTTTGAATTGAAAGTTTTGAGCACATACTCGTCCTTTGTTACAATTGTTACAATAGTTTGAGTGCTGGGTGCAGCACTCGATGAATTCTTAAAAATTCCCAAAATACGCAAAGCATAGAGCACTTAACCACATAAAAACACGAGCGCAGCATTAAGCTTTCCAAACAGAGAGATTGGTGGAAAATGAAACAGTAAATCCAAACAAGAAATGAAAACAATCTTACAAAATGCTAAGATAAAATTCACTAGCATGCATGAAATATCCACCAACCTACACACACCTTACACATAAGGTATATATGATTATTAGGAACTAAGAAACCACAAATTAAAAAGTTTTGCACATAGATTTAAAAATGATGCTTAGTTGCGACCTATGTCCTTGATAGCACAAATCTGCTCCTCGCCCATGGCAGACATGACAGTCACAACTAAGTCCTTCCCCTCTGCAAAACCCTCCTTCATCTGTAAAGTTCATATGAGCTTTGTCAAATATCTGAATAGCCGAACATCATAACTTAAAGCACTTTTCAAAAACAATGCAAGATTTGTATAGACCATCATAAAAAGTCAAATACTACTGGTAACGATAATATTATAGACAATTAGACTTGACCAGATGTTATACATGCATATATGTATATATGTGTAACATCTGTTCATGTCTATAATATAAGTGTTAGCAATGGTATTCAACTATTATGATGATCTATCTATCTCTATCCCTATCCCTCTCTGTCTCTTCCTCTATCTATTTGTCTATGTATATATATAATGAACCAAATGCCGCAACAACAAAATTAATACGCACCACATGCACATACAATTGCAAGATAACAAAAACCATGCAAGTAAAAAACAAAAGGAATATAAGCAACACAAAAAGGCAAATATGTTTCTAAAACATTGCATTGAACATGCTACAATCTATGCATTTTACATGATACTCTTTCTATATATATGTTGCTTTGCTGTATGTACTTCAATTAGACTCAGATGATTAATGAGTAGTAACAGCAACACACTTCAAAATAATCTGGCGAACAAAAATCAAAAAATGTGCCTTTTTGAACCCTTATTCATAAAGGTTGCAAAATATTGCTTGATAAGTAGAAACAGCATCATCACCTTCTCAGTTACTCGACAAATGTTGCAAAATATTGCATTGAAGTTATATTACGAAAAATATTGCACTTATTTTCGAAAGAAAATAAATCTGCAACAGCCAAATCTAACAGGCGTTTAAGTAACCGAACAGGAGTTTAGTAATTTCCTACAGTCAAAAAATAACAAATCACTAATGAGATAACAACCTGGTAAGATGTTACTCGACTGAGTTATTCGGTCCGGGTGGACATAACATTTTACACCACGAGATACTTTTTCTTGTGAAATAGGAAAAATCCAAGAAAAATATTTATGATAATAAAACTACAAGCACTAGTGCTCAACATGCATTACTACCTAAACAACTTCCATGGCATAAGCACTAACCTGAGTGAGAAGAGCGTCATCAGTTGGAAGTCTCAGGTCATCTTTTGTATTGCCATTCTCAGTCAAAAGACTCACCTAATATGAAGAGAAACATAATCATTCAATACAATTCTCGGCCACCTTTAAATGTCTTCAAAACAATTTCACTTACAAAACCATCTTCAGATATATCGATCAGTTGATAATCAGTACGATTAACATGAGGAACCTGCAAACATTCAACAAATTAACATATTAATCACATAACACAAGCTAGCCAATATGCAAGAGAAGAAATGAAAAAGATGAAGAAAAATACATCACAATTATGGGAGGATGGCACAATATCCTCAAGCTTCTTTGAGTTGAAAATATCAATTGAAACAAAGTGGCATTTAGCATGACCGTGCTTGCCTGTTTTGGAAGTCGAAACCTCAACAACCTACAAGGGTAAAATGAGATTTGCTACATTAATACGTCCGATATAAAATGCAAGCTTATTGTCATAGATGCCTACCCAAGTGAACACCAAAGATATCACCTCTAATTAGCACACAATACAGCATAAAATATACACAATGAACAATTCAGGAGAAGCTGATGCTTAAAATAAAGTCAATTAATTAATACCCGAAAAATCAAAAAATCCTAAATCCGTCTACATCCGTAATTGAAAAACGGATAAATATCTAGAGAGAAAAATATATGAATACGCATGAGGATATGAGGACATACGCATTCAAAAATTATCGGTTTGGTTTTTATTAAGATTATATGTTATATTATGTGTATTTTAGTACAATAAAATATATGTATTTATCATTTTATTATATTGATAGCTTATATTATATGCATTTAATGTACATTAACTGTTCAAAACTATTTATTTGTCATCATATTCGTTGTTACATTATAGTTTATATATACATGCATTTAATGTTTATTACCATCATATTTGTAAGCTGTATTCGAAGGTTGAGAGACAATTCTACACTGAAATCTCCAATATCACTTTCATTGATGGAACTATTCATGTCTGATTGATTGAAGTTGATTTATTTGAACAAGGAAACAAAGAGAGAGACCCTCCCTCTTGCATCAAAATGTTGATTGTGATTTTCGTAACATCCACACCCAAGGACCGCATGACAAGCTTCAATCGGTGGATTTATCTCTAGGGGTTTTGATAGACTGGTTACTGAATGTTTCAAAGGGTTATGGGACTTGAATAGATTTTATGAGTTGATACAAAAAGAAATAGACAATAAGCTATCCGAGAGTAAGTTTTGTAAGTATTGCTAAAAGTAAAAATACACAAAACAGTAAAAACCGTGGGTCCGTAGAAAGCAAGTTAATTAAATCTTTAGCAGTATAGACTCTTCAGTATTTAACTCTTCAGGTTTTATACTTTTAGGTGTAGGCTTTATAACTTTATTAAGATTACATAAGGCTTCGACGTTTGCAGCCAATGTTTTAAATCTCGAATTTCGAACACGTCCTGTCTCAAAAACTGTACACACAATATCTTGTATCTCATATCGAACCAGATCTTGGACGTAATAAGTGTACCTCTAACATCTAGGATTTTAAAATTCATCTCGAGGTAATCTCAAGTAACTTAAGCATTTAAAATTGACTGTTTAAAATTAGTATAATAATTGCTATTTAAATATAAACATTTTAATCATATATAATTTATATAAAATGATAATATTGATTTTTCTGAGCAGAGTGGTAACATGATTGATTTGGTATATATTGATTGAATGGATTTTACTTATCTGGATATTAAAAATAAAAAATATATATAATTTTCTATTTTTTCCTGCTCATTAAAAAATAAAAAATAGACGAGATTTAAAACAGTTTTGGTAGCTAGATCACCCCTTCCAGTTGTATATTTTTCCTTTCGGATTGAGCTATCTGTAGGTCATTCGACCTTGTATTTTTATCGAAAAGTGCTCAGGCAAAATATGGTATAACAATGTTAATTCCAAGGTTATAGATCACGGTTGAAAGGGTGAAATTCCGATCGTTTTGGAATGGTTCCGGCAAGGAGCGATAAAAAATAAGGGGGTTTTTCAGTTTCAATCGAAATTGATGGAGAAAACAACCATTTTTGATGAACAAGAGAATTATTGAGGTAGAAACAGTAGAAATGTACAAATTGAATGAGAAAGTTACCACTATTTTGTGAAATCATGGTTCCAAGTATCGGATAGTACCCGGCAATTTCAAGAGTATCATACCGGTGTCATTGGTGAGCGAACCGAAACCGATCAAAAAAATAGATTTTGATTACGATGTATATTTTAAAAATATCAGCCAAGTTAAAGATCGATCTCAATACAACCAAAATCGAAAGAACAAATTACCCGAAGCAAGATTGTCAATGAGGATTTCCATTTTTTGCTTCAACGTTTTTTCTTCCTTTCGATTTTGCTCTTGCTTTCCTCGACATGAATTTGAGCGAACGATGGAAATTTATGCAGCAGATTTTGTACTACTTACATTTGATCTGTTGTGTTGGGCTATATTTAGTTATATTAATCTGTTGAGTTGCATCGGGAAGTGTCGGGCAGTGTTGCCTGAAATTGGTTTAATTTCCCCTAGTTTAACTTTTTTGGGTTTAATTATATTTAAGTTATACTGGGCCGAAATTGTTTATTCTGGATTTAAGTTATATCGGACAGTGTAGTGTTTAGTTTTAATTTAATTCAATTGCTAAGTTTAATTTAGTTAGAATTTAGCGTAATTTAATCCAATTGTTAAGTATTGTTTGACCCAATTGTTAAGAAAACCAAAACCAGTACCGAAACTGAAACCAAGACTGAAATTACCAAAATTTTCAAAATCATCCTAAACTAATAAATTTTCAAATTATCGGAAACCGAAACCGAGCTTTCGAACCTTGGGTGAAATAGTCATCGATCTTTTTTAACTGAAGATGAAAGGTAGGAAAAGGAGGGAAGGATAGACATAAAAGCTACCTTTGCTAAAAATATCACATGATGGTTTTAAAAATTGTCATTTTGTGATGACATTGCTTTACTTATATATCCCTAAACTGTACTGTGTTTATTCATGGTTTGCATAACCCATGCTGCATAATATAATTCTCTGAGATAATCTTGGATCTCATTTTCCCTATCCTCGTGTATTCCCTAAATTTCACCCACTTTGTATTATTTTTTTAGTAATTAAAAAATTGCACACTAAATTTCACCCACTTCGTATTATTTTTTTAGTAATTAAAAAATTGCAAATGGACGGGAGATTAAGTTCCAAAAATTGGGACTAGGAGATTCGGGCTAGTATCACATTTGATCTAGACATAATTGTAGTACTATACTTTTATCTTCACAACTGATCTGAATTAACTCTAATATATAATTCTGGTATAAAAACTATGATAGTATTTTGGTTTAATTTAAATTATGATAAGCTATAAAATGTTTTATTAGATGGTTATACAATTATATTCATTTTTTATTATATTTAGTCACAAATAATACCAAAACCTCAAGCTAAAACCCCCCATTACTAAAACCGGCGAAATAAACAAAATAAATCAAAATTTCAATTAAACCAGAAGACACTGACTAATTTATTACTTGTAAGTTATAGTAGTCGAACACCAAAATCAACTTATTTAACTTCAAAGTCAAATTACATCCAAACACTTATAGTTAATCAAAACTATTAAAAAATTGCCATTCAAAACTCATTTCAATACAAAATAGTTTGCCGAAATGGTTTAAAATGCAAAACCAAGAACTACTTATTAACAAGAGAAATGTTTATTAACCATGCAAATACTTCACTTGGGTAAAGCTTTTAGTACAATACCCAATATATACCATTAAAATAAATTATATATTGTAACAAAATCCCTGTTTATTTAAAAAAAATCATATCTTGACTAAATTTTTATTTTCATCGTTCATACAATAGTCAACCATTCTTATTCCATGCACGTGCATTGCAATTGACAAAGCACCGAAAGAACTAATTGTACTCTTGGACAATCGTGGATTTGCGTTGATCATTCATGCGATCTCAAATATATATTTTTTATCTGTCTATACTGGTACCATTGTACTAGCAAATATTATATCAAAAGGATAGTTGGACTCAAACTGTTACACATGTAGTTATTTACAGCATGCGACAAACAAAATCATAAGGCTTTCATGCAGCATTGGCGCACTACGTGGAGAAAGAAACGCAACTTCTTAAATTATGCATCTGTTAAAAAAACGATAGTTTATTATGTGTCATATTTAGTTTAAAAAAACTAATATAACCTATATTTCTTTTAACAACAAAAGGATATCTATCAAAATTATTTTTACATCGTCTCATAAAAATATCATCAAACATAATATTGTAAATGTAGAATTTTAAAAACAAGTCATTTTAAAAACAAAAATCCAAAATTATAAAAGACATTACTCGTAAACTTGAAGTTTGAATCCAATTCGTCGATTACATTCTCAAATTCAATACTTAGGGTGCGTTTTATGACGAAAGGAAACGGGGCGTTTGAGCAAAGCATTTGAGCGGGGCATTTGAATGGGAAAATTGAGTGAACGGGGAATGCATTTGCCGCTACGAACGGAGCATTTGAGCGGGGTATTTAAGTTCTAATAAATTAATTATTTGATTTATAGTTTATTAATTAATTATTTGTTTTTTAATAAATAATATATGACAATAATTTGCAAAAAAAACTGAAAAATTATAAATTGCTCAGATTCAGTTCAAACCAACTCCATAATGTAGAGCACTTTGATATGATCGCAACGCAAAAAACCGCGTCTCAAACGGACCTCATTAGCATAAGTTATTAATTTTAGAAATTTATAAAAATATAAATTTTATTAATTAATGTAATTAATACAGCGAACGAAGATCAAATGATCATTGAGCAAAACAGGGAATTTGGCCCGTTTACGTTTGTGACGCATCCGACGAGTCACAAACGTGAGTAGGCTAAAAATTTTGTGCGAACGCACCCATAATATAGTACCACATACAACAAAGATATATAACCAAAATCTTATGTCAAATTTTTTGAATAAAGGTATTTACATGGAAAAACCATATCACCGTATGAATAAATAAATATAATACATTTAAAAATCAATAGTAGTTTGTTCATAATACATGATCGATGTTATATTACAGGATAAAATAATATTCAAAAAACAGTTCTTTATATCAATTTTAAATGTGTTGCCCTCAAGCAAAGAGAGTTTAGTATATAAACGTTATTTTTTTAACTTCATTTTTTTAGTGCCTCAAGCAACGAGAAAAGGGATAAATTTTATGCACTTCCAGATCGTGAAAAAAAAATTGAAAACCAAAAAGTCTAAAAAGGGATATTAAAAATAAAAGACACGTCATTCTTGAGCTGTCCTTGAGTGCCTTGTGCACCATATGTATAATTTGGAGTGCTTTCACGTCTGTCGTGCCATAATAGGTGCAAAAGGTGAAATCTCTACGCTACAACTTGAGTCATGGCAAACCTTCTATAACACCAGTTAAAAAATTGAGACATATGAAGTTTGTTGATATTAGGACATTATGTTTCCTCAAAGATAACATTGTTGATGTAACTCACAACTAAGGAGCTGTTGAACATTGCTGAAATGCAGTTTAAAATATTGTTGTGTGTGTTACACTGAGAAGAATATCATAATCATATTAATTCAATGTGCTTTTGTTAACCTTGTCTGGACTGCAAATCCAGGGAAATTACAGTGTGTGGACTATTTAGAGTAGATTACACTAACAGGCACAGAGGTGGACGGGACATGTACCTTGTACTTGTAGCTTTAGTATTGGTTACCGAGATGAAAGAAACTATTTAGTATTTAACATCAAAAAATACACACAGAAATGCGCTATCTGTCTTCAATCATTTTAACCATATTTTAATGCTACGTCTAAAGAAACCCCTCTGATGGTTAAAGTTATCAGAATTTTTAGTTCAGATGCAAGTGATAATGAAGCTGTTATCAGAATTAAATCATGAATTTTTGGTTCAGATGGTTTGAATGATTATAACTATACCAAGTGAAGAATTTCAACCTTCACTGTATCAAACATGGGTTACTGTTCCTACATATTCCAAGTTTTAATTGTATAAGCTATATTCTGTTTTTTATGGTGATTTATGTTGAAATTCTGAATATTTGACGATCCTGGTTATACCATTATTACCATACTATGTATGTGTATGGCGAAGAATGTATAATTGCAAATTTTGACCAAAATGTTTACTATAAAGCAAGTGTACATACATTTGAGCAGCAAAATTAGCATATCAATCTCCTTTTGAATTTATAACTCACAATTTACATCCTGATTCAATCACAAACTTGAACTTATTTGAACATGCCTTGGTTTTCCTTAAAAACATGTCCGGCAGTTACAAAAATATATTTGAATAAAGTTCAACCTTGCACGACAAGATAATTTAACAGTCCCATAAAACATTAATTATAAAAATGCATAAATGCAGCTTGTTAAAAAGAAAAAAAACACGGTATATTTTGTACCAGTTCTTGCTATAATTCATGTTTTTTTAAACATGGTTAATAGCACGGTAAACTGCAAACTTTCTATCCTCTTGTTGAGAAATCAGTTAGTTGAGAAATCAAGTCTACAGTTGCATATTCTTTGAAGACATCAAGGGGATCTAAAATACCAAAACCCAGATTTATACCTAATCTTGTCCTTCCGTATAACACGCGGTCTAATTCCAAACAAGATGAATTTTATGGAATCATTACAATGTTCCGTAGCAACCCAATAAAAAAATTGTCTTGTTTTTCTTAATGTAAGATCTTATCTTAAACAAGATGTTTTGACATTGCTTATTGATGTCCACTTGGATTCCATGATGGGCACATTTGAGCATTGTAATAGAAACTATGCTACACTTACCACAATTTTTAGTGGTAAATCAATACAAAGAAAGAGAAAACTTGGAGGATACATGGGGTCTACATATGGATTTGACATGATCTCTCACTCTCTTTGTGCTATTGACTTACCACGATAGTTGGGCTAAGTTTAGCATTTTCTTGGTAATAATTTACAGTACTTTTTGTAGTATCTGCCGCATTTTAAAAAAAACTTTGTCTTATCATAATAGGATCTAACCCCGGACAAAAAATTCTATGGAACCTTCAAAGTTTTCTGTACACCCCATTTTATTGGGGAACAACAAATATTTCCTTTCACAACCCGCACTTAGATAACCATTATCCCACTTCTTATCAGCTTCCCACAAAAAGAACATTCAGCTTATTCAAATTTCTATTGTTTTAACCTTCAAACGACGACCAAAGAAAACAAAAAACAAAAAAAAACTAAACAAAACAAATTTAGGTGCAAAAACATAGAAACAGACTTATGTGATTTGCATTTTTTCGAGTAACTAAAATAAAAGGGACAGCGAACAGTATGGATGAGGCGTTTCATGCAAATATCTTCACACAATTAGATAGAATAATGATCTAATCAATTTACACAGGAAATCCAAAAATAATGAAAATGGAAACAGACCAATTTTATTTCACACAAAAGAAATGTTTTAAAAGTTGAATTCAACCAAAAAGACCTTAGTTTTCTCTTTAATAATTAATGAAAGTTGATGGAGTATGTAAAAGCGATTCTTGGTGTTTGAACATGAGTTAACCCAAAACATATTAGACTTCAGATCCGATGTTAAACGGGCAGAATCAATGCGCCAATCAGAAAACTCTCTTCAACCAAATCAAATGACGGAATAAAAATAAAAAATAAAAAATAAATCATCCAAAGACGAATGTTATACCTTACAGGGCCTGCCCTTGATCACGATATACCCATTCTTGCGTATGGTTCCAGCCTGCTGAGGGTAGGTCTTTGATGCTCCTGCATCAGCTTGAGAATCGAAATGCTCCTCGTCAGACATTTTCTCCTTCTTTTTTGGATTCTCTGAAAAGGGGATGAATTAAAATGGACAAGGGTGATAAAATCTTGGGATATATAATTAGGGTTTTTCCTTGAAGATTTGGGCTGCCCAACGTGGACCGTTGGATTAATTGGATGAATCCAGATTGGATTATTTACTCTGCAATGATCTACATGGTCGGCCCTATGACTACGACTTGAACCAGAGTCAGATCATGTGTGTTTTGGTCCGTCGAACGTGAAAGAACAATATAATAATAGTAATAATAACATAAGCAAAAACTGTCAATTAATCTAATTCAACCTGAAAACCATCATCGGTCAATGCTCTTGATTGCACAACCATTACTTCAACTACCATGCATTTTGTTTTCCTTTCTCGAGCTGTTATAGCAAACTCGTTTTGAATTTGAACTCCAATCAGAAAAATAGTTTGAATTTATTTTTAGGATTTTTATAATTTAGATCACTCTCACAAGCTTATCATACAACAAGTTGTTTCAAAACAAATTAAAAACTTAAACCCATTAACGCTACATTAAACAAAACGTTCATATAGATTTTATTTTATTTTAGTAAACTATAAACAGACACATTCTAGAAATGTGCACGTCATTGTTTAGTGGATACAGCTAAATCATTGTGAAAAGTTTGTCAATTGCATATGTTATGTTGCTCAAAGCAGCAGTTGCTACTTGCTTCTCTTTTCTTGCATTACATCTCTTCTCAGACTTTGCGAAAGCCCTATTTTATTTCTCTTGCAAAAAATCAAGTTCATTGCATTAAAATTATTCCAAAGCATTATACCTCTAGGTTTAGTAGACTAATTTCATCTTTTCTTTACTAAATGGAAGGTAAGTTCCACAAACTCCAGTTTTGCTGATAAAGTTAAAGGTATGACATATGGATGATTATGTACTTAACTCTTACAACATACACTGTTCGAGGTAAAATTGTATTTCGTACGTGTGTGCGCGTGCGTAATGTTTTGAAAGCACATTATAATGTACAAGTAAAAATTCATAGGACGAGGTATTTAGTCAATCGAATTAGAAAAGAGTTCATAATCATGAGTAATGGATCGTACTAATAAATATTTATCTTTCGATGTTCATGGTTAGAGGTGCTTCTATAACGGGAAACACCGACAGTAATAGTGTAAGTAATGCTTTTCATAAGATGTATTATGATTTACTCATGATCATTACGGTCGCTAATAGGTTAAGTATATGTACTTGTTAAGGAACAACTACAAGACGACTCATCAAGAGTCTTATATAGGTTATTATATCTAAGACAAATAGAGGATCTCATATGACGATTGTTATATCGGGTGTAATGGATACAGAAATTTTGGTCCAAATTTTAAAAGTTTTCCAATTAATTTAAACCCGTCGATAACAATTTGGTGCATTGAATCGTATTTAACACATTAAAAGGCACTTGAAATATTATTTAGGTGTGTTAATGATAATAAATCGATGCATTGAAACATTTGATGATTACATTAGGTGTGTGTTAATGATAATAAATTGGTACGTTAAATTATATTTAATGCATTGAAAGGTAATTAAAATGTTACAATTATGTATGTCAATGCTAATAAATTGGTGCATTAAATCATATTACAATTAGGCTTATATCATTTTTAAACTTCTTGTTATTTCTTAATACATACTTAAGTATCCGTGGTATATTTTTATAACAAGAGTGATGCTTAATTTTAAGTAGAGCGCTCATCTTGGTGTCTCGGGGATCGAGCCTAAGGTTTCTATAACACAATCCATAATTTTTACAACTTGAGTTACTGGCCTTTGACTATGTCTGTATAATGTTTACATGCATACAAATAAAGCTAAGTGTAGATGCGTACTTGTATATGTGAGCATATAATGCTTAAGTAAGTGCACATGTATAGGGTAACTTGTGCATAAAGACATTGTATATGTGTCAACATAAAATATACATATATATATATACAGCTGCAGTTATCAGGATTTATAACTGTATGTTATATATATGTAATATATACTGCTATAACTTGCACTATATGAATGTACACATGCATATGGTCTTGCATATACATATATGTAAATTTATATATCAATTATATAAAAGCATATGCACACACATATGTATATGTAGGATCGATTTCACCCTAGAGGGGGGTGAATAGGGTGATACTATTAATTATAAAAATTTATTGTGGAAGTATATATAAAATAATTTCAGCACAGATAATAGTCGAATAACAGTAGCACAGATAATATCAGAATAATAAAAACAGAAAATAGAACACACAGATTTACCCAGCTTCGGCAAAACCCTGCCTACGTGCTGCCCCCAAGGTTTCTACTAGAAATTAAGTAGTAAGACGCTTACACACGTAAACTCGCGACACCCGCTATCGACTAACCTAACTCTACGCTCAAAACCCTGCCACAACTCAGCCACTGAGTTGCGAATTCTCGAACTACACCACCGTAGTTCGTCCCCTAGTCACACGACTAGAAATTACAAAGGTTTAAATAGAAAATACAAATTAAAAACAATTAAAAAACTCAAAACCCTAATTTTTAAATATTAAGCTCAATAAAAAAATGTAAAGAAGCCGGCCCAAGTAAATGTGAATCCCCTTTTGATTTTTATACTATCTTTGGCCTGGTATCCTTGCGTTGAGAAAATATGGCCGCTTTCTTTAGCTCGTTCGTCCCTCTTTCAATTTTTAGGGCTTTGTTAAATTAGAAGTCGCCGCTTGAGTGTTGATCGATCGAATAGATGATTCTCGTGATTGCTTTGATGATCGATTCTTTCTTCACTATGCACACGACTGCTCCAATCAAGTCGAGTTCAATTGTTGCGTAAATTGGTATGTTTGTTCTTTTTTCGATTTATACTATACTCGACTTTGATTCGAGTTGAATGATTATTCTTTGTTGCTTGAACTCGAATGGTTTCTACATGCCGATGATGATTGGGTTTTATAGGATTCTAATTCCTATATTTTCGTTCAAATTAATTGTTTGAACTCATTTGATAATTTTTGTTTGGCTGTTTGATTATGCTTGAATGATGGTGATTTCTTTGACTTCTTCAATTCATATAATTTCGTTGCTTGTTTACTTGATACTTATGGCTTTGAATTTTGTTCGACTCCTTGGTCACCACGGCTCTGACTTTCGTACGGTGATAATCTAGACGTTTTGATTTTTCTGATTAAACTTGACTTTGGTTCCGTGAACTTCTCTTGTGACATATTTGATTTCGGCACTTAACATTTAAACTTGATATGTTTAGCTCGAATTCCCTGCATCATTATCTGGTTTGAAATTGCTGACTTGAGACTGAACTGTTTCGGTTTCTCTTGACCATATGAGCTTGATTTAGTTGAGCTAGTTTGCATTTGGATTGAAATATTGCATTGCTTTCATTGCATATATATGTATATATGTGTGTATACATATGTGTGTGTATATATATATATGGATTGTAGTCATGCAATCTGGCTTCATTTTATTTGATCATTAGCTTGTTGTTGCCTCTGGATATATGTATTCATGTGTGATGGTCTCTGGTAGTTGCAGTATCATGTGGTCTTGTTCTGGTTCATGTATATGCTCCATTGTTATCTTGTTGCAGTCTGATATGCATTTGCTTCAATTGCTCTGTTGTTTATGTTCATGCAATAAGTATTCATGTACTTGTTTTGTACCGAGTCTTGTAGCCTCGAGCCAGTTTGCATTTTGAACTTGACTGTCTCGTTGAGTTGTTGTCTTGGTGCCATTTTAGTCTGGTTGTTTTTCGAACATGCTTGTTGCATCACTCCATGTATTCATGTAGTTTGGTCTGGTCATCATGTAGTTGTATATACATATGTCTTTGATCACGTGCAGGACTTGTGTACTTGTCTCTGATTTGATGTACTCGAGTCTGGTACCTTTTGAAGCTTGCATCTGTTGGTTTGCACCTCAGTTGTTGTCACATTGGCTTTGTATATTACTATGTTGAAGTCACTGTTGCGTTGCTTCGAGTCAGGTTCCATTAGTGGCTTCACTTTGGTATTGTTGCATTGTACTTGAGTCTGAACCTGGTTTGTAGCCTCAATTGATTCATTGGTGTGTTGAGTTGTATGCATGTCTTGTATCAATTTATGGTGCAATTTGTTGTTTTAATCTGACCATTCTGGGTTCAAGTGTAAATTCAAATTTTTGGTCGAGGCTGTGTTGTATGTATCTTGACACATAGTTTTGTATTGCACCTAAGTTGAATCCAGCTTATAGCTCGGGTTTGACCTTGTGCTAATATCGTGACTTTATTTTTATTGCACTTGATTTGAACCCGGCTTTTGATTTGGGTTTGACCTTGTGCTCACCTGTCCCTGTAGATTTATCAAGTGTATATCGGTGTGCACGGCCTTGTGGCATGTGACGACCGCCCATGACCCCTGCACCGAACCTAGAGATAGTGCGCTGTAATGTATGCCAGGCGACCATGGACGATTGTCAAGGTAAATTAAAACAACATAATCTATCGTATTACTCATAGCGCATGGACAAAATACAATAGAACATATACATAGTGAAGCTTCACAGAATAGAATCTCATCAATAAAACTTCATAATAGTTGAATACAAACATCTGAATAGTCAATACATCAAGCCTCACTACATAACACTCAGAGAATATACAAACAGCGGAACATCCAGTACATATAGTAAGAAGATAATATACAACCCTCCAGCTCGTCTTCGACATCAGCATCGTGGAAAGCAAGAACAGCACCTGTCACCTGCTACCTAGTCTACCCGTCCCAAAATGGACGAACAGCCCAAGGCAATAAGAGTTAAAACATAAAGCCTTGAGTCAGACAACAGTCTTAGTGAGCGATAAATTAACTAACAACATACCAAAAGAGCATAAAGGAAAAGGAATAGGAATACAACCCTCCCACTCCACCTCTTTCTACAGTGATAGCCCCCAGACACACACTAAGTAGAAGCAAACATAGCAGAGCATACAATTTAAAGTAAAGCAATTATCACTCGAGTCAAGGGCGATGTTTTCCAAGCACAAACCCCCAAGGCCTAAACCAAGATCAGATAAGCACCCAGAAAACACTGCTCTTGAGACCGAATGACGATACAACCAAACATCCATGACTCTGGCTATCACTGTTATCATTGCTTCGATATCATCGTTAATTGAATGACCGGCTCATTCTTTCATCCGTCCGTCAAGGGCTAATGGAAACCCCGATTCTAGACATTACTCCCGCACGTCGTCGTGACCCGTGCCTAGGACTATCGAATCTGCCCAGAGTACTTGACTACCAATCAGTAGCCTTCAGGGACTATCGAATCTGCCCAACGTACTCTTGCTTTGAGCATGCTAGAACCTTCAACAACGATGAGGTCTCAGCCTTCTAGTCATCCTCCTCGACGACTATTTCCATACTAGCTCAAGCGCCTCTCGAGCAAACCATTATCCTCAAACTCGAACCATTTCATCGAGTTATCAATCTGCTTGGAATGATCCCGTCTGGATTAGACCAAGACTATCTCATATCATGCTTCGCCTCATCATCATCATAGCAAAGCTTCATCTCAACATCATCATCAAATCTATCCATATGAGCTTCCTCATCCGCCACATATACCACAAGCAGCTTTCCCAATTCAAGAGCCTTTCCCTTAGCTTTTGAATCATCTTCGGTCTAAATCAAATCATCAATCATCTAATTCATAGCAATCAATCAAGTCAAACATTAATCCAAGTAAACAAGCATTCAAATATGATCTAAATAGACAATTATAACAATAATGGCAATTTCGTAATTAAAGAGTCAAAAGTCTAACAAGCATGAAAACATGAGCAATATCTCTATAATCTTGATGAATGAACTTGCATAGGTTAACATGTAGTAAAATGGATGCCAAATCATTATGAACAATGAATCTATATGGATCTATACTTAGGATTAGGAAAATGCATGGAAATCACTATTTTAACATCAAATCAAGCCAATGATCCGATATACTCCTTTGGATCCGTGTGAGAGATAATCACCACTCACCAAATCACCTAAACACATCAAAAGAAACCCACTTCAGATCTGGACAGCGAAGGATCTAACTCGATCTATCACAAATCCGCTTCAAACGATGAAATCTCTCTACGATGGATGTAGATCTTCAATCTAAGCTCTTGAATCTTCAATTTGATCTTCGATTTGGATGGAAGGAAGTACTAAATCAAAGTGGAGAAAAGAAGTGAAGAAGTGTAGAAGTCGAGCTCTCAAAATGGCAGCACTTCGTCGCTTCAAAATCCGGATCCCAAAAAGTGAGAAAAACCCTCCTATTTATAGGCTGAAATCCACCTTAGGTCGCTAGCTCGGAGTTAGGTCGTCCACGACTTACGACCTAACGAATGCGCGACTTACGACTTAACAGATAGGCGCATCCATACGCGACCTACGACTAGCACTGCGCACGACCTAACAGATCCAACGACCTAACATATCCAACGACCTAACAGGTCCAACGACCTAACACTCAACTCGCTCCTAGGTCGCTCACGACCTAACACTCAGCTATCCTCCTTAGGTCGCTCACGACCTAACAACTTACGCGACTTACGACCTAACTCAGACCTATTCATCTATGCGACCTACGACCTAACACACCCAGAAGCTTACGACCTAACTCTTAGGTCGCCTACGACTTAACATCTTAGGTCGTCTACGACCTAACTACGCTAACTCGCTAACTTCTATAGGTCGCTATTATCTTAAGTTGCCAATACTATAAGTCGTCTACTCCTATAAGTCGCCAACTCTCTTAGGTCGCTCCAACCCCTTAAGTCGCTCCTCCGACCTAATCCTACCCCACGATCTAAGCCACCCTACGACTTAACTCCTATACGACTTAACTTCCTTAAGTCATTTCACTCCTTAGGTCGCCAACTTCTATAAGTCGTCCCATTCCTTAGGTCGCCCAATACCTTAAGTCGCTCCACGACCTAAGTCCCCAGGTTGCACCACTCTCTTAAGTCGCTCACGATCTAACTCCTATGCGACCTAAGTTTTGAACGACTTAAACCCTAGACGACTTAACAACATGCGACCAAATGGTAACTGTTTTATGATGTTTCGATCCGTAAAAATACGGGTCGTTACATTCTCTCCCCCTTAGGAATTTCGCCCCCGAAATTCCAAACAAACAAGAGCAATCAAAGACTATTCTGCACGCCTACCATCCATAGCAATCAACAAACCATGCATCCAATTCTAGCTTAGCATGCAGAATTCTAAAACTAGAACAAGTTACAATATCGTGAGATGACACGACACCTTAGGGCCATACCTTGAAGAGTTCAGGATGAGCTGCTTTCATCCTCTCTTCCACCTCCCACGTACAGTCGTTATCATCATCACTCCATTGTATCTTGAGCAACTTAACTACCTTCCTCCTAAGCTGTTTCGTGTCGGTTTCCACAACACGAAGCGGCTTACGAGGTCTCTTATCGACTGGATCAACTTCGAAATCTTCACAGCTATCAGCAGAAACCACTGTATTCGAGTCGTGCACATACTTCCGTAGATACGATACGTGAAAAACATTGTGCACACTCGACATCTTCTCGGGTAACTCCAATCTGTAGGCGAGATTTCCAATTCGCTCGATGATCGGGAATGGTCAAACAAATCTCGGAGTCAATTTTCCTTTCTTCCCGAATCGAATAACATTCTTTAATGGAGAAATCTTCACAAAAACCATATCACCTACGTCGAATTCCAAATCCTTACGACGCTTATCGGCATAACTTTTCTGACGGTCTTGGGCTGCCTTCATTCGTTGCCGAATGATCTCTATACAATCTGAAGTCTGTCGAATCATCTCTGGCCCAAGTATCAGCTTTTCTCCTGTCCCTAACCAACATGTCGGAGAGTTACACGGTCTTCCATACAATGCCTCATACGGTGCCATACCAATGCTTGACTGGTAACTGTTGTTGTATGAAAATTCCACCAAATGAAGGTAATCTTCCCATGATCCTCCGAAATCCAAAACACAAGCTCTGAGGAGATCTTCCAAAACTCGGTTGACTCTCTCGGTCTGACCATCTGTTTGAGGATGATAAGCGGTACTCAAACATAACTCGGTTCCCAAAACTTTCTGAAAGCTCTTCCAAAATCCACTAGTGAACAATGGGTCTCGATCGCTCACTATACTCTTCGGAATACCATGGAATCGAACTATCCACTTAACATATAACTCGGCCAACTTTGATGCAGTCCTAGTCGATCGAACAGGAATGAATCTTGCACTCTTAGTCAAACGATCTACGATGACCCAAATCCCTTCATTTCCCGTTCTTGTTCTAGGTAGTCCATCAATAAAATCCATCGATATTTGCTCCCACTTCCATGTAGGAACTTCTAATGGCTGAAGCAATCCACTTGGCTTCTTCGTCTCAGCTTTTACCAACTGGCAGTTCATGCACTTGGAAATAAAATTTCCAACATCCTTCTTCATACCTTCCCAGTAATAGGCTCTCTTCATATCCCGATACATCTTATTTCCATCTGGATGAATTGTCAGCTTCGAGTGATGACTTTCCTTCAGAACTTCACTCCTCAATTCATCTATATCGGGAACAACTAGTCGTCCTTGTTTCCGAAGCCAACCTTCTCGATCGACCTTGAATCCTTTATCCTTTTCTGGGTCCAATCCAGATTCCAAATCACGGATAATCTTGACAAGCTTATCGTCTCGTTTTTGGCTCTCTCCAATCCTTTCCACAAGAGTCGGTCTTATCGATAAGTTTGCCAACATCTCAGGTTCCAATTCGCATCTGGGCCTGAAGTCAAATCCAGCTAAATACTCGAGATTCTTCCATTCTGAAAACATGGCTCCCAATCCTGCATGTCTTCGACTTAACGCATCTGCCACTGCGTTACCTTTTCCCGGAGTATAAGCTATACCAAAATCATATGATGCTAAAAACTCTAGCCAACGTTGCTGCCGAAGATTCAAATCCTTTTGGGAGAAAAGATACTTCAACGACTTATGATCTGTAAACAACTCGAATCGAACTCCCAATAGATAATGACTCCACATCTTCAGAGCAAAAACAATCGCCGCTAACTCCAAATCATGAGTCGGGTAATTCCTTTCATGCGGCTTCAGTTGTCGACTTGCATACGCAACAACTTTATCCCTCTACATCAGCACTGCTCCAAGTCCAGTACCACATGCGTCGGTGTAAACCACCATCTCATCATTCTCACTCGGAATAGTCAAAACAGGAGCACTTGTCAGTCGCTCTTTCAGGATTCCAAAAGCTTGCTCACACTTATCTTCCCATCTGAACACTTGGTTCTTTTTCGTCAATCCTGTCAATGGTGCAGCCACCTTGGAGAAGTCTTTGATAAACCGTCGATAATATCCTGCTAATCCAAGAAAACTTCTCACATCAGATGCATTCTTAGGTCTAACCCAATCTTGGATTGCTGCCACCTTAGCGAGATCAACCGCTATTCCATTTCCAGAGATAACATGGCCTAAGAACCTCACTTCACTCTTCCAGAAGTGACACTTCGAAAACTTAGCCTTCAGCCGATGTTTCTGCAAGATTTCCAAAACAATACGCAAGTGCGTCTTGTGCTCTTCTTCAGTTCTGGAATAAATCAGAATATCATCCACGAACACTAGCACGAACTTGCTCAACTGATCTCTGAACACTCTATTCATAAGATCCACAAAATATGCTGGCGAATTAGTCAATCCAAACGGCATTACCAGCCACTCAAAGAAACCGGATGGTGTCCTAAAAGCAGTCTTCGGCACACTATCCTTAGCCACTCTTAACTGGTGAAATCCCGTTGCCAAATCCATCTGAGAAAACACCTTAGCCTCGTGAAGCTGATCAAACAAGTCATCTATTCTCGGCAATGGATACTTGTTTTTCTTAGTCACTTTATTCAGCTCACGATAATCCACACACAATCTCAATGACCCATCTGCCTTGGTTGCAAACACAACTGGTGCACCCCATTCGGACACACTACGCCGAATGAATCCTTTCTGCAAAAGATCATCAACCTGCACCCTCAACTCCTGCTGTTCCCTAGGCGCCATCCGCCTAAGAGGCATCACAACAGGTCTGCCTCCTTCAACTAGATCTATACGAAACTCGATCTCTCTATGCGGCGGTAACCCTTTGACCTCGTCAAAGACATCCTCAAATCCATTAGCGATTGGCAACGATGACAGTCCATCCCGTGGAACAACCAGCGAATACATGAAGCTCATGAAGACGCCTTCTTCATGCTTACATCGTATCACAATCTTTCGCCCCTCCACATTCTCGACTGTCACCTCCAACCTTTCACAATCAACCTTTGCCGCATACTTCCTAAGCCAGTCCATACCCAAAATAATTCCGAACCCCGCAAAGTTCAGAACAAAACAATCACAAACAAAAGAGCAACCATGACTCGACACAATCAGACCACGGCATAGCATACACAAACAAGACGAACCCCCAACTGGATTAGTCACAACCAATGGCCTATCAACAATATCCGGTTCTAAACCTAACCGGCCTACAAGTTCATTACAAACAAACGAATGCGACGCCCCAGTATCAAATAACACTCTAACTGGAACACCACATATGGAAAGAGTACCTTGAACCACTACACTCTTTCCTTTCTCTTCAGCTGTAGGAGCTTTCGAAGATGATGGAACAGCCCCCAAAGCATAAGCTTGCACAATCTGCTTGTCCTTTCGTGGTTCTTGACAATTCCTCTTAACATGCCCTAGCTTGTCACAATTGTGGCACTTCACCGGCACCTTCGGATTCTTGCAATCCCTAGAGAAATGGCCCTTCTGCTGACAATTGAAGCAGGTCACTTCGCCCTTAGGCTTCTTTTGGCCATCCCTACCTTTTTGCTGCTGCTGCTGCTTCCTCTTCTTGTTTCCACCCTGCTGTGGTTTAGACTCTCCCCTGGTCACAGCAACAACAGATCCTTCTTTGGGAAACAGACTCTCATGCCTGAGAGCCTTCTCCACAAGCTTCTCAAATGAATCGTCCAAGTGATCCACCAACTGCCTCCCAAGATAACTGTCCAAGCCTGTCACAAACTTCTCATTCTTCTGATACGAAGATTCAATATACGACCGGGCATACTTGGACAAGGCTTCAAACTCAGAAACATACTCAAGAACTGGTCTTCCACCTTGCTTGAGCTCCACAAACTTCTTGAACAGAACAGACTTCTGAGCTGTAGAAATGAACTTAGCTTCAAATCTGGCTTGGAATTGCACCCAAGTGATCTCTTCCTCCGGAGTATCAATGGTGATAGAGTTCCACCAATCAGAAGCTCTTCCTTGAAGCTGTCTTGATGCTAACTTCCTCTTAGTCGCATCCTCAATTCCCAAATCACCAAAGATCCTTCTACAAGCATCTATCCACCTCTGGACTTCAATGGTTGATTATGTTCCCAAGAAAACCTTCCCTCCAAGAGCAGTATAGTCTTTACACAACTTAGCAAAATCCACCGGTCTTGGAGCCTGAACCTGAACTCCAACATCAACTGCTGTCCCCGAAAGTGGTATCCTTCTCATGATCGAAGTCATCATAGCTTCAAACATAGCTGCATAATCAGCAGTCCCCTCAGCAGCACGGCCTTCCCTAGCAGTTGGTCTCCCTCTTCGACTCATCCTTAATATCTATAAAAAGGAATGGTCAGCACATCACGAGAAACAACTACATAAAAGACTCAGACTCTACTAAGCTACTATATTATATATAGTAATCATCCATCAAAATACAATTACGTCTCTCATACGTAGTTACGTCAGCAAGCGTTGGGTAAAATCGATTAACCAATGCTTTGATACCAAATATGACGACCGCCCATGACCCCTGCACCGAACCTAGAGATAGTGCGCTGTAATGTGTGCCAGGCGACCATGGACGATTGCCAAGGTAAATTAAAATAACAGAATCTATCGTATTACTCACAGCGCATGGACAAAATACAATAG
This sequence comes from Allium fistulosum, assembly GCA_030737815.1. NCBI lineage: Eukaryota > Viridiplantae > Streptophyta > Magnoliopsida > Asparagales > Amaryllidaceae > Allium > Allium fistulosum. The sequence continues at coordinate 755,199,492 of CM060908.1, read as the reverse complement.
AACATATACATAGTGAAGCTTCACAGAATAGAATCTCATCAATAAAACTTCATAATAGTTGAATACAAACATCTGAATAGTCAATACATCAAGCCTCACTACATAACACTCAGAGAATATACAAACAGCGGAACATCCAGTACATATAGTAAGAAGATAATATGCAACCCTCCAGCTCGTCTTCGACATCAGCATCGTGGAAAGCAAGAACAGCACCTGTCACCTGCTACCTAGTCTGCCCGTCCCAAAATGGACGAACAGCCCAAGGCAATAAGAGTTAAAACATAAAGCCTTGAGTCAGAAAACAGTCTTAGTGAGCGATAAATTAACTAACAACATACCAAAAGAGCATAAAGGAAAAGGAATAGGAATACAACCCTCCCACTCCACCTCTTTCTACAGTGATAGCCCCCAGACACACACTAAGTAGAAGCAAACATAGCAGAGCATACAATTTAAAGTAAAGCAATTATCACTCGAGTCAAGGGCGATGTTTTCCAAGCACAAACCCCCAAGGCCTAAACCAAGATCAGATAAGCACCCAAAAAACACTGCTCTTGAGACCGAATGACGATACAACCAAACATCCATGACTCTGGCTATCACTGTTATCATTGCTTCGATATCATCGTTAATTGAATGACCGGCTCATTCTTTCATCCGTCCGTCAAGGGCTAATGGAAACCCCGGTTCTAGACATTACTCCCGCACGTCGTCGTGACCCGTGCCTAGGACTATCGAATCTGCCCAGAGTACTTGACTACCAATCAGTAGCCTTCAGGGACTATCGAATCTGCCCAATGTACTCTTGCTTTGAGCATGCTAGAACCTTCAACAACGATGAGATCTCAGCCTTCTAGTCATCCTCCTCGATGACTATTTCCATACTAGCTCAAGCGCCTCTCGAGCAAACCATTATCCTCAATCTCGAACCATTTCACCGAGTTATCAATCTGCTTGGAATGATCCCGTCTGGATTAGACCAAGACTATCTCATATCATGCTTCGCCTCATCATCATCATAGCAAAGCTTCATCTCAACATGATCATCAAATCTATCCATATGAGCTTCCTCATCCGCCACATATGCTACAAGCAGCTTTCCCAATTCAAGAGCCTTTCCCTTAGCTTTTGAATAATCTTCGGTCTAAATCAAATCATCAATCATCTAATTCATAGCAATCAATCAAGTCAAACATTAATCCAAGTAAACAAACATTCAAATATGATCTAAATTAGCAATTATAACAATAATGGCAATTTCATAATTAAAGAGTCAAAAGTCTAACAAGCATGAAAACATGAGTAATATCTCTATAATCTTGATGAATGAACTTGCATAGGTTAACATGTAGTAAAATGGATGCCAAATCATTATGAACAATGAATCTATATGGATCTATACTTAGGATTAGGAAAATGCATGGAAATCACTATTTTAACATCAAATCAAGCCAACGATCCGATATACTCCTTTGGATCCGTGTGAGAGATAATCACCACTCACCAAATCACCTAAACACCTCCAAAGAAACCCACTTCAGATCTGGACAGCGAAGGATCTAACTCGATCTATCACAAATCCGCTTCAAACGATGAAATCTCTCTACGATGGATGTAGATCTTCAATCTAAGCTCTTGAATCTTCAATTTGATCTTCGATTTGGATGGAAGGAAGTACTAAATCAAAGTGGAGAAAAGAAGTGAAGAAGTGTAGAAGTCGAGCTCTCAAAATGGCAGCACTTCGTCGCTTCAAAATCCGGATCCCAAAAAGTGAGAAAAACCCTCCTATTTATAGGCTGAAATCCACCTTAGGTCGCTAGCTCGGAGTTAGGTCGTCCACGACTTACGACCTAACGAATGCGCGACTTACGACTTAACAGATAGGCGCATCCATACGCGACCTACGACCTAACACTGCGCACGACCTAACAGATCCAACGACCTAACATATCCAATGACCTAACACTCAACTCGCTCCTAGGTCGCTCACGACCTAACACTCAGCTATCCTCCTTAGGTCGCTCACGACCTAACAACTTACGCGACTTACGACCTAACTCAGACCTATTCATCTATGCGACCTACGACCTAACACACCCAGAAGCTTACGACCTAACTCTTAGGTCGCCTACGTATGCATATTTAGTGATTATATATATAAGGTTAAGTACATGCTTAGTATACATACATAAATGTAAATTATTGATCGTATCTTACTGTGTTTAAATTTCAAAATTAAGTTTTAAAACAATAGTTTGACTAATTTAGAATTTATTACCTATATACGCATATATGTTAAATATATTATTAGATCTCAGATTCACTCCTTTGTTTTGCAGTGTGTTTAAACCATGTATTTTAAATTTATAATTAGATCTCAAATCCTAAGCTGTACTCCTATCTTTTGACAATTTACTTTTAAAATTATTTTGACCAAAAAGTTTCTTTTGGTCAAACATATGTAATATCTATAGGTTTATACAAATTATAGATCTAAAATCATTGTTTTACAATCTAGTTTACGCAATCTAAGGACTTGAATTCATTGTTTTACAATCAAGTTGAATGCATTATTTATAGTCAATTATAATTTAAACAACATAAAGTTACATTAAGGAAAAAATATTATTAGATTAGAAATGAATTACCATTCTTCTTATCGTTAATTAACGCCTCGAAATTGATTTTGTTTTCTCCTTGAAGATCATCTCCTTCCTTGAAGTAATATTGCAAACTTTCTTCTTAACTTGCAAACTCTAGTGGAGATATTATTTTGAGAGAGAGAGAGAAATGACTATGGTGGCAATGGTTTCTGTAACGAACCGAATTTTCGACCCTCGAAAATCGACACTAATACGTCCACTGTATCACATGCCGAACATTCAAGTGACAGAAATACCGATTTGTTAGGGTGAAAGAAGAAGGTAGAAGATAGAAGAAAACTAAACAACATAGAATCTCATAACGCAGCGAATAATATATAATACAGCAATGATCTTTACAAAAAGGAAACATCTTTATTCATATATACAACATCAGAGTACACTAGACTTATCCTAAACTTGGACGGTTATAGAAACATGTCCTTATATTGACAAACATATAGATTCTATAATACAGCGGAAGAAAAATATACGTTAATACGTCTTGACCATCCAGCTCCTCTCCAACTCCAAAGTATCCAGCTAAACCTGAGAAAACATGCTCGGTCTGACCCGAGCATTACATGGAATAACGTCCGGGTCAGTCTGGTAAACCAGCGTGAGTAAAACTCGATAACAAGTAACAACTAAACTGATTTCTACATTTGAAAACTTTTCAAACAAAGAGTATCTCGTAAGACCACACCGCACATAAAAACTGATGAGTTTTTATCTTACGATAACCAAAACAATTTATATCAAAATCCAATGATATTATCATAGTGTCTAGGTTTAAATTAAATAGATAAAATAGCTGAAATGATTGCATCTCACATTCCAACATACTAGGCTCTACAATCGAAAACGCAAGGCATGTATTGGAGAATGGATTCCAGCTAATGACTGGGCTACTGGGGCACCGCCCGCCACAGTACACCTCTAGAAAAATGTACCGAGGTCGTACCTAACGACCCCTACCAACACAGAACCGACCTACCCCTTGCTGGATAATACCGAATATATCATCACCTCGGTTGCTTTGCAACCTTTAACCGAGCGCTCCCACGCGCACGAATTCATTGATGATTGTGTATATATCTAGAAGGGTAATGATATACCCTAATGGGTGCGACCTACATAGCTCTGCTGCATATCCCCTGTTTTAGTCATTCCCGGTTGATGAGGCTTGAGGTATGTTTTACCTTTCTTAATAGCAATACATCTTGGAATGCTAACACTGCCCTCCAAGCGCCAATGCAATGACAGCATTCATCGATACAAGTTTGTTCTGTGTTTGAACGAAACCGAAGGCACTAACTCTACCACATCCATTTGGAATCACCCTCAGGATTAGTAGCAGTAGCCCTTGCACTTCAAAGAGCATCATCTTCAATCATCAGTAAGATGTCTTCCACTCGAACGTGCATGTTGGTTCGAAGTGGTTTTTGGATATATAAATCCGATTTCGGTTTCTCCGTACCAACAACCGATAATTTTCGGTTGACTCATCCCGGTTCTTTTGGAAGTAAGTATTCGAGTCTTCATCGGGAAACTCGAATTTACATTCATACTTCCTAAGTCAAATTGGGTCAAACTTGATAGTAGGTTATTTAACTATCAAATAAACAAACAACAACCAATTCCATTTGAGATTTATTTATCCATAGCAACCACTAAGCCTCAAAACATATCTTTGTTTAATAAATCTCTTTCAAAAACATTCATATACTTATCTTTCTGACATAAGTATATTCACAAAACACTTGTAATATTTCGCATTACCAAATCTCTAAAAAGTATTTAATTACACTATTTAAATTGGAGAAAAGGATAACTCTAAGCACTGTTCCTTCAGTGTAAAGTGTGGAACAGATGTTTCATACGATCTTTTTTTTAAAAGGTCAGCCTCGAGAAACCCAAATCTCAATTTCCTATTGTAATTATTTTCAATAAATTCTTTTATAAATTCCTTTATCCATGAAATCCTTTTTGCTTTAACCCAAACCCGTTTACAAAACATTTATCAACTTCCATACTCATTTATGAAACTCTTTATAATTATTCAAACATGGTTATATAACTTCTTTATAAACTTTCAAACCTTGTATAAAACTTTCCTTTATAGACATCCAAACCCATTTATAAAATCCTTTTATAAACGTTCAAAACTATTTCCAAAACTCCTTTTATGAATACCCCAAAATTATTCATAAACTTCTTTATATAATATATTTGAAACAATTGTCAAATCATTCTTCAAATATCTTGTTCAAAATAGAATAACCTTGAAGACCATTTTAAAAGAAAATGAAATATTAACTTTCCAAAACCAAACGGAGACTTAATGACTATAATGGATCATTAAATTTGGGTTTACTTATCCAAGTTATATCATGAGTATTGCCTAACATCAGATATGTAAAGGATTCACACATAACATACAATCAATCATAGGTAGATGTCCAAGTTACAAATATAGATACATCCATTATCGGGTGTAATTTTTTTACATATAGAAGTATATTCCATATGCTTAAGTTACCATGACCCGCTTATTAACTTCATTGTGTCTATCATGTTACCGATATTCGACATTTGTGCTAAACACAAGTCACTTACTTCCCATAAAATGTGTCAACGTTTTATAATCACTGCTTTAATTCATTTGGCTACTTAATGGTCCAGACGAGAGATTCTTTGATTTAAAATCAATTAATCTTTAAAAAGAAAATTGATTTAAAACATAACCGATTAAGTTTAATAATAGCTTTGAAAAGTTAAAGTATATTCAATTAGCTTAAACCCTAATTATATCTTAATTAAATAAAGATTAATTCATAATTAAACTTTAATTAACTTAATGAACTTAGTTAAGTTCTAATTAACTTCTTAATGTATCTTAGTTAAGGTTTAAATAATTCATTATTAGTTAAACCCTAATTAATTAAAAATTAGTTTAATAATCGCTTAATTAAATAATAATTAATTAACCTACTTAACTTAATTAAATAATAATTAACCATTTAATTACTTCTTATCTTCATTAATCACTTATTAATCAATAATTAGTCATTAAGCTTCCTTAAGTGTTACTTAACCTCTAATCACTTACTTAATTGCTAATTAATTGCTACTTATCTTTAATTATTTTATTAAATAAATAAATTCTTAAATAATCTAAACTTAATCCCTTTCTATGTTACTAATTAAGTTTGGAAAACTTTTGCAAAACAATTCCAAAATGAATCACTTAAAGATGGAAATCATGAATTTTTTGTCGAACTGCATCCATAGCAACAATCGCTATGAGCGCAGTTCGCTCTATCCTATTTTAAGTGAAATACTTTACTTAATTTCTTTCTCCTACATGTTTTTAAATAATATTTATAAAGTTTTTGAAACGTTAAACCAAGATAAAACTTAAAACCATTTTCAAACTTTGAAACTAGAAATCATAGTTTTGATTTCAAATCAGATCTCACGTCCGTCGCAAGACACAAAGTTGTTAACTTTGTTTCAACTCGACATACTTAATTCTTAAATCACAACCATACATCCATACTACCACACTCTTAGCATCACAATGAAACACATATATAAACATAAGGTTATATACTTACTAACTCAACAACATCACATTCAAATCTTAAATTCAATACCAAACATAACATCCATTAAATCACCATCGATCAACATAATAACCATTCAATTTTCTCATCATGTTATTACCACAATAACACATCATAGTAAAGTCAAAAACTTTTCCAAAACAAAGTAGTTTTACTCACCGAAAATTTTTGAAAACTGAAATGCCTTAGATGCACCAAAATTCACCCCAAAAATATGTCATCTTCTACTTGATTTTTGGACATACTACTCTCGGAGTTTGAAAAAGTGTTCAAAAGAAAAGTTTTAGAAAATTATTTTCTTTACAATAGAAAAAAGAATCACTCAAATCAGATTTTTTTGAGGTAGATATGGTCTAAAGAAGGAGAGCTATTTTCGGACCTGAATTTCTGAGTTTAAAAGTACACTGCAAAGAAATGAGATTTTGACAAACTTAAGCTTGAAATTAGAAAAGGTGATAAAAAAGAAAGCTACTGAAATTTTTTATGATTTGAAAAAAAGAAAATCTTGATTTGGTGTAAAACAGAAGAAGTTATGGCCGAATAAAGTGGGGGGAAATTGAAGAAGAAAGAGTTTAAAAACAAGTTTGCATCTTTAAAACAATTTAAATCTTTTGATTTAAAAAAAATTAAACTAACATAAGAATCCATGAAACATAAAGAAAGCTTTAGGGAAATGGAAATGAAGAAGTAAATGAAAATATGGTGAAGGGGATGCATATTTATAGATAAAAGAAAGTAGAAAAATTACCATTTTAACTTTAGTTTTAAAATATCCTAACATGTCATTATTTTGACAAGTCACGTCACCACCTTCCTCCTTTCATATGTCATGTCCCCCCTCTCTATTCACATCCCCTATACCATGATGGATAATGATGATGGTACTTAAAGAAATGACAAGAGATAATAATATGCTTAGTATATATCAGTTATTATTTTTAAAACCATGACTTGTCACATCACTTGCTAAACATAATTAACATAAGATAATATATTATTTGTGTATTATATATGGTTAATTATCTACTATATGTGTGTGTGTATAGTGCATAAAGGCAAATAACGTTCTCGATAACTTTCCGGTGTCGAAAAGTTGAAATTCCAGAAAACGTTCTTCGGTCGCATTTTCTATTTTTTTGCGAACTATCTATTTTGGTAAACAAATTTTAAAAATGATTTTACCATCATTATTAAATAATTATAATAGGTTTATTTGTAAATAAAAACTCATTTATTTAATATTTAAACTTAACTTGAATTTCTGAAGAAATATATAAAACCGATGATATCAACTGTCGATGTCATAAACATTTTATTTTCAAAAAATAAAATAAATTATTTTATTTCATAATCTTGTTTGAATACATATATTAGTATATGAATCCAGATCCGTGCACGATCCTTAATGTTTAAAACAATTTTATTGATAAAACGATTTTCGGTTGTTTTATCGGTATTTTACCTAGGACGATATTTACAAATTATCAATATTTTACCTCGGTAATTTGTCCGCAAATATTTCCCCAAACAAAATAACTATTATTATTTGTGAAATATTAGTTACTAAAATTTTATTTGATTTGTTTGAATACCGTTAATATTCAATAAAGCATATATATAAAAGTTATAAACGTCCATATATATGGATAGAATGTTTAAATTGGATTTAAATTTATTAAATGCCAAGTGATTTTGGAAATTTTTGAGGACCATGTGGCACCTATTATGTTGACAATAAAGAACAAGAGAGAATTTGATGAGATTTAACTGAGAATTAAATAGAGAAAGTTTTAAAGAAGAGAATTGAAAGGATTCAATATTTCCTTTAAAATGTAATATCTCTCATTCATTTCATAAGACTCACAATTCACTTTATCCCTCTCCTCTTCCATCCTAGCCAAAAATAATGGCTTCCAAAGCCTAAAAAATTTCAAAATCAAATAAAAAAGAAAGAAAAGGTGGTTCTCATCTCGTGATTCCTGCAAATTCGAAGATCCATTCAACTAAGTATAGGAGGATCGATTCATCGTTTCAAGGTCCAATTTCTGGCAACATCTCTAAGCAATTATCTAATTTAATTTATTTATGCTACTTATAAGTTTGGGTCATATATTATAAATTTGTTGTTTATAGTTTATCTTATAACAAGTAACTCGAACTCTTTTATCTCTATCTCTGTCGAAATAATGTTGGTTATGTTGATTTAATTCAAATTTATTTTTGCTCTTCATCTTATCTCAAAATATTTTCGTTATTATTGATATGATTTACTTCCTCTCTCTCCTTTGTTAATTTGTTGATTTCTTTTATATTTTTTAATTTATATGTTATTATCACAAATTTACGCATGCCTAATTTGTCCAATTATCATACTATTGCATTGAAATTTTGTTAATAAAAAACTAATTTTGATTGATATCTATTTTAGAATTTTATAATATTTATATACGTAAATGTAAATAAACTATTTATGTTAATTAATCAATTTTCACCTTGAAAATTAATTCATTTCATTAAATGGTCGATTTTGAATAAATGTTTTCATCATTGTTTAAAAAAAATCCATGACCAAAGATTTATAAACAAACTTCTGTGTAAATTCTAAATCATTTATTTCTTTTCAACTTCACAATTTTGTGTATTTCCTTTATAAACCATTAACTTTAAATTCTTATATACATACATACATATAACTTACAGATGTTTACATGCAAATAATTATTTTAAGTCTGAAAATCGATTGCAATTTATATACATATAGTAACATACATGTGTTGTTCTAATTTGAAATCACATGGTGGATATTTCAAACATTTCTTTAATTAAAACCAAACTCACTATTCGTAATTTTAGGTTTCAAATCATATAAGATTGTCTAGTATTTTTTCAGTGTATAAATATATATTTATATATTCTCCACTTTTATTTTATGTATAAATTTTTTTAAATCAAAATCTTGGACAATAAAGACATATGTAAAGGGGGAATGAGTTCATTGCATTGTACATCCCAACATCCACATATAGTCACATTATGTACACTTCTTACCTATAGCACATGCACTTCACACAAACAAGTATATTTGATATACTTGTAAATTAGAACTTAAAAAAACCTTCCAGATAAAATGAAATAAAATAATTATTTTATTTAAAATTGTTAGATTGGATCTAAAATCCATTTAGGCTTCATAGACTTAACAAAGATCGAAATGAATTTTCTTATTGAAATTAATCCATTTAATCTACTTTTGACTGACATGGCTCCTTCAGTGATATCAGAGCCAAGTAGTTGATGTGATCTAAACTAGCAAGGTTAGGGCTAATTGATTAAAGCCTACCCCTTTATAGTGGAGTGTCTATAAAGGTAGCGTTGAAGGATTGAGTTTGGATAATCAAGCACTCTGCCTTACTTGGCTACTGGCTTTGCCTAAAGGATGAAGTAAACCCAAAGGTTATTCTCAATATAAAGATCCAAATTGATTTTGGGCCTTAAGCTAATTTTTCAAAATATGTTTTGAAAACTAAAAAATTATATTTTAAATTTAAAGGTTAAGCTTAAAATATGACATGATGTAAATTTTATAAAATTTTCAAAAATGGTTTTGAAAGTTAATTTCAAAAAAAAAAATCATCGCTACCAAATTCCATAAGTCCAAAGTGATATAATTTTGACAAAGAGAGTAGGTGTAAATGATTGTCACTATTGGGTAACACTTAAATAAGTAAAATTAAATTTTACCGAAAATACGAGGGATCAATTCAGCCAAAATGTCACCACTGACTAAGGTGACGTGTGAACATTAACAATCGAATTATTCAATATTAATCGCTGACTGAATTTACACCTGAGTCGCAAATTGTAATGATGAATACTTTGAATAAACCACATGATTTAATTAATTTATAACCGCTGTAAATTAATTAAATTAATAATGTTTTTTAAATATTGATTATTATATTTTATTTGATTCAGTTGTATACCATTAGCATATAATAAAGTGCGTAAATAAAAGTTATAAACGTGTGTATCGATATGCAATATCGATAGATTGTTTAAATTAGACTTATATGAAATAAATGTTAAATGAGTTTAGGATCATTTGAGGCCCATGTTGCTTCCATGTTTGGCCAGCCATAAAATAAGAGGAGATGATAAGTTTTGAATTAATTAATAAAGGAAAAGAATAATATAAAGAAGCAAAAAAAGGTCTCTCTTTAATTGGGTATTAATTACCTTCTTTATTTCATTCTTTTCATAACCTTTTGGCTATTGATTCTTTTCAACAACTTTCTGGTTCTCTCATTCCTCTTTAATGGTCGAAATTTTGAGAGCTCCCATGTTAAAAATATCCTAAAACAAATACAAATCAAATTAGTTCATTAAAAGTTGTTTATCCCTCTATTGCTTCATGTAATATCCTAAATTATTACTTCATTCCTAAATTAAAAGTTTAATCAAAACTTTTAACCTTAAAAAAAATTATTCGTATCGTTTATATATACGTATATCATATACTACAATGTTTACAGATATATGTTGCTCAGATCTGAATTATTAAATTATAATAATCATGTATATGGAAACGTACATGTGTAGTTTAATTCAAATTTGTAAGAGGATTTTGTGCAATAATGTAACTTTTTATTGTCAAACCTTTCTTTAATTAAAATCATTCTCGTTAATGTTAATTTTGGATTTCAACCTTAATAAAACAACTATGTTTTTGCTATATATGTATGTATGTATGTATCTATAATTATTATGGATGTACACATTTATTTCATTAATCAAAAACTTAGACAACAAAGACATGTGTAAATTTAGTTGATAAGTTGTAAATGTCATTTAATATATTAATTATTATAATCAAAGTAAAAGAAACGAAAGGTTGCTCTCTCTCTCTTCATATATTACTGTATCTTCCCTTTATTAATTACATGGGTTAAGAGAGAAACAAAAAGTTCCTTCCCTAAATTCATGTATACATGTTTCATTTACACATATATACACTATTTATATACTGCACTTACACTTCACACAAATGAATGTGTTTGATACATTCATTATAATACATAAAAATTTAAATTATATTTAAATCTCAATTTTAACAATTTAAACAAACTAAAGTTTTATTTAAAGTTTTATTAGATTGAAATTATTATACATTTATACCACATAAGCCTAATAAGAATCCAAAAGGAATTTTTTTTGAAATTTACCCAATTAACCTACTTCTAACTGGCTCGGATCCAATAATGGAATCGCAGTCCAATAGCCTATATGGTCTAAATTAGTCATGTTAGGACTAACTAATTAAGCTTGCCTACTTAGTACGATGTCTAGAAAGGTAATATCTAGGGTTGGAATTAGGTAATCAAGTACCATGTCTACCTGGTTACCGGTCTAGCCTGAAAGGTGAAGTGAGCCCAAAGGTCGCCCTTAATAGAAAAGGCCAAATTTGAATCGGGCATTGGGCTAATTTCAAAATTGTTTTAAAAGTTAAAGTAAAGATTTTAAATTTAAAATGTAACATGTTTGTTATAAAAGTTATAATATAACATTAGTTTTCAAAATGTTTGACAAGATAATAAATTTTTAAAGTGTTCGAAATTTTAAAATTTAAAATTTAAGCATTAATTTTGAAAACTAATTTATTAATAAGATTAATAAAATAAATTAATTTGATAAGTTAATTAATTAAATATATATATACATGTATTGTATATATACATACACATATATGTCGATATATGTTATGTTTTCTAAAAAAGTTTAACATAATATAAATATACATGTACGTATATATAAAATGACTTTCAAAATTAATGTAATTTAATTAAAAGTGTTTAATTAATTTAAGGTTAATTAATTAAATTAAAGATACATATATATGATATATATGTATTACTATAGAGATTATAATATATACTATAAAGGTTATAGTATACATGTCCAATATAAAAGTTAAGTTGGAATAATAATATAAAATTAAGTAAAGAGTTAATTAATTAAAATTAATTAATGAGTTATTTAATCAAAATTAATTAAATAAGCTTTAATTAATGTAGTGCTATGCATAAAATTATTATATAAGTTAATGAAATATAAAAGTTATACAATAATTAAACCTAAATAATAAAAATGTATAAACCAAAGGTGAAACATTAAAGAAACCCAAATAAATTTAAGGAGTAAATACATGCACAAATGTACGTATACCATGATTTCTGATGTGTCCAACACTTGAATCATAAGGGTATTTCATAAGAAATACATTATTTCATAAGTCAATATCATTCAATTAAATATATTGAAGATTATGAATCTTTAATATAAGTATTGTCCTCGACCATTATATATTAATAAATTACTTACATACTCTTTGGTTGTTGAGCAAACTCAAGCTAGAGATGTTATGTGTAGTATTATTAATATATTGACTAGACGAAGTAAGATAACTGTATATATTTGTTGAGCAAGCTCAAGGTACATATACTATACTTAGGCCGTCACAAAATGGCAGGTACGAGTGAAAAATTTCTTTCGATTTGCTGATCAAACTCAAGGTTGAAATGAGATTATGACAAGAAACCATATGTTAGGAGTTGTATATGATACAATCTATAAGGATTTATCCATCGTTTGTAGAGCTACGACTTGTTGAGCAAACTCAAGGTCAAAATCTCAAGACAGACGAGTCCTAACACCCACTAGTAAAGTTGAAAAACTTCAATGTTTCATCTTAGGGTTTGGAGAAACATATAAAACTAGTAGGAGTCTTACTGAAAAAAATTAAATGGTAACATTTAACCTTTCTAATATTATAAGAACATATGATATATAATGTTAGAATAATCTACATTGATAAATTTGTGCACTTAACATGATTGATAAAAATTTATCGATTAAAATATACAAATGGACTGAATTGAAGATTGATAAATAGAAATATAATATATACTTACTATTAAATACTTCTTGCATGTTAATGTATTCTATACGTATGCAAGTACCTAATTTTACAACTACTAAATACATTTGTAATTTGGTTGCTTACGTGTTTATTTGCCCAAGACCGTGTAATGCTTTTTATGAGTTTCAAACTCTAAAAGAAATACAAGACTGTGGATATGTGATCCATATGCTATCACATATAAGTGTTATATGGAGAACGCTTACAGTTTGTATTGTACAATACTTCGATGAAATTAGTCTGAAGCAAAAAATAAACTATATCGTGAGATCGAGTATTCAATTTGATTGATTGCATTAAAGATCGTGTTCTATTAAATGTAACACTAGACTAAAACTATAGGACATATCTAAGAACTCGATTGTTGAAATGTCGGGTTGATCAGTTTACGTAAGGTGCAACATATTTGATGTCCTTAAATGTTAAGGACGATCAAGTGTGCTTTTGTAAAAAGTTCATTATGATATTGTAGTAAGGTTTTTCTTTTGAATGGTTCGACCGTTTAAAAAGAAAAACAAATGTACAAGAGTAGACGTGATTTAAGTTACAGTTGGAATGAAAAGAGTGAATGTTCACCTCCAATTTATAAAGAAACATCGAAAAAAAATTATAAAATAATAATTGATACTTAACATTGGAATAAGAAATATGATTTCTATTCCAAAATGTATTTTCATATAGAAAACTGATTTTTATGATATTTATTTCTTTAAGTTCAAGATAATCGATCAAAGAACTCCCAAATGTAAACTAGTTACAACATATGAAATAAATAGTCTATATTAAGTGGATGATGGACCTCTATATTCAATATGCTATTATAGTAATGGCAGAAATAGTGGGAGCATGCCACATAGCACTTATTGATTGCATCAAGTTACAAAAATTGTTTTCCTAAAACGTACCGCACATTATTTATGAAATAATATATGTTCTTCTGTGATGACTGAAGTATGAACATAGTTTTATTTCAATGAGAATATTATGAATATTCGTTATGAAATAAAACTATAATGTGGAGTTTGTTTTCATAACAAAAGTGATGCATTGGATAATACCAAATTATCTAAAATTATTTATAATTATTTTTGTTATAGACTAAGCCATGGTTCTAATAAGTAATTCTTCGATTGTATGATTATGAATCATATGGCACTCATGAATTATACCTCAGATAATTAAAGGCAAAACACCCATTTAATGAGAGTGTCATAAGAGTTGATGATCTCTTTGGGTTGATACATATAGATGTATGCAATTACAAGCGTGATAATATCAAATCGGTTCCATATACATCGTTATATTCGTCGATGGATTATCGTAAGCATGAATATATGTATTTGATACATATGGGGTATGTCTATAATAAGTTTATAGAATATACAACGGAAGTAAAATAAAATAATATGCAAAAGAAATGATACGATTTGATCGAATGGTTGAGTATATTATAAAGAGTTCCAAACGTGCCTAAAATGAATTAAAATTCAGTCTCAAGTGTCACTCCTCCTTATAATACATAATGACGTGTTGATAAGGAGAAACTGAACTTTTTGTTGGATAAAGGAAAATTAAGTGGAGAGTTTGAATTAATTTTTTTTATAAGTGTATACTTAGATGAAATACAAAAGGTTATGATATATCATCCGAAGAATAGTTTACAAAGTCACACAAGATATGGGTTTATAAGAAACCCCATCATATCCCGGCCAAGGAGTTAGCGAGTTGTGTGAGTCGAAGGACTTCACATGGATAAAGTTAGGGTATGCTTTAGGGGCAATTATATAATTTGTTACATATATCTAACTCGATAACCAATCTTGTTCGAAATAAATGATGTTTTCTTACTATTATATACTTGATATAATGTGTTATGTTAATTAATTAAATTAAAAGTGTATTTAATAGAACCATAAATAGTATGTTTTATGATAGTAGTTACAAAGTGTGGTAGCCGTGAGTAAGTTATCACAATGTAGATAAATATACCAATTTAAATATTCTTAGTCAAGATGTATCGAGATTGGATATCGACACATCCGTTGAAACTATAATACATACCGCTCTTCAAATGTTATGTAGTGTATTACTTATGGCTGCTAGGGGTTACGTACTGATAGTTATTGGATAAATATGGAATGACTGACTCGATAGTTTTCTATTAGTTATTATAACTAAGGTCAAACAGAAATATCGATGCGACAAAATTACATAGTCCTCTTGACTTGAGAATACCGTTAAACTTAAATGTGGAAGCTCTGCTTTGATTATAGTTAAATCATGACATGACATCTATCAAACAATTATAGTTGGGTCAAGTGGAAGCATTGAAAGTGAAACACTATTTAAGAGAGAATTCATCTCCTCGGTTATATGAGGTTAGTATCACGGTCAACCGAAGTCAACTCAAAGTCAAAGTCTCTGGTTAGAGCATTTCAGTTAATAATTATTATTATCATTGAACTAAGGACTTTGTGTTTGGACTATAGAGTTGAATATGGACGATATTGGAATTTTGACCATTACCACATTCCATAAGTCCAAAGTGATATAATTTTGACGAAAAGATCGGGTAACGCTTAACAAAGTAAAATTGGATTTTATAGAAACCAAGTAAGCAATAAATTTGACCAAAATGTCACACCACCTGCTATGTGACATGTGAATGTTTATATTCGAATGGTTCAATACTAACCCTGACCAAATTTATACCAACGGGCCATACAACCAAAACGTTGAATACTCCTTTGACAAAACGATTTAATTAATTTGTAATTGTTATAAATAAATTAATATTTCTGAAATATTAGTTATAAAATTTTATTTTGATCTGATGACTAAAAATTATTAAATGTGTTTATAATAGTTATAAATATATTAATCGATATACGATATCGATACGCGAGTAAATTAGATTTACATGCAATATTATTTGTTTGGGTATTAAAAGAGTTTGAAGCCCAAATGGGGGATGTACATTTTGGCCACAATAAACCAGCAAAAGGGCATCTATAAGATGGCTAAAGGAGTCAGGGTTTGAATGGATAAAAGGAAAGAAACGGTAAGAGAGAAATGTGGACCATGATCCTAACATATCTCTTCATTCTCTCCTCTATAAAAGCATCTCAACCCACTCTCATTTCTCACTCTTTAGAGAGCCTTTATCCACATTTATTTCTGGTCGAAAATACACTATATCGCCTCCTCCATTTCTAAAGTTCAAATCAAATAAAACAGTTGTTCTTCGATAGCTAGTGGTTATTGGTTCAGGAGCTAGCACTTTGGTTGATTGGAAATTAGTTCAAGGAGTTAATTTCATCATTTTAAGGTGTACTGATAGACTTTGGAGATAAGGTAATTTTTTGATTTACAATTATAATTAATTTAGATAATTTATATATAATATATTATTTGTTAATTAGGCGACGATTTTATTATACCGATACATCATCATATTTAGAATGGCTGTTTGTTTATATACTTGTATATAGTAATAATTATTTTTATGTATATGCCTTTGATAATCATGGCTCAAAGTTTAATTTTTTTTGCTTTTTTACTATTTAAATTAATCAATACACATTATTTAATTATACCAACTTCATAATTCAAATATTAATTCTTATAATATACAAAATATAGTTTAAATCTATTATTATTTAAATTAATTAATATACTCAATGGACTTTCGGCATAATTAAAATAATTTTATAAATATATTTATTTTCAAATATTATTTAAATCATTTAATTCTATAAGTAAATAATATATATATATATGTATGTGTATTATATGAAATAGGTTTTAAGTTTTATAAAATTAAATTTACACCTATAACACTTTCAGTAAATAAAAATAAAAAAATTAATTTTTTATGTATAATTTAAATATTTAAATCATAGGCGAAATTAATAATTGGTTTTAAAATCTATTTTAATTATAAAATGTTAAAATATCTTCGAAATTTTGCTGGAATATTTAAATTTGAAATTTTCTTTCAATAGTATTTTTTATTAATTTTATTGATTTTTGTACGAAAATTAATGTATATAAATATTTAAAATAAATAAAAAACCAACTTTTGCCGTAAGCATTACAACAGCCGTATATTTATTTTCTATACTTTTTATGTATATGTATATCTTATTTAAGTTTACACACACACACACACATATATATATATCATTATTAAATTATTTATAAGATATATATATATATATATCATATACGTTTATTAAAAAAATCATTTTGATTTCAAATTTTTAGTAAAATAAATACATAAATTTTTAATATAATTTTAAATAATTGCAAATATATACTTATACCTACATATTTATTTATATATTTATAAATAATTTCAAAATAATATATATATATTTGCAATATTTTGAATACATAAATAAAGAATATAAACATACATTTAAATGATATATTAATATACTATATGAGCTAACGTGTCCATTGCGGTATAAATCCCAACAATTATACATGGGCATGGTATACCTTGCACAGACACACATGTGTGTGTATGATACACATGTATATAGCTGTAATATAATTTTAATTACACAATATAAAACTATATTATAAATTTAAATAAAATAGTGATTTTAGTTAAAAGAAATTTAAAAATATTCTAAATAAATTAGACTTCACATGCCCAATAAAGATCTAAAATGGATTTTTTTTAAATTCACCCATTACTTCCACTATGGGTTCGCCTAGTTCCAACAATGTAATATTAGACAAGAAATCTTGTATGAATGGCCCCAAAGAAGTCTGGGGATGATAATCAATAGATGACTGATTTATGTTATGAACGTAAATATTGTAAACTAATACCAAGTCAGTTTTACATATGGCAATTCATAAAATATTTATGAATGATCATTCCATTACGATAAGAAACAATTGTTGTTTTAAGAAAAACCAACTTTATAGCAAATGAATTTCTTTAAGAAATTATTGATAGTAAAATGGATGGATATGATCCAAGGATAAAACCGATTACAAGGTATGAAATGAAATTAACCAAACATAAAAGAATGCATCCCCAAAAGAAACCAAAAAGAAAATGAAGTCTTTTCTTGACAAAAGGTAATTTTTACTAATTTTTTGTTTTTGTAATGTAATAATAAGAAAAGCATGATTCTGATAAAATTATAGTGTCTAATAATTATTTGTAACAACCCGTAAAATTAATCACTTTGTATTTGAATATTTAAATCATTTTTTA
Source organism: Allium fistulosum (assembly GCA_030737815.1). Taxonomy (NCBI): domain Eukaryota; kingdom Viridiplantae; phylum Streptophyta; class Magnoliopsida; order Asparagales; family Amaryllidaceae; genus Allium; species Allium fistulosum. The sequence goes on along the minus strand of CM060908.1, from coordinate 755,181,006 downwards.
AATATTTAAACAATAGATTTTAATAACTAAATAAACATATTTTAAATAATAATTAATTATGTTAAAATCATTTTCAAATTTTGTTCATCAATATAGTTAGTTTAAATAAAAAATAGAAAATGTGAACGAAAAACGTTTTCCGAAATTACGACTTTTCGACATCGTAAAAGTTATCGAAAACGTCGTGCACATTTGTATCTACTTGCACACATTTATATATGTTAGGATTAGTAATAATAAAGCACACTTGAACATATTAACATATACATATTAATACTTAAGCATAGATGTGACATATTATGTTATAAAAGGCATATATATACATTAAACAAACTTATATGTGTACAAGTCATCTCCATATCCTAAGTACATACACATGGAAGGAGTAGCATGATTTAAGGAGGTAGGAGTAAGGGGGTAACGTGTGCTAGGGGTGGGAGAGTCATGGTGTAGCATGTATGAGATTATATTATTTTATGCCAAGGGTATTTTGGTAAATTCTAGTTTTCTATGCTTGTAAATACCACTACCTCTTCATAATTTCCACTTTACAAACCCTCCTTCTTCATTTCCTACTTCTCTCTTTATTTTCTTCATTTGCATTTCTATGGCATCCATATTGAAGTTCATGGCATAAAACACTTGTTCTTCCACCTCCGTCCACTTAAAACTAGCTTATTTCTTCTCTACTTCACTCTACATTCAAACAAGACCCATAACTCCTCAATTTGAGCCAAGGCCAAGCCATAACAGCCCATGGCCGAACCCAAACAGTCCACATATGCCCAAAAGTCCGAGCTTTGGTGATTAGGAAGTGTAGTTCGAGCGTTGGCAAGATCGCGTAGTGATTCGACCTCGTTTGGTTACATTTTTGTGAGTAAAGCTTCAACTTTTAGACCAAAAGTTTTAAACTATATTTATGTTCATAATTATGACCTATGAATACTTGTTGTATATGTGTAGTGATGGTTTGGTAGTTGGTTTGGTTCATGTTGCAAAAAGTTGTCGCATTTGAAAGTTACTAAGCATGTAGTAAACTATATGAAAAGTTAGTAGTTAAAGTTAATATATTTGTTAGTAAACACTTACTACACATTGTATCATAGTAAATTACCATGTATATATGCTCATATCCTTGCTATGTAATGTTTGGTTGTAATGATAATGCCACAAACTTGTTTGTCGAACTGCCCGTATAGCGATAGTCGCTACATCGGCCCTTTGGGAAAATCACTTCTTGTTGAAACCATTTGGTTTCATTTTCGTGCTTGGATTAGTTTTATAAATTAATTAAGTTTTTAAAATAATAATGATTTCAAATTTAATTAATTATTTTAATAATGTTAATTTAATTTATTTAATTAATAAGGATTAGGGTTAACTAATTAACTTATTATTGATGTGCTTTAAAGTTAACTAATTACTTAGTTAATGATGTTTTAAAATTAATTAATCATTTTATTCAATGATGTTTAAAGATAATAAATCATTTAATAATGATGGATTAAAGTTAGTTAATTAATTAATTAACTAATGATGTTTTTAAATTAATTAATCTTTTTAATTAGCGACTTTTAAAAGTTAATTAACTTATTTTAACTTTGATTTATCTTTCTTTAAATGATGTTTTAAATTATTCAATGATAAGGATAACGACTCTTTTAATAATGATGGATCAGAGTTAATTAATTAACTAACTAATGATGATTTATCTTTTTAATTACTGACTTTTAAAGTTAATCAGCTTGTTTTAAATTTAATTAGCCTCTCCTTTAATGATGTTTAAAATTAGTAAATCATTTTGAAGCAATGAGATTTAATTATTAATTAATTAATTAAATTAATTATATTTAAATTTTATTAATTAATTGAATTAACGATGTTTTAAAGGCGATTTACCCTTTTTAATTAAAGGCATCGAAGTTAATTTATCAACTTAATTAATTAAGCTTTAAAGTTAATTAATCAATGTAATAAGGATGTTTTAAGTTGTTAAATCCTTTTCATAATGATGTTTAAAGTTAGTGAACTCCTTTAACAAAGTGTTTTAAAGCTAATACTTGTATTGTGAAGCCCAAGCAAGAGTTCAGTTTTAAAAGTAAAAATTTGATTCGTTTATGGAAATGAATTAATTCCCATAAAGTGATATCACTTATATGAAAACAATTTATTTGTATACTTAGCACTAAACATCGAAGACGTAGACTTGCTTCTATTTCGAAAGTTAAGAATGGTCGTGAGACATGACTTTGAGGTAACACTACCTTGACTTGTCTGGTACTATTGTTAACCAAGAAATAGAACAAGTTTAAATTCGATGAGTGGTGATAAGTATACAAGACTTAATTCCCATATACGATCATTTTATATCCTCGATAGTTGGTTTCTCAGCTATCAGTTACCTCAGCTTCTTTATTATCGTCATTCTAAGATGATTTGTTGCTCTGTTGAGCTTTGTTATCCTTTATCGGAAATGACTAAACCCAAAGTGCGAGAGGAAGCCAGCTATGTGGGGTTGCTCCCATTAAAAGGGCATTTTCACATCTCATCTAATTTGGATTTGGTTGTGTACTTGGATGTGGAAATATTCAGATATGCAGTAAGGATAGGCGGGGCTCGGCTAGGACGTGTTCGAGAAGTGTAACAGAGTATATGACCTTCTCAAAGTATATTACTAGAGGTATACTTTAGGGGGGGGGGTCATCCTCGTAGTCATTGTTGGAAAATTTTCCTTTTCTTATTTGATTCGAACCTTCGAATTGTTTTTTTTGTAATTACAACGAAAGAGTCAACCACTCTTCGTGATGTTAAATTATAGGTTTTGTCCATTCTATCAAGTTTGGACTGTTATCTTGTTTTATCCATTTTTTCCAGTTTGGATTTTATTCAGACTATTTTCATTCTTTCAAGCCTGGATCTTTATACTATGTTTACCCATCATCTATGTTTGGATTTGTTTCCTATCATTACTTTCTATTTTTATGTTTGGTTGTTGTTTATGTGAGAGAAAATCCGTTCTGCGTTAGTGGCATGGTCCCACATATTATTGTTCAATACAGCCCCTTTTGTTTCAGAGTTTTACTCATACCAGACATTTTGTTTGACCCAATTTGTTTATTTTTCCTAAACTCTTCGGTACTCAATTATATTTGAGTAGTCCGAGAGTAGCAGATTTCTCTTTGGAGCTCTTTGAAGACGATGATCAATTGTAGGCGGCTCCTTAGTTATCTAGTTATTTTTTTCTGTTGTATGATTATGAAGATGTATTTTGTATCTAAAAATGACAAGTCAGAATGTATAGCTGCAAATTTATTAGATATATTACTTTTGTTTAACTCTAATGGCTCCATGTAAGGAGTAACCTTTTGTACTATATCATTTTGTATTATATGTAACCATTCCGTATGTGAGGTTTTCTCTATTATGTCTTGTTATATTCTGTATCTTACCCCAAGACAACTTATCTTTCGAATTATTGGGCAACGGCGCACAAATACCGAGGATGTATTAAGTGTCGTTCCCATGGGTCAAATGGTGGTCGTCACAGCTGGTATCATAACTTAGGTTTAGCGAACCCCTAAGCCCTGGGAAGGTAAACTCTTTAGGAATAGGATTAGTAATATCCCAGGATAAGTTTGAGAGTATAAATATATATTGAGTGGATATGAATTCTGGTTGATGCGTTTGATCAGCGTTATCGATAGGGATTCCTGAACACTCAAGACAGACCTACCGATACAGTGTTGTTTTAAAATGGTAAATGAAATAATTTTACCTAGGAATATATTTTATACATACAAGAATGAACTTCAAAAATTAATATAGTGTATTGATGAGTTGATTATTAGGAGATAATATTTTATTATTATCATTTAGGATTTGTTTAGTTATGCTCATCCAATTTGAGCATTAATTATTGTTGAATAAGTTTATAAGAGATTTTCCTTAGTAAGTTATATGTTGAATAAATAGGAATTAGGGAACCTTGAGAACGAACCTCTTGTAAATTAAGTTTCACAGTTTGACTATAAGGTGTTCGGTAAAAGGGTTATGTTAAAAGTCATCTTTTAATAGTGTTAAGCTGAAAGCAAACTTTTAATAAAAATTGTTTAATATAATCTAAATAAGGATAAATAATTGAGAAAATTTAATTATAATAAAGGGGGATTATTTAAATGTGAGTTTAACTCACATCCAAAATTTACTATGTCATATAGGTGATGCTATAAACTAGTGTTGATTGATTAGATGTTAGTTAAATTGTTTGATTGAATTTTCGTTTGGAAAATGGATGTTTAATAGAAATTAATCTTGATATTCCGTTTAAACCGTTTAAGTGTCGTTATATTCAATTTCCGCTATATCGTCATTTATTAAATATCATCTTGTAAACCCTTGTGTGTGTGTCTGAGCTTGAGCTTGTGTTTTCACAAAAGTAGATATTTAAATTTCATTAATCATTTTGACTAATGATATTTTAAATTAATTAATCATTTTAATTAGTGATGTTTAAAATTAATTAATATTCTTGATTAATGAGATTTGAATTTAATTAGATCAATTTAACTATTGATATTGAACTTTAATTAATCATTTTAATTAATGATTGGTTACATTTAATTAATTGTTTTAAATAATAATGTTTTGAAATTTAGTTGATCATCTTAATTAATGATGTTTGAATTTAACAAAATCATTTTAATCATAAATATTTGAAATGTAATTAATCATTTTAACTAATGATCATTTTGAATCTAATTAATTGCTTTGATTAATAATATGTAAAATTTATAAATCATTTTAGTTAATGATAGTTGAGATTAATTATCCATTCTATTTAATGGTTAATTGTAATAAATCATTTGATAAACGATATTTTAAGTTAGTTGGTTAATTTAATAAATGATTTTAAAGTAAATTAACTGATTTGATGAAAGTGTTTGGAAGTAATTAATTATTTTATTAAAGATAATTAATTAGTTTATCAAGGGAAATTGTAATTTTTATTACTTATCTTTCGGGATAATTAATATTGTTTTAGCTTTATAAAAGAGTATTATAAATCATCTCCAAGGATGATTAACATTGTTTTCAAATTTATAAAGGTATTTATATTATTTTATTATCCTTTGAGATAATAAATACTGTTTGAAATTAATAAATGATGTTTTTTAAATAAGAACTTTTAAATAGAATTGTTTATAAATAAAGCTAAGTGTAAATTGTTTTGGGATTTTAGTAACCGATGTTTAAAATGACATTTGTTTTTTACTTTTATTTTAATACACTTAGTATTATAAATTTGTCTTTCAAAATAACATTTTAAAGAGTTTTTTGAAAATTTAAATTCTAAAATTGTTTGAAATGATTTCAAAAGATTTTAAGAAAAGTAATAGTAGTATTATTTGGTAATATTTCTAAAGTATAAATATTTTGGAAAAGAAATTTTAAGTAGAATGCTTTTTCTTTGAATATCGGAGGAAAACATTTCAGTTAGTTTTGTGGTAATCTGAATAATCTTCTAAGTGACGGGTTAGATGTTGCTTAAGCGAACATTATGGAGTACTTAGTAAATTATTCTCTTTATCATTATGCGATCAAAATGAGTTCAAATCCGAACGAACCCAAATTAAGGTTTAGTAAACAACTTGTTTGAAGTTATTTCACAAAAGGAATATATGTAGTATGCTTTCAAAGATGAGTTATGAAATTTATAACTGGGTATTTAATCTTTAAGTTCCCTTAGTAGGGAATTGATTTCAAAACAAAAAGTAATTCTGATAAGAGATTGTGTTGATAAATGAATTTCTACCCTTAGATAAGATAAGGGATAATTTAACACTAATTTAAATGTGTTGGATTGGATAAGAAGGTTTTGATAACATTGTTTTATCAAAACCATAGATTTTATTTAAAGCCCTCAAGCAGTGTAAACTAATTGGTGTTATTGGGCCAGTCCATAAACATCATCCATTATAACACCTTAAGGTAAAAAGGTAGAAAGATTTTAATAGAAATTGTTTTATTAAAACCATGGCTTTTTTTTAAAACATGTAAGTGGTGTAAACTATTTGCTATTTTGGATCAACCCACAAACATCGTCCATTTTAACACTCTAAGTTAAAGAGGTCGAAAGGTTGACTCAAAGTTTTAAAGACCCAAAATTTTAATTATACCTTCACCTAAATTGTGGAAAGCGAAATAAAATTTGTATTTGTGTCTACTCTTAGGATATATAAGAGTATTATACAAGTAAATAAAATAGAATACATTATTATTTGGTGTTTTATAAAAAAATGACTTTATAAAATATTTTAAACTTAGGTGAAAATTTATGAAATAATTCATAAACAATTTGGGTATTGAATAAAATAATAAATGCAAACTTAAGTGATTTAGAAATATTGGTATAATTAGGAAACCAATAGTTGTAGAAAGTGACTTTCAATTTTGTGTGAAGGAGCATAGGTAATCCTCTAAGCAATAACCAAAGCCTGATGAGCAAAATGGTACACTTAGGAAATTATTTATATTCTTAGGCAATCAATAAAGTTTTAAACCTAAGTTAAGATTTGTTTGTTAGTTGTTTGATATTTTAAGTAATATTAAGTGTTAGATTTTCCTTTACAAATTATGATTGGTTTGATTGAATTGATTGATTGGGTGATCTTATATACCCTAGTTTATAGGGTTGAAATTTATAAACCAAGGTTTTTGAATTGTTATTATTAGGACCTAAATTCCGGTGATTTTGAAAAGTGATTTTTGGGAAAATTTGAGAAATAAATAGAATGTTTGCTCTAGTTTTTGTTTTAGAAGGAACCAGAATACCACTAGAAGCTTCATATTGTTTTGATTCTAGAGTTTAATATGTTTTGTTAGGAGGACCCCCTCCTTGACATTTTGATTTACTTCTCTTTTGAGAAATTAGAAAATAAATTTTTAAATATAAAACCCAGCCATTTAGTTCTAAATTTATCTTTCGAAAATATTGAATGCACAACATTTGTTATAGAATATTCTCTGTATTTTTGTCGTATATGTTTGTTACATTTCTTTTGGGTTATATCATGTTACTCGATTGCATATGGTTGTTACCGTGTTTATATTGCATATATTTATTGTAGGAAAAATATAATTAATCAGGTTTACTAAAAACCAAGTAAGTAAATCGATTTTCTAAGGTTGGTATTACTTCTTCCACTCCATAATAATTTCGGGGACGAAATTCTTTTAAGGAGGGAGAGTGTAACAACCCATAAAATTAATCACTTTGTATTTGAATATTTAAATCATTTTTAAATATTTAAATAATAGATTTTAATAACTAAATAAACATATTTTAAATAATAATTAATTATTTTAAAATCATTTTCAAATTTTGTTTAACAATATAGTTAGTTTAAATAAAAATATATAATGTGACTGAAAAATGTTTTTCGAAATTACAACTTTTCGACATCGTAAAAGTCATCGAAAACATCGTGCATATTTGTATCAACTTGCACACATTTATATATGTTAGGATTAGCAATAACAAAGCACACTTAAATATATTAACATATACATATTAATACTTAAGCATGGATGTGACATATTATGTTATAAAAGGCATATATATACATATAAACAAACTTATATGTATACAAATCATCTCCATACCCTAAGTACATACACATGGAAGGAGTAGCAAGATCTAAGGAGGTAGGAGTGAGGGGGGTAACGTGTGCTAGGGGTGGAAGAGGCATGGTGTAGCATGCAGAGATTATATTATTTTATGCTAAGGGTATTTTGGTAAATTCTAGTTTTCTATGCTTGTAAATACCACTACCTCTTCATGATTTCCACTTTACAAATCCTCCTTCTTCATTTCCTACTTCTCTCTTCAATTTCTCATTTATATTTCCATGGCTTCCATATTAAAGTTCATGGCATAAAACACTTGTTCTTCCACTTTCATACACTTAAAACTAGTTTATTCATTCTCTACTTCACTCTACATTCAAAAAAGACCCATAACTCCTCATTTTGAGCCAAGACCAAGCCATAACAGCCTATGGCCGAACCCAATCAGTCCACATATGGCCCAAAAGTCCGAGCTTTGGTGATTAGGAAGTGTAGTTCAAGTGTTGGCAATATCATGTAGCGATTCGACTTCGTTTGGTTACATTTTTGTGAGTAAAGCTTAAACTTTTAAACCAAAAGTTTTAAACTATATTTATGTTCATAATTATGACCTATGAATGCTTGTTGTATATGTGTAGTAATGGTTTGGTAGTTGGTTTGGTTCATGTTGCAAAAGTTGTCGCATTTGAAAGTTAGTAAGCATGTAGTAAACTATATGAAAAGTTAGTGGTTAAAGTTAAGATATTTGTTAGTAAACACTTACTACATGTTGTATCATAGTAAATTACCATGTATATATGCTCATATCCTTGCTATGTAATGTTTGGTTGTAATGATAATGCCATAAACTTGTTTGCCGAACTGCCCGTATAGCGATAGTCGGTACATCGGCACTTTCGGAAAATCACTTCTTATCGAAACTGTTTGGTTTCATTTTCTTGCTTGAATTATTTTTACAAATTAAGTTTTTCAAATAATAATGATTTCAAATTTAATTAATTATTTTAATAATGTTTATTTAATTTGATCAATTAATTAATTAGTAAGGATTAGGGTTAACTAATTAACTTATTAATGATGTGTTTTAGATTTAACTAATTACTTATTTAATGATGTTTTAAAATTAATTAATCATTTTATTTAATAATCTTTAAATATAATTAATCATTTAACAATGATGGATTAAAGATAATTAATTAATTAACTAATGATGTTTTTAAATTAATTAATCTTTTTAATTAATGACTTTTAAAAGTTAATTAACTTATTTTAACTTTGATTAATCTTTCTTTAAATGATGTTTTAAATTAATTAATTATTTTATTTAATGATGTTTAAGGATAATTAATCTTTTAATAATGATGGATTAGAGTTAATTAATCAATTAACTAATTATGTTTTTAAAATTGATTTATCTTTTTAATTACTGACTTTTAAGTTAATCAACTTGTTTTAAATTTAATTGATCTCTCCTTTAATGATGTTTAAAATTAATGAATCATTTTGAAATAATGAGGTTTAATTTTTTTATTAATTAATTATATTTAAATTTTATTAATTAATTGAATTAATGAAGTTTAAAGGTGATTTACCTTTTTAAATTAAAGGCATTGAAGTTAATTTATCAACTTAATTAATGAAGTTTTGAAGTTAGTTAATCAATGTAATAAGGATGTTTTAAGTTATTAGATCCTTTTTATAATGATTTAAAGTTAGTGAACTCCTTTTACAAAGCGTTTTAAAGCTAATACTTGTATTGTGAAGCCCAAGCACGAGTTTGATTTTAAAAGTAAAAGTTTGATTCGTTTATGGAAATGAATTAATTCCCATAAAGCGATATCACTTATATGGAAATGATTTATTTGTATATACTTAGCACTAAACGTTGAAGAAGTAGACTTGCTTCTATTTCGAAAGTTAAGAATAGACGTGAGACATGAATTTGGGGTAACACTACCTTGGCTTGTTCGGTACTATTGTTAACCAAGAAATAGTACAAGTTTGAATTCGATGAGTGGTGATAAGTATACAAGACTTAATTTCCATATACGATCGTTTTATGTCCTCGATAGTTGGTTTTCTAGCTATCAATTACCTCAGCTTCCTTATTATCATCATTCTAAGATGATTTGTTGCTCCGTTGAGCTTGTTTATCCTTTGTCGGAAATGACTAAACCCAAAGCACGAGAGGAAGCTAAGCTATGTAGGGTTTCTCTCATTAAAAGGGTATTTTCACATCTCATCTAATTTGGATTTGGTTGTGCACTTAGATGTGGAGATATTCGGATACTCGGTAAGGGTTGGCGGGTTCTGGCTTGGACGTGTCCGAGAAGTGTCACAGAGTATATGACCTTCTCAAAGTATATTACTAGAGGTATACTTTAAGGAGGGGTGCCCCCTCCTAGTCATTATTGGAAAATTTTCCTTTTCTGATTTGATTCGAACCTTCGAATTGTTTTTGTGTAATTACAATGGAAGAGTCAACCACTCTTCACGATGTTTAATTATAGGTTTCGTCCGTTTTATCAAGTTTAATCTGTTATCTTGTTTTATCCATTCCCTCCAGTTTGGATTTTGTTCAGACTATTTCCATTCTTTCAAGTCTGGATCTTTATTCTATTTTTGCCCATCATCTATGTTTGGATTTTTTTCCTATTATTCCTTTCCATTCTTATGTTCAGTTGTTATTTATGTGGGAGAAAACCCGTTCCGCGTTAGCGGCGTGGTCCCATATATTATTGCTAAATACACTCCCTTTTGTTTTAGAGTTTTACCCACACTAGACATTTTGTCTGATCTGAGTTGTTTATTTTCCCTAAACTCTCGTGTACTCAATTATATTTGAGTAGTCCAAGAGTAGCAGGTTTCTCTTTGGAGCTCTTTGAATACGATGATCGAGTAGGCGGCTCCTTTATGGTACATATTATTGTTAAATCTGTATTTCTCAATGATCCCCATTGAAACATCTGAAATGCAAAACAAATATGGTAATATAACAATGCTACCAACATAGCATCTCCATATCCAAAATTGAAATATGGATATCTATAACTAATACCCGTCCTGAATTGTCATTAGCTACTAAAGAGATCTATCAAGGGCCCAACTAACTTGTGAACTCCCCTAAAAACTAACACCTTAAAATAAGTTGGCATGTAGGTCCTATCGCAACACCCAATCGTACTACAGAACAATATATGACCTACTCTATACCGGCATTCCAGTCTCTCTCCGCTTCTGCTCTAGGACCACGTCTACAGGTCGTGCGCCTCAATGGTATAATGGATTCCCTTAATAGCGCCCTTTCCGTCCGGTTGTCTATACCAACACAGCTGAACCATATGTAAATGCTAAATCCGCATATCAATGAATATATATAATATCTCGAACATCTGTCGGTAGCCCCAAGCTATACATACAAGAATTATATATAGATGTAGACGCTCTCTTCCTATACAGGCACATAATACCGAAGTATTATCGTTTCTATGTGGATCGTGATTCATTCTTGAAGTACTTCGCAATACTTTGTTGCCTCAAGTCTAGCATGCCAAACCAATACATATAAATAGCTCAAACCGTGCTTCTATAATTACACACACACACACACACACATATATATATATATATATCTTAAGCCACATATTTACATATCTATATAATATATTTCGTCAGCTATTCGATAACCCCAAGTCAGGCATACCGCATTGCACACACGCTTAAATTGCATATTAATAAATCGCGTCGAATTGTCATTAACTACCAAAGAGACCTATCGAGAGCCGCAACTATATTGTAGACTCCCTAAAAAACCAACACCTCAAAAAAAGTTGGTCTGTAAGTCCTATCGTAGCACCCAAGAGTGCTACGGAATAACATATGACATACTCTAGATTGGCGTTCCAGTCTCTCTCTGCCCCTACTTCAGGACTACTTCTACAAGTTGTATGCCTTAATAGCACAATGGATTCCTTGCACCAATAGGTAAGCCCAATTTGGACATACCGAAACTATATATAAATATGGACATACATAACTCACATAAACTATAAGCAGATATATATACACAACCAGTCCAACTATATGGAACTAATAAACACATATCGTGCACATTTACATACATGAAGGAAATACACAACCAAAGTAATAAATCTATCATCTCAATATCTATAACAATTAACAAATATAATCATATACATAATTCAACAAAAGCATCATACTAAAGTTACCAATCTGACAATTATACCTTATTCGTATTATTTTATAAAAGTCTCACACTTATTTTACAAAATAATACACTTGCCTATTAATCATACTATAGCTTATTTTCACTTAATTCTTCTATTTAGATTAAATTTAACTATCAATAAGGCCTCAAAATATTATATAGCTCATGTATACAATTTATATAGATATGTGTTCAAATATATCTCAAACCATTTCTTAGAGTCTAAAGTTAAAATAACGTTATTCGGTACAATGGTTTGTCTCTCTCTCTCTCTCTCTTTATATATTTTCGTATCTTCCCTTTATTAATTACATAGGTAAAAGGAGAGAAACAAAAGGTTTCCTTCTCTAAATTCATTTATACATGTTTCATCTTCATATATATACACTATTTATATATAGCACTTACACTTCACACAAATAAATTTATTTGATACATTCATTATAATGCATACAAATTTAAATCATATTTAAATCTCCATTTTAACAACTTAAATAAAATAAGATTTTATTTTAAATTTTATTAGTCTAATATACATTTAGACTACATAAGTCCAATAAGAATCCAAAAGGAATTTTTATTTTGAAATTTACACAATTAACCTATTTACAACTGCCCTTGATCCAACAGTATCAACCTTATAACAGTGATAAATTGTCGTTCATTTAGCTATAGGATCGGTGATAAACTTCCATTCATTTAAAGAAGAGATCGGTGATAAACCATCATGCCTCTATAAAGATAATAAGCTACACTAACAGTTAATGTAGTGGTCAACGACCATTCAATACAAAGAATCTTTGATGGTTTAACACCGTAGCTATACAAACTAGATGACATATAACCACCGACCAACTTAAAAATTTACGGACAATTTTTAACAATTCGGTCGGCCCTCAACCACCATGGCTACTGCAAATGAACGACATGCAACCACATCATGATATTCCACGATAGTATTACTGCCGAATAGTGGATAATGTTTAATAACTTTAATTTGAATGGTGGTTGGGCACCGTAGCTTCGACCAATCTTTGACTTATAACCATCGACTTAATTTATACGGCAGTACAAACTGCCAAATAGTGGATTTTTAAAAGTCACTTTTTGTTCAAAAATATCATATATCTACAGCAGTATAAACCGAGGTAACTTTCATTTCTCGACATGCAACGGTTATGATATTCCACGGTAGTAATTACTACGGAACAATGGATTTTAAGAAAAAGTCACATTCTGTTTGGTTGTTGTCGCTAGTAGCTTTCATTTCTCGACATGCAATCGCAGTGGTACATCCCATGATCACATCAAATGCTAAACAAAGCACTTCTTTACATTGATTGATTTTAGTGGCATGTAACCACAGTGGGAAAATCATTATAGTGACATGTGACCGTCATAGATTTAATTTTTAACTACAAATCATGGCTGAACGAACATGTCAAACAAAAAATTGCTTAGGTAAATTCATTCAAAAATATCATACATATCAATAATCATATATGAAATTTCGGGTAATCTATCACAACAATTAGCTAAAAAAGTCATACATATATACATCATTCGAGTACAACAAATCCACCACAAGTTTATTACATTACAAAGATCCAACATCACAAATTTATTAAAATACAAATCCATCACAAATTCATACATAGATATTTGAGTTTATCACAATTTAATTTCCATGAGAATTCATAATTTTCTTATGTTTATCATAAATCATCACACATCAATAAATATTTTTCTTAGTTTTTCACAAGTTCATTATGTTTATTACAAATTCGCTCTACTTCTAATAATTTTGCCACTTTTTTAGGAGAATGAGCACTCATATTTTGCTTAAGTATTTCTACAGTAGGACCAACGACCAATCTCTGCAAATGAAACAAATTATAGTACAATCATATGTTGTAAAAGGTACCGCATTATAAAAAAATCGTAGCAACTTATAGAGTTAGCAGTATGCCATATGGGTAATTCTATAATTTATTGTAAATTATAAACTTTGTAATCAATTCTCATTTGTAATAAGAGATGTCTTTTTTCTGTTAAATGTTTGTTATAATATATTATTATTAATTAATTATTTAACTTAAGTATATCTAATGGAAAATTCATAAATGGTGTGTTTGTGATAGTAATCACAGATAGTTGTAATCATGAGTATTTTGTTGCAATATATTAAACACATTGCTTTAGATATTCATAGTCAAGATGTATTAAGACTAGATATCGATGCATCTATTGAGACTAGAGTACGCGACGCTCTCCAAATAACGAATACCAATTCTTCATCGTCCTTTCATTCAGCTTTCGATAGTCAATACATGGTCTCAGTGACCCATCAGACTTCCGCATAAACACTGCTGCTAATCCCCAAGGCCTGCTTGGCCTTATGAAGCTCTTTCCTTCAAACTCTACCGATTTATTCCTCAACTCCTCCATCTCCTTTGGCGGCATTCTACTTGGGGGTCAACTAAATGGTTCCGTCCCTGGTAGCAAATCTATTCGAAACTCCATTGCTCTCGGTGGTGGCAACCCCGAAACTGGTTCAAATACGTCTTAGAACTCCTTTACTATCCATACCGCTCCAAGATCTTCTTCTTCTTTCGAAGCTAAAGCAAATAAAATACCCTTGTGCAGTTTTACACATTCTTCCAAGACCACATACACTCTATCTCTACGGTCGGGATGACTCAGAGTAATTATCACCTCTGCACAATGCACCCTTGCACCATACTTCTCCAACCGGTCCATCCTTAAAATACCTCCAAAGCCTATTAAATCAAACACGTAGAGATCACAATAAAACTTACAGCCACCTAACTCAATATCTAGGTCAGTGCATCTCAATCCGAGAGTGGCATACCCTCCTATCGGATTTGCTACATGTATGGAAGTGACTAAATAGGTAACTCTTAACCTAAGTCTATCAACCAACTCTTTAACTATAAATGAATGTGTAGCTCCAGTATCGAATAGTACCCTAACTGAATTCCAAAAATCAAAGCCATACCTTCCAAAACTTTCTCCTTGTCTCTTTCCTTGGCAGATGGTCCTTTACTTGGTCCCTCCAAAGCATAAACTTGTGCTTTAAGCTCTAGGTAGTCCTTCTTCAAATGTCCTTCTATGTCGCACTTGAAGCACTTCATCTTCCCGGATTCCTTGGGCATTGGGCACCTCAAAGCATAATGACATTTCTGTTCACGGTTAAAGCATACAACCTCTGTATTAGCAACTGCACCCTTCCCCTTCTACGCTCCTTTCTTGCCTTTCGTATATAGGATAGACTTCTTCTTCTTCTCTATCCTGGGTCTCACCTCCAACCTTCTTTGCTCCTAGTACATCCCATTATACGTTCTTGCCTATCAACTATAAACTCAAAAGGAGATGCTAGATGAGCCACCAACTTATGATCAAGACCTTGTGTAACGATCCATATTTTTACGTATTAGAGGATCATAAAATATTATTTTTAAATCCATATGAAATCGTATGACTCCATAACTTTGGCAAATGCCTATTAGTGACATCCTATCTTTAGAATTTTTTAGACGATTTTACTCTTGAAAACCTACATCGTCCATAACTTTTCCTAGGAGATGAATTAGCATTCGAGATCACTTCCATTGGAAGGATATGATGTTTTCCCTTTTCGTATAGCGGTCATAATAGCGATTTGGACTTCGTGGCTAGGAGATATGGTTGTTAGAACATTGACAATTTTCGGAGCAACTTAGTGGGTGATTGGTTAATTTGGAGGCAAGCTCGCTAACCCATTTCGGGTTTGGAAACCTTATAGGGCTGAACCATCATCCCTAAATCACTTTTACACCTTCTTCTATAGATCTAAACCTCCATTGACCCATTCTATACCCAAAACCTTCTCTTTTCTCCTCTAAATCGGGTCTAAATAATAGATTAGGGTTAGATTAGTGAGGGAGTTCATTAGAGATCTTCAAATCAATATTTTTGGGGAAGAAAAATATGGTATTTGCTGTTGATTCTTGGATTTGCCTCGATTTGTATGCAAATCTCCACTTTTTGAGGTTTTGGTGAGTGATTTATCTTCTCTCATCTTATTATATATGTATCCATAGGTTTTGGCATGTTTTAAACTCATTTTTAAAGTCAAAATCATATTTTGAAACCATTTCCAAAGTTGAAATTATAGTAAAACGAATTTAAAATGTTTCTAAGTGTTTTAATCATGTTGATTTGATGTGTGGTTGCCTTGATGTATGTTAGGCTAGATTAGATACAAATTATATAATGATTTGCAATGAATTGTTGTATTTTTGCATGCTTGAATGTTTGAAAGTTAATTGTTACATGTACGGTGTTTGCTTGAATGCTTGTATGGGTGAAACGCTCATCGGAGCGACATAGAATTATAAACCGTGAAACTGAGCTTCGACGGATCAACTTGAGATTGGTAGGTGTTGTATCGTTGCATGTGAGATGCACAAGGGTCAAAGAGCGGAGCGTAGCGGTGAAATTGGTGCAAAATTTAAACTCAGCAAAGCTACAGGAAATCAGTTCGGCGTTGTTTGGTTCGGTGGTAGGCTATTCGATAGTAGGCTTACTCGGTGATTGGTTGACTTGGAGTGGGACTGATTCGGTGGTCGAGCATTGAAGTTGGTTCGGCAGTGGTGGAAGATCGGACATGAATTTTTGTCCGGTGGGCACCTTGGTTCGGTAGAAGGAGGGACCAAATATGATTTTCTATTCGGTGATGTCTTGGTTCAGCCTTGAAGGGACCAGATAGCATTTGCTATATAGTAGTGGGACGAAGGACCGAACAGCGATCGCTATTCTGTGATCCAATAGGAGGTCGAACAGACTTTCTATCGGGTGGGGCTATGCTTGAGTGTTGAACGAGGGAGGGTGCTCGGGGTTGTATCGTGGCATGTCGGGGCGGCTTCGAGTCATGGCATGGTTGCTTCGGGTCAGAGAAGGGATGGCCTTAGATCTTGTGCGGCAACAAAGGAAGCGAATGCATGACACTTTGACATAATGACTTCGGAACCTTGGTATGATAGCTATACGACTTACAATGTTGTCTAAAGGTGTTCCAAAGATGACGACTTAACTATGGGAGTCGTGGCGGTGATCTACAAGGGCAGCTTCAACGATGGGGGCTCGCGAGTGGGATTTGCGATTGTTCCATACTGTGGAGATAACCATGATGGAATAATGATTGAGTTCCATTTTGGCGACGCATGCAAAGGGATGCCCAGCTAGATTTGCGATTGTGTCCGGATCTTGTGATAGTAGATTACCTTGGGTTTTGCGATTGTGGGCCTGGTTCCTAGCCTTTCAAAGTGGCATGGATTCGAGCACCAGTGAAGGCAGGATTATGATTAGGTCCCTAGTTTGCGATTGTGCCATATGAGTTATCATATATCCAACGCACACAAGTGATGGTGAGGAATGTTTTTATGGATGCTATGTTTATCGTGATTGTTTGTCACTTTAGGGTGTCACACGATGTAGATATTTCGACTGTATTCTTAGATACTGGACATTATACTTCGATTGTAGTATACTTTGATGGTAGATTAGCATATATTGACTGTTATGTGCTAACTCTTTGGATACAGGGACATGTCATGTATGATTCTACATATCCTATGTCTATATTTACTATATACGATTTTTATGTATGTTTAAGGTGATGTATCGCTCACACCAGACTATTGCCTAACTCGAGGTTTTATACTTTGATTTTTCTTACCTTGGGTACTCTTAAATGAGTAGATTAGGGATAACTGGTCTGGATAGCGCATGGAGCTGTAAGGAGCACGGGCAGGAGGCTACGCTTTCATATATCTATACTTGGAGCTTACTATCGCTTATATTCCGCTGTGCGGTACCGTGGGGCTATGTCGGTACTTTTATTATTAGAGACAGTTGTAGAGTTCATCATGAAGGCTTGGGATGTATAAACTCTTTATTTCAGTTTTTGTATAGTCTGTGAACCTGATGCACTTTGATTTTTATTTGTGGTTCATTCGACTATATCACCGTCTCGCCTATTTTACATCTATGTTGTTATATTATACTTTATTTATGCTCTGTGAGGTGTTCTACATGTTATGTGTTTGGATTTTTCTCTACTTTGCATCCTTGACTACCATCCTGCACTGGCCGAGTACCTCCACGGTGCATCATTTTGGTATACTAGATATCGAAGGTGTATGGCGGTCATCACACCTTGCTTCAATCCCCTAATAAACTTCTCATTCTTCTTCATCGGGGTATTGACAATTTCCCTACCGTACTTAGGCAACGAGTCAAACTTCTAGATGTACCCCTCCACTATAAGGTCACCCTACTTCAGATCAAAAAACTCTCTCAGTCGCACACTTTGTTGAGATTCTGATATAACTATGCCTCAAACCTCTCTTTAAACTGCCCCTAAGTGATCTCCTCCTCTAGGGTCTCAACAACTACTATCTCCCACTAGTCCAGTGCATCTTCCTCCAACTGTCTAGATGCCAACCTTCTCTCATGCGCATCATTCAATCCTAAGTCTTCAAATATGTGCTCATAACTTCTTAGCCAATTTAGTACTTCTACTGCAGGCTCCTTCCCTATATTAGCCTTCCCTTCTAGATTTCTATAATCTCTGTTCATCTTCGGGAAATCCTTCCTCACCGCCGTAGGCCTTAGCTGAACTACCTCCAGTGCAGCTTCCCTCATCATCTGAACCATAAACTGTCTAAATAATACATTCACATCCATGCCTGCCTCATTTGCCGGTTATGCAGCTTCCTCTCCTACCGCTCTTTGGATTTCTCCCTCGTTCATTCCATTTGTCCGCGTACTTTCAGCCTCTCTACTTATACTTGCTCCCCCTATTGTAACTTGTTAACTTTTTAAATCCATCTTGCCTTTCTGTTAAGCAAGTCTTCATCGGAAACGAATAGATAGAGTGTGAAACAATCAAAGGATAGATATATCTTCCTATATATCTATATAGCAACATACAAGTACGTTATATATACACATATACATATACAGACATACATATATATAGTAGTGCACCCCCTTCCCAGAGTGTTTACTATATGATTATTTTTTCCACAATACACTCTCATATTTTCTTAGCTCAGTTTTACTTAAATGTCCCTAACTACCAAACTGTAATATCCTCTACTTGAGACTCGAAGACAAATGTCGGTGATGCTGCAGTCATCACCGGAATTATCTTCCAACGATGAAAGTGAGTTTAGTTTATTAATTAACATGTATAAAGTAAACAGAGCAGTTAAATATTTTCATTACATCATGAGTTTTTTTAACATTCTTTAAACATACTTCAGTCATAATTAAACCCAAAGACCTGCCCACGCAAAGGTCAAATATAATATAAAAATAACATAGAAAGAGTCAGGTCAACATATGATGATGCGGCCCGCAATTCTTAATATAGCAGAAAATAAAAATCATTATTATCTACCAAGCCCCTTGCTCTGCCTTCGATCTGCTACCGCGGCCCTTATTTCAAACATGTCTAATCCCATAAACTTAGCCACTAAAATGAGCACCCATTAGTTTATGTGGAATACAATAATAAAAACATGGGTCAGACATAAAGCCAGGTGTGAATAATACTTACCCTAAAACAATCACGTAGTGGGACCAAACCGTACTGCACAGGGGCTTCCCCCTCACTATTCAAACATCAAGAATGGAATATTCAAAATACTGACTCAATCAGTTCTTAACTACGTCGGCATCTTATGCTTCCCTAAGCTGTCCCCAATAGCTCCTTCACCCCCGGTGTAGTCCTTACTCCATTTCCAAATTTAATTCATTTCATTATTTTATTACAATTCTTTACTACCGTGCTCCTTACACAGACCCCACTTGGTTCCTACCTTAGATTATTATTTAATCTACTAAAATACTATGCCTTGTGTAGGTTATACTTATCCTTTCACTGTTTAATACTATGCCTCACGCATGTCTTAATGGTACTTCTTTTAAAGTATATAATACTACATATTGCATAGTTCTTATTCATTTCTCTTTACAATTTAAAACTGCATCCTGTGTAGTTCTTACTTCTTTCCCTTTAATGATTTAATACTGCGCCCCACCCAATTCTTACTTCTTTTCCTTTAATGATTCAATACTACGCCCCGACAACTCTTATTCATTTCCTCTTACAAATTAATATTGCGCCCCACGCAATTCTTATTCAATTTTTTAAATAATTTTAGACTACACCTGCCCAGTTGGTTGAATGCTTCACCTTTCCCAGGTGTGCATTCATAAATGCCTCTCCTCATCTTCCCAAGGTGTGCATCCACTTTAAACATTTGTTTAACTTATGGAACTGCCTCGCAATCCCTGGAAGTTAAATGTCTGTCCTCCCCTTCCCAAGGTGTGCATTCAAGTGAGCATCCCCACCCGACGTTAACAACCTTCCAGCCTTATTTCTAGTGTAGGATCACATCCCCATACTGACCTGGCCTCTCCCCGAGTCCCACCTACTTATCTTTTATTGGGTTCTGTTTACTACTTTTTTTGACGCAATACTACCCTGCCTCAACGCCGAGTGCTTCCCACTTTTCTTATTAAGTGTACTCTTCCCAGTTTTGGCATAGTATGACACCTTAACATTACGCACAATTCATATCTATAACGTAGAGCCGTCGCCCCAACGTCGTTTTATACAACTCTGACATCCCTCACAATGTCTTTACACATGTCATTCTCTCATTCATCCCCATTTTACTTTCTTTTATTTACAGAGGCTTTTTTCTTTCTTTTTAGCAAATGATTTATATTTTCCAACACTTGTAAGTATACTTTTTCCATACGTGTGCCCCCGTAGTTCCACACTTGCTCCAATGCAGTACTTACCCATTCTGGTTTATTTTCCTTATGGAAAATTCTAATAAATTCCCATAAAATTTGTAAACACTTATTCTAACACACTTAATCTTTGTTTGGACTTTTAAGGGCAATTTCCTTACTTATTTTCTAGTTTGCATCTTCAATAAATCATATAAAATTAAATAACCTTAAGAAATTTCCCAAACTAAAAACCCATCTCTAAAATCATGATTGGAGCATCATATATGACTTTCGTAGCCTTTCAAAATTATTAAAGTAGGGTAAACACTTCTAAATATTGTAACGACCCGTATTTTTACGGATCGAAAAGTTTGTCAAAATCTGGAATTTTAGCATTTTTGAGCCATTTCAGATTTTAGGCGAAATACGGTTAAGTCCTAAGTCGTGAACGACTTAGTATAGGTCGTAAGTCGTATACGACTTAGGGAATAAGTGCGACTTAGTATGTTTGTCTTTTCGGTCCTATTTGTTTAAGTCCTAGGTCGTAAACGACCAAAGAGATAAGTCGTGACCGACCTAAGACTGTTGGGGTTGGTGACCTAAAGGTTTGGAGTTAGGTCGTGTGATGGTTTGTTAAGGGTTAGGTCGACGGCGACTTAAGGAAGATAGGGGAGTGGTTTAAGTCGGTTGATAGTTTGGGACGACCTAAGGAGTTAACCGAGTTAAGGAAGTTAAGTCATAAGGTGGCTTAGGACGAGTGACCGAGTTAAGTGGTAAGTCGTGAGCGACATAAGGAAAGTCTATGACCTAAGAAGTTAGCGAGTTAGGAGTAAACGACTTAAGTTAGTAGGTGACTTATAGGGGTTGGCGACTTAAGGACTGGGCGAGATAAGGCTTAAGTTGTTACAGTTAAGTCGTGGACGAGTTAGGGGATTAAGTCGTAAGTTGTTAAGTCGCGTAGGTACTTAAGTCGTAAGGTTGTCTCTGTAGTAGGTCGCATAAGGGCTTAAGGGTTAAGTCGCTAGGTCGCGCAAGTGGATGAGTCGTAGTCTGTTAGGTTGAAGGCTTTGTTAAGTCTTAGCTTGGTTAAGTCGTAGGC
Organism: Allium fistulosum; assembly: GCA_030737815.1. Classification (NCBI taxonomy): domain Eukaryota; kingdom Viridiplantae; phylum Streptophyta; class Magnoliopsida; order Asparagales; family Amaryllidaceae; genus Allium; species Allium fistulosum. Next base: position 755,159,239 of record CM060908.1, on the reverse strand, counting down.
GCATGCTATAAGTCGTAACCGACTTAGGAGATAGCTGTTTTGCCGTGAGTCATATGCAGATGTGTGTTAGGTCGCGAAGGGGTAGCCTGGTTAGGTCGTAGAGGCCAGAAGTTGTTAGGTCGTAGGGTTCTAAGTCGTAAGTCGTGAACGACTTATGAAGGCAGACGACTTAAGGATTTCTGCTATAAATAGGAGAGTTTCTCTTCATTTTTGGGATCCGGATTTTGAAGCGACGAAGTGCTGCCATTTTGAGAGCTCGACTTCTACACTTCTTCTCTTCTTTTCTCCACTCTAATCTAGTGATTCCATTCATCCAAATCGAAGATCAAGATTGAAGATTCAAGAGCTTGCATTGAAGATCTTCATCCTTTGAAGTGATATTTCTCCGTTTGAAGCGGATTCGTGATAGATCAAGCTTGATCCTTCGCTGTCCAGATCTGAAGCGCGTTGATTTGGGGTTGTTTAGGTGATTTGGTGAGTGGTGATTATCTCTCACACGGATCCAAGGGAGTATATCGGATTGTTGGCTCGATTTGGTGTTAAAATAGTGATTTCCATGCATTTCCTTCATCCTAAGTGTAGATCCATGTAGATCCATTGTTCATGATGATTTGACAACCATTTTACTAAGTGTTAACCTATGCAAGTTCATTCATAAAGATTGTAGAGATAATTCTCATGATTTCATGCTTATTAGACTTTCAACTCTTTAATTACGAAAATGCCATTATTGTTATAATTGTCCATTTTGCTTATATTTGAATGCTTGGTTACTTGGATTGATGTTTGACATGATTGATTGCTGTGAATTAGATGATTGTTGATTGGTTTTAGACCGAAGATGATTCAAAAGCTAAGGGAAAGGCTCTTGAATTGGGAAAGCTGCTCGTGGCATATGTAGCGGGATGATGAAGCTCTTATGCATAGACTTGATGATGTAATGTTGAGATGAGGCTTTGCGAGGATGTGATGAAGCGAGGCAATCATGTGATGAAGACTTGGTATAATCCAGACGGGATCATTCCAAGCATGTTGATAACTCGGTGATATGATTCGAGTTGAGGATAATGAATGGATATGAGAATAGTCGTCGAGGAGGATGACTAGGAGGCTTGGATAGCATCGTTGTTGAAGGTTCTAGCATGCTCTAAGCAAGAGTACGTTTGGGAAGATTCGATAGTCCCAACGACTAACTGTTGATGGTCGAGTACTCTGGGCAGATTCGATAGTCCTAAGCACGGGCTGCGACGACGTGCGGGAGTTATGTCTAGAACCGGGGTTTCCATTAGCCCTTGACGGACGGCTGAAAGAATGTGCCGGTCATTCAATTAACGGTGATATCGAAGCAATGATAACAGTGATAGCCAGAGTCATGGATGTTTGGTTGTATCGTCATTCGGACTCAAGAGCGGTATTTTCTGGGTGCTTATCTGATTTAGGCCTTGGTACTTGGAAAACATCGCCCTTGACTCGAATGATTATTACTTTACTTTAAATTGTATGCTCTGCTATGTTGCTTCTGCTTAGTGTGTGTCTGGGGGCTATCACTGTAGAAAGAGGTGGAGTGGGAGGGTTGTATTCCTATTCCTTTTCCTTTATGCTCTTTTGGTATGTTGTTAGTTAATTTACTGCTCACTAAGACTGTTGTCTGACTCAAGGCTTTATGTTTTTAATTCTTATTGCCTTGGGCTGTTCGTCCATTTTGGGACGGGCAGACTAGGTAGCAGGTGACAGGTGCTGTTCTCTTCTCACAATGCTGATATCGAAGACGAGCTGGAGGGTTGCATATTATCTTCTTATTATATGTACTGGATGTTCCGCTGTTTTGTATTCTCTGAGTGTCATGTAGTGAGGCTTGATGTATTGGCTATTTGGATGCTTGTATTCAACTATTATGGAGTTTTATATGATGTCATTTTGTTCTGTAAAGCTTCACTATACATATGTTCTATTGTATTTTGTCCATGCGCTGTGAGTAATACGATAGATTCTGTTGTTTTAATCTTACCTTGACAATCGTCCATGGTCGCCTGGCACTCTTTACAGCGCACTTTCTCTAGATTCGGTGTAGGGGTCATGGGCGGTCGTCACATTTGGTATCAGAGCATTGGTTAATCGATTTTACCCAACGCTCACTGACGTAACTACGTATGAGAGACGTAATTGTATTTTGATGGATGAATACTATATATATAATATAGTAGCTTAGTAGAGTTGAGTCCTTTATGCAGTTGTTTCTCTAGAAGTTCTAATCATTCCTTCTTATAGATATTGAGAATGAGTCGAAGAGGGAGACCAGCTGCTAGGGAAGGCCGTGCTACTGAGGGGGCTGCTGATTATGCAGCTATGTTCGAAGCTATGATGACTTCGATCATGAGAAGGATACCAGTTCCGGGGGCGGCAGTTGATGTTGGAGTTCAGGTTCAGACTCCGAAACCAGTGGATTTTACTAAGTTGTGCAAGGACTATACTGCTCTTGGAGGGAAGGTTTTCTTGGGAACAGAATCAACTATTGAGGTCCAGAGGTGGATGGATGCTTGTAGAAGGATCTTTGGTGATTTGGGAATTGAGGATGCGACTAAGAGGAAGTTGGCATCAAGGCAGCTTCAAGGGAGAGCTTCTGATTGGTGGAACTCTATTACCATCAATACTCCGGAGGAAGAGATTACTTGGGAGCAATTCCAAGTCAGATTTGAGGCTAATTTCATTTCTACAGCTCAGAAGTCTGTTCTGTTCAAGAAGTTTGTGGAGCTCAAGCAAGGAGGGAGACCAGTTCTTGAGTATGTTTCTGAGTTTGAGGCTTTGTCCAAGTATGCCCGGTCATATATAGAATCTGCTTATCAGAAGAACGAGAAGTTTGTGACTGGCTTGGATAGTTATCTTGGGAGGCAGTTGGTGGATCATTTGGACGATTCATTTGAGAAGCTTGTGGAGAAAGCTCTCAGGCATGAGAGTCTGTTTCCTAAGGAAGGATCTGTTGTTGCTGTGACCAGGGAAGAGTCTAAACCCCAGCAGGGTGGAAACAAGAAGAGGAAGCAGCAGCAGAAGGGTAAGGATGGCCAGAAGAAGCCGAAAGGCGAGGTGACTTGCTACAATTGTCAGCAGAAGGGCCATTTCTCGAAGGATTGTAAGAATCCGAAGGTGCCGATGAAGTGTCACAACTGTGACAAGCCAGGGCATTTCAGGAAGAATTGTTCAGAACCGAGGAGGGACAAGCAGATTGTGCAAGCTTATGCTTTGGGAGCTGTTCCATCGTCTTCAAAAGCTCCTACCGCTGAAGAGAAAGGAAAGAGTGTGGTTGTTCAAGGTACTCTTTTCCTATGTGGTGTTCCAGTTAGAGTTCTGTTTGATACTGGAGCGTCGCATTCGTTTGTTTGTAGTGAACTCGTAGGCCGGTTAGGTTTGGAACCGGATATTGTTGATAGGCCATTGGTTGTGACTAATCCAGTTGGGGGTTCGTCTTGTTTGTGTATGTTATGCCGTGGTCTAGTTGTATCGAGTCATGGTTGCTCTTTTGCTTGTGATTGTTTTGTTCTGAACTTTGCGGGGTTCGGAATTATTTTGGGTATGGACTGGCTTAGGAAGTATGCGGCAAAGGTTGATTGCGAGAGGTTGGAGGTGACAGTCGAGAATGTGGAGGAGCGAAAGATTGTGGTACGATGTAAGCATGAAGAAGGCGTCTTCATGAGCTTCATGTATTCGCTAGTTGTTCCACGGGATGGACTGTCATTAGTGCCAATCGCGAATGGATTCGAGGATGTCTTTGACGAAGTCAAAGGGTTGCCGCCGCATAGAGAGATCGAGTTTCGGATAGATCTAGTTGAAGGAGCCAGACCTGTTGTGATGCCTCTTAGGCGGATGGCGCCTAGGGAACAACAAGAGTTGAGGGTGCAAGTTGATGATCTTTTGCAGAAAGGATTCATTCGGCGTAGTGTGTCCGAGTGGGGTGCACCAGTTGTGTTTGCAACCAAGGCAGATGGGTCGTTGAGATTGTGCGTCGATTATCGTGAGCTGAATAAGGTGACTAAGAAGAACAAGTATCCATTGCCGAGAATAGATGACTTGTTTGATCAGCTTCACGAAGCTAAGGTGTTTTCTCAGATGGATTTGGCAACGGGATTTCACCAGTTGAGAGTGGCTAAGGATAGTGTGCCGAAGACTGCTTTTAGGACACCATCCGGTTTCTTTGAGTGGCTGGTAATGCCGTTTGGATTGACTAACGCGCCAGCATATTTTGTGGATCTTATGAATAGAGTGTTCAGAGATCAGTTGAACAAGCTCGTACTTGTGTTCGTGGATGATATTCTGATTTATTCCAGAACGGAAGAAGAGCACAAGACGCACTTGCGTATTGTTTTGGAAATCTTGCGGAAACATCAACTGAAGGCTAAGTTTTCGAAGTGTCACTTCTGGAAGAGTGAAGTGAGGTTCTTAGGCCATGTGATTTCTGGAAATGGAATAGTGGTTGATCCCGCTAAGGTGGCAGCAATCCAGGATTGGGTTAGACCTAAGAATGCATCTGATGTGAGAAGTTTTCTTGGATTAGCAGGATATTATCGACGGTTTATCAAAGACTTCTCCAAGGTAGCTGCACCGTTAACAGGATTGATGAAAAAGAACCAAGTTTTCAGTTGGGATGCTAAGTGTGAGCAAGCTTTCGGAATCTTGAAAGAGAGATTGACGAGTGCTCCTGTTTTGACTATTCCAAGTGGGAATGATGAGATGGTGGTTTACACCGATGCATGTGGTACTGGACTTGGAGCAGTGCTAATGCAGAGCGATAAGGTTGTTGCGTATGCCAGTCGACAACTGAAGCCGCATGAAAGGAATTACCCAACTCATGATTTGGAGTTAGCGGCGATTGTATTTGCTCTGAAGATGTGGAGACATTATCTATTGGGAGTTCGATTCGAGTTGTTTACAGATCACAAGTCATTGAAGTATCTTTTCTCCCAAAAGGATTTGAATCTTCGGCAGCAGCGATGGCTAGAGTTTTTGGCATCATATGATTTTGGTATAGCTTATACTCCGGGAAAAGGTAACGCAGTGGCAGATGCGTTAAGTCGAAGACATGCAGGATTGGGAGCCATGTTTTCAGAATGGAAGAGTCTCGAGTATTTAGCTGGATTTGACTTCAGGCCTAGATGTGAATTGGAACCTGAGATGTTGGCAAACTTATCGATAAGACCTTCTCTTGTGGAAAGGATTGGCGAGGGCCAAAAGCGAGACGATAAGCTTGTCAAGATTATCCGTGATTTGGAATCTGGATTAGAACCAGAAAAGGATAAAGGATTCGAGGTCGATCGAGAGGGTTGGCTTCGGAAGCAAGGACGATTAGTTGTTCCCGATATAGATGAATTGAGGAGTGAAGTTCTGAAGGAAAGTCATCACTCGAAGCTGACAATTCATCCAGGTGGAAATAAGATGTATCGGGATATGAAGAGAACCTACTACTGGGAAGGCATGAAGAAGGATGTTGGAAATTTTATTTCCAAGTGCATGAACTGCCAGTTGGTAAAGGCCGAGCAGAAGAAGCCAAGTGGATTACTTCAGCCATTAGAAGTTCCTACATGGAAGTGGGAGCAAGTGTCGATGGATTTTATTGATGGATTGCCTAGAACCAGAACGGGAAATGAAGGGATTTGGGTCATTATAGATCGCCTGACCAAGAGTGCGAGGTTCATTCCTGTTCGATCGACTAGGACTGCATCAAAGTTGGCTGAGTTGTATGTTAAGTGGATAGTTCGATTCCATGGTATTCCGAAGAGTATAGTGAGCGATCGAGACCCATTGTTCACTAGTGGATTTTGGAAGAGCTTCCAGGAAGTTTTGGGAACTGAGTTGTGTTTGAGTACAGCTTATCACCCTCAAACAGATGGTCAGACCGAGAGAGTCAACCGAGTTTTGGAAGATCTTCTTAGAGCATGTGTTTTGGACTTCGGAAGATCATGGGAAGATCACCTTCATTTGGTGGAGTTTGCGTACAACAACAGTTACCAGTCAAGCATTGGTATGGCACCGTATGAGGCATTGTATGGAAGACCGTGTAACTCTCCGACATGTTGGTTGGAAACAGGAGAAAAGCTGATACTTGGGCCAGAGATGATTCGGCAGACTTCAGATTGTATAGAGATCATTCGGCAACGAATGAAGGCAGCCCAAGACCGTCAGAAGAGTTATGCTAATAAGCGTCGAAAGGATTTGGAATTCGACGTAGGAGATATGGTTTTTGTGAAGATTTCTCCACTGAAGAATGTTATTCGATTCGGGAAGAAAGGAAAATTGACTCCGAGATTTGTTGGACCATTCCCGATTACCGAGCGAATTGGAAAGCTCGCTTATAGATTGGAATTACCGGAGAAGATGTCGAGTGTGCACAATGTTTTTCATGTATCATATCTACGGAAGTATGTGCATGACTCGAATACAGTGGTTTCTGCTGATAGCTGTGAAGACTTCGAAGTTGATCCAGTTGGTAGAAGACCTCGTAAGCCGCTTCGTGTTGTTGAAACCGACACGAAACAGCTTAGGAGGAAGGTAGTTAAGTTGCTCAAGGTACAATGGAGTGATGATGATAACGACTGTACGTGGGAGGTGGAAGAGAGGATGAAGGCAGCTCATCCTGAACTCTTCAAGGTATGGCCCTAAGGTGTCGTGTCATCTCGCGATATTGTAACTTGTTCTAGTTTTAGAATTCTGTACGCTAAGCTAGAATTGGATGCATGGTTTGTTGATTGCTATGGATGGTAGGCGTACAGAATAGTTTTTGATTGCTATGATTGCTTGGAATTTCGGGGGCGAAATTCCTAAGGGGGAGAGAATGTAACGACCCGTATTTTTACGGATCGAAAAGTTTGTCAAAATCTGGAATTTTAGCATTTTTGAGCCATTTAAGATTTTAGGCGAAATACGGTTAAGTCCTAAGTCGTGAACGACTTAGTATAGGTCATAAGTCGTATACGACTTAGGGAATAAGTGCGACTTAGTATGTTTGTCTTTTCGGTCCTATTTGTTTAAGTCCTAGGTCGTAAACGACCAAAGAGATAAGTCGTGACCGACCTAAGACTGTTGGGGTTGGTGACCTAAAGGTTTGGAGTTAGGTCGTGTGATGGTTTGTTAAGGGTTAGGTCGGCGGCGACTTAAGGAAGATATGGGAGTGGTTTAAGTCGGTTGATAGTTTGGGACGACCTAAGGAGTTAACCGAGTTAAGGAAGTTAAGTCATAAGGTGGCTTAGGACGAGTGACCGAGTTAAGTGGTAAGTCGTGAGCGACTTAAGGAAAGTCTGCGACCTAAGAAGTTAGCGAGTTAGGAGTAAACGACTTAAGTTAGTAGGCGACTTATAGGGGTTAGCGACTTAAGGACTGGGCGAGATAAGGCTTAAGTTGTTAAAGTTAAGTCGTGGACGAGTTAGGGGATTAAGTCGTAAGTTGTTAAGTCGCGTAGGTACTTAAGTCGTAAGGTTGTCTCTGTAGTAGGTCGCATAAGGGCTTAAGGGTTAAGTCGCTAGGTCGCGCAAGTGGATGAGTCGTAGTCTGTTAGGTTGAAGGCTTTGTTAAGTCGTAGCTTGGTTAAGTCGTAGGCGCATGCTATAAGTCGTAACCGACTTAGGAGATAGCTGTTTTGCCGTGAGTCATAGGCAGATGTGTGTTAGGTCGCGAAGGGGTAGCCTGGTTAGGTCGTAGAGGCCAGAAGTTGTTAGGTCGTAGGGTTCTAAGTCGTAAGTCGTGAACGACTTATGAAGGCAGACGACTTAAGGATTTCTGCTATAAATAGGAGAGTTTCTCTTCATTTTTGGGATCCGGATTTTGAAGCGACGAAGTGCTGCCATTTTGAGAGCTCGACTTCTACACTTCTTCTCTTCTTTTCTCCACTCTAATCTAGTGATTCCATTCATCCAAATCGAAGATCAAGATTGAAGATTCAAGAGCTTGCATTGAAGATCTTCATCCTTTGAAGTGAGATTTCTCCATTTGAAGCGGATTCGTGATAGATCAAGCTTGATCCTTCGCTGTCCAGATCTGAAGCGCGTTGATTTGGGGTTGTTTAGGTGATTTGGTGAGTGGTGATTATCTCTCACACGGATCCAAGGGAGTATATCGGATTGTTGGCTCGATTTGGTGTTAAAATAGTGATTTCCATGCATTTCCTTCATCCTAAGTGTAGATCCATGTAGATCCATTGTTCATGATGATTTGACAACCATTTTACTAAGTGTTAACCTATGCAAGTTCATTCATAAAGATTGTAGAGATAATTCTCATGATTTCATGCTTATTAGACTTTCAACTCTTTAATTACGAAAATGCCATTATTGTTATAATTGTCCATTTTGCTTATATTTGAATGCTTGGTTACTTGGATTGATGTTTGACATGATTGATTGCTGTGAATTAGATGATTGTTGATTGGTTTTAGACCGAAGATGATTCAAAAGCTAAGGGAAAGGCTCTTGAATTGGGAAAGCTGCTCGTGGCATATGTAGCGGGATGATGAAGCTCTTATGCATAGACTTGATGATGTAATGTTGAGATGAGGCTTTGCGAGGATGTGATGAAGCGAGGCAATCATGTGATGAAGACTTGGTATAATCCAGACGGGATCATTCCAAGCATGTTGATAACTCGGTGATATGATTCGAGTTGAGGATAATGAATGGATATGAGAATAGTCGTCGAGGAGGATGACTAGGAGGCTTGGATAGCATCGTTGTTGAAGGTTCTAGCATGCTCTAAGCAAGAGTACGTTTGGGAAGATTCGATAGTCCCAACGACTAACTGTTGATGGTCGAGTACTCTGGGCAGATTCGATAGTCCTAAGCACGGGCTGCGACGACGTGCGGGAGTTATGTCTAGAACCGGGGTTTCCATTAGCCCTTGACGGACGGCTGAAAGAATGTGCCGGTCATTCAATTAACGGTGATATCGAAGCAATGATAACAGTGATAGCCAGAGTCATGGATGTTTGGTTGTATCGTCATTCGGACTCAAGAGCGGTATTTTCTGGGTGCTTATCTGATTTAGGCCTTGGTACTTGGAAAACATCGCCCTTGACTCGAATGATTATTACTTTACTTTAAATTGTATGCTCTGCTATGTTGCTTCTGCTTAGTGTGTGTCTGGGGGCTATCACTGTAGAAAGAGGTGGAGTGGGAGGGTTGTATTCCTATTCCTTTTCCTTTATGCTCTTTTGGTATGTTGTTAGTTAATTTACTGCTCACTAAGACTGTTGTCTGACTCAAGGCTTTATGTTTTTAATTCTTATTGCCTTGGGCTGTTCGTCCATTTTGGGACGGGCAGACTAGGTAGCAGGTGACAGGTGCTGTTCTCTTCTCACAATGCTGATATCGAAGACGAGCTGGAGGGTTGCATATTATCTTCTTATTATATGTACTGGATGTTCCGCTGTTTTGTATTCTCTGAGTGTCATGTAGTGAGGCTTGATGTATTGGCTATTTGGATGCTTGTATTCAACTATTATGGAGTTTTATATGATGTCATTTTGTTCTGTAAAGCTTCACTATACATATGTTCTATTGTATTTTGTCCATGCGCTGTGAGTAATACGATAGATTCTGTTGTTTTAATCTTACCTTGACAATCGTCCATGGTCGCCTGGCACTCTTTACAGCGCACTTTCTCTAGATTCGGTGCAGGGGTCATGGGCGGTCGTCACAAATATCCTATAGTTATCCATTCTTCCCCAAAACATTCATTAAACCCTTTTTATATTTGTTAATAGAAATATGTATGATCCCATCATACTTAAAAATGCATAGATCTAAACTGAGACTATATATTAGGGATCGACGTAGAAAGGTTAAGTATTATCCACCTAGATCTTTAAGATGTCTAGCTTTAGTCCTCTTAATCCCATTTTGCATGTGTTTTCCTTATCTTCTTTCTATTTGCCCTTTTTATGCCATCACCATTAAAGTTTCTCTCTAGCTTTTATTTTATTTTGAGCGTGATGAAATGAATGATTGGAAAGAGTAATGTTTATTGTCCTATAATAATTTGGGCTTGGGCCCTCATACCTCTTTTCCATTAATTCATTTCCTATTACTTATCTTATTTGGGCCGCCCTAGCCTTTTAATTTATTTACCTGATTAATTTAAATTTAGGGTCGTTATACATACATATACATACATCAATACATACACATGCATATGTATGTATGTATGTATGTATGTTTGAGTGTTCGTGTTGTTTTGAAATAGCATTGAAGATAAGTAAATGAAAGGAGATAACTCCCTCATCTTTTCCTCTCCTTATTAATTACTTACTTTAACATAATTGATTGTCATTTTGAATATATGTAAGCTTTTGATTAGTTAAAATAATTTTATAACATATTATATATAAGTAAATACAAGTAAACTATATATATATATATATATGCATGCATGCATGTATGTATGTATATACGTGTATTTTTATTTTATATAATTTCAAAATAAACTATGGACAACAAAAGCATATATAAAGGGAGAATGTGTCTATTGCGACGTAAATCCCAACATCTATATACATACACATTAACTATGTACACTACTTATATGTTGCACTTGCACTATACACAAATGAAAGTATTTGATACATTCATTATTATATACTTAAATTCAAATTAAATTTAAAACTCCTTTCTTACAATCTTTTATACTTCATAGGCCCAATAGATCCAAAGTAGGATTTTTTTGAAATCTGCCTATTTCACCCTCTTTCGGCTGGCTAGGATCCAACAATTGGTCAATATTAAATGTGTGTGTATATAATAGTTATAAATATATCAATCAATATACGATATCGATACGCGTTTAAATTGGATTTAAATGTGCTAATTATTGACCAGGGTTGAAATGATTTTGAGGCCCATATGGGGTTTGATAGAATGTGACCATAATTAGCCTAGGGGAGGCCATCCATATGATGGCTAAGAATGAATTAGGTTTTGAATTAAAGTAATGAGATTAGGTAAGAGAAAAATGAGGATCTAGATCCTTATTTTACTCCTTAGGATCTCCTTTTTAAATCACTCTAACCCTCATTTTCTTATTTACTTTTTGCCTCTTATTATCCAGCTTTACGACTAAGCTAAATTTAGACGAGTCGGATTAATCAGACATGAGGAGAGCCGAGCAGAAATTCAGAATGATAACTTCTAAACTCAGATACCAAGCAAGATTCATAGACAAACTTCTAGCATGCCACAGACCTTTGAAAATTGCCTACATAAGGTACTGATCCATGGTGCTTGCTCTAAATCGCTACTTGATTCGTGCTATATAAGGTTAGAATGATTGTTAATTAAAGCATTGCCATATGGGATAGGTCGCTAACAATCCATGACTCGAGCAATCAATGGACAAACCTAAGTTTCAAAACAACTAAACCAAATGCTTTTACCTAGCTACGGAACCAAAGAATTCACCTAAATTTTATATCGATACATTCAAGTTCTACGAATGAAGATGCAAGCCAATCAAGCAACCTCGAAGGATCAAATAAGGTTTAACAATCCATTTTGTGGATCGATACCGATCCATTATTCATGGTTTAGTACCGATCCATAAGATTTGCTGATTTGGCCATGATCTCTTTAAGGTAACTCCATATGGACATGGGAAACATAGGGAGAACATGGTAGAGATAAATCCTTTGATCTTTGGCTATAAATAAAGGGTGATAGGCACCATTCCGAGATCTTTTTTTCTGCATTCTAAATTTCTGTACTATTATTGTAATTTTTTAGGTCATCACCAATCCATAGATTACTGATCGATAAGATCATGTTTGTAAAAACCTTACAGAATCGTTAACAAAGTTCAAGTGGACGTAGGCCAGTGATTAACCGAACAACCATAATTTTTGTGTGTTATTTCCTCTTGTTTTTCATTTAATTTCTTCATTTTATTCTATTTTACAAATCTTTAGGGTGTTTGTGCTAACTTTTAGCATAAACACTCTCCTCTACACTAGATCAGGCTGACCACTCCCACTCTCCCTATCTCAATTTTTTAAGCTTTAAATCATCAAAAAAATTCGATTTTGATTATAGGTGGTGGTTGCATTTAGAAGGATTCAATTTTTGGATTCGGGATTCGATTCAAGGAGTGTGCATATTTAATGTTTCCATGTGTATCAATTAGGATTTGATTAGAGGTAATAATCTATTTATTACCATATATATATTATTCCTTACGTAATTATGTTGCCATTGTTTATATGCTCAATATCATGAATTTCCATATATAAATGTTGTCACCAATAGATGGGTTATCTATATTTGTGTATTTAATTTTTTATGTGTATATGTCTTACTATATGCTTATGGCCATAAATAAAAAATCATTTTTTGTTTTTCGAATTTAAATATATATGAAATTGATTTTAGTACATAGGAATCAAATAATATTTTTTATATATATAATGGATAAGATTTATTTCATTATATATAATATATATTGTATTCAGATCTAATAATTTTTTTTATAAATATTAATATATATATATATATATGTCCTTTAATTTATAATTAAATTTAAATTCATGAAAAATATATACATGAATTACATAATTATTTTGCAAAACTTGAAATATGATATATACTGATTTAAATGGTTTTTGGTTTTTGTAATTATATATTTTCATTTTATTTAATTATTTTTGTACAAAAATTAAAAATTGAAAAAAAAACAAAAAAGAAACCTATATGGTCGAAAGCATTTTCTCACACTTAAATTTAAATATTTTATTATATGTAATTATATGTTTTATTTATATTTTATGCAATTATATAAAATAATTTAAATATTATTTATTATATATATATTATATGTATATGTCACTTTATAAATTTTAAAATATTTCATACATGTGTATATATATACGTGCAAAATTTTATTAAATTCTAAATTATTTTAAACATATAAATATTTAAATTAATTTAATGTATTGAAATAATATTAATTTGATATATATATTATATATAAACATATCATTTATAAAATTTTACACGTTACAAGTGTTATTTCATAATATATAAAATTATATATATTTTTTCATAAACAAAAATATACCTTGAAAGCACTCATGTATACATATGAGCTAATATGTCTGTTGTGGTATAAATCCCAACATCTATACACGGGCATGTCAAATCATGTATACCTTATTATGTTGCACGTGCATGTCCACGTGCACACATATGTCTATATGATACACATATCGTATAATATAATACAAACCTAATAATAAGAAAACCTTATTTATAAAATTAAATAAAATATTAATTTTATTTTAAATAAATTTAGATTAGATCTAAATAAAATTTGATTTCATAAGCCTAATAAGATCCAAAGGGAAGATCTTTTTGGAAATTTACACATTTACTCCGCTTCGGGCTGGCTCAGTTTCAATAATGGTATGAAAGCCTAATAGCCTATGTGGTCTAAATTAACCATTTTAGGGTTAATTGATTAAGCTTACAACCCAATTAGTATGGTGGTGTCTGAGATTGAGTTTGGGTAATCAAGTACCACGTCATACTTGGCTATCGGCCTAGTCTAAAAAGTTATGTGAGCCAAATGCTGCCCTTAATAAAAAAGGCCCAATTTGAATTGGGCCTTGGGCTAATTTTTAAAATTATTTCAAAATTAAAATAAAATTGTAAATTTAAGTTCAATTAAAATAAGAAAGATATTATAAATGTTATAATATGATTTTTCAAAAATGTTTTGTAAAGAAAAATAAATAAAATTTTGAAACTTACATATATTAATAAGATTAATTACATGAATGAATTAATTAAAATAAATATATACATGTATAATATATAAAAAAGATATATGTTATGTTGTCTCGAAATGTTTAATACAATACAAGTATATATGTATATAAAAGAATTTTTTAAATTAATAACATTTAATTAAAATAGTTTAATTCCATAAATTAATTAAAAGTTAAATAATAAATAAAATACATACATTTGTACATATGTGTGTGTGTGTGTATAAAGATATACGTGTTTATGTTATAGTATACATTTCAATATATAATGTTATAATTAAATAATATAAAATTAATTAAAATGTTAATTAATAAATTAATTAAATAAGGTTTAATTAATATAACATTATACACAAGACTATTATATAAATAAATTAGATTATAAGAGTTATATAATAAACTTATATAATATGAATGTATAAATTAAAGGTGGAACATTAAGGAACCCTAAATAGACAAGGAATAAATACATACGTATTATACGTATACCGTGATTTCTAATGTGTCTAACATTTGAATCACAAGAGGATTTCATAAGAAATACGTTATTCATAAGTCGATGTCACTCAATGTAATATATTAAAGATTATGAATCTTTAATATAAAGTTGTTCTCTACCATTTATATACTAACAAATTACTTGCACGCTCTCTAGTTGTTGAGAAAAATTAAGCTAGAGATGTTATGTGTAGTATTATTAGTATATAGAATATACGAGGTAAGATAACTATATGTATTTGTTGATCAAACTCAAGGTACATATACTATACTTAGGCTGTTACAGAATGGTAGGTACGAGTGAATGATCTCTTTCAATTTGATGAGCAAACTCAAGGTCGAAGTGAGATTAGGACAAGGAACCACGGGTTAGGAGTTATATATGATACAACTGTTAAGGAGTTATCCATCGTCTATGAGGCTATGACCAAATGATGGAAAGTGCACGATTACATACTGATGATGAAGGGTTAAATTAATAGGATTTCACAATTATACATAGCAATAAGCAATGAGTTACACGTTGATTTGATCCTTAGTTCTCTTACGCCTCAGTATGAACAGTTCATACTGAATTACAGTATGAACCAATTGAATGTGAATCTCGTGGAGCTCCTCAATATTTGTCCGAGTCTACATCCAAGGATCAAGGGACTGTGCTTGATATAAAGGGCGGTGCATCATCTTCGAAAGGTTCAAAGAAGAAAAAGTAGGTTACTAAGAAAAGCAAGAAGACTATTGCTGCTGACAAGGGTGAGTGTTATCATTTTCATAAGAAAGGTCACTAGAAATATAACTATTTGGAGTACTTAAAGATTGTTAAAGAAAAGAAGTAGAATAGTTCTGCAGTTCCATCAGGTACATTTATGATTGTTTTGTAATCAACAAACTGTCTTGGTTTTTAGATACTGGATCTGGAACTCATATTTGTAATTTGTTACAGGGGCTTATAAACCGACGTCATGTGGCTAAGGGAGAAATGGGGCTTTAGGTTGTTGATGGATCTATTGTAGATGCAACGGTAGTTGGAGACTTTCATTAGAGTTTGCCGAGTCAATTTGTGTTGATATTAAATAATTACTATTTTGTTAAAGACTTTATATGTGAATTATATCTATGTCTAAATTATATGAGACTAGTCATGTTTTTCACTGTGTTAATAATGTTATGATCATTAGTTTAGATGGAAATAAAGTCAGTGATGGTATTTTATAAAATGGCCTTTATGTCATCAATGCAAATTATGTATGTTCTGTGAATAGTTCTTCGAACAACAAGATAAATAATAATTGCCATTAGTATTGTAGGCTAGATTATATAAGTGGGAAATGACTACACAAGTTGAAAACCGAAGGTTTTCTTCCGTCATTTGATTCTAAATCATTTGACACCTATTGAGTCATGTCTCAAAGAAAAGATGACCAAGCATGTAACAATCCATACCCCCATGGACCTGAATTTTCGCTAAATCGAGAACCTAAGTCCACCAAAGTATGGATGTTGCATTAGCATCCTACAAATAAACAAATAAATGTGTATCAGAGCACCATCAATACAACTCATAGTGAAATAGTAAAATGTAATAAATCAAATAGTACCGACAAAGATTTACACTTCCAATAACTAATGACCTTGTCAGTGCCGAGTATGCATAAGGAAACCTGTCCTACCACCATTCCCGCCTTACACCAGTATTTATCCCTCCAAAGCTATCCTATGGGCTGTAATGAGGAGGGGGTCAGAACAACGTTTTCGTAACTGGAATATTATAGAATTTACATATAACACTAGTTTCTGTCGATTGTCTTCCATCACATGTTTTGTCTTTTATTTACTTAGTCGTCTCAACTCCATGTATGCCTATAATACGCCCTATCTACCCGAAGTAGACCATAACTATGTACATATATATAATATATAAGTACCATTGTCCCCTTTTGGACCAAGATACTATCCCCGCTAACATCCATAACCCATCATTTCATCATAATCCATCATCAATGCAGTATCACGTTCTTGTTGTCGTGCATACCAAGGAACTCCTCGTAGTGCCTAATAACGGCATCGCAATAATTTAGCCCCATTCTATCTCGCCTTGGGATTTTCTACTTGTTTGCTTCCTATTGTGGGCTTAGCTCCACGAACTATAGAGAACTCAGCTCCTCAGACTATAGTGGACTCAGCTTCATGGAATATAGAGGACTCAGCTCCTCGAACTATGGACTCGGCTCTACGGACTATTGTGGACTTAGCTCATAGACAATCCGATTAATTTTGAAAGACCCCTCTTAAGGGTTATCTATCCATGCCTCCTAACAAATAAACTAACAAATAACTGTGGCGATGTATGACCTAATGACCTACATTATTAGGAGGTGTAGCCCGTCAGATGTAACCCTCGTGTTTTCGCTAACCGCTCAGGACTGATGACGTTCTCGACCTATGTACAACTCCTACCCTCTAATATTGCACAAACACACTAACATAGTCTCGATCTTTTGCTCAGTGTCCTATTTAAATTGCCATACACAATCAAGACAATACTCCCTAAATGATTGAAGCAGACCCTGCTGGGGTATTCCTTCACCTATACACAAGCATATATAATTCCATGGGTCCGACAGTTGGGATATGTCCCACATTAGTATAATGTATACACAATTACTGGTAGACTCTTGCGGTGGATAGACTTCTATTATGTAACACTATTGACCTTGCATTCCAATCCATTCTAATGACCATGTCATTCTTATCCACTTGAGTTATTTACAAACTTTAATAATTCACACCCATCATAAATGCATACTTGAGGCTACGTTTATATATGTATGTATATATATAAAATCATTCATACTGGTTTAATTACTATGCCTCCACTGTTTAATTGCTAATAACATTTCTTTACTTCCTTATGTGTTTAAATCTTATTTAATTTAAGGTCATTTACCGCTTTCATTTAAAAGATCTCTATATTAAATTTTCTATCGCCATTTCCTTTTTAACTTTAATTTCCCTCCCATGTTTAGAGGACTTCCCATACCCGTTTATTTTAAATTATTACTTGCCTACGTTTTCATCATTTTTATTTGCTTTCCATCCTATTTATATTGCATATTTATTGATTCTTCTCTTAGACCATTATTATTATCATATCTATAATTCTTTAATTAATCCTTAGGGATTTCTGCATTTTAATACATTGGAAATATGTTTCTCCCTAAATGGAAAAGTTAACCCTATAAATTTCTATATTTTATCCAAAATGAGAATTTGTGTTACATTTGGAATTACAAGGAATTATCTTTTTCGCAGTTATTGAAATAAACATTACAAATACGGTAAATATCCTTATTTTATACATTTCTGTTCTTTTTGGTGTATTTCTTGTTATTCCGAACGATATACTTTTATTTATAAATCAAACTTGATAACCTATAGAAATTCACATTGCAACACTCTTTATTCCAATGAATTAAAATACTACTTAAACCCCATAATTTATTGTGATAACTTAATTTACATTCTTACTTGCAACAACCATTCAAATCTAAAAATCGAGAGTTGCCACATAATTTATAAGTTTTAGGGACTACTATTACCCAATACTAAATTCAAGGACTATTCATACCCAACATTTTCCAGATTTATGTACATGTAATATATAATTCAAGTTATCAATCAATAATATATAGGTAGGGTTTATAATTTCATTACATGTATACAAATTTTAGCCTACAACTCCAATTTAAATTTCAGGCACACGGGAATAGATTTACAACGATATAAATCCAATATTATATAAAAATATATAACTTTCTACTCGCCTTTTCAACTTTCTAAATCATCAGATCTAATCCTTGTTATTCCAGTTTTACTCCCAACTTGAATACATACATCACAAGAATACACATATTTATCAGAAATTTAGATCAGAAAAGAGATTTGAATTTAATTTAGATTTTAGATCCGGATTTATAATTTTCCTTGCCTTTGACGATTTGATTCGATCATATTATTCTCTTCAATCATCATATACTATTCTACACTTGTATATACATATAAACTATAACGATTTTTAAGCATTTAGAATTTTGAGGAGAAGAGAAAATGGTAGAGCTTCGCCGTGCTTCAGAAAATATGAGAAGAAAAGCAAGGAGTCGGGCCTATATTTATAGGGGTTTGGATCAATGTCAGCCGTTAGATTAAACTATTTTAAATCCAGGCTGTTTGGCCACGTCAAAATTCTCCAATTACAGCTCGACCAGTCGACCGTCGCCTCCTACTGGTCGACCGACCCAAGTTAGGGGTTGACTGGTCATCCGTAATTATGTTAATTTATATACACTATCAATGTTTTGTTATTTTTCTTCCTTATACGTTCATTTGATACAATTTGTTTCTGCTTTTTATTAACGTTAACTTAGTTAACCATTAAGTAACCGTTATATTTAACCAATGTTAACTAACTTAATTTATTTCACCAATTATACCTTATTTACTATAACGACCCGTAAAATTTTAACGACTTTAATAACGTAATTAACTAAAAAAATTCCTGGAAAATAAACAATTAAATTTAGCAATGAAAATTTGAAATTTGGAATATGTCTATTTAAACGTAGCAAGTGTCAGATTTTCATCAGAAAATATTTAAGTTTGTTTGGTTGTGAAATTTCAATTTAAAATTTAAATTGGTTAAAATTTGAAAGAAATAAAATATTTTTGAAATCTAAATATTTTTTGAGTGAGACGTTGTAATTCGTTTCGCCAAATTTGGACTGCTCTAGCTTCGTTTATATTATTATTGGCGATTTACCAGAAGTTTTGGCAGCGAATATCGACTTTTGATAGGATGGTCGTATCGTAGATATCTATGTACCATTCTGTTCGTCTCGTCGTGCTGATCTTCGCAGTATATTCATTCCTGTATTTCGACGTCCAGTGCGCGACTAAATCTGCAAATCGGTTGGCCGTACCGTTACCCGTTTTGAGCCTTTTTTGTTTCTCGGTGACCATTCAAGTGTTCACCGTGAAAACTAATAGCCACTAGCTTTTATTACTTTTCAGAATTCAATTTTGACTGTCTTTATTCCCATTGATAATTTATATCTGCTATTTCATTTTATTTCACTGGTTCATTTCCTTGTTCTCTCCTCTCTTTCGTTTCTATGCTCCTAGTTTGTATTTGCTTTCTCCAGTTTCATATACAAAAAAATATTTATACAAAGCTTATATTACTGTTTGCATTTTGAAACCTGCTTGCAGCCAAGCATACAAGCTGAACTGTGCTCATCTCCTCCACCTTTTTCATCCGCCTACCCATGCACCTGCTCGTGTACTGCTCTCTAAAACGAGCTCGTCCCTTTCTATAACCGAACCTATCCAAGTGACCTTCCCCACAATGCCATTTCCACTTGACAACGTACTGCATCTCGCCTGCCGTCGAACTGAACTGACCATGGCCATCCAACACAGCAGCTCCCCCTCGTTACCACTCTCCGACAACGCAACCTCCACACCATCTCTCTCTTGCCTAGTCAATCTCGAACAAACAGCAGACGACACTTCATCGGAGCCTACCTAACTGCCACTCCACAACCCCACGTCCATCACCTTAGCAGCCATTTCGTGCTCGGACATCACCGCTCCATAACCCACCTCCCCTTTTTACACCATCAACCACCGAATCTCAACCATCCCTCTGACCTCCGTCCTATTGTGGTGGAGCCAGACCTTTGAGTCCGAGCCTGCACCACCCTTTCACCGAACCACCATGCAACCACCAGCCTCCACTTTCCTCCCTTGGCCGAACAACCATCACCCAAACCCTCTGCCTTGCTCCTTGCACCATCCGCCCGCTGTCACCTTCCACACCCTAGCCATGCCGAACAACCTGACAGCTAAACCCGATCTCCACCATAACCGTACGAGTAGCCATCTCCCCTGAACCCTCCCACACACTCTAGCAGTCACAGCCATCGCCCTAGCCTGTCCCTTTCCGCCACGTAGCCGAGCGCCTACCTCACCGTGTCCGCTTCCCACCTTCACCTGACCCGAACCCGCCCCACTGCCCTGACCGAACACTTCCACATAGCACCACCCTCCAGCTTTAACCCACACACCCGAGCAGCAGCTCTCCTCTTTATGATAGAAAAAAGAGATTTTGTTTTTTAAAATTGTTTTAAATATATATATATATATATATTGATTTTATTAGATGTGTTTTAAGGAAAAATATATTTTTGAAATATATATATAACGATTTTATTTTAATATGTGTTTTAAATTAAATATCGATTTTAAAATATATATATATATATATATAAAGATTTTATTTTGATATGTGTTTTAAATTGAATATTGATTTTAAAATATAAATTATAAAGGTTTATTTTAACATGTGAGTAAATTTTTGAATTTTTTTTTATATATTTTGTTTCATCGAACTCGAGTCCACCGTTGTTTTCATCGAACTCAAGTCCAATCACCCTGATTTGCTTTGGAATCTTCATTTGGATCGGTAGCGCTTGTAGAAGCTCGAGATTCCGATTCATAGCTTGTTGTATTGTCTACTTTCTCTAGCCTTGAAATGTGAGCGATCACTCACGATTAACATACTTATGTTAGTAAATTTATATTCACATGAAATGATGATTAAAATATGTTGTTAAATTTAATTGTTGAATATGATATGTTATTATTTGTTCACCTATGATTGATATATGGCACCATAACATGTTGTAAATATATTTAAATTGTTAATTATGATATATGTTGTAATTGATTTGTTATGCAAAGTCATGCTGTTATTCTATTGTTCTCACTTTGCAAGTTCTCTGATAGTTTAGGAAATCCCTATGGGTTGAAATGATACATACCCGAACGATATTATAGATTAGGGAAAACCGTTATGGGTTGAAATGATAAACCCAAGCGATTTTATTGATTTTGAAATTTTAGGATTGCAAGTTGAAATGATATATACTTGTAAATATTAAATTATTGCGGATTGAAATGATATATATTCGTATCACTTGACCATAGGATAGAAAATTATATACAGACACCGTTGGTTTATTTTTGAAAATGATTTCCAAAGTTTTGAAAGGAAATATATGGGTTTTAATAAATATTGATTTTTAAATATAATATAAAGATTTTTATTTTTATATATGTGTAAAATTTTGATTTTTAAAATTATATGTTTTGGAAATTTTAAATTATAAGTTAAGTTTTAAAATTTAAATTATAAAATTTTACTTATAACTTTATTATTTTTAAAATATATAAAATAAGATTAAAAATAGATTTAATAATGGTAAGATTTGATTTAATAATAATTAATATAATAAAATTTATTTGGAATTTAATTTAACTAATAATGTATATATATGATATGTTAGAATATTTATTTAAAATTTATATTAATATTTTAAATTAGATTTTGTAATAACTTTAATAAATAGAGGTTGGAAAGATAAAATTAAAGTTGACTTGACATTTAAATTGGTTAATAATTTAATTTAAATAAGAATTGATTTGTAATTTAATTTAAATAAGAGTTGATTTGAAACTTATTGATTTTAAGATTTTTAAAGATATGAATTTTATAACGTAATAACTTGATTTTTATAAAGGTGATTTAATGAATATTTCAAATTTAAAAAAAATTATAATTTGAATATTTAATTTTGATTTAAATTTGTAATTTAAGATTTTATTTAAATATTTATATAAAGGTGATTAAGTGAACAATTTCAAATTAAATATAATCGAAGTTAGATATTTAATTTTGATTTAATTTTGTAATTTGAGATTTTATTTAAATGTTATTAAAAATGATTAAGTGAATAATTTCAAATTTAAATAAAATTAAAGTTGAATTTTGAAATATAAACGAAACTTATAAAATTTAGTTATTATAAATGTTTGGATATTTAAACTTTGAAACTTGTTGAATTGGAAGTGGTTTAAATTTGTAGTTCAAACCTGGATTTGAAATCGATATAAATTAAAAATGGTTTTAATGGGAATTTGAAATGAACCATTAATCCCTTTTAATTGAAATTGTTGAACTGAGAATTGATTTAAATTGAATTTTAGAACTAAAGTTGATTTGAATTGATTTATGAAATTGGAAGAAACAATTTTAATTTGAACTAATTTCGATATAAACTCTTTTAATATATAAACTATTTTAATATATATTATTTTAAATTTATAAACAATTTTAAATATATATACTATTTAATATATATACTATTTTTAATATATAAACTATTTTAATCTATAACCTATTTTTATATATATAAACTGTTTTAATATATATTATTTTAAATTTATAAACAATTTTAAATATATATACTATTTAATATATATACTATTTTTAATATATAAACTATTTTAATCTATAACCTATTTTTAAATATATATAAACTATTTTAAATTTATAACTATTTCAATATATATAAACTATTTTCAATATTTAAACTGTTTAAGTTGGAACTGTTATGATTTAGATTTAATGGATTAAATGCGAATATTTAGATATAATGGTTTAAACTATTTTGTGCTTATGAGTTTGGAAGTGAATATGATATGAATTATGAACTGTTTGAAATATAAAGTGACCACGGTGTGAAATAAGCATTTGGTTGTTAAAGAAACCGGGATCGGATATTGTCATACTCTCCGCCAATACCGAAAACCACTTTAACAACTATGTACGTGGTGGAGAATCCAGAACGAAGTAGGATGGTTTGGCGATGTCTATATGAGGTATGAATGCAACCCCGACTCCCGCGAGTCAGCTTGATGTGACTAAAACAGGAGCCACGTCGGGCCAAGTGAGGTCGCACCTCCGATCGAGCATGCTTCTTCGATACCATTCTATTACTTTGTGATTTGATTGGCTGCACCTTTGATTATGGGAGTGTGTCTCGAGGTGGGCGGTAGTAGCTGCTATGCGTTACCACCAGTCCGGATCCACAAAACGGTAGTATCATACCCTGACATTGCCTCGCGTGCCTTGTCACATGCCTTATCGCGCCCATTACGAGTTTGGTTTGTGTCATACCAATATAGTGCTCCCTGATAGCCCACCGGTTTGGTGGAGTTTATAGTAATGTATAGACTACGACATTTATATAAAATGTGTTAAGGGGGATATGGGTAACGCCGTAACGCTATTTTAATATTTTACTTCTATTTATGTAGCGTATTGTATTATGTATGTAGATAGTTTCACGGATCCTTAAAGGATGGAATCCCAACATCCTTTAAGTTACTTGCATTTCACTTGGACATTTCACTTGAGTTGATTTACTTGCATAAGAATGTTAATCCTGACTCGAGTGTTTTGTGTTTTGTTTTATGCTCGGGTCAGACTGAGTGTCACAACATTTGAGACTCACCTTTGGAGCTTGGATCTTTGCTTGAAGATCCATCTCTATCTGTTCAGCTTTCAGTTATTTCCAGTTGTTTATGATTCGGTCTTGTCATTGCTAATGTATTAGAGATTCCTTTGTATTTGAGATTTTAATTGTGTCTTGTTTTAAATTGTGATGTTCTGTAGTAGCTTCATGAACTACTATTTATCTATTCTACTGCTTATTGTTATATTACTCTGTGTCTGTGATTCTGTGATTGATTCATTTACTGTATATGCTAAGTTTTGCCAAATATAAATTAACAATCTACTGTTTTGAGCAATTCAAGTCCGACATGTGGGGATGATTGTCGATTTGAATGGTCCGAAATGCCAGGTCGTTACTGTTGGTATCAGAGCTCTGGTTTAAGCAAAACTTAGCATATGGAGTAAAAATCATTAGAGATAGGGTAGTAATACCCTAGAATGAGTAAAACTAATTACAGAATCATCTTCGTTCGAGCTTGAAATTCTTCGTTAGGATCCTCCTGGATTAGGATTTCTTTTGAATTTTGGAACATTCCCTTTGTTCTAAAATCCATTTTTGTCTTTTCCTGTCCGTGTTCTTCTTAATACTGGAACATCTTATAGCTTCATTTCGGTTGATCTCTGTAATAAATTTGAGCACCTTGCAACCCCAATTGGCAACTTCAGCCTGATGTGTGACTAATACCATTGGCGGTCCCGCCAACCTTAGTATGATTTATAAAGGGGTGAAACTCCTTTACAACAGGCATCGATTCATCGGAGATCTCTATGTCCACGGTTTTGATGTTGTTATTTTTTGCAAAGCCCGAACTGTTTCTCTAGTAGACGATCAGGGTAATATTCTTGTGATCGAATATCGATTTCCTCAGGATGATGCGGGCAGTTTCATCTTTTCGCTTGATTCTCAACCTAGTGATCTGGACTCTCCCCGATAGTCAGGGATTATCCTGATGTTTTGGTGAAGTCACTTCTCTTCCTCTCAAGCAAGAAATTGAATTCTGCATTGATCTTATTCCTAGAGCTCGACATGTTGTCCTACCTCCCGGATGAATAGTTTCTATGAATGGTTAGTCATGCCCTTTGAATTAACCAATGCTCCTGCCTTCTTCATTGATCTCATGAATAGCGTTTTATAAATGCCATTTCTGGAGGGATGAAGTCCGATTCCTTGGGCACATTATTTCTAAAAATGGAGCCTCGGTTGACCCGGTTAAGGTCGCCACGATTAATATAAGTCTATCCATCTTTCCTCTTTTGTAATTTAATTATCTTATCTTATCGAGCCTATTTTCTTAGTTGGAATTCTCTTTGATTATGGTCCCTCTAAATTTGAATCTCTATCCTTGTTCTAAAATCCATTCTTGAATCATCCTGTGAGGGAGCGTATTTGTAATTGATACAAAAATGTTTTATATTGTGTTGTTTGAGTTGTTAAGTTTGAATTTTGGGTTTCATCGATTCGTCTGGCCAACGCTATCGATAGGAATTCCAAAACACTCAAACAGAGCAAACTGACACAATATTGTTTTTGAAACTGGTAAATGAAATAATTTTATGTACGATTATATTTTATATATAAGTATAATTTTCTGAAAATGGATATTTAAATGAATTGGTTGTTAGAAATGATAGTACTAGATTATCATTTACTATTTTGTCAACATTCCTAAATCATTAACTATTGTTGTAAGTTATAAGGAGATGAAATTTTATAAATATGGTTTATAAATCTGATTTACAAATGAAATGAATTTAGATTAAGGATTTGAGAATTAAATTTCCGGTGCTTTTCTCAATTTGGTTTCCAAAGTTTTGGGAAAAAAATATATTATTTGAAAGTATTTTCGAATGGAAATTGTTTCCAAAGAATTTTAAAGAAGTAGTCAGTACTCTCCTCTTTTATCATTGGAAAATAATTTCGGTGATGATTGCAACATCATCGACATTCATTTTCGAGTCTCAAAGTGGAGAGACCACTTAGTTTTTTCTACACCTTTGTTTTGGAAAATGGATTTGATTTGAATTTCTTTACTATGATTTGATGTATAAAATATATATATATATATGTATATATTTATTTCAAAATGGTTTGAAATGAAACCGGAAATTTAACTCTCAAGTTTTATGTTAAGAGATGGTTTTCAATTATTGAAATGAAGCAAAATTCTTGAATGATTGGAGTGTCTAAAATGGGAAATGAAATGGAATTGAAACAACTTAAAACAGTTGAACTAGGATAAAATTTATTTGTATAATACTCAATTGCATTCTAAAACATATCTAACTTACCTGAATTATTCAAAAGTTAAAATGTTAATGGGATTATGTAATTGAAGGTTATACAAGGGAATTTAAGTAATAAAAATGTTCAAACTAAATTTTGCTTAATAGAAATGTTGGAAATAAAAGGTAAATTTGTATAGTGCTCAATTACATTCGGAAACATTCATAAAACTTACCAGGAAAAGTTTGAATGTAACGAGAACATGTAATTGAATAATATACAATATAAATGTAAGTAATAAGATGTTCAAAAATGAAATTTATGGTTTTGAATTAATTGTTGTATCTGGTATTATGAACTTTGAATCTATCTTTCCTTTCTGTTGCTTCTATTCTCCTACCTCAAAACTTTTCGGGGACAAAAAGTTTTGAGTGGGGGAGAGTGTAACGACCCGTAAAGTTTTAACGATTTTAATAACGTAATTAACTAAAAAATATTCTTGAAATAAAAAATTAAATTTAGCAATGGAAATTTGATATTTGGAATACGTCTATTTAAATGTAGCAAGTGTCAGATTTTCATCAGAAAATATTTAAGTTTGTTTGGTTGTGAAATTTCAATTTAAAATTTAAATCAGTTTAAATTTGAAGGAAATAAAATATTTTTGAAATATGAATATTTTTATATAAGAAAAATGTAAATCATTTTCTTAGTGAGACGTCATACTTCCTTTCGCCAAATTTGGACTGCTCTAGCTCCGTTTATATTATTTTCGGCGATTTAGCAGCAGTTTTGGAAGCGAATATCGACTTTTGATAGGATGGTAGTATCATTGGTATCTGTGTACCATTCTATTCGTCTTGTCGTGCTGATCTTCGCAGTATATTCATTCTTGTATTTTGACGTCCGGTACGCGTCGAAATCCGCTAAACGGTTGGCCGTACCGTTATCCGATTTGAGCCTTTTTGGTTTCTCGATGACCATTCAATTATTCACCATGAAAACTAATAGCCACTATCTTTTATTACTTTTCAGAATTCAATTTTGACTGTCTCTATTCCCATTGATAATTTATATCTGCTACTTCATTTTATTTCGCTGGTTCATTTCCTTGTTCTCTCCTCTCTTTCGTTTCTGTGCTCCTAGTTTGTATTTGCTTTCTCCAGTTTCATATATATATATATATATATATATAAATTATGCAAAGCTTATATTATTGTTTGCATTTTGAAACCTGCTTGCAGCTAAGCATGCACGCTGAACTGTGCTCATCTTCTCCACCTTTTTCATCCGCCCACCCATGCACCTGCTCGTGTACTACTCTCTAAAACGAGCTCGTCCCTTTCTATAACCAAACCTATTCAAGTGACCTTCCCCACAACGCCATTTCCACCTGACAACCCACCGCATCTCGCCCACCGCCGAACTAAACCGACCACAGCCATCCAACACAGCAGCTCCCCCTCGCGTCCACTCTCCGACAGCGCAACCTCCACACCATCTCTCTCTTGCTGTAACGACCCGTTATTTTGAACCATTCGCATCCGCACATGTCAGACTTGTATTGCTCAAAACAACATATTGTTAATTTTATATTTGGCAAAACTCAGTATATACAGTAAATAAATCAATCACAGAATCACAGACACAGAGTAATATAACAATAAGCAGTGGACAAGATAAATAGTAGTTCAGGAAGCTACTATATAAACAACAGAGTTTGAAATAAAATACAACAGAATATCTCAAATACAATGTAGTCTCGAATACAAATAGATGACCAGTCTGAACAAAACCACTGGATAGCTGAAAGATGAATAGATACAGATGGATCACCAAGTGAAGCTCCAACTCCAAAGGTGAGTCTCAAATGCTGTGACACTCAGTCTGACCTAAGCGTAAAGCAAAACACAAAACACTCGAGTCTGGATTAACATTCTTATATCAATAAATTCAACTCAAGTGAAATGTCAACTGAAATACAAGTAACTTAAAGGATAGTTGGGATTTCCATCCTCTAAGGGTCCGTGGAACTATCTACTATGTAGTAATGTACGCTATTATAATATGTCTATAGTAAGGTAAAGTATTAAAATAGCGTTAAGGTGTTACCCATATCCCCCTTAACACATTTTTTATATTCCTATAGTCTATACAGTACCGTAACTCCCCCCATAAACTGGAGGGCTATCAGAGGGCACTCCATAGGTATGGTACAAAACAAACTCGTAGAAGGTGCTCTAGGGCATGTGAACACAGCACTCGAGGCAATGCCAGGGTAGATATACCAATTGCGTATCTGGACTG
The DNA here is from genome assembly GCA_030737815.1 of Allium fistulosum. Taxonomy (NCBI): domain Eukaryota; kingdom Viridiplantae; phylum Streptophyta; class Magnoliopsida; order Asparagales; family Amaryllidaceae; genus Allium; species Allium fistulosum. The sequence continues at coordinate 755,131,009 of CM060908.1, read as the reverse complement.
GTGGTAACGCATAGCAGCTACTACCGCCTACCTCGGACACACTCCCAAATCAAAATCAAAGGGTGGCCACCAAATCAATCACAAAGTCAGTATAGTATCGAAGGAATGTGCCTGATAGGAGGAATGACCTCACTTAGCCCGACGTGGCTCCTGTTTTAGTCACATCTAAGCTGACTCACGGAAGTCAGGGTCACGTCATACCTCATACAGAAATCGTTCGCCAAACCATCCTACTTCATTTCTGGAATCTCCACCACGTACATAGTTGTTAAAGTGGTTTTCGGTACTGGCAGAGAGTATGACAATATCCGATCCCAGTCTCTTTAACAACCAAACGTTATTATAACACCGTGGTCATTTCATTTCAAACAGTTCATAATTCATATCAAAATATCATATCATTTCCAAACCATATCAATTTGATATCATTATTCACTTTCAATAATATTCATTTCCAAAATCGTAACACTTTTCAAAATTATAACACTTTCGAAACCATAGCACTTTTTGAAATCATAACACTTTTAAATCATCACGCTTTTGAAATCATAGCACTTTTGAAAACATAACACTTTTAAGTTAAACAGTTTGATATTGAAAATAACATATATATATTAAAATAGTTAGAAATTAAAATAGTTTATATATTAAAATAATTCATGTACCAAAATAGTTTATGTATATTAAAAATACTTTATATAATAAAGTAGTTCCCCAAATTTCACAAATCGATTCAAATCAGTTTAAATTCCAAAATTCAATTTAAATCAATTTCAGTTTAACCATTTCAATTTAAAGTTCAAAGATTCAAGTTTAAATATTCAAACATTTACAATATAAATTTCGTTTATATTTTAACATTTAACTTTAATTTTATCCAATTGGAAAATACTCCCTTAACCATTTTTATAACAATTTATTTAAACCCCAATTTATATATATATATATATTTATTTATTTAAATCAATATTAAATATTCAATCTCAATTTTATTCAGAATTGAGAATATTCATTTAATCACTTTTTATCAAATCAAGTTATAAATCGTATATGTCAAAATCTCAAAAATCAATAAGTTCAAATAAATTCCTATTTAAATTCAATTATTGACCAATTAAATTTCAAGTCAATTTTACTTTATTTTTCAACCTTTATTATTAAAGTTATAAATCTATTTAAAAATATCAATATAAATTTAAGTAAAGACTTAAACATATTATATACTAATTAAATTAAATTATATTAAATTAAAACTTATTATTAAATTTATTTTTATATTAAATCTATTTTTATATATTTTAAAAATGAATAAAATACAAGTAAAATCTTGAAATTTACATTTTTTTCAGTACTAACTTATAAGTTAAAATTTCCAAAACATATTATTTTTAAAACCTAAAATTTAAATCTTTATAAAATAACATTTATATATATAGTATCTAAAAATCAATATTTATTAAACCATATATTTCCTTTCAAAACCTTGGAAATCATTTCATAATATTTATATAGACCAACGGTGTCTGTATATAATTTTCTATCCTATGGTCAAGTGATATGGATATTTATCATTTCAATCCGCAATTTAAATATCTACGGGTATATATCATTTCAATCTGCAATCCCAAAATTTTATTCAATGAAAATCGCTTGGGTTTATCATTTCAACCCATAACGATTTTCTCCTATTCTACAAGATCGTTCGGGTATGTATCATTTCAACCCATAGGGAATTCTAAACTAATAGGGAACTTGCAGAGTGAGAGCAAATATGATAATAATATAACATATAAAAAACAGGCATATATCATCAGTGATAAATTAAATAAAATATATACAACATGATATGGCGTCATATCTCACAGGTGAACAGTTAGAGATAATGGCATGTCATATATGGCAATTATAAAATTAACAGTTAAATCTAGCAGCATATTTCAATTGTCGTTTCAACTGAAACCAAATTTAATAAATATAAGAATGTTAATCGTGAGTGATTTCTCACCTTTCAAGGCTAGAGAAAGACGAGAACAAGATGGGAACGGGCACGAATAAACATGGATAATTGACAAATCACCGGACAGATTCGGATAAGCACGAAGTGACAACGGAACAGCGACAAAGCAAAGCAAAGCAAAGCAAAGTGAATACAGATTCGACGAACAAGGCCGATAATAGAAATCGATGAACAAATCAGAATCTGCTTGATATAGACTGAAACGAAATATGTATATATAAACTAGTATAACTTATATGAATTAATATAAATAACCAACAGATTCGAACTTTAAAATATAATATATATATATATATATATATAGTATTCTTTCTTTAAACATATGAGAGAAGTAAGAGCCGAAACTTCATAATACAAAGTATAGTTATATAATGCTTTCCAAACATATATATATATATATATATATAACAAACATCACACACAAATATACCCATTAAACACACACACACACAAGTTTTCTTCTTATATATATATACTGTAAAATATAAGACAAAGGACAAAGTAGCTTTCAGTTAGGAAAATATATACAACTACAAAGCTTACCAATACTAACTATATAAATATATATAAATCGACATGTCCTATATAACTAATAAAAGCTTATATACAAACAAGCATGTTTATACACACACACACACAAATATATATATATATATATATATATATATATATTACAAATGAGAAGGCTAGCAGAACTATTATATATATATATATATGAACTATATATGTAATCAAATATAAGTAGTATAAATGTAAAATAATCAAGCATTACTTTGAAAGCAAAACTAAAATATAATACATACGCACCATCAGAACCCAAAATATACTTACATAAACTACATGCTATTGTCTTAAACTATATATATATATATATATATACTAATATAGCTTATATACATATCAACCGATCAGAACTTTTAAAATATAAAATATATCAACACAGATTGTTGTGTAAAATATATACATTCATAAATATACACTTACACATCAAGGAAAAGGGCGAGGTCGAGCAAGAAAGGGGAATATATGGCCTCGGCTACTCGAGTGGTTAAGGCAGAGGAGTGGCTGCCAAAGCTGGGTGCAGTACTCGACAAGGCTAGGTAGCGGAGACGAGAGGGATGGCCGAAGTGAAATAGGGGAACAGCTTCGGTGTGGCAGGTGGGGAGGTACTCGAGGCACGGCTACATGAGGTGGTGGTGGAGGAGTTCGGCTGTGGCTGGGCTATCATAGTGGGAAGAGGGGCGATGGGTTTCGGCCATTGTAGAGATAGTGGAGCGGGTTTGAGGCCGAGGTGGTTAGATCTGGTCGCGAGTTTGGGTGGCTGAAGGCCGAGCATGGGGTTGGCTGTTGGGTTAGGGAAGGAACAAGGCAGGGGCTTCTCGGCACTGGCGATGGGATGCGAAAGGGTGGAGATTGAAGCTTGGACGGCCGGGCATGGGTTGATGGGCTCGGGGTCGTGGTTGTGCTTTGGCAGAGGGTTAGAGGAGGATGCACAGGGGGTGAGAAAGAAAAGCAATGGAGGTGGGAAGAAGATAAGGAGGAAGGTGACAAACAAACTATATCAAGCTTTGCAATGAAGAAAAAAATGAAGTTGTAAAGGCAAAATAAAAATGAACCGTTCAAATTTAATAAATACAAAACGTATACAAGTTTTATACGTTTAGACTTTCGAAACGGTATGGGATGGCAATGACCGAATTTTAGTAAATGATGAAATAAATGTTAAAATGAAAGCTAGTGGCTGTCGTTTGAAAATTGAAAAGCAAGGGGAAGTGTAAAGCCACCAATTTGGTACCGTTACAACAGACCGTTATTATCGTTTCCGTCGCGTATCAGACCTCAAAATACAGAAATAAATATACTGCGGCGATCAGCACGATGAGGCGAACAAAACAGTACACAGATATCGGCGATATGATCGAATTATAATAACTCGAATTTTCTCTACCAAAAGTGCTACTAAAATGCAGAAAATAAGATAAACGGAGCAATAGCAGTCCAAATTTTACGAAACGAAATATGGCGTCTCACTCAGAAGATGATTTACAAATTTATTATATAAAAATATTCAGGTTTGGAAAACATTTTATTATCATCAAATATTAACTGATTTAAATTTAAATAAAATTACACAATGAAATAAACTTCCAAAATTTCCGATAAAAATTTACCATTTGCTATGTTTAAATAGACGCATAACAAATATCAAATTTTTATCCCCAAATTCAATTGTTTAAAATTTCACAAAAATTCAGTTAATTACGTTATTAAAACCGTTAAAATTTTCGGGTCGTTACACTTGCCTAGTCAATCTCGAACAAGCAGCAGACGCCACTTCATCGAAGCCTACCTAACTGCCACTCCACAACCCCACGTCCATCACCTTAGCAGCCATTTCATGCTCGGCCATCACCGCTCCATAACCCACCTCCCCTTGTTACACCATCAACCATCGAATCTCCACCAGCCCTCTGACCTCCGCCCTATTGCGATGGAGCCACACTTCCAAGCCTGAGCCTGCACCACCCTTTCACCGAACCTCCATGCAACCACCTGCCTCCACTTTCCTCCCTGGCCGAAAAACCATCACCCAAACCCTCTGCCTTGCTCCTTGCACCATCCGCCCGCTGTCACCTTCCACAACCTAGCCATGCCAAACGACCTGACAGCCAAACCCGATCTCCACCACAACTGTACGAGCAGCCATCTCCCTTGAACCTGCCCACACACTCCAGCAGTCACACCCATCGCCCTAGCCTGTCCCTTTCCACCACGTAGCCGAGCGCCTACCTCACCATGTCCGCTTCCCAACTTCACCTGACCCGAACCCGCCCCACTGCCCTGAACGAACACTTCCACACAGCACCACCCTCCGGCCTCAACCCACACACCCGAGCAACATCACTCCTCTTTGTGATAGAAAAGAAGAGATTTTGATTTTTAAATATTATTTTATATATATATATATATATTGATTTTATTAGATGTGTTTTAAGGAAAAATATATTTTTGAAATATATATATATATATATAAAGATTTTATTTTAAAATGTGTTTTAAATTAAATATTGATTTTAAAATATATATATATATAAAGATTTTATTTTGATATGTGTTTTAAATTGAATATTGATTTTAAAATATAATATATAAAGGTTTATTTTAATATGTGAGTAAATTTCGGGAAAAAATAATATATATTTTGTTTCATCGAACTCAAGTCCATTATTGTTTTCATCGAACTCGAGTCCACCGTTGTTTTCATCGAACTCAAGTCCAATCACCCTGATTTGCTTTGGAATCTTCATTTGGATCGGTAGCGCTTGTAGAAGCTCGAGATTCCGATTCATAGCTTGTTGTGTTGTCTACTTTCTCTAGCCTCGAAAGGTGAGCAATCACTCACAATTAACATTCTTATGTTAGTAAATTTATATTCACATGAAATGACGATTAAAATATGTTGTTAAATTTAATTTGTTAGAAATTTAATTGTTGAATATGATATGTTATTATTTGTTCACCTATGATTGATATATGGCACCATAACATGTTGTAAATATATTTAAATTGTTAATTATGATATATACTGTAATTGATATGTTATGCTAATTCATGCTGTTATTCTATTGTTCTCACTTTGCAAGTTCTCTGATAGTTTAGGAAATCCCTATGGGTTGAAATGATACATACCCGAACGATATTATAGATTAGGAAAAATCGTTATGGGTTGAAATGATAAACCCAAGAAATTTTATTGATTTTGAAATTTTGGGATTGCGGGTTGAAATGATATATACCCGTAATATTAAATTATTGCGGATTGAAATGATAAATATCTGTATCACTTGACCATAGGATAGAAAATTATATACAGACACCGTTGGTCTATTTTTGAAAATGATTTCCAAAGTTTTGAAAGGAAATATATGAGTTTTAATAAATATCGATTTCTAAATATAATATAAAGATTTTTATTTTATATATGTGTAAAATTTAGATTTTTAAATTATATGTTTTGGAAAATTTAAATTATAAGTTAAGTTTTAAAATGTAAATTATAAAATTTTACTTATAACTTTATTATTTTTAAAATATATAAAATAAGATTAAAAATAGATTTAATAACAATAAGGTTTAATTTAATAATAATTAATATAATAAAATTTAATTTGAATTTAATTTAACTAATAATGTATATATATAATATGTTAGGATATTTATTTAAAATTTATATTAATATTTTAAATTAGATTTTGTAATAACTTTAATAAATAGAGGTTGGAAAGATAAAATTAAAGTTGACTTGACATTTAAATTGGTTAATAATTGAATTTAAATAAGAATTGATTTGTAATTTAGTTTAAATAAGAGTTGATTTGAAACTTATTGATTCTAAGATTTGTAAAGATATGATTTTTATAACTTAATAACTTGATTTTTATAAAGGTGATTTAATGAATATTTCAAATTAAAAAAAAATGTAATTTGAATATTTAATTTTGATTTAAATTTGTAATTTAAGATTTTATTTAAATATTTATAAAAAGGTGATTAAGTGAACAATTTCAAATTAAATATAATCGAAGTTAGATATTTAATTTTGATTTAAATTTGTAATTTGAGATTTTATTTAAATGTTATTAAATATGGTTAAGTGAATAATATCAAATTTAAATAAAATTAAAGTTGAATTTTGAAATATAAACGAAACTTATAAAATTTAGTTATTATAAATGTTTGGATATTTAAACTTTGAAACTTGTTGAATTGGAAGTGGTTTAAATTTGTAGTTCAAACCTGGATTTGAAATCGATATAAATTAAAAATGGTTTTAATGGGAATTTGAAATGAACCTTTAATCCCTTTTAATTGAAATTATTGAACTGAAAATTGATTTAAATTGAATTTTAGAACTAAAGTTGATTTGAATTGATTTGTGAAATTGGAAGAAACAATTTTAATTTGAACTAATTTCGATATAAACTCTTTTAATATATAAACTATTTTAATATATATTATTTTAAATTTATAAACAGTTTTAAATATATATACTATTTAATATATATACTATTTTCAATATATAAACTATTTTAATCTATAACCTATTTTTTTATGTATAAACTATTTTAATATATATTATTTTAAATTTGTAAACAATTTTAATTATATATACTATTTAATATATATTTTTTTAATATATAAACTATTTTAATCTATAACCTATTTTTAAATATATAAACTATTTTAAATTATAACTATTTCAATATATATAAACTATTTTCAATATTTAAACTGTTTAAGTTGGAACTGTTATGATTTAGATTTAATGGATTTAAATGCGAATATTCAGATATGATGGTTTAAACTATTTTGTGGTTATGATTTTGGAAGTTAATATGATATGAATTATGAACTGTTTGAAGTATAAAGTGACCAAGATGTGAAATAAGCGTTTGGTTGTTAAAGGGACCGAGATCGAATATTTTCATGCTCTCTGCCAATATCAAAAACCTCTTTAACAACTATGTACGTGGTGGAGAATCCAGAACGAAGTATGATGGTTTGGCGACGTCTATATGAGTTATGAACGCAGCCCCAACTCCCGCGAGTCAGCTTGATGTGACTAAAATAGGAGCCACGCTGGGCCAAGTGTGGTCGCACCTCTAATTGAGCATGCTTCTTCGATACCATTCTATTACTTTGTGATTTGATTGGGTGCACCTTTGATTATGGGAATGTGTCTCGAGATGGGCGGTAGTAGCTGCTATGCGTTACCACCGGTCCTGATCCGCAAAACGGTAGTATCATACCCTGGGTATTGTCTCGCATGCCTTGTCACATGCCTTATCGCGCCCATTACGAGTTTGGTTTGTGTCGTACCTATGTAGTGCTCCCTAATAGTCCACCGGTTTGGTGGAGTTTATAGTACTGTATAGACTACGACATTTATATAAAATGTGTTAAGGGGGATATGGGTAATGCCTTAATGCTATTTTAATATTTTACTTTACTGTAGACATTATTTATGTAGCATATTGTATTATGTATGTAGATAGTTTCATGGGTCCTTAAAGGATGGAATCCCAACATCCTTTAAGTTACTTGAATTTCACTTGGACATTTCACTTGAGTTGATTTACTTGCATAAGAATGTTAATCCCGACTCAAGTGTTTTGTGTTTTGTGTTTTGCTTTATGCTCAGGTCAGACTGAGTGTCACAGCATTTGAGACTCACCTTTGGAGCTTGGAACTTTGCTTGAAGATCCATCTCTATCTGTTCAGCTTTCAGTTATTTCCAGTTGTTTATGATTCAGTCTTGTCATTGCTTACGTATTAGAGATTTCAATTGTATCTTGTTTTAAACTCTGATGTTCTGTAGTAGCTTCATGAACTACTATTAATCTATTCCGCTGCTTATTGTTATATTATATGTGTCTGTGATTCTATGATTGATTTATTTACTGTATATGCTAAGTTTTGCCAAATATAAATTAACAATCTGCTATTTTGAGCAATTCAAGTCCGACATATGGGGATGATTGTTGATTTGAATGGTTCGAAATGCCAGGTCGTTAAATTTACTTAATCACATGTATAATTATTTACAATTCTAAATATTAAAATGTTAACAATTATTTTGTTTGAACTCCAATCGTAAAACCTTAAATATGAAAATTGATTAGAAAATTGCCACGAACCCAAGGTGCAAGTTTCATAGCCAAATTCTGACATTTGTACAAAAATTACTTTCCAATGTTATTATTTATTAATTAATTTCTTTTTAATTTATTATCATTAAAATTACGTGGTGTTACATTCTCCCTCCTTAAAAGAATTTCATCCCTGAAATTCCTTAAGGACGGAATCGCATAATGTAACGCACAACCGTTCTAAACTATTCAACTAATTAGTGTATAACCAATTTTGCAACCAATCGTGTACAAGTGCATAGTGTATCACAACATATATGATATGCATACAAAGCAAATCTAAATCGGTGCCTCCTATATGAATGCAACTTTTAAAATAATTTTGGAAATATGATGCGAACAACCTATATATACTGGCAGTTCTATATGTATGCAAGTTTTGAAAATCAAAATCCTTGTTTTGCATCCAAATTTTCCGACACTTCCACGAATAGAGATATAGTTCAACCAATTTTTCATCCAATCCCTACCATCCAAACTCCTAGCACGCCATTGCTAACATCCAAAGTTTTGAAAATCTGGTTTTCTAAACCTATATTCTTATGTCGAAAAAGAGTTTAGATCGAGAATTTCATATTTTCATCCTTCTCTTAGGTATCCTTTTTCCATTGTATCTTGAAACCTTCTGTAGTTCCTCCAATGCTTTCTAACTTTTCCAAGTACAGCCCACATAAGGAAATTTACTTTTAAAATTTAAAATTTTAAAACAGAGTCATTTTAAAACAAGTTTGGTTCACCTATTGACAAGCTGTGGAAGAATAGATTTCATCTATGAGACAATTTTTTCCCTTGTCACTAACTCTATCTTATTTCACTGTTACTTCTGCTGCTTTGTAAAATTCCTACTTCCTGACCCGCCGACTTCTTCCCTATGCTAAGCATGTGGCGTTTCAAAAATCAGACACTTTCCATTTTTTGGCTCAAAAATCTTTTTATGTGAATTTTTTGAAATATTTGGGAAAATGTTTTATAATTCAAAATTTCATCACAAGACTTTTCAAAACCTTTTATAAAATTATTTTGATTCCAAAACCAAAAATTTTGAACAGAAATTTTGATCAGTATATTTTCTTTTCAAAACAAATCATGCCACATTCCTACACGGTCGGAATTTAGTCAATAGTTTAATGTCCATAGTAGACTCTATCCTATCATGCGGTAAATTTTCAGTTTTTAAAAACCTTTCGTTTTTCTTAAAATAACAATCAGCACATAAATTCATTTATAAATTTCAGCTTTTAAGGCACAAGGACACGAACCAGTGGTTTCACAACAAACTTTACCTATCCTTTACTTGCCAAAATTCTAAGTCTTTTGGGACTTAACATTACTTTATTTTTAGTAGCCAATAAATTTCCTAATTTATTTTATAAATTTTCAGCTTTTTATTATTTATTTTGCATTAGTTAAATGTCTACTTAAGATTCCTTACTTCCACAGTTTTCCAATTAAAATACCGTTCAATCCAGAAAACCAATTTTCGAAAGGGACATTTCTCATGATATCATATGTGTTTTATGAAAGGGAGTGCGGATTAAGGATCTTAAGGCTAATTTAACACTAGAGGGGGAGGGGTGAATAGTGTTTAATGGATTTTAAGACTTATATGAACTAAATTAAAATTATGACACAAACAAATGCGGAAATTAATCACAGAACAATCACAGAATCAAACACAGTTGCAGAAAGTAAATAAAAAGCAGTAAAAGGAAAGAACACACCGGATTTTATACTGGTTCGAAGTTACCCTACATCCAGTCCTGTACCAAGGCAGAACACCTCATACAGATTTTTATTATACCAAAGTCGAGATTACAATCCAGAGTTTCTAAAGGCCTTGAGGTACCCTCCTGTCTCACGAGTCCGGGGCAAACTCTCTTGATTTACGGGCCACAAGATTACCCAATTGATTTCCAGGCACAACCACACCTTATAGAGAGACTCGATAAAATTTTGATACAAATTGATCCGATAACTCTGAATAGCACTTTGATCTTCGAGAGAGGGTAGAGAACCAAACAAGAATGAGATTCTAATTTGATTCACTTGAGAATTCGGCAGAATTTCGGCACGATCTTAAAATATGAAATTTTTAGAATATGGATTTGTGGAGAAGAAGGAGTAAAGAAAATATGAAAAAAATAGTTAGTTAAAAAATTCGTTTATGAAGGCTATTTATAGACCAGTAATGGTCATAACCATTCGTGAAGAGATTTAAACGAATAGACACTTCTTTTGAAAATTGAAACATTTGAATTTAACGGCCACCATGTCGACATGGGGTATCCCATGATGTCGACATCCCTTAGTTAAAAACAATGTAAAATTTGTTTTGAAAATGGTATTGAAAGGAAAACAAGATGAAATGATTCTGGAGTAAAATAAACTAACTTTCCTATGTTTTGAAATAAAGAAGAGTAGAAAAATATATTTTTAGAATGTATATATAAATTTGATTTTAAATCTTAAGTATATATATATTATAAAAGAATATTTAAAAATCAGATAGTTTTAAAAACAAACGAAGTTTAAAACAAGAGTTTATTTAAAAACAAAGACAAAGAATATTTTAAGGCTAAAACATTTTGAAAAGTAGTTTTGAAAAACCATTTTGAAAAAGCATTTTGAAGTAGTTTTGCAAGCTTCTTCCTGCAGAATATCTCATCACATCAGGACTCGATAACTTGTACAAAACCAGGATGTTCGTGGGTTTGTAAGCCACTTGTCGTAGGTTTGTAAGCTACTTGTCATGGGTTTGTAAGCCACTAAGAAGATAGAAATGGGTTCCATCCCAAATGAAATTTGGAATGAAGATTTCCGTGCTATTATGAAGTTTTAACAATAAACTAGACACATATCTTGAAATCTTGATCTTGATTGTAACAACCCGCATATTTCACGATTATATATTTAATGTTTTATTTAATTATAGCATCGTTAATCGGATTAAAGTCCGAAATGTTACTTTTTGTAAACAGTTGAATTGGGACTCGAGACTAATTCCATTGAGTCCAAAATGGCATTTACAACTTTTTTGAGTATAAACATCGATATGTTTGGAGTTGAGTAGAATTTTGCTATTTTTCTATTTTAGGCTTTGGGTTTCAGCCCACTAACCCAACATAATACCCTAACTCCACCCCAATCCTCTTCATTCATTCTCATTTCCTAATACTCTCAAGCTAAAGTAAAAATAGGGGAAAGAAAGGAGACTCAAAATTCCTAAGCCCTAGTTTTGCTAGGAAATTCAAATTCAAGTTCTAGAAATCAAGGAGAAGCATAGGTAAGCATCCTCTTCATCATCTCCATCTCTATCTCTCTTCAATTCTCGGAAATTCCTAAACCCTAACTTAGGAAAAACTTCACCTTTGATACTAGATTCAAGATTCTAGAGGTGTATTGAAGAGGAATTGGTCTTGCCTTGTCTTAAAGTTTCTCATTTGTTGTTTTTGGGTTTAAAGGTGAGTTCTTTAACTCACGTCTACGTCTATAACTTTCATTGTTGTTAGGTATGGATTCCTAACATTTATTCATGTTCATTGGCTTTTGATTTGGTGAATTTTCCAATTTTTGGCTTGTGAAGTCCAATTGTATGATAATCCTACTATGGATGTTTGGACATGATATTTGGGGTGTATCGAAGAGCCTATAAGGCTGGGTTGTCGCTTGGCATAAATCCCTAGTCGTCATTGCTCGTTCGATCGCTCCCGAAATGTTTTGGCCATCTTGGCCTAGGCAAACCGTTGCCCAGGCCAGGTGACCAGACGTCTGGATATCAAGTCCAAACGTCTGGTTATTGACCTGGAGGAAAAAATATACACGGTAGAAAAAATAAAATGACAGAGACTAATTCCAAACGTCTGAAATATAGGTTCAGACGTCTGATTAGGGCTCAGACGTCTGCTTTGAAATTTCAGACATCTGGGAGGTTTTTTGAAAATTTCCAGAAAACAAATTCATACGTCTGGATTCTAAACCAGACGTCTGGAACTGTTCAGTTTTGCCTATTTGCCTATTTTTTAGTGAACTTCCAATTTTAATCGATTTTTGTTGATCCGGTTAGTTGTTATCACTTATTATCGACTTTGATGACTTCTTTCTTTGGATTTTGGGAATATCCATTTTATGGATTTGATATCGATTTTTATGGATTTAATTCACATTCTCGTATGTGAATTTTTAGTGATTGATTGTTTCTACAATCATTTATGTGGTTTGTCACTTTAAAATACAAAGGTTTCTATACTAGTAGTAAATACTCAAACTCTTTCACAAAAACGATTTCAACACTACTTTTAAATACAAAGCTCGTTTTTAAAACCGTTTTCCAAATCTATTAGTATATACAAACCTTTACCTCATTCGTATGATAAATCTAATTAAAAGGCTTAGCAAAACAAGTGGTATGAAACGCTTGCGTTTACTTCGTCGGTTAATTCTTGGACTTGTTCGATTGAACTCTCGTGACAATTTTCGAGTGGAAATCTACAATCTATTCGTAAATATTTAAGTTAAGCCAGTGGTTATGGGACATGAAGCTAAACTCATTTATTTACTAGCTTAGTGTAATTTTCACTTATCGATCAATGATGATCCTTTGGTGATTTAGACTAGCGATGTGCAATGTCTCTTTATCCACGTGGGGGACTGTACCCTGTTTGGAGGAGTTTCGGCTCATAGTCCGCAAAGGGGGACTATACCTTGTTTGGAAGAGTTTCGTCTCATAGTCCGCAAAGGGGGACTATACCCTGTTTGGAGGAGTTTCGGCTCATAGGAGGAGCTTCGGCTCATAGTCCGCAAGGAAGGACTATACCCTGTTTGGAGGAGCTCCGGCTCATTTTATGGGATAGCGACCCATTTGTGATACACGTGTTGAGGAGTTTTCATGCTCTCGTTTGTGATAGGCCTTCCCTTTTTTGTGATTTCTGAATTTCTAGTTGATGGTTTCTAGAATTTGTGTTTCACCGATTTTTACGATTGGTATTGATATGTTTTGTCAATATTTGTGTTTTGGTGAACAATTTAAAGAATATGACATTCTTTTTAGCGTTTGAGAATATTTGAGATATTGTATGATTTTTGTTGCTACCTTATGTATACTTGTCACAGTATAGCATTTTTGTTATCATACGTTTTTGTCATATCTCTTATCTTATCTCATTTTATATGATATTTATAGCTAGACTGATCCGTTTATTATTTTCTTCTTAAATAATACTCGGGTCAGACCGAGGTATTTCAAGTGCTTCGGCTTGACTTCTTATCAGGGTTCATCACCTGACTTTTGGCTAACTACTTTATATTAGTAGTTTTTGCTCTTATACATTCGAGATAGAGACTCCTTGATGTATACTTATTCTTTTGTCTAGCACTTGTACCTATTCTTTTGTGATGTAGTGGATCTTGTATGACCACTATTTTGATGTACACCTTTATGAGTTATATTCATATCTATTTCTGCCTTTGTGATGTGAATATCTGTGACTGATTTGTGTTATGCTTATTTCTACATTTTTTTCCGAAGGCCACACAGCCACTGTATGGTATCTTTGAGTTTGTATTTGATATGTCAGATTTCCTCTTGAAATGAAATGCAAGTCATATCATCTGACATATCGGTACTCGCACAAAGCAATTACATAGATGGTCGCTCCTCAACAGCCTTATTCTTTGCGCTAGTCGACAGCATTAGCTCATAGTGTCCTTGGCTACTGTGAGTATAGAGGTGGGGCATCACATTGATACTCTGGAGTCTTCAATCTTGAATTTTGAGTCTTGAGTCTTTATACTGATCAGTCTTCAGTAATCAATAACTGCATATATATATATATCCTACATATACATATCTATCTAGACAATAGTGTTAGTATATATTTTATAATAAGATAAGTTAAAAAGGTTGTTGTCATCAAAACCAACATCTCAGTTCCTAACAATCTCCCTCTTTTTGATGATGACAACCTGTTTTTATAAAATATACTTACCATACCATAACTCCTATCATAACTCCCCCTTACTCCATGACTCCCCCTTACTCCAATCATAACTCCCCTTTACTCCAAGCCAACTACTATTTTATAACTTCTCCCCCTTTGTCATCAACAAAAACTTCTTACTAATAAATTCCCTGAACTTGATATAAGATGATCAACCATAATAAAAACTAGAGTAATCCATATATAAGTGTAATAAATGCTAAGTGTGATCATAGGTATGAAATGTGATCATAAATGTGAAATGTGATCATGAGCGTGATCATAAGTGTAATCCAACAGTAAATCAATCATCATCCAATCATATTTACAGTAATTATTCAATCAATCATATATACAAACCACACCAAATGTTTTTAAATGAGTCAAGTCAATCAAGTTTAAAACACGCCAATAACATACAGAATGACTAGACATTCCTTGGTACTTCCACCCATCCATCTTCTCCAAAGATGCTTTGATGGCATCCCATTCTTCTTTATCTTTGTCGAGAGTGACTGGTGGATTTCCTTCGAGATCGTCCTTGTTAAGGGATGAGATCATCCAACGAAGGGCGTCGAAATGTCTCTCTTGCTCCTTGATCATCTGTATTTGACTCAATTCTAAGTAACGCTGATTACGAAGTATGAATGTAAGGATATTCTTGAATGAAGTGAGAGTTTCCTCAAGATTATCACTTATATTCTTAATCGGAGAGGCCATAATTCAAGAAGTACGAAGAAATATGAAAATAGTGATTAGAAATGAGATTTGATAAATTATTCTGGAAGAAACAGGTATAAATAGGGGTAGAAAGTCGTTTAAAATGAATTGACATAAGTTAGTTACATGAAATAGAATTTTGAAAGTGTAACTACTTTCTGCCTGTTGTATGTCGACATGGGGGATAGGGGATGTCGACATGCCTCTGTCTAAAGTGACAATTTGCTTTGTTTTGAATATTATGAACAAATCTATGCAGCTATAATTTGTATAATATAAAAACAAGCAATTATAGAGACAAGTGAAGTTGAATAAAAGATTTCATTGATGATTCTAGTCAACATTACATAAACTAATATAATATTAACTAAAATAAAGGAAAAGACATGGATAGAACTTGAAACAAACAAGATAACATGAACTAAAACTAATTAGATGAAGATGAAGAAGATGATAGTCCAAGCTTTCTACTAACTTTCCCGAAGAACTTGTCGATTTTAGTGGAAATCTTATCCATTTTCTTACTCATTGATCTTTTAAGTGTCTTTTGATTTTTCACTATAATTCTTTGATTATTGAGAATGGTCTTATTGGATGGATTAGCGGGATTGATAGGATATTCAATACTTTCTAAGGAAGTTTCTTGATCTTCCTCTTCCTCCTCTTCAATTTCCATTCCTTCCTCTTCCTCTTCTTCTTCTTCCTCCATTTCTTCCATCTCTTCGTGAGCAAGCCTTTCTTCCTTTTTTGTGAGTGTTTCATATGGTTGAAACACTAATGGAATTTGCATAAGGGAAATGTTTCCATGGTTGAACACTTTTCTAGTTATAAATTCTTCCCTTTTGAAATCAACTCCAAAATAATTAAAAATCTGAGTGAGATAAATTCCATGATATAATGTGTTTTCACCCATAGTAAAATTCTTGGGCCTTAGCTCATCCAAAATAACTTGAGCCCAATTGATATCATAATTTCCAAAAATTGCAAAAAGAGCTTTGCAAACTTTCAAAGTTGGGTTGTTGTAGTTTCCCGATCTTCGTATAAGGGTGTGTTGAATAAGAAGGTTAATAATTCTTGCTTTTGGACGAAAATAACGATTTTTGAATTCAAAATTGTCATCCTCTTCAAAGATGTGATGAAATGTCTCTCGATCATTTTCATTTATTTGAAATTCTGAGAGATTCATTCCGGTATACTTGCATCCCAAAATATTTTCTAAAATTTCACAATCCAAAACTATTTGTGTTCCTTTAACACTACTCCAAATTTGTCCATCTTGCCCATCATAAAAACCACGATTTAAATTCGCATAAAACATCTTAACAAGGTTTGGTAACATACAAAATCATTTTGTTTGTTATCTACTACACTAAGAATAGGACATTGTTGAAAAAGATTTTCAATTTCATAAGAAGAAAAATCTTCAAAAATAGCAAATTTCCCCGTATGTATTTTACCAAAGTTTACATAGTTGATGTAAGCTTTGATAGCTTCCGGGTCATTAAAAAGAAAGTTTTTGATAGATTTTGGAAGTCTAATAGTGTTAGGAGTGCTTGAAGAGGCCATTGAAGAAGTTTGAGAGGAGTTGAAGATAATGAAGATAAATTTGAAATTTGAAATAAAAGTGAAAAGTGATGATAAAGAGAGTAAATTAAATTGGTATTCTATAGACATGTTCTCTCATTAAGAGGCATCTTTCCAGAGCATTGAAGTTGGTTAAAAGGTGGAGGGAAATTCAAAAGTTTGAATTCAAATTTTGAAATCATATTTCTGAGAGGCATGTCGACATGGGGTATCCCGGTATGTCGACATGTGCCTATTGAATCAAAGGACAAGTGACTATTCCTAATTTCTAATAAATGTATATATTATTTCCTATATTCTACTTATATAATTCTTGTGATAACATTAAATATAATAATACTTAAATATTAATAATTTAATATTTAAAATATTATTAAAATAATATTATTTTTGAATTTAAAATTCAAATTTCAAGGGATAAATTTGAATTTAAAATTCAAGGAAATTAAAAAATCAAGCAAACAAACAAGCATCCATTAAAAAAATTAAAAATAATGTAAATGCATACCTATTTTTAGATCCATACTCCCATCGTCGTCTGATTCATGAATAGTAGTGAAACGCAGATTTGAATTATCCATCTTCTTTTCATCGTCACTGGATGATGAGTCTGAGTCATCAAGAGTTGCTGTGTATGCTTTCTTTCTTTTCCTTGACGAATCATTGTTTGGAGGGAACGACTGTTTATCTGGATACGGACAATCTTTCCTATGATGCCCGACTTTATTGCAATTGTAGCATCTATCATTGTTGACGTTCTCCGTATTATTTCTGGAATTCCTTTGATCATTTCTTTTGTAATTATTCATTTTTCTATATATAAGGAATTTCCGAAAGTTTCTTGTCATGAAAGAAATCTCCTCATCACTGTCTGGTTCTGAATCTTCAGTTGTTGCATTGAATGCTAATGACTTCTTTTCTGTAACCTTGTTTTCTCTTCTTCCTTGCAGTTGAACTTCATAAGACATCAGATTCCCAATCAATTCTTCTATTTTCATTAGACTGATATCATTTGCTTCTTCGATTGCAAGTGTCTTTTGATCCCATTCTGGAGTGAGTGAATTTAGAATTTTCTGACTTGGTCTTCCTCCGAAAGGCTTTTTCCCAGTGCAATTAGTGAATGGACAATATCTTGAAATCGACAATACATGTCGGAAATGGACTCATTTGCATGCATTTTAAACAATTGAAACTGATTAGTTAATATGGAAATTTTAGTCAGTTTAACTTTGCTTGTTCCTTCATGAGTAACTTGCAAAGTTTTCCAGATTTCAAATGCAGACTTATAAACAGACACTCCATTAAACTCATTCCTATCTAGTGAACAAAATAATATATTCATGGCCTTTGAGTTATTTTGTGCAACATTCTTTTGCTCAGTAGTCCACTGTGCAAAATCGGTAGTTGGTTCAACATACTCAGTTTATGTGATATTCCAAGTGTCTAATCCTACTAATTGTAAATAAATTTTCATTCTACAAGCCCAATATGCATAATTACTGCCATTGAAAAATGGTGGTCTGACAGTAGACTGACCTTCTACTAATGATTTAGTGTTAGTGTTAATAGAACTAGTGCCAGAGTTGACATTACCAGTGTTGGTAGCCATTAAACAATTTTCAAGTTTCAGATTATGAAAACTATGAAAACCTATGCTCTGATACCAATTGAAAGGGAGTGCAGATTAAGGATCTTAAGGCTAATTTAACACTAGAGGGGGGTGAATAGTGTTTAATGGATTTTAAGACTTATATGAACTAAATTAAAATTATGAAACAAACAAATGCAGAACTTAATCATAGAACAATCACAGAATCAAACACAGATGTAGAAAGTAAATAAAAAGCAGTAAAAGGAAAGAACACACCGGATTTTATACTGGTTCGGAGTTACCCTACATCCAGTCCTGTACCAAGGCAGAACACCTCATACAGATTTTTATTATACCAAAGTCGGGATTACAATCCTGAGTTTCTAAAGGCCTTGAGATACCCTCCTATCTCACGAGTTCGGGGCAAACTCTCTTGATTTACGGGCCACAAGATTACCCAATTGATTTCCAGGCACAACCACACCTTATAGAGAGACTCGATAAACTTTTGATTACAAATTGATCCTATAACTCTGAATAGCACTTTGATCTTCGAGAGAGGGTAGAGAACCAAACAAGAATGAGATTCTAATTTGATTCACTTGAGAATTCGGCAGAATTTCGGCACGATCTTAAAATATGAAATTTTTAGAATATGGATTTGTGGAGAAGAAGGAGTGAAGAAAATATGAAAAAAAATAGTTAGTTAAAAAATTCGTTTGTGAAGGATATTTATAGACCAGTAACGGTCATAACCATTCGTGAAGAGATTTAAACGAATAGACACTTCTTTTGAAAATTGAAACTTTTGAATTTAACGGCCACCACGTCGACATGGGGTATCCCATGATGTCAACATCCCTTAGTTAAAAACAATGTAAAATTTGTTTTGAAAATGGTATTGAAAGGAAAACAAGATGAAATGATTCTGGAGTAAAATAAACTAATTTTCCTATGTTTTGAAATAAAGAAGAGTAGAAAAATATATTTTTAGAATGTATATATAAATTTGATTTTAAATCTTTAGTATATATATATATATTATAAAAGAATATTTAAAAACCAGAAGATAGTTTTAAAAACAAACGAAGTTTAAACAAGAGTTTATTTAAAAACAAAGACAAAGAATATTTTAAGGCTAAAACATTTTGAAAAGTAGTTTTGAAAAACCATTTTGAAAAAGCATTTTGAAGTAGTTTTGCAAGCTTCTTCCTGCAGAATATCTCATCACATCAGGACTCGAGAACTTGTACAAAACCAGGATGTTCGTGGGTTTGTAAGCCACTTGTCGTAGGTTTGTAAGCTACTTGTCGTGGGTTTGTAAGCCACTAAGAAGATAGAAATGGGTTCCATCCCAAATGAAATTTGGAATGAAGATTTCCGTGCTATTATGAAGTTTTAACAATAAACTAGACACGTATCTTGAAATCTTGATCTTGAGTGTAAAAACCTGCATATTTCATGAAATAATTGCCCAAACCTAAAAGAAATAATTGCCCAAACCTAAAAGAAATAATTGCTGCAAGCTGCCCTAAAACGTCAACTGACATTAATGATGTTGTGGCCCCATCACTCTACTAAAATCAAATGGACCTTTCTAACATGCTATTCCACTGTAACACACGTACCTTAACTTCTTTTGGCTTCTAACAATTAGGGTCCATCCATTACTTATATTATCATAGCCAATTATGGGACAAACTGTGCATCCCCACACCATAGTGGGTAAGAATTATAAATATGCACCTGTTCTTCAACGTTATTAATAAAAGTGGACGACCCACTCTAAAGTCGGCTAGCCTTACTAAAAATAACCTATGCACATTTAGAATAACTCAATAGCATATTGACTTGGCAGAATAACTTTTCCACCATCTATCTTGCCTTCCTCAACCTTAGATCTGCCAAAGTCCTCTATGTGTGTTTGCCATCTCATTATCCTCTGTTACCATCTTCTTTAATCCAACTCTCTTGATAGTATTCTCAAATATTGGTATTTACTTTTTTATCCTTGTCTTTCCTATGAGCATACTCTAGAACCCGTAGAAGAGTACTTTGATACCATTCATCTTTCCTTGTGGGTTCTTCCTATGGCTTGTATACATGTCCAATAAAATATTCCTAGGTTCTCACTAATATTCTTACACTCTACGGGGATTCCTTAGTGCTGCTTTATGAGTAGTCATCGCTATCTTCTTCATAGCCTTATCTTTTATCCCGTCTTACCTAGGCAGTCATCCATATCTACTCTAGAAAAAAATTTGTTTTGGTTTTCGCCACTTTTTCTTCAAAAATTAAAACTTCAAAATTATGAAGTACTTAATCCCAAAACTTTTATCTTTAAAAGTACAACTTAGAAACTTTTTATTAAATTTAAAAATAACTTGCCTTAACTTTTAAAACTATAATTCAGGATTTTTGAATTTAGCTTATTCATCAACTCCAAAAGAAAATGTTAACAATTTAAATTTAAAAAGTTTCTTTCCTTTTTCTCAAACCAACTTTTCCTTTTAAAGTCCTTTTCAATAACAAGGATTTTACTTTTTAAAATTAGGATTTTTAACTCAAATCGCTTATTAAGTTTTGCTTTTAAAAACTCAATTCTTATACCAAACCATTTCTTTAAAATTATACTTTATAATGTTTCCAAAACATCTTTTAAAATTTTAAGTAATAGAAACTTGAGTAGACAAGGACACTTCCATCCTATTATTATTGTTATTATTCTATATTCATTCTCAATCTTGACAAAGTCTCTAATATCATGTGAGGGGGGCTTTCAAAAAGTTACGTGCAATAAATGCGCACAATAATGAGAAAATATCTATTTTTCCTTATTTTGCCTTAAATTTTCTATGTTGCTTCTAATTAGATTACTAGCATGACTTCTAATATAACCTCCTAATGTTATTTCTAATTAGTAACATTATTTTATATAAATTTTAATATTATTTATATTTATATTGCTTTCCTCTCAAATAACCATCTTCTTGGTTGAACCATTTCAGTGTGTTCACGTACTGTTTTTATTTTTGGGATCTAGTCTTTTATCCCGTACTATTTAACCCATTTAAAAATAGCACCATTTCCTATTGTCCACCCCTAAAATGAATTTTACAACTCAAAATTTTTTATTTCAGAAAAATCAATAAGCTATACATACGCTCTATACATTTTTTTCAAAAGAAATAATTTTTTATTAAAACCCCATTTACTGAAATTTTAAATTTAACTAATTTTAGTTCCAAATTAACCTTTTTATTTAATAAAATGTAGATATTTTATTTTTCCAAAAAATTATATTTACTTACTTTTCAAAATAGGGTGTTTCTATCTTTAACTAATTCCTTTGAAAATTATTTCCAATACTGTTTCTTTTCCAAACTTTTAAATAAGTCCCTTAAGAATCATTTCCAACATATTATTTATATATTTTTCTCAAACTTTTATATTAAAATCATTTCAATTTTTATACTAAATTCTTTCATATGGATCGGAATCAAAGTAGATTTTTATTAGTCACTTCTTTTGGAACTTTTCTTCTTTCAACTTACTTATTAATTTATCTTTTTCCAAATAATTAAATTCGGCTATCATCTTGGAGTGACTGCTACACACCATCCTTCGGGAACTTAATTAATTCTTGCTTCCAGATATCTACAACATATGGACTCTTACTTTCCCCTTATCTGGACCTACTGTACATCATCAATCGGTAATCCTATGGGGATCTACAACCATTAGGCTATTGAGGGCTAACTAGGGAGTCACATACTATCCAACTTCAGGGACCTTCCATTTGCTGTGCTCATGCTCTTCTTAAGTCAAAGCCTTTCCATATACCCTATTTCCCATAAGGTAATCGGGGTAGGTGACATCTTCAACTTCATCTATTGTTCCAACTCATAATCAACTTACCCATCTTTTCATAATATGGTTGCAACTACTCTACAGTCGGAATTTATAGGATTTAGCATATAATATTCATATTTATAAGCAAAATACAAATACGTTCACTCTACATTTCATAATTTTTCAAGATCGACTAACCTATACTCTGATACCAAATAACAACCTCCATCCCAATGGGCTTGAATTTTCGCTAACTCAAGAACTCAAGTCCACTAAAGTACGGATCGGTTGTTTGGTATCCTGCAAATAAACAAATAAATGCATATTAGAGCACTATCGATAAAAATCACAACAGAACAGTAAAGTATAATAAATCAAATAGTATTGACCAAGATTAACACTTCCAATACTAGTGTCCTTGTTAGTGCCGAGCATACATAAGGAAACCTATCCTACCACCATTCCTGCCTTGCACCAGTACTTGTCCCTCTAAAGCTAGTATGTGGGTTGTAATGAGGAGGGGGTCAAAACAATGTTCTGCCGACTGGTAAATTATACATTTGACACATAATATTAGTTTGTGTCAATTGCCTTCCATCACTTGTTATCCCTTTTATTCTTTGTCATCTCGACTCCATGTATGCATACGATACGGCCCATCTACCCAAAGTAGACCATAACTCTCTCTCTCTCTCTCTATATATATATATATATATAAGTACCACAGTCTCCCTTTGGACCAAGATACTTTCCCTAACCCAACACCACGTTAGGATCCATCATCAATGCAATAGCATGTTCTCGTTGTCGTGCATACTAAGGAACTCTTCGTAGTGCCTAATAATAGCATCATAATAGTTTAGCCATATTCTATCTCACCTTGCGGATTTTCTACTTGCCTGCTTCCCATTGTGGACTCAATCCATGAACTATAGAGGACTTAGCTCCTTGGACTATAGTGGACTCAGCTCCACGAACAATAGAAGACTCAGCTCCTAAGACTTTGAACTCGGCACCACAGACTATTATGGACTTCTCTCCACGGACTACCCCATCCATTTTGAAAGACATCTCTTAAGGGTTATCTAGCCTTGTCTCCTAACAAACAAACCAGAAACCTAATGTGACCTACAATAGTAGAAGGTGTAGCCTTATTATGTGTAACCCTCATCTTTCCGCTAACCGCTCAGGACCGATGATGTTCTCGACCTATATACAGCTCCTACTCCCTAACATGGTTCCAACGCACTGACATATCATCGATCTTTTCTCGCCATCCTATTTAAATTGCCTAACGCAATCAAAGCAATACCCACTAAATGATTGAAGCAGACCCTACTGGGGTATTCCTTCACATATACACAAAGCATATATAATTCCATTGGTTCTATAGTTAGATATATCCTACATCAGTATAATGTATACACAACTGTTGTTAGCACCTTACGGCTGGTAGACTTCTATTGTAACACTACTAACCGCATTCCAACCCATTCTAACGACTATGCCATTCTTATCCACTTATGTTATTTACTAACTTTAATGATTCACATTCATCATAAATGCATAATTAAGGCTACGTGTGTATATATATATATGTATGTATATGTGTGTGTGTATATAATCATTCTTACTGGTTTAACTACTACGCCTCAACTGTATTACTATTAATAACATTTATTTTTTTCCTTATGTGTTTAAATCTTATTTAATTTAAGGTCATTTACCGCTTTTATTTAAAAGATCTCTATATTAAATTTTATATCTCTATTTCCATCTTAACCTTTATTTCCCTCCTATGTTTAGAGAACTTCACATACCCTTTCATTTCAAATTATTACTTGCCTACCTTTCATCATTTTTATTTAATTTACATCTTGCTTATATTGCATATTTATTAATTCTTCTCTTAGACCATTATAATTATCACATTTATAATTCTACCATTAATCCTTGGGGAATTATGCATTTTAATACATTGGAATTACTTTTCTCCCCAAATGGAAAAGTTAACCCTATAAATTTCTATATCTTATCCAAAAGGAGAATTTGTGTTACGTTTTGAATTACAATGAATTATCTTTTTCATAGTTATTGAAATAAACATTACAAATATGGTAAATATCATTAATCTATACATTTCTTTTCTTTTAGGTGTATTCCTTGTTATTTCAAACGATACACTTTATTTATAAATCAAACTTAATAATCTCTAGAAATTCACATTGCAACACCCTATATTCCAATGAATTAAAATACTACTTAAACTCCCATAATTTATTATGATAAATTAATTTACATTCTTACTTGCAACAACCATTCAAATCTACAAATCGAAAATTACCATATAATTTATAAGTTTCAGGGACTACTACTACCCAGTACTAAATTCAGGGACTGCTAATACCCAACATTTTCCAGATTTACATACATGTAATATATTTATCAATCAAGAATATGCATGCAAGGTTTATAATTTCATGACACGTATACAAATTTTAGCTCACAACTCCAATTTACATTTCAGGCATACAGGAATAAATTTATAACGATATAAATCCAATATTATATAAAAATATATAATTTCTCACTCATCATTTTAGCTTTTCAAATCTCCAGATCTAATCCCTGTTATTCCAGTTTGACTCCCTACTTGAATACGTACACCGCAAGCATACACATATTTATCGAAAATCTAGATTAGAAACGAGATTTAGATTTAATTTACATTTTAGATCCGGATTAATAATATACCTTGGCTTTAACGATTCGATTCGACCATATTTTTATTTCTCGTCATCCTCTACTATTCTCCACTTGTATATATGTATAAACTATAACTATTTTTAAGCATTTAGAATTTTGTGGAGAAGTGAAAATGGTAGAGCTTTGTTGTGCTTTAAAATATATGAGAAGAAAAGCAAGAGGTTGGGCCCGTATTTATAGGGGTCTGAATCAATGCCAGCCGTTAGATTAAACTATTTTAAATCCGGTTAATTTGGCCATGTCGAAAGTCTCCAATTAACAGCTCGACCGGTCGACCTTAATTATGTTAATTTATATACGCCGTGACTGTTTCGTCAATTTTCTCCCTTATACGTTCATTTGATACAATATGTTTCTGCTTTTTATTAATGTTATCTTACTTAACTGTTAAGTAACTATTAGATTTAACCAACGTTAATTAATAGTAATTTGTATCACTAATTATACCTTATTACCTTAATTACATATATAATTATTTATGATCTGAAATATTCAAACGTTAATAACATTTTCGTTTGAACTCCGATCGTAAAACTTTATATATGAAAATTGATCAAAAAATCGCCATGAACCCAACGGTGCATGTTTCGTAGCCAAGTTATGATGTTTGTAAAAAAATTAGTTTCATGCCTGATTATTTATTAATTAATTTCTTTTTAATTTATTAAGGTTAAAATTATGGGGTGTTACAAAGCACCTTCTCAAAGAGGGCAATAAAAGAATTGATGAACTCTTGGGTCTTATACATAATGACATATTTGGCCTGATGCCTACAATCACTAAAGATACTAGTTCTGACGTTGTAACCTTCACTGATGATTTCTCAAGACCAGGATACGTTTACCTTTTGAAGAACAAATCCGATGTCTGTGGGAAATTTATTGACTATAAGAGTGAGGTAGAAAACCAGACGAACCGTAAGATTAGGATTCTCAATCTGATCGAGGAGGTGAGTACGTTAAACATGAATTCCGACATTACTTAAAAGATATGGGATTATCTTTCAGTTTACTCCACCCTATACTCTATAATACATCGGCATGCCGATGCGAAGAAATCGAACCCTATAACAACCCTCTCCGAAATGGGCCTAATTTTTTATCCAATAAAAGCCCATCGAACCTTAGGCCCATCCCAAAGCTAGTTGTTAATTGGTAAAATTGATAAAATGAACAATTTACAAGCTATCTATTTATGCTTTAAGAATCTCACAACAGAAGGGTTAAAATTATAATAACTGAAATAAGTACCCATTTCATAAAAACCCAATCTCAGAAATACAACATAACATCCCAAGTATCCAAATTACAATATCTCAAAAACAACATCAACATGTCTCGGACGGGGTACATCAAAATATATCAAAAACATAAATAGATAGATAAATTGCCACAAGTCTTCGTCGCCACCTTTGTCTCCTCTATTAGTATTGTTTCCCCTAACACGTGTGTTGTAATGAGAAGGGGGTCAGAACAATAATGTTTGGTGAATGAAAATATCAAGTCTTACTATAATAGTATGTAACGATCCCGGATTTTATATATATTTGAATTGATAATTAATTTAGTTTTTAAATAAAAATTGGGAAATTTAATTGATAAATTGATTCGAGTTTCCCCAATTCAAATAGAATATATATTAAACCATATGAATTTAAAATATATATATATATATATCTGTGTGTATATATATATGGGCATCTATGAGTAGAATTTGAATTTATATATATACATATATATACATATTGAATTAAACATTGAACACAAGTATGAGAATAAATAATTTTAAATTTATAATTGATGGTTAATAATAATTTGAATTTATAAAATAAATATATATAGAGAAATACAAGACAATAAATATTAAAGTAAAATTTATAATAATAATTTAAGCTAGAAATAAATATATAAAAAGGCGATAAGTTGTAGGCTGAGAAAAGAAACATAAATATTTATGTAAGCTTGCAATACAAGGAAAATATAAATATGGTACAACACAATTAATGCAAGCCAAAATCTTATCATATCAGCCTCCATACACAAAAAAATCTCTGGTATATTGTACATACAAATTATATCGCACTGTAAAAAAATCTTGTACCAGCCAAGAAATGCAAACCTGTTCTCGCACTATCTTTTTATACATATATCAATTCCTCACTTCAGTTCGTCCATTCCAAGCCAAGTAAAACTGAAGAAAATATCATCCAAACTTTAAAAAAACCCAACTTAAAACATCAATATAAATCAAAGCAAACCAGAGAATCAAGAATGGGTTTCAGCTTGCAAATTCAAGTCTGTTTCAAGTAGCAGCTCTGTTCATTTTCAAATCAATGTGAGTAACTTTTAAAATTAAGAAAATAATTTGGGTGCATACTAAGTATGATTGAAATGAATAGGTATTTGTAGGTGTATATAAGTGAAAATCTGATGTGAATATCTAATTGTGTGTACATGTTGTAGTCTCTGTGACTAAACTGTTTTTAGTTTCAAAGCTTAAGTTTTGATTCAAAAAATGATTATCCCTTGATCTGATAACTTTCAGGACCTAAAATACAAACAAAGAATTGTTTGTTCCATCCTAGCTTAGAGTTTAAATATTATTTAAGTTGAAATAATTTTGTATATTGCTCTGGAAAATCAAAACAATAGAGCAAACTTGAATAAGGGAAAAACCCAAACATTCTAATTTATAAATTCAGAATCATGAGTTGAATCCTTAACTTATAACATGATTTTTAAACCAAACATCATAATTTCTAGTTTGGAATTAAGGGAGTAATTCTGGGTTCATCAGGAAATGGGAATTTGTGATTTTCTGGTGATCTACTTGGATGTGGAGGTCGGGGTTCCTCTGGAGGTGGAGGAGTGATCAGTGGCTCTGAGAAAAATAGTGTGATGGTGTGTAGTTGATCGTCGTGGCGGCGGCGAGCGTTTAAAATCCGTAAACCTAGTTTAGTCGAGGCTATGTATTTTGTTGAGTTCGTCGTCGATAGTCGACCGAGTGCCACGTGGCTCTAGGAAATGATAGAGGGGATGTTGTCGAGTTCGTAGCCGGAGTCGTAGACCTTTAGGTGGTCGGAGTCTCGAGTACAAGATGGTTCCAGGTTGTGATGTTGTTCCAGTTTTGGGTTAAGAAGCTCGATGTCGAATTCGTTGTAGTCTATGGCTTCTGGGTGGTCTGGTGGTTAGGGAAGGTTGGTGCTGACTTGTCGATGGCCAAAGCTTCGACCGGAGATGGCTGGAGTGCCGGTGCATATGCACAGTGGCGTGGTTGTATCAGGGATTTGGGTTTGAGGAAGAAGGGCTAGTGACTCGAAGTGTTCTTCGGGGAATCAGGGTGCTGGCTCGAGATAGGGTTCGGGTACTTTTGAATGCGTACCGGGTTAACACTTAAACAAAAATTTAAGTTTGAAAAAAATGGTATACGGGTTGATTTTGGTAAAACTCGAAGCAGATGGTGGAATGGCTCGGGTAACACTCGGGTTTGACTCGAGGAGGTTTAAAAACAGTTTTCAAGTTTTAAACATGTTTTAAATTATTCTTTTAAAAATAATTGTTTTATTTGAAAATGGGATTAGCAAAGGTTTAAGTTAATTATTTTGAAAGTAATTAAGTTTTAATTTAATTAATTTATGACATTATTTATTAATTAATTATTTTAAATAAATAATGAAATTAATTAAGATAAATTGATATTTTGATTAACCTTAATTTCTTAAATAAATTAATGTGTTAATAATGATAAATTGTAAGGTTATTATTTAAAGATTTTGATATTAATGAAGATAATTAAGAATAATCACTTATTGTAATTAATTAAAGGTAATTAATTAATGTGATAAATCAATTAAGGTAATTAATTTGAGAATAATTAGTTAAGTAAAGGTTAATTTATTAATGAAAGTGATTAAGGGATGATTATTAATTGAGGATTAATTAATTATTGTAATTAATTAAGGATAATTAATCAAAGGATTAATTATTAATTTAAGGTTAATTAATAGAAATGGTTTGCAATTAATAATTAATTAACCAGGATTAGTGTTTGTTCATAGGTAATAAATCTGATTTAAATTAATCAGATAATTAATTAATCTTACTTATGGATGTTGGATTCTATTGAATGTTGAATTGTTTGATATCCCTGATTTGTAATGTTTTGTGATATATCCTGATTTGTGTTGTTATCTGTAATGTAAATTATTTATCCGGGATGACTGTAATTTATTATCTATGATATATACATATCTGTGATCTGTGAATAAGGATAAGCATTATAGTTTATACCGCTTATCAAACATATTGCTGTATCTGAATCCGTAATGACTGATCATGTTGCACTATTGTGTGTGAAACCCCTGGACCACACCCATACACACACAAACATGGATTCATGAGGAAATCGGTTAAGTCACAGATGATTTAAATTTATTGTTTTTGAAATTGAAATTTTTATTTCAATTGATTTTGGAAATGGTTTTGGGTTAAATGTTAAAGCTTTTGAAAAGGAGTTTTTAAGATAAAGTTACTTTGAATAACTTGGTAAGGTTTCCAATTTAAATAATTTAATTTGAATTTGAATTCAAAATTTGGAATTGAATTCCATGTTGGAAATTATGGTTAAAGAGGTTATAAACGTGTTTATATGAATTTAAACCATTTTAAAAGTATGGGTTTGAGAATTTGAATTTAACCCAAGGACTTTAACTCGTATAAATGAATCACATTTTCCGAAATGAAAACTATGTGTTTTCAAATAATAGAAGCTTTCATATAAGGAATGAATTTCCAATTTGTGTCAAAAGAATTTCAAGTTTGAAATGAAAATGGTTTTCCGAGTTATGAATAAATCTTTGTGAAAGATTGTTGAACTTTGTTTTAAAATTGGAAAGGTGTACTTTTTGTATATAAGGTCGAAATGGAATTGTTTTGAAAGCTATGAGTTAAATCTTTGATTCAAAGATTGGACGAGTTAATCCAATTGAAATGGAAATTGATTTGGAAAATCTATGAATGGATCTTTGTGAAACTGGGTGAACTTTGTGAGATGAATCTTTTTATGTAAAATATTAAAATGGTAATATGTTTAAACCATTTGAAAGAGAAGTTTTGGATAATAAGTTGTGACTTAACTGAAATCCCAATATCCATATGTTTTTAAATATTGCGCTCATTATTCGGTTTAGCCGGGGGAGGACTTTGTGTCATATAACCCATTCCGAATAGTGATACGACGTAAATGGATAGCATTTGAAGACCGGGTATTTGTTAGAACGATAGGATGACCTATCGATTGTCTCTGCACCGAGTAGCGCCCGGTATAGAGATTCCCTAAGTGATGGGAAATGTAACGACCCGTATTTTTTACACTTTAAAAATACGAATTAAAATAAAAAAATTTGGATAAAAATCCGAAGGAAATAAAATTTTGTGTTGTTAAATGTGAATTACAAGTTAAAATGCAAAACTGAATTCTAAAATAACTTATTTGTAAATTAAATATGGATGTTAACTTGTATTGAATGTAAATAATGAATTGAATTTGATTGTAAACCAAATTGGTTATGATTGTAAACAAAGAATAAATAAAATGGTAGATTTAATAGTGAAAGTTTATGTTATTGAAACTAATATAAATAAATGTAACTTAATATTACAGTTGATTGAAATCAGATAATAATTGAAACTGTAATTTGATAAAGATGTTAACTTGTAATTGAACGTAAGTAAAGATTTAAATTTGAGTGCAACAAGTAATTGAAACGAATTGAATTTGATTGTAAACAACGAAATAAATAAAATGTTACATTTAATATTGAAGTTATAATATTTTTTTTTAAAACTCAACCCCGAAGGGAAGAGCCCCTACCTAGTGAGTCCGCCAACCCTAGGAGGGATTTAAGCCAGCCCCAGCACAGAGGTTTGATGTTCCCAACCATGTTTATCGGTTTTTGAAGGAACCCACCTCCGCGCCTTGAGGGGAGTAGGGCAGACGGGTATCGAACTCGCGACCTCGTTAACAGGAGGCAAGTGTCTCAACCACTGCGCCACTACTTGCGGACAAGTTATAATATTGAAATCAACGTAAATGAATGTAATTTAATATTACTATGAATTTAAATAAGATGATAGCTGAAGAAATGAAAGTAAATGAATTATAAACTATTGATAATAATGTATAAGTAAATGGTTGATTCAATAATGAAAGTGTAAATCGAAATAAAAGAATTCAATTGGAATTAAATAACTTGAATTTGAATTATAATATATTTGAACGTTGAATCTAATGTAATCTTTTATACTGGATTTATAATAGGAAACTGCATTGTAAAAGATTGTTAATTATTGTGAATTTAAAAATGAAATTTGTGAACACTTGAAATTTGATTTAAAAGTTAATAATTTAAAATTAGGAATTTTATATTGTAATTAAACAGTAGAAATAGCCATTTTAACAACTGTCTCAGATTTCGATGAAACCAGTTTCATTGGATCCATAACAGTAAATTATTGTAAGGTTTCAATTTTCGTAGCAATCAGACTTGTCGTTTGGTCGTGCGAGCTTGAAACGCGTAGAAATTTAATGTCGAATTTAATTAAAATAATCGACTTCAAAAGCTATCTTCCACATACGATTGAATTAGGCCTTGGGACTAGTTCCATTACGTTCGGAATATGGGTAAAACCTTATAAACGCTTGGCGGCACGTCTCGATTGGAGTTCGGATGATTTTGGACCTACCTTTATAAATACGCTTGCAAACCGAGATAGTTTTATCATTATTTCATTTCAGAAACCCTAATTTCAAACCATGGCCGCCACCTATTCTATGGCCAGAAATTGCCGAACTTCTTTCCTCTTTATCTCTCAATCCGTTCAACGAAATCGAAAAATTCCAAAAGCAAAAGTGTAGATCTCGATGAGCTAATTCGTCACGGATTGGTCCAGATCTGGCTTTGAATTTCGTGCGTATTTCTTGGTTTGCGTGCAAACGGTGGCGAATGGGGTGGCGAAACTTGGCGCGTAGGTGGAGCAAGGAGAGGCGCACGCGATGGCATCCCTTGATCAACGTCCGGTCGCTCCTAGTTGCGTGCGTATGGAAGGAAGGAACGTCGTTCATCTTCGTGGCGGTGTTCCCTGCGTGCGAGCAACGAACAAAAGCGTTGCCTGTAGCTTGCGTTAGTGCTGTGCTGGGAAGAAAGAATGTGGAGATGACATGGCAGTGGGTGAGATAAAAGTGTTCTTCTTTTGTTTATTTTTAATATTGAAATTCAAGCACATTTATCGCTATATCTTTTGCATACGATATCCGATTCACGCGCGGTTTCTTTTGTTAGGATCGTATTGACATTCCAGTCATCTTGACTCTGGTTTGGCTGCATTCTGAGACTGTTCAAATTTGAGCCTTTATTTGGGTTTTGAATCGTCGATAAATTAAAGGTGAGTGTTTATACGCTCACAATTGACTAAAATAATTTTTGTTAGTTAAATTTATATTCTGAAGTGATATGAAATTTATTGGCTGTTGTTTGGTAGGTTTAATTATCATCTGTATTGATATATGAATTAATTGATAGAATTTAAATTGACCGTTAAAATAAATTTAAATTTAAATTGGTAGTATATTATTCGATATTGATCATTATAAAATTGTTGTAAATGTTATTGGCTTTATGGTTGATTGGTTGGGATGGATGCTATTGGTCGATATTGGTTGTTTATTTATTTTGATATATCATGCTATCATCATGTATATTGTCTATTGCATATAAAACTGTAAACTGAATCATTTCGAATAAATTAAGGAATAGGTTGAAATGATATACCTATGACATCTTTTTGGATTGAAATGATATATATCCATCCTTGAAATTAAAATTGAAATAATTATCCACTTGGCCATAGGTTAGAAAATTATATACGGACACCGGGTTGGTTAAATTAAATGATTTTAAAAGTTGTTTGAAATTATTTAAATGAATTGATTTTAAGAATATAATCTAATTTATGGAAATTGAATTATTTTGAATTGAAGCTCGAGATGTTGGAATTTAAACTTGGTAAATGAAATTGTTTAATTGTTCGAAGTTTAGATTTTTAAGGAAAAATTTGAAATACGGCGAAAATTTTCAAAAGTTGATTTGTTTTAAAAGGTTGGACTTTTAATCGAACTCTGAATAATTCTAAGAAAATTTATATGAAATGATATTTCAAGTTTGAGTTTGGAATTGAAAATTAATTTGAAATTGAGATTTAATTAATTTGGAATTTAATTGAAATTCAAAGAAATTTGTGAATTGAACTAAATTGAAACTATTGAATTAAATTTGAAGATAAAATTGATTTGAATAGGATTTGAACTGAAATTGATTTGGAATGTAATACTTAAATGAATTCTTGAAATCCAAATATTAATCTAAGTTTATTGAATTGGAGTTGTTCCAGAAATTAAGTAAACTACTTAATACGGATGTTTAATTTGAAGTATATTCTAATTTGAATGCAAAATGGTTTTAAAGTGAATCTTATACTCTTATATAAATATATGAACTGTTTTGAAATGTGAAATATTTAAAGTTTCGAAATATATGGAAATTGGAATGGCTTATTTTGTGGTTCAAATATGTATTTGAAATTGATAATTTGAAATGGTTTATTGAGAAGCTGAATCGAGTTGAAATTGATGATTTGAGATTTGATTAAATTTTAATTTTGGAATTCGAGTTTATGTGAATCGATTTGTGAAATTTGAGGCGAAAATGATTTTTGAAATGAAATCGTATATTTTGAGTAGATATGACGATTTTGAAATTGAAATGAGATATTGAGGCGAAAATGATTTTGAAATGAAATCGTATATTTTGAGTAGATATGACGATTTTGAAATTGAAATGAGATATTGAGGCGAAAATGATTTTGAAATGAAATCGTATATTTTGAGTAGATATGACGATTTTGAAATTGAAATGAGATATTGAGGCGAAATTGATTTTGAAATGAAATCGTATATTTTGAGTAGATACGATGATTTTGAAATGGCTTTGATTTTTGAAGCGAATATGATATTTTTGATAATCAATTATGAATTGATTTTGAAAATGTAAAAGAGCCACCGGTGTAATAATACGTATTTGTTAAAGAGACCGGGATCGGATATGGACATACTCTCTGTCGATACCGAAAACCACTTTAATAACTAGTATACGCGGAGTGTTGATCCAGAATGAAGTGGATGGTTTTGATGAACGCACTGACTGAAGAAAGAGAACGATTTTGGATGACCCCTGACATGACTAAAACAGGAGCCCTGCCGGGCCATTGAGGTTCGCCACCTCTAGCGGACACACTTCTTCGTTACCATATCTATTACTGTTGTGATTCGATTTGGGTGCACCCCTCGATTATGGGAGTGTTGTTTCGCGGTGTTGGGGTAGTAGCTGCTATGCCCAACATCAGTCCGGATGACGCAACTACTAGTATCCTAGTTGGTATCGCCTCATGTACCTTGTCATACTGTTTATCCTATCGCGACCACTACGTTTTGGTTTGTACCTTTAGTATATGGATTCCCCTCTGGTGACTTCCGGTTTTGGGGAAACTACGGTCTTGTATATGCTCTTGGGAATAAAAATGTGTTAAGGGTGGAATGGGCCATGGCTTAACGCTAGTTTGATATTTTACTTTATGATAGACATTATTGTATATAGCGTATTCTATTATATAGTAGATAGTTTAACGGATCCTTAGTAGATGGAAATCCCGAACATCTCTTAAGTTAATGCACACACGTTAAACACTGGATAGGAGGTGTCTAAAACCCGTAAACATCTCTGACGCCGTCACACTCATTTTTACTTATTCGATTTAACTTACATGAGATATTTTAGTCCTGACTCGAGTGTTTTGTCTTTTCATTACGCTCGGGTCAGCCTGAGCATTTCAGATAAGGTTGAAGATCTATTCTGGAGGACGAAGACGGAGTTTGGTATTACATCATTTGTATTCTACTACCGTATTATTTTTCCGCTGCATTGTTGTATTATCTCTGATATGTATGTAACTCTGATTTATGATGTATAATAATAATCAAATTTATTTATTTAACAGCTTCATGAACTGTTATTTTATTATTATATCTTGTTCCTTCCGCTGCGAGATTCTATGTTTATTTCTATTCTTTCTTATCTATTTCTTATTTACCCCAATAATTATCTGTATTTTGGATTGTTTGAGTCGACATGTGTGGATTTATTGTCGATTTGAATGGTCAAAAAAATGCAGGTCGTTACAGGAAGTCCGATTGGGATTGTGAATACCCGGATTTGCAAGGGCTTCTTTGGAAGTGCCTTCGGTTCTGTTCGAACCCGGAACAGACTTGTATGGTTGTATGTCTGACATTACACTTTGAGATATAAAGCTGATTTCTTTCAAATACATTTCTGTTTGGTGGCGGAGATTTATTCTCTTAGCTTAACACCCTTCTCTGAGACGTACGAGCTCAGAGGTTATGTAGTTGAAGGTTACCAGTGATATACTCCCAATTTGGTAGTGTGGCATGCTAAGTGTTGCTGTGTGTTGCTGATCATTTGTTGATCAAAGCATGCCTTTCGTGTAAAGCGTAGCTTTGTGGACGAGACCTCATCGAGCCTCACAAACCGGTAATGGTCGAAATAGGAAAGATGCGGTAAGGTTTCAGGGGTAGCTCCCCTAGGGTATGTCCATTCCTTCTGGAAAAAGGTGGTATCATGGTATGGAGCCCTGATATTTACCTGTGTGGTTGCTCCAATCTCATTTACTGTGTGATTGTTGCTGTGTGATCGAGGCCTCGGATAAAGGTCGCAAACGACCGGGGGTGGCATATCTCAGGTTTACTACCCGGGAAGGGGGTAACCGGCCTTGTGTTGGCAGAGAGCAGTTGTCTCTCGGGGCGTCCCTCCAGAGGCGTTCCTATGTGGCATAGGAAGTTCCTTAGCCTGACCATTTGTTGGAAATCCAAAGAAACAATACGAGCCCTTTACGATTGCAATTTGTATAACCTGTCTCCTCAGGCGGCAGCTATAGCAGGCATAATATAATGGTACCTATGCTGGCTAAGATTAATATTATATTTTTGAAATGTTTTCCACTATGAACTATTAATAATATCAAAAGGATTTTGCGTAGTAAGCATGTTTGACTATCATAAGGAGAAATCTCCTCCAATTCTGCGTTTGCATTGTGTGTGCGGCGGGAGGCCATATGGTAGTTTCATTTTCCAAAAAGCATTGCGGATTTCAATGTTGACAATTCTTTTGTTGTTTGTTTAAAGATAACTTTTTGTTACTCACACCAGTCCCATGACTGACTCAGAGTTTATTGTTCCCTTCCTAAACTCTGGGTGCCCACAATTTTTCACACGGGCAGTCTAGAGTTGGGTTTTTCAGATAATCAGGTTTAGTAGATTATCGGGAGCTAGTTCAGTTTTTGGAGTTCACAAACGATTGACATTGCTTATCTTTGTGAATCGTGATGGTGATTCGAGCTTGATGTTGGAGTTTTTGGATTCATTCTCTTATTCAGATCATTTGGAGTTATCAGTTCCGTTGTTTCCGCTGTAGCATTATTATTTGTCTCTGATATTATTGTATCATATTGATATCATTGTTGTATATCATTCTGGAAATTGTATTTGTTGGAGTTGTATATGATATCATTCATTTCTTTCTTCCACTGTGTTGTTATACTTACTGTGTTATAAGCTCCGGTGAGCCAGATTCAGCATTTGAATCTGCAGCATTCGAGTACAAGTGAAGTACGGGTGCCGATTTTCAAATGCCGAGTCAGGATCGTTATATAGTATTTGGACAGTATCATATAGATAATTAACATGTCTTATACGCCCTATATGATATCCTACCAGGAATACCTCCAACTGTAAGCCTAAAGGCTCTTCCAGTCTAACTCAGTAACATACCCTCAACTGTAGGTTAAAGGCCCTTTTTAGTCCGAGGCAACTATCGTCAATTATGTCCTAACAACGTGAGAGAAAGTAACTGAGCCACTTATTACCTCTATAATGGGAATTAGGCAGTACCATTTAATACCTATACGCTACGTGTAACGATCCGCCTTTTTATGACCAAAGACGACACTTAATACAACCTCGGTATTTGTGTGCCGATTATTTAGTCGTCCAGACAGGTCATTAAGGGTGAAAGAAAAAATGTTACAAAAGAAGAGAAGAAACTAAACAACATAGAATATCACAACGCAACATAACAATATATATTATTCAACATAATATATTACAAAGTCATTTCAAAAATGTTACATCAGAGTCATACTAATACAAATTCTAACCTAGGACAGTTATAACAGCCCGTCCCTTCCTAACAGATACAATATACATATAATACAGCGGAAACAAGAAAATAACTAGCTATCGATGAAGCCACCTGCTCCAAGCTTCTCCAAAATAAATCTGTGGAAAACCTAAACTACTTGGCTCCCATTCAAATTTGAGCACCCAAGAGTTTAGAAAAAGAAAATAAACTCCGGGTCAGACATGGGTCCGGTATGAGTAAAGCATAAGTCTTTAACTTTGTAAAATCCTTTAAATCAAAGGCATCTCGTAAGACCACGCCGCATATAACACGGACAAGTTTTTACCTTACGATAACCAAAACATTTGCATATAAAAATCCAGTGATATTATAATAATGTCTATGGTTTCAAATAAATATCGAAATAGTTGAAATTGTTACCATATTAAATTCCAGCATACTAGGCTCTAAAATCAAAACCATAAAGGCATGTATTGGAGATTTGATTCCATACTATAGCAAGATAAGGGACTACCTTCCAATGGTACACTCCTAGAAAATGCATCGGAGTCCGACAAGAACTTCTTGTACCCCTGCTACATAGAGCCGGCTGCCCCTTTAACATGACGAACCAGATTACCCCATCCCCTTTTCACACTGAAACCTTATACTTCCATGGTATTTGCGTGCAAAATAACTCGAATATGGACAATCTAAAATGGGATGGTGGCTCCTAATGGTAGTTGACCACATAGCTCTGCTGCATACTCTATTTTTTTCATTTTCCCAATTGTGTGGCTTGAGGCTACGCTTTACCTTCTTTCATACCAGCAAACCATCTTGAAATGCTAACACTGCCCTCGAGCAGAGATACAATGTCAACATTCATCCATGCAAGTCATTCCGGGATCGAACAAACATTCCACATTGCTATCTTCTATTTTGGAATCACCCTTAGGAAGAATAGTATAACTCCACATCATACTTCAATATGATTTAACATCGTTCGTTTGTTAGTTTGGAGTGGTTCGGATAAATCCGGGTACCGGTGTCTCCAAAACCAAGCGATAATTTCCGGCTAACTCAATTCCGGTTCTTTTGGAACTAAGCAATCGAGTCCTCATCGGGGAACTCGAATATACCCGACAAACCTCCTGAGTCAAATCTAGTCGGTTATTTAACTGTCAAATAAACAAACAACAACCAATTATATTTGAGATTTATTTATCTACATCAACCACTAAGCCTCAAAACAAATCTTTGTTTAATAAATCTCTTTCAAAAACGTTTGTCCAAAAAATTCATATACTTACCTCTCTGACATAAGTATATTCACAAAACATTTTCGAATAACTTTTTACTCCCAAATCATGTTAAAGAGGATTAAACAAATGTTGTTTAAATTGGAGATAAGGACACACCTAACACTATCCCCTCGGTGTTAAGTGTGGAATGGATGTTCTATACCACCATTTTTAAAAGGTTATTTTAGAGAAACCTAGATCTCAAATTCTTTTTATACTTCTTTCGATAAACCCTTTTTAATCGAATCTATTTCATTTATGAAATCTCTTTTACATGAAATCCAAATCCATTTCAAAATACTTTCCAAACTCCCAAATTCAGTTATAAAACCCTGTTATAAATATTCAAAATCATTTATATAAATTGCTTTTATAAATATCCAAACTTTTTATATAAATTCCTTATAAGTATCCAAACCTTTCATTTTCTAAAACTTCTTTTATAAATACCCAAATCATTTGTAAAATTTCTTTGTAAACCCTTCATGTTCAAACAACTTCCTAAATAACCTTAAATCAAATTAGCTTCCTTTAATAAGCAAATCCATTTTATAAATCTTCCTTATTTATGAAATCTTCTTAGCTTAAAAACTCAAATCCATTTACCAAAGCACTTAATAAATTTTCAAATTCCTTTATAAAGCTCTTTATAAAAAACTTCTTTTTATAAAATGGAAAACCATTCGCATTAGTTAAAAGCGTCTTTAGTGAAACCATTTATCAAATCATTCTTTAAATATCTTATTCAAATGCACTAACTTTGAAACCATTTCAAAAAGAAAATGAAATATTTATCCTTACAAAATCAAACGGAGGCTTAGCGACCACAATGGTGCTTTTAATTTGGTTTTACTTATCCAGTCTAACATGTCATCACATAACAGCAGGTATATAAGGGATCAACCCATAACAATCAATCAACTTAAGTAAATGTCCAAGTTAATTGTAATAGCAGAATGGTGTTTTGTTCTGCTAATAGATGTCATTTAGTTTTCCTAATCATATGGGGTTACTTAAGGGTAAGCGACACAGAAATTCCTTTATTTAAAACAAATTTGAAAAGAAAACGGTTTAAAACAACACAAATTACTTAAACTTGAAGCAATTTTAAAATAAATTAAAACCCTTGTAAATGAGAATCAAATCCTTGTTAAATAGAAGTTAAACTCCAATTAAAGGCAATTAAACCTTATTAAAGCATAATTAACTTTAACCAAAGATTAATTAAATAAAACCCTTTTTAAAATAATAATTAATTAGAAATTACCTTAAATAAAAAATAAAATAATAATTAATTAATCCTTAATTAATAATTAAATTTAATTAAATAATAAATCACGATTAACTTAATTGATTGACATTTAAGTTTAAAAACCATTTTTAACTAATGATTAAGTACTAATTACCTTTATTAATTACTAAATCAATTAAATAAACATTAAATAAATAATTAATTAAATAATTATTCTCTAGTTACTAAATTAAAGTTAAAAAACATTTCCAAAAAGATTTCTAGTGAAAACAAGTTTAGATTAGAAAACTAGTTAAATTTTCCAAACGGGCTCATTGCTATCGCTACACGGACCCATAATTTCACTTTTTGAATTCAGATTCCTAAGATTTAAAAGCTTCAACTTTGAACTATTATCTTCTTTAAAACATGAAAATAAACTTTTGAAAACCAGAATCAAAGTTTTAAACTTGAAAACTTTTCACTTTGAAACAAAAATCAAACTTTCGATAAAAAGCGGATTTCTACGTCGCTTTTGGTTAGCGAATCGCTACCTTTTTGTCATGAACCCATATACAAAAAATTCAAAATTCCAATGTAATACCACATCATAAAATTATAGCACAATTATAAGCAAGAATATTACTTCACAAATACTAACCAACTTTTCCAATATTCAAGGTATAATCTTTATCGCCTACTCAAACTTCGACATAAGCAATCAACTCCAAATCAACATATATGCATGCATACACAACATATAATATTACCACATACTTAAGCAACATTTTAACTCACAAATTTTACAACTTTAAAAAGTTAGTAACTTGACTTTTAAAAACATGAACTTTACTCATCAAACTTTCACTAAATCAAGGCAAACTTCTACCGAACTTGAAAATACTCCTAGCAAACCGCCTTAACTTGAAAATATGACTTTGTGAGGCCTTGTAGGGAAAAGTTTGGCTTAGCCTTGACTAAAATTGGGCTCGCCTACTTGGGTTTGGGGGTATATGGGGTTTGTTTTGGAGGGTAGTGGTAGTATAAGTGTAGTGGAGTGCTTTAAGCTAGTTTTTAAAGTGTATACACAAGTTTTTAACTTAGGAATTTTTGTTTGGAAGCCATGGATGAACTTGTAGACATGAGGAGGATAGAATGAATATGAGAATGATGGTGTAAAAGAAGATGTATAGAGATAGGAGGTATTTATAGAAAATAAGTGTGACAACCCGGAGTTTTATAACGATTTATTTTCGTCCAATGACGATAAAAATTGTTGTTAATCGTTGTCTGGAATTTTAAAGCTGTTGTTAAATTTTTTTTAAAAACAATTTGTTAAATGATAGAAGTGGGCTTCATATGTTGAATCTAGCCCACATTTGCATTGCTTAGATGCCGTTCCCTTTTGTTGATTCATAGGAAACCCGACCCCTCCATTTTTTCCATTCAAAACCCTAAACAAAATGAATCGAACGAAGAAAAAAATGGTGGCGACTCGTTCTTTCGTTCGTTCCCCTTTCCTGTAAAAATTAGGGCTTCGATTTCAACTTTGCTCGATTCCTTGTTTGGCCACGGCATCGACTCTGGATGGATCGAAGGTGACTTCGGCCGTCTGATTGAGTTCGTTTCTGGGCTTCGCTCGATTCGTCGATTTCGTGCTTGTCAGTATATGGTGAGTAAGTTTTATTACTCACATCTAATTCAAGCACATATATATGTGAGTTATGATTTCCACTGCTTTGAATTCTTGAGTTTTCGTTTGTATACGAACGTTTGAGTTCGTCTTGATTTACCTTGGCCATTCTAATTTGATTGAATACCGAGATGAGTTCTCTGACTTTAGCAGTTTGTACAAATTAATGCCTGATACTCACGGAGTTGATTTTTGTTTGAATTTCTGGCTTTAATGACTTTTGATTTGAGTTTGACGATGTTGTTTGTTCGACTTTGGCCCTCTGTCATCTTCGGCCACTTGATTCTGTAAAAATTTGTAGACTGAGACTGGACTTTGTGCTTGACTTTTGTTTGCGAAATTTATTTAACATTGGATTTTGTTCGTAGCTGATTTGGTGAATTTTCATCGGCCGTAACTTGATTTCGTTCTTTGACTAAAATGATGATTCCTTTTTGGATTGTGGCTTTGAGATAAACTGTTCATTTGTCTGCACTTGTCCAGTGCAGTTTCATGGTGACTTCGTTTTGTGACTTTGTTCATTCATGATTTTCAGACTTTGGTATGTCGGTTCAAAACTGCTGCCTGATTTTGTTATAACTGATAAATGCTTTGAAATCTTCTCTGTCTTTTTCGAACTCGTTGTGCCACTTGCTGGCTGCTACTGCTTCACTTGATCTGGAGTTGCTTTGTTGCATTCACCCTCCACTAGTACATGCTGCCTCGAGTACATGCTTTCATTGTGTATATATAACACTGCTCGGTCTATATGCACTTAGTTAGTTCTCATAGGTACTGATACAT
The DNA here is from genome assembly GCA_030737815.1 of Allium fistulosum. Taxonomy (NCBI): domain Eukaryota; kingdom Viridiplantae; phylum Streptophyta; class Magnoliopsida; order Asparagales; family Amaryllidaceae; genus Allium; species Allium fistulosum. Next base: position 755,088,479 of record CM060908.1, on the reverse strand, counting down.
TGTATTTGCATTTGTTGTTGAGTCTGGGCACTGCATATGTATGTTTCACTGTGTTCATTTGTCAGCGCTTGCATTGTTCACTTTGGGCTTTGACTTTACCATTACCTGACTTCAGCACTGCCTTCATGTAAATGCAACGAAGTCTGGGGTAGATATACTGGTCACTATGTACATAGTTGGTTTTATATCCCTGTAAGTTAATTTTATACATAGGTGATTATACATTCATGTTACCCTGACCTGTAGTATGCATTGCCACTCTGGTTATCCACTTGATTTGGTGGAGCTAGCACATGTTGTCACGCTAATCTGATCTGGCCATCATGTAGTTGCACTGTATAGAGTTCATGTTGTTCCATACACTTGAATTCAGTTGCATTTGTCTGGTTCAGTCTTGTACTACTTGCTGACATTATCTCTGTTCATTGATGTTGTGGCCATTTCCACTTGTTCAATATAGGATCTGGTTCAATTAGGTTATGTGCAATGGCTTGAGTCTTGTATATATGTAGGTTCGAATTTATATTGCCTGCACTTGAAATTTATTGAGCTTGGTCATCTTATTACCCTCCCAGTACGGTCAGTTTCATGTTCATGCCGAGCCTTGGTAAACTTACTAGTACACTATTTGGTTCACGTTGCATTCACTATTGCATACATGTAAATTTTATGTTAGCATTGGCTTGTCTCAACTTCACTTGATTTCAATTCTCTATTGTATTTCTTGAAGTCTGCATTGCACACTGGAAGTCTTATACTCTGACTTGATTGAAAATTCGTGTACATACTTATGGAGTTCCTGCTCTTCATGTAACTGATCTCATCCCGGTTGTCTACATTGTCTATTGGTGTTGGCAAGCCTTTCATTATGTTAGATCCTTAGTGTAGCCTGATGCATTTTGATTTGATGATTGTGGTTGATACAATCGAGTCTGGAACCTTTTGTAACATTTGAGTTGCACTGCACTTGATTTTCATGTGCAGTTTAGCTTGATTTATGGTTGGAGTAGTTTTGCATAACTGTGGCTATACATTTGTGGTCACTGCACGTTGTCCTAAGCTGATCATCGAAGTGCATTGCCCTGCCTTTGTACTTGGATGATTTGCAGTTACTCTTCATTTGATCTGAACCATTTAGTCGAGTCTTCATAGCACATTCTAGTTTTAACATATTGCTGTTAGTCGAGTTGCATCTATGTGGTTACTTTGAGCATGCTACGTTTGTGCTCGAGTTGGTGACATCTGTATATTCTTGGTCGAAACTAGTCATTCATGTTTTAGTTGCATTGACCAGTTTGTAGTTTTGAGTACTGTAGTTTACTTTGATAATCATGTTGCCATATTGGGTTGTTCATTTCTTGTTCATGTGTTTCTGGTAGAGTAAATTGTTCTTGATCGTTTTGTGTTACGCTTGAGTTGAATCCAGTTTAAACGCTCGGGTTTGACCTTGTGTTCGTTTGTGATTTTCATTGAGCTTTCGTGTATTGCATCACGGTAGTGGCGAGGCAGTGCACGCGTGCGTGCACTGCAGCCACACCGAAATTTGATTTGGATTTGCTGATTTGTTGTTAACACTGTTTAGTGTTATATCTGCCGTTATCCGATTCTCTTATCGAGGAGTTGGATACACGAGATTTCTGTGACTGTCGCCTATTTGATATTTGATTATTATTGCTTCTGTGCATTAATAACTGAGTTTGAATTAGACTGACCCGTGTATTATTTTCTTTTGAATTTAATACTCGGATCAGACCTGAGTTATTTCAGGTTGTAGATTTCCTGCTTTGAGTTGCTGTTTGAGCTATGAAGACTTTTCACATCTTTTGGAGTAGTCATGTCATAGTATAGGGTGATATGTATTCATGTATATTAGTTGGTAATGTACGTGTATATATATAACCTCCAGAGTCGACAGTTGTAGTTGTATCATATGTATTGTGTCAAAGGTATTGTAACTGACATCAGTTATATAAATATATATGAGACTTTTGTTATCTATGTTCCGCATCTTTTTGTATTTGTGTTAGTAATATATATATTGTCCTAAACCATTATGAACCATCGTAATTCGTTTTATATTGGAATTGGGTACGTTGATGGGAGTGAATAAATAAGAGATGAAAAATTTAAAATATATACCACTCCTATCGAGGTAACCAATACTAGTGTAAGGCCAACTACAGATGGCCGCTCCTATCCAGCCTTATTCTTCATAATAACAGACAATATTTCTTTTAATACTCTTTGTTATTGTGAGTATAGAGGTGGGGCGTTACAATAAGAAAGGTAATTTAGTAAAATGGCCTTTAGTATAAAATAATAATAAACCTTCATGAAAGCATGCTTGCCATACCTCCCACCATCCCTCTCCACATGTTACTCCCTTTCCATGCCTTGAATCATGCTAGAGCTTCCATGTTTGTGTAGTAAAGACATGGAGATGATTTGTATATATACAAGTGTGTTTATATGTATATATATGCCTTTTATAACATAATTTGTCACATCCATGCTTAGGTATAAATATATATATATATATAAGTTAATATACATAAGTATGCTTAATTAATACTAATCTTAACATATATAAATGTGTGCATGTTGCACCAAGTGTGTACAACGTTCCCGACGACTTTCGGGTGTCGAAAAGTCCAAATTTTCAAAAAACGTTCTTCGGTCACAATTTCTATTTTTATTTGAACTGCCTATATTGATAAAAAAAATTTGAAAACTATTTTATCATCGTTATTAAATAATTAAAATATGTTTATTTGCAAATAAAAATCCATTTATTGATAATATAAAATATATTTAAATAGCCTATTTCAAAGTGGCAAAATCCTAGGTCGTTACAAATCTTTTTTACCATCATTTGTTATTATTTAAGAGAGTTATATTTTGATTATAAAACCTATTATTTTGATATTTAAAATTTATTAAATATTTTCAAATCAAGGCGGTAAAATTCCGGGTCATTACACTAAGTAGGTCCCCATCATTTAACATCCAAACCTAAGGCAGAACCCTATGTGGTACTCCCTAACCGACATCGCATGAAATCTCATCAGGCCACTCGATACTTCTTTATGAAAAGATGCAGACCCTATAATAGCCACTTAATACCTCGATCCCGAAGCAGACCCCTTCAAGATTCCCCACTACCATGCCTAAAAGATAATCTTGACTATTTAATACTTCTTAAGTGGAAGGAGGCGGACCCTACAATAACCACTTAATACCCTTAACCCAGAAGCAGGCTCCATGTCTTATGACCCATAACCCAAACTGTGACATCTCACGTTATTCTGGCTATTTGTAGGTGCTGGTAGCCAGATTAGCTAGGCAGACTTACCCTACAGAATTGGAACTAATCTCTCATCCACTGTGGGTACTTATTATAGGCGATGTCACACATCGGTCCCAAAGTCATGCTGCTGGTAGCCAGATTAGCTGGGCAAACTTTTATGTGCATTTGACTGACCTTGCATCCCTATAACTTAGTCATATTTTTGTTCTCCTAACATACTATCACATATATACCTCACTGCATTTCGCATTAAAGCCATATAATGAAAACTTCTTATTCCGCCTTTAATTATGGATTAATTTCCATAATTATTCTTAACTTCCTTCCTAAGGGTTTAACATTATTTACTAACCTATTTATACTACGCGATTAATACATTATTAATTATATGTTATTAATATATTTATATGCTAATATATCTATACGTATGTAATTTAGATTTTCGCTTCCTATACTAATCGTTTAAAATGTCAAAACTTCCAAATTCATACAAGTCTAACTCCATACAATAACTTACAAAATATCTAATATCCTTAACCAAAAAATAGACTTGGATTGACAAAATAAAATCAAATACCATACTTATTTTATATTAATATAGTTGAATCGGCGCCTTTATTTCAAGGAATAAAACTTACTATTTAAACCATTTATACACTATTCAACTTTTACATATACAATGGAACAATAAAGAAAAGTTGGAAGTGGAATTGAATATAAAATATTCAAATTGCAATAACAAAACAAATTCTACTATTCTAATATAAAACAATTGAGATTCTAATAAATCTAAGAATTAATATTTCATTTGGAAGAATTTTGGGTTTTTAGTTTTAGGGGTTTCGTATGCAAAATTGCCTAAGGCATAAAACAAATCTGAACTTCTATTATACAAATATTAAAATGTTAAAAACTAAGATTTCTGTTAATAATAAAATGCAAATGAAGATAAAGAAGGCACTTCAGAGACCCTCCACATAGGCATAGAGTATCAGGAGAAGTTACCTTTCGACGACACCGAAAGGGTTGTATAACACCAGAGAAAAAGAAGCACATAATAACTTTAGGAAAAAGCTTTCGTAAATACAAAAGGGAAGACAGTCATAAGGCCGCCTAACATAATGCAAAGACCAAAGAAAAGAAGAGCGCCCCAAGTCTTTTAAATAAAAAAGGAAGGAGTGCAGGAAACGAGCAAATCTAAACCCTTCGGAGCAGACGAAGGAATTCATCATTTGTCATCCAAATAGATGTCTTCCAAGAAGGGTAGAAAGAATAGGGCCAGAATAGGCAACACAATTGACAACCTTTTTCGAAAGCATAATAAGCCTTTCGAACCGATTGAAGTACATATCTAGTATCTTTCAACAGTATCAAAAGGTTTATACAAAGGTAGCGTTCATAATTCAACAAAAGGCCACCTTCCGATAGCATTCGGTAAAGGCGCGGCTCTCGGCAGTAATTACATGAGGGAGCAAACTTCCGACAAGATCGGAAGGTTCATAGTGTCTCATAAGAAACCAACCTTGCGGGAAGACGAAGAGCTCATAAATGCATTAGGAAACACAAGGCCTTCTATGACGTTTAGCGGCCCATGATGGTGTGTGAAGAACAAACCTTCCGTTAGAACCGAAGGGTTCACAACTGTATAGAAGAAGGAACCTTCCGTCCTGACGTGATCATAAGGCCGAAAGGGAGGCCGCCTACATCTATAAATAAGACCCAAGGGGTCCGGTCTCAGGATCCAATCTTCTTCTCATTTCATCCACTCAACAACTTCTATCACTTCCGTTCAACACATTGTAACCCTAATTTTTAAATCAGATTGGGGGCTATCTTCTTAAATTTTGTATCAAATTCCATTATGGAGAAATAAAGAGAATTGTGGCTTGCGATCAACTCAGAATTTAGGGATACTCATGATCAGGCGTTAATTTTACATTAACGGCTGATCTCAGATGATTTATTTCTTATATTCTTTGTTTATTTCGAGAATATGCTATGAAATTATCATCAGACAACCTCATAAGTTTCCTTCTCCTCTACTTAATATCAGTTACAAGAAGGGGGAATGAAACTTGTGAGACAGTTCCAATATAAGTTTCATGGCATATTGGCTCAACTCTTGTTATTGTCTTTAAGATGTTTGAATCATGCATTCTTTTCGAAAGGTTTTCATAAGTAGAATGTCAACCTAAGAAGCTGAAAGTATTAAAGGAATGGCAAATAAAGCAATCTCATCATTTGATGCCCCCGAAGGGTTTTCTTAACCTTCCGAAGGGTTTAAATAGTTTCTTAAACCTTCCGGTCCATCGGAAGGTTTAATATAACCATCAAGGGATCTGAATTACTTTCGGCTTCTAAGGGAGATATAATGAAATGATATGGACGAAGGTCATTCGATCCAAATAAGTTGACCGAAGGGTTTAAATGGTTTCCTAAACCTTCCGGTCCATCAGAAGGTTTAATAAAACCATCGATCTGGTTAAATCGCAAGGTTTAAGATTTACTTGAACCCTTCGATGGGGGCCAAGTGACTGCTTGTAACTTCTAAAAGCCTTCCGGATTACCGAAAGGTGTAGCAATGCTATGGATCCCTTCCAGCCGAAATGCTTAAACCATACTTAAACCTTTCGGTAAGGCCGAAAGTAAGATGATTCTTCCCTCAAATCCTCATAATAAATGAGCACTCATATATAACGGTATCAATCCCCTCTTGTTAGGATTATAATTGAGATCTCAAAACCTTCTGACTTAGTCGTTTCATTCGATAATGAAAAATCTACTCAACCGAAAGATTGAATTCATATGAAACAGTCATATGAAATGCATCGGGGATGTTAACAAGAAATCTTGTTAACATTTTTGGCGCTAGAAGGAGGGCTCGAACCTCCGACCTGCTTTATTAATATAATTGATGGTGAAATTTGGTTTGTTGTAAGAGAAAATGAAATCAAGAAGACCTCTTACCCTCAGTAAAAGGAATGAGCATGCTACTTCTTTAGAGGAAAACATATCACACTCTTTCAACCCTAGGAATAGGGAACAGGGGCAACCTCTCGCCCTACCTCAATCAACTCCACCTCCAGCTCGGCTTCGACAGTCACCACAACTAGCTCTAACTCAAGATCTTCAGCCAGAAAAGCATGTGGCTAAAATTGCAGATCTGGAACGTTAGATGGCAGAAATGAAAGGTCTTCTAAATGAAGTGTTATCTCACCGATTGTCAATGAAAGCTACCACTACAGGGGAAGAAGTTGAGTCTCCAAAAAGGAATCCGAAAACCAATGCAGGTGCTGTCAAAGGTAAAGCTCACATTTCTCTATCAAGACAGAAGGAGGGCCTTCCACCGAAGGAAAATTATCAGGCAAGAGTTCATGCGGAAAATAAAGACTGTTCCGCCAGTTCAACTTCAGACGGCTACCAACCTAATCAAAGAGACTACATAAACAATGAAGTATATCTTAAGGATGTGACAGAAAAGGCTGTGAAAGACCTGCTAAATGCTAAGTGCAAAAGAACTGAAGACGAAAGAGTGAACAACAATGAAAGGGTTGCACCCTTCATCGTAGCTCCAATACCATCTCATGTGAAGTTCCCCACCATGAAATATCATGGGACAATCGACCCGGATGACCATCTGATGGTGTTTGATAGCCAGATGGATTTATATAACGCTTCTGGCGCTGTGAGGTGTCGACTTTTTCCGGTCATGTTACAAGGGGCTGCAGCTAAATGGTACCGACAATATCGTGAGAATACGATATATTCTTGGAAGCAGTTCTCGTACGAATTCTCTTCTCAATTCTGCATATGTAAAGATCCTTCTATTGATTATACCGTGTTTGCTAACATCAGGAAAAATCATGGAGAGTCCTTAGGGGATTATCTAAAGAGATTCAATACAGAAGCATTGAAGGCCAAAGGCATGAACGACAGAGATAAACTCATCATTGTCTACTCAGGACTCTTAGTTAATTCTCCTTTCTGAAAGGAGCCGTCCATTCATGGATGTCGAGATCTTCAAGATTTCCATTTTCAAGCCAACAAGTTCATCCGTATGGACGAATTATATTTCTCAAAAAATAAATTTGATTATAAGAAGGACAACGGTAGATTTGGCCCGGAGAGAATTCCCAAGAGAGCTAGGTGGGAGGATACCAATACTAACGCGGTGGCATTAAATCGACCAATCTCCTACATCTATGCGATGACCCAGGATAAGGTCAACTTCCCCACTTCATTTAGGGCCTGAAATTATCCTGAGTATAAAAAAGGAGACAAATACCGTGCCTACCACAAAGCTAACGACCACAGAACTAATGAGTGTAAGGTTCTGGTTGGGATAATTCAGAAGTTGATTCGAGAGGGGCAGTTGAAATAATTCGTGAAGAACCCACAGCAAACTCTTCTGACAAACACTGACGCAAGGAAGCATGCAGGAAATGTCGTAAATGTAATCGAGGAAGATGACCCGCTAAGCTTAAGTCCACCCCAGAACAGGATTGACGTCATATATGGAGGACCACATCAAGCCGGTAGAAGTCAAAGTGCCCAAAGTAAGTACATTCGAGAAGCTAAAAAAGGTGTATTCTCTATACAGGAAGAGCCACCGTTCAAAAGTCCAAAACACAACATCAATATGCATACACTGGTGATTAACCCATAGGAGCTAAGGAGGGGAATTCATCATCCCCACAATGATCCTTTAATGATCACAACCCAAATAGGATCTTTGGTGGTCACGAAAATCCTGGTTGACACGGGAAGCGCTGTGAACGTGATATTCCGCCATGCATTTGATCAAATGGGGATTTCCAAAGATAGACTTGAACCTAGTCCTGGGCCAATCTTTGAGTTCAACAATAAGGGGACAACTCCGCTTGGGCAAGTGAAGCTTTTTGTCCAACTGGGACTTCCACCATGCTCCCGAGTCTTTGAAACGACCTTTGTAATCATAGATCGACCATCATTCTACAACGCCTTCTTTGTTCGGTCGGCTCTGGATGAGGTGGATGCATTCGTCTCACCGAAATACCAAATGCTTAAATTCCTCACTAAAAGCGGCTGGGGAACTATTCGGGGCGAACAATTTACATCTTGAGAAATGTACTTTGCAACCCTAGAACAATACAACATGGAGTTTACTTGTTACTTTGATTCTTCTATTACTCTACAGCCTTCGAAAGATGGGTTTCTACATCCATTATTCAAAGCAAAGAATAAATATGATAAAACTAATAAACGTATTGCTGCAAGGTGTTTTGTAGTTTATGGCAAAAGAAAGAGGACAGATTCCAACTCAGTCGAAGAAAGTAAAATCATTACAGAATTAGATTGTTGAGGAGAGGTGGAAAGAGTTAAGCCAGCCGAAGAAACTGAAGAGGTTCTACTAGATTCTGCCGATTCCACCAAAATAGTCAGAGTGGGAAAGGGTATTGAGGAACCTCTAAAGTCAAGATTGATAGGATTCTTAAAAGACAATAAGGATGTTTTTGCTTGGACCCACTCTGACATGGTTGGAATCAGTCCTACGGTCATGAACCATGCCCTGAATATCAATCCAGACATTCCCCCAGTTTGGCAAAAGAAAAGGCGGTTTGATAAGGTTAGGACCGACGCCCTGAAGGAAGAAGTCAAGAAGTTGCAACAAAATGGGTTTATCCGGGAAGTCCGATATCCTAAATGGTTGGCGAATCCGGTTTTGGTAAAGAAATCCAACGAAAAGTGGCAGACTTGTATAGACTACACAGATTTGAATAAAGCTTGTCCAAAAGATTGTTACCCGTTTCCAAGGATAGACCAGTTGGTCGACTCTACCAGTGAACATTAGTTGCTTTCCCTAATGGATGCGTATTCTGGGTACAATCATTTTCCTATGTTTAAACCCCGACGAGGAACATACTAGCTTCATTACAGACGAAGGAACCTATTGTTATAAGGTAATGCCATTCGGATTAAAGAATGCAGGAGCAACTTATCAATGGTTCGTTAACCGAATGTTCAAAGAACAAATTGGGAGGAATATGGAAGTTTATGTTGACAACATGTTGGTGAAATCTCAAGAGGTGGAAGATCGCCTTAATGACCTGAATGAAATGTTTAAAGTGCTCCACAAGTATCAAATGAAGCTCAATCCCCAAAAATGCAACTTTGGAGTCCATTTCGAAAAATTTCTTGGATATATTGTGAGTGCACAAGGGATTGAGGCTAGCCCAGAACAGATTGAGGCCATTAAGAATATGGTAGAACTGAGGACAAATAAAGATGTTATGAGTTTGAATGGCAAAGTGGAGGCACTAAGCAGGTTCATATCAAAAGCCACTGATAAGTGCATACCGTTCTTTGAAGTGATCAAGAAAAAGAAGAATTTCGAATGCAACTAAGATTGTAAAAAGGCATTTTAAGAACTGAAGCTTCACTTGGAAAAGCCATCGATCTTATCTAGCCCCGAAGTGGGGGAAGATATATTCTTATATATGGCAATTTCTAACATGCGGTGAGCTCGGTATTGATTAGGAATAGCGAGGGATTGCAACTACCAGTTTACTACGTAAGCAGAAGATTAAAGGATCTGAGATCCGATACCCAGTCATCGAAAAGCTAGCGTACTGTTTAATTCTGACAACTCGAAAACTAAGGCCATATTTTCAAGCACATCGAATAAAAGTGTTGACCAAACTCCCATTGAAGCAAGTCTTTGGCTAGCCCGAAACTTCTGGAAGGTTAATTAAGTGGGGAATTGAACTAAGTCAGTACCATATCAGCCTAGGATGGCTATAAAAGGTCAAGCATTAGCCGATTTCATCAATGAATGTACAAGGTTCATTTCAAAGCAATCCTAAAAGGAAAAAGATACAAAACCCAAGTGGCAACTATTTGTGGATGGTGCATCAAATGAGCAAGGAGCGGGGGCAGGATATGTGATAATTACCCCAGACGGGCACAAGTTACACTATGCTATGAAGTTGTGATTCTCAAAGACTAACAATGTAGCAGAGTATGAATCTATGGTTGCTGGATTAACCCTTGCTTTGCCACTTAAAATCCAGCGATTCTCAATTAATGGTTAACCAGATCAAGCAGGAATATCAAACCAAGGATCCTAAACTAGGCCAACATGTGAAGAAAGTTTTGAAGATGCTCGCACTTTTTGAAGATTTCTTCGTACATCAAATACCAAGAGGAGAAAACTCTCAGGCAGATTTACTGGCTAAGTTGGCAAGCTCAAGAGGAGCTCTTGAAACTCGAATTGTACCGGTACGATTTCAGGCCAATCCCAACATTGAGGAAAATAGACAAGAGAAAGCCATGGAAATACTAGTATTAACCCGATCACAGGCATTGGCATCAGAATCGGAAGAGATGGACCAAGAGATACCGAATCAAGAATCTGTAGCTTCAAGAGCAGAAAAAGGTTATGAAAACACTTGGATGGCACCAATCGTAGATTATATAATTAATGTAAAATTGCCAGCAGATAAAGTAGAAGCACGGAGGCTAAAACGGCAAGCTCAGAGCTTTACCGTTATGGATGGAATTCTTTACAAGAAAGGGTATGCCATTCCCTATTTGCGGTGTGTGAAACCTGAAAACGGATTGAAAATAATAAGGGAAGCACCCGAAGGATTTTGTGGGGATCACTCTAATGGAATAAAACTAGCCAAGAAGATAATGAGGCAAGGGTTTTACTGGCTACATCTAATTAACCAAGCTATGGAGTATGTTAAAAGGTATGAGAAATGTCAGTGTTATTCTAAGATACCACATCTCCCGCCAAGTCAACTAACCCCTGTTACTACCCCATGGCCATTTGACGTTTGGGGAATCGACTTAATTGGACCGCTTCCAATCTCCAAAGGAGGAGAAAAATATGTTGTGGTGGCAATAGATTATTTCACAAAATTGGTTGAAGCAGAACCACTCCCGAAGATTACTTCAGGGAAAGTGTTGATATTTGTCATCAAAAACATTGTCACAAGATTTGGGATACCTTACAAGATAATCTCCGATAATGGGACTCAATTTGAGGGTGAAGAGTTTTCACGGTTTTGCCACAAGAATGGGATAATAAAAAGCTTCTCCTGGGTCGCTCATCCGAAGGCCAATGGAGCCATCGAAGCAGCTAACAAAACAATCAAATCCATCTTTAAAAAGAGGCTAAACAAGGCAAAAGGAAATTGGATAGAAGAGTTGCCCTTAGTTCTGTGGGCTTATAGAACTTCAACTAGAACTGCAACGGGTCATACCCCATACTCTCTAACATATGGATGTGAAGCAATGCTACCTGTAGAGATTGAGGTACCTTCTCATAGGAGAATTGCCTATGCCTTTAACCCGAATCAGGAATTGAGAAAGGAATCATTCGACCTGATTCATGGGTTAAGAGATGAAGCAGCCTTGCGAATGGCTGAATATCAAAGGAGGATATCAAGATATTACAACTCAAAGGTAAAATCCAGGTCATTCAGACAAGGGGATTTAGTACTTTGATGGGTAATGGCTAATACTAGAAACCCATCGGATGGACCATTGGGAACTAATTAGGAAGGTCCGTTGGTAATCTTTAAAGAAATTCCTTCATGAGCCTACAAGCTATGCCACCCTAATGGGAATATGGTGCCAAGAACATGGAACGTGGAACATTTGAGACTATATTTTCCAATTATGAATGAGTAAAGCATTTCGAAGAACACCTCTACCACGATCTAGTAAAGAAAATCTACATGGCCGGGAGTAAAATTCTCCTTAAAAACTTGGACTACCTAAGATGGTAGGCTACCAATAATGGTAGAAAGCCCTTGGCTGCACCAAGAAGGCCAGGTCAAAACACCTCTTGGAGGGAGGGCGTAAGCCTTTATCTGCGCCAAAACCAGAAATGGCCAGGTTAAAGCAGCACAAGCCCTTATCCACGTCACGCTATGGCCAGGATAAGGTGCCTCCTGGAGGGAGGATGGGTAATCCCTTGGTCCCGCCACGCTATGGCCTGGCCAAAATTCCGAACAAGCCCTTAACTGTGTCACGCCATGACCAGGCTAAGGCGCCTTATGGAGGGAGGTCGGGTAAGTCCTCGGGCCCTGCTTCAGAAAAAGCTAGCCGAGTGCACCGGAAACTTGGATGAAATATCCGACGGACTAAGAAATGTCCATGCCTGAAACATGCACTGCTAGAAATCGGCATAACATAAGATAGCAACCACCAAAAGAGGTCAGTACTGTCAAATATGACAAACAGCCTGAAATAGGCTTTGCTTAAATAAGCACAAAACTGGACAAAAGAGTCCCAGCCTAAAATAGGCTATGACAAATGATAAATGGACAAAGAAAACTCAGGCCTGAGGAAGCAAAAGCATGCGAAGCACTAACAAAGCCAAAGGATGGCATACTCAACAAGAAAATCAAAGGGAAGTCACTAACTTCTTTTCGCGAATATTCGCCAGATGGGTATTCTAGACTCCTATCACAAGAGATAATATCCCAATCTTCTATTACTAGATATGGTATTCTGGTTTTCAATTATTAATTACCAGCAATGGTATTCTGGTCTTCAATTATTAATTACCAGCAATGGTATTCTGGTCATCTATTATTAATTCTTAAAATTGGTATTCTAGACTTCTATCAATAACCATTGGAAGAGATATTCCGGCCTTCCCTTATCAACTATCAGAAATGACATTCTGGAATTCTTATTAGAAGTTGTCAGAAAATGGTGTCCTAAAAGTGGCATCCTGGGCTTCAAGGGCCCTTGTTATCAACATTAAATCAGGTTTTCTGGTCTTCGGTTATTCATTATCAACTTGAAGAATGCAGGGATAGTTCTATGCCCTCAGAATCTTTGTCCTAAAGAACAAAAGCCTTCTTTATACAAAGGGGGGGGGTTAAATGTTAACCATAAAATGCAAATAAAGATAAAGAAAGCATTTCAGAGACCCTCCGCATAGGCACAGAGTATCAGGAGAAGTTACCTTTCGATGACACCGAAAGGGTTGTATAACACCAGAGAAAAAGAAGCACATAATAACTTTGGGAAAAAGCTTTCGTAGGTACAAAAAGGAAGATAGTCATAAGGCCGCCTAACATAACGCAAAGACCAAAGAAAAGAAGAACGCCCCAAGTCTTTTATATAAAAAAGGAAGGAGTGCAAGAAACGAGTTTGCCGCAAATCTAAACCCTTCGGAGTAGATGAAGGGATTCATCATTCGTCATTCAAACAGATGTCTTCCAAGAAGGGTAGAAAGAATAGGGCCAGAATAGGCAACACAATTAACAACCTTTTCGGAAGCATAATAAGCCTTTCGAACCGGTTGAAGTACATATCTAGAATCTTTCTATGGTATCGAAAGGTTTATACAAAGGGAGCGTTCATAATTCAATAAAAGGCCACCTTCCGACAGCATTCGGGAAAGGCATGGCTCTCGATAGTAATTACATGAGGGAGCAACCTTCCGACAAGATTAGAAGGTTCATAGTGTCTCATAAGAAACCAACCTTGCGGGAAGACGAAGAGCTCATAATTGCATTAGGAAACACAAGGCCTTCTATGACGTTCAGCGGCCCATGATGGTGTGTGAAGAACAAGCCTTCCGTTAGAACCGAAGGGTTCGCAACTGTATAGAAGAAGGAACCTTCTGTCCTGACGTGAGCATAAGGCCAAAAAGGAGGCCGCCTACATCTATAAATAAGACCCAAGGGGTCCGGTCTCAGGATCCAATCTTCTTCTCATTTCATCCGCTCAACAACTTCTATTGCTTCCGTTCAACACATTGTAACCCTAATTTTGAAATCAGATTGGGGGCTATCTTCTTAAATTTTGTATCAGATTCCATTATGGAGAAATAAAGAGAATTGTGGCTTGCGATCAACTCAGAATTTGGGGATAATCATGATCAGGCGTTAATTTACATTAACGGCTGATCTCAGATGATTTATTTCTTATATTCTTTATTTATTTCGAGAATATTCCATGAAATTGTCATCAGACAACCTCATAAGTTTCCTTCTCCTTTACTTAATATCAGTTACAAGAAGGGGGAATGAAACTTGTGAGACAGTTCCAATATAAGTTTCATGGCATATTGGCTCAACTCTCGTTATTGTCTTAAGATGTTTGAATCATGCATTCTTTTCGAAAGGTTTTCATAAGTGGAATGTCAACCTAAGAAGCTGAAAGTATTAAAGGAATGGCAAATAAAGCAATCTCATCATTTGATGCCCCCGAAGGGTTTTCTTAACCTTCCGAAGGGTTTAAATGGTTTCGTAAACCTTTCGGTCCATCGGAAGGTTTAATATAACCATCAAGGGATGTGGATTACTTTCGGCTTCTAAGGGAGATATAATGAAATGATATGGACGAAGGTCATTCGATCCAAATAAGTTGACCGAAGGGTTTAAATGGTTTCCTAAACCTTCCGGTCCATCAAAAGGTTTAATAAAACCATCGATCTGGTCAAATCGCAAGGTTTAAAATTTACTTCAACCCTTCGATGGGGTCCAAGTGACTGCTTGTAACTTCTAAAAGCCTTCCGGATTACCGAAAGGTGTAGCAATGCTATGGATCCCTTCCAGCCAAAATGCTTAAACCATACTTAAACCTTTCGATAAGGCCGAAAGTAAGATGATTCTTCCCTCAAATCCTTATAATAAATGAGCACTCATTTATAACCTTTTGGTATCAATCCCCTCTTGTTAGGATTAGAATTGAGGTCTCAAAACTTTCCGACTTAGTCGTTTCATTCGATAATGAAAAATATAATCAACCGAAAGGTTGAATTCATGTGAAACAGTCCTATGAAATGCATTGGGGATGTTAACAAGAAATCTTGTTAACAATTTCCACTCACAGATGATTTTCAGCTTCCTTTGAATTTGATCCACACCCTTATCTAACTGCTCCTTTCGGTTTCTTCTTTGTAGAATATACATCCATTCAATTGTATATATTAGATTCAGAATAGTTTAGAGAAGGATGAGAATAAAAAAATGTTAATATATATAAACTTATTGCCTCTTTCCCTTGGATTGAATCCTTGAATCTTATCATGTAAGAAAACTGACGGAATTTCCCTAGCGTCCTAAATATTATTGTGAATAAAAGCGAGGGTGCTAGCCTCTTATTTATAGTGGTTAGAAGGCATCCAAATCATAGGATTTAAGTCAGTTAAAAATAATAAAAATCTAAGTAAATATCTAACAGATCCTTAGCCGCTACACACCCATTGGTTGACCGATCCTATTGAATTAGGCGAGTATTAATCGTTGCCATTTTTTTGATTTCTTGCCTATTTTTATAATAATGTTAGCATTTTCTTTAATGTAAATTACCTTAACATTAAATTATTTATTACCCATTTTAGTTTCTATGTTAACATTATTTAAAATTCAAAATTTGAATTCATTCGAATTATTTTTAATTTGAAAACTTCAAACATTACCTTTTGAAGTCTGATCGCAAAACTTTATATATGAAAGTTGATAAGAAAATCTACCACAAATGCAATGGTGTAACTTTCACGACCAATTTCTAACATTTACAAAATTTCAACTTTTAGCCTTATTATTGGTTAATTGATTTCTTATTAATTTTTACGAGGTGTTACATTCTCCCTCCAAAAAAGGATTTCATCCCCGAAATCCCTAAGGGACAGATAGTGTAACGTGCACTCTACAACTATGTTATACAACCAAGTTATCTACACAGCTATCTAATCAACCAAACATGCAATGTGATTATGTATGCAACATATTATAGTTAAGCTCAGTCCTATGCGAGTGCAAGATTATGACATATAGGCATGTATGCAAGCATCCTGAATATGCATAAAATTCTATATGAGTGCAAAAATAATAGTGAAATGTGGCAACCATCTCCTACCATCCAATCTAGCAACCACGATGTAACCAAAAACTTAAATTTCTGAGAGAGAAAGTTTAATAGAGAAAAGTTCAGTATGAGAAGCCTTCATCTTCTCTTTGGTTTTTGATGTGCTTTCCACTGGATTATCTTCCAATTGTACCCGGAATAGCATAATTTCTTTGTTGCGGAGCTTCCTAGTTCCATGCTCCACTATGCATACGATGAAACGGGGTAATATTGGCTCCGTCTCTATATCTACTAACTGATTAGGCTCAAATATGGTAACGGTGTCGTGCAGACATTTCCTCTAGTATGAAACATGAAATATGTTATAAATTCCCACTAACTTATCCAATATCTCCACTCGATATGCAAGTTTCCCTGTTCTTTCCAGGATCGAGAAAGGCCAATAAACCTTGACGCCAATTTCCCCAATATACCAAATCTCATAACCATCCTAAAAGGGAAGACCTTAACAAATACCAAGTTTCCCATCGCAAATTCCAATTCCTTTCTTCGCCTGTCGGCATAGGATTTCTGACGGTCCTATGTGGCCCTCATTCTCTTTCTAATCATCTCTATCTTTTCTAAGGCTTCGCAAATCAAATCTGGTCCAAGTAGAATTTTGTCGATGGTTTCCCATCAATAATTTGGAGATTTGCATGGCCCCTCGTAACACTTCAAAGGGTGTCATGCCAATAGTTGCTGGGTAATTATTGTTGTACGTGAACTCTACTAAGGGTAAATGTTGTTCCACTATCCTTTAAAATACATGGTGCAAGCCCTCAACAGGTCTTCCAAAATAATGTTCACCCTTTTCATCTAGTCGTTTGTCTACGGGTGGTAAGCATTGCTGAGGTTCAATGTCGTTCCTAGGGCTGACTGTGAACTCCTCCAAAATTAGATAGTGAACAAGGGGTCTCTATCACTAAACATGTTGACCAGAATACCATGCAATCATATTACATCCCTGATATAAATTTGCACAAGGGATGTCACAGTCGTATTTCTCATAACTGTAATAAAGTGGGTACTTTTAGTGAGTCTATCTACTATAACGCTAATAGCTTCATTGCCTCCTTAACTCCTAGGAAACCCATCTATAAAGTCCATCAATATATGCTTCCATTTCCAAGTTGCTGCTTCTAGTAGTAACAACAGTCCTGCGGGCTTCCCTTGTTCTGCCTTTATCTTTTGGCCCTTCAAGCACCTAGAGACAAATTATGCTATCCTCTTCTTCATCCCCAACCAATAGAAAATTCTCCTCATATCCTATACATTTTATCAACTTCGGGATGAATGGTCATCCGAGAATGGTGACACTCAGCAAAATTGCTCTAAAACGTTCTCCACCATAGGAACACAAGGGCATCCATTACTTTTTAGACATCCTCTTTCGTCAATTGCATACCTACCTCCATGTAGGAAATTCTCTCCTCTAATTAGCTTGTCCAAAATACCTACTATCGTCGCATCTTTCTTTTGCTTTTGCTCTTGCCCAATGCGGTCCATCATTGCTGGCCTAACTTCCATTGCTACCAGATATCCTAGAGTGGGTTTCGATAGTAGTTGGAAATTGAAATTCGAGAGGAACTCCAATTGCCTCCACTCATATATAGCACCTAGAATAGCATGCCTCCACCTAAGGGCGTCAGCGACAACATTCCCTTTTTCGAGGGTGTACAATATCTCAAAGTCATATAATGCTATAAATTCCATCCACTTCCATTGCCTAAGATTCAAATCTTTTTGGAAAAGTAGATATTTAAGGAATTTTTGGTTGGTGAATAACTCGAACCTTTCTCCCAAAAGATAGTGCATCCACATCTTCAAAGTAAAAACGATAGCCGCTAACTTTAACTAAGTTGGGTACCTCTTCTCATGGTCGTGCAACTGCCTACTTTCATAGGCTAATACCTTACCCTCATGCATAAGAAAAGATCTTAACCCCGTACCGCATACGTCAGTGTAAACAGTGAAAGGCTTCATCCTATCTAGAATAGTAAGTACTAGCGCCCTAGTCAACAGATCATTTAGCTTCTTGAATGCTTTCATGTAGTCTCATCCCATGCAAAAGCTAAATTTTTCTTGGTTAAGCAAGTTAGTGGGACTGCTATCTTGGCAAAGTCCTTGATGAATTTCCTACAATAACCTACCAACCCAAGAAAACTCCTAACTTCCGTAGCATTCTTTGAGATCTTCCAATCCCGAACAACTTCCACCTTCGCGGGGTCCATGGACAATCCCTTCTCGGAGACAATATAACTAAGAAATCTTATATCCTTCTTTCCAAAATTGATAATTTGAGAATTTTGCTTTTAGTTGACGCCTTCTCAAGGTCTTTTAATACCTCCCTCAAGTGACTTTCATGCTCACCCTCACTTTTGGAGAACAGTAGAATGTCATCCACAAACACTACTATGAACTTATTTAGATGCCCCCTAAAGACAATACTCATCAAGTCTACAAAGTACGCAAGGGCATTCATCAAACCAAAAGGCATAACCTCCCATTCATACAGCCTGTCTAGAGTGCAAAAAGCAGTCTTCTATTTGCTATCCTCGGTTATCCTCAATTGATGGAATTCAATTGCTACGCCCAATTGGAAAAAGATTTTGGCTTCAACAAGCCAGTCAAATAAGTCATCTATTCTAGGTAAGGGATACCTATTCTTCTTAGTTAACTTGTTGAGTTCTTTATAGTCAATGCATAGCCTTAAAGAACCATATGCCTTAGTGGTGAAGACAACTGGTGCTCCCCATTTTGAAGTACCACGGCTAATAAATCCCATTTCCAATAGCTTCGAAATTTTCTTATCCCACTCTCGCCTTTCTTTAGGGGCCACATGTCTTAATGGTAGCACAATGGGTGTAGCGACCTTCTCCAAATTAATTATGAACTCTATCTTCCTTCGGAGCGGGAGATCAGAGACTTCTTCAAAAACATCAGGAAATATTGAAACTATGAACACAAATGCGAGCCTAACTTGTGATAGGCTTAGTGAATATAAATAGCTTAGCTCGATTGAGTTTTAGGGTGTACAATGAACATCTATATCTCGCCCCTTACAACCCCTTAACTATAAAATCCATCTCTCACAATCTAAGACAACCCTGTAGTAAGATAACCGATCCATCCCTAGGATAAGTCCGTACCCCCCAAAACCAAGAACATACACATTGTTTGCAGCTAAATTGGTCACAAACACCCAAGAATAGTTTTTGTAGAGAAGTAACTGAAGAATAAAAAAATTAAACTGAGAAAATGAATCAACAAGTAATAGAGAATCAACTATAATCAGAGAAAATGAATTAACAAGTAATAGAGAATCAACTATAATCAGAGACACGGAAATTTATAGTGGTTCGGCATTGTATGCCTACGTCCACTTTGAAGATTGTCCTTTATTAATAACTTATGAGTCTGATTACAGCAGTAGAAAATAGCAAGTGCTTGATTACAATGGAGTCTAGAGTAACCAGCAGTGTAAAGATCCTAAAAATGAACCAAAAGTCCTGTATTTATAGGGAGAGATGATGAGATCTTTTGCTAAGATTTCGATAGAAGGCTCTCTAGGTCCATAGGGGCCAACCATAATGATCGGTGACCCTAACTCTATGTTTAGAAACGATCGTCTATAGTTATGCCGACCATTATTGTTGCCTCCAAATGACGTGTGATCGTTTTTGGGGGGTCCCATGTGCCTCATGAACTTGCCCCTAAAATATGAAGTCATTCTGAGTTGTAGATCACGAGATATGAATCAACCCTTTTCACATTTGAGATGTTCACTGAGCTATACTGATCGTTATGAAGGATCGACAAAAACGATCGGCCTAAAACAATCGGCTATCTTCATATCTCAATATCTTGACTTGCGATTGTTTTTGTGGGCTACATTTTTCACTACATTGATGCTCTGAAAGTTTTAAGTGGATTGGCCTTGTGGATTTTGAGATATCGACTGATCTTTGCTAATTTGAGCTGTTTTATGGATCGTTCCTGATCGATCCATATAGATCTTTGCTTTGTCTGTAATTCGAGCGTATGAACTCCGATTGCCTTGAAATTTGAATTGTAACTTTGTAGAACCATGCTAGTCACTCCATACTGATTGCACCTTGATTGGGACCCAGTTCGGATTTGCCCGACCATCTTCCACAGTGTCGTATATAATCGACTCTTAGAGCTGATAACCATTCGTTCTCAGCCAAGTCAATGATATCACGGCCTGGCCAAAAGGCGGGATAACATTTGCCCTCCAAAGTACGTCTTGTTGCAAACATGACGTGCTTTGAATCATCGCAAGCCAAAATCATTGGAAAGAAATTCATCTGGTTTATCAAATAGTCTTTATCCTTCCATCGAATTGTTTTCTTGTCAAGGGTCGTAGTTCCTTTATTCGTCATGACGATTGGTCGATTTCCAATAGTATAAATATGGGATCATAACTTGTTGGTGATCATCCTGCTTTGTTTCTGGCAATTTCTAAGCTTCAACAACTTGGTTTTAATCTTTCTTCGGTCACTTTTAGGTGAACATTTAATTTTTGTTGATTTTTGAGAATTGAATTTTGAAGCGTATACCAATATGCATACGTGTTTTTACATGACTCCCGATCAAAGTTCCACGTTCATGGGTTGTAATCAAGTTTTGAAATTTTATAAATAATCCCTACCGATCGTTATTTCCTTTTTTTATAAAAACGATCATCACGGATCGTTATTACTTCTCTCCCGTCTTTTTTATAATCATAGTCGATCGTTAGAACATGCAGCTTGGATTGCTCAGAGTTGTGGGATGATCTGTGTAACATCGTTACCATGAAATGATCAGCATAATTTTGAGGCCACGAACGATCGGTATATGTCCTATCTATATAAGCATCTATACTTAGCCATTTTTCCTTCATCCTTTAGTTCACTTCGTATCGTTCCAACTTGAAGTAGAAATAGAGAAAGCTAGTCTTCCTCCCTATTTTCTTACCAATCCAAACGACGATCCGAACTCTCAAAAATCAATTTTCTTTATTCACGAACCATTGTACTTCTCCAAATCCCACTTTGATTCGAACTCGAATCCATCTCCTTTCCTTAGGTCTTAAATTTAGGTAGGATGATCTAAACTTGCATTATGATTCTAGGACGAGACTTTGAGTTTCATCAATGTCGTGGCCTTCATCTTCTATGATGGAATCAATCAATGAAATGATTGATAAAGGTTGATGGAGATTAGAGGAGGCAGCAGCCTTAACCGATCATTTGTTGAGGAGGATGAATCAGCGGAGTTAGGGAAGTTTTTTGATCAATCCACTATGATCGTTCTTAGACGATCGGCAAAACTTTGGGCTTGGACGAATCTGGGGTAGATGATCATGATAATGCACCGATCGTTATGGAATGATGTTGAAGCTTGAGTGTTTAATGATCGACAATGTTTTGGAGTTGGAGGCTTTTGGGATGGACAGGGAAATGTGGAACGATCGGTTGATTGCATGGAGACAACGATCGGTATTGAGGGTTAAGGACAACGATCGGTGATGATGGCCAACTGTGAACGATTAGTAGATGTTGTCTAGGGGAACGATCAGTAATGGGTCATTAAGGAGATTGATCAGTGTTCAGAACATAGTCTCTAAAAATGGAACTTAAATAAATGAACTTGAACCCAATGATGAGCTTTGGCCTTGCATATTCGACTGCACACATATGACTTGCACATGACTTGAACTGCATATTCGGTAACGCGTGACATTTGAACTTTGACAAGAATCAACATCTTTGACTGTTCTATTGAAGTTCATCAACGATTTGAACATAAAAATCAAACTTTTGCTTGATGTCGATCGATCGTGAAACTCAAACTGCATCGTTCCCCAATGACATAGAGAGACGGTTGAGACGGTCAGGAATGACGGTCTCTCCAGTCGAAGTCTCGTCGCCTTTTTCTCCTTTAGTTTCACATTACTCATTACAACATTACATATCACTTTACCACACCACATTAGCATGCACTATGCACCGGGGGGTACAGGTTACTTTATCTAATCATGACTTTTACTAAGTTTAATAGCAATGGGTTCTAGATGTTCTAGGTGTCTGCTAGCTATGCCAGTTGGATCATCTTCTCAACAGGAAAACACTGACGTGGAATCAAGTTCTGCAACAGAATTTGATAGTCCATCCTCTAGTCATTATTCAGAACAACCGGAAAGCCGAGGCTCTCAATTTGATCTTTTTGATGTAGTTCCCATTCTTCCACCAGAAGTTGTCGATCCTGTTCCCGACACCCTAGAGGATGCAGTCATTATGGAGAACCTTGGTGATTCGGTAGCCTCTAAAATTAAGGAAGATGCTCTTCATCGAATCTACGTAGGGCACAGAATTCCTTTTGACGATGTGTTGGTTCCGTTGTGGGATGATAGGGTCATAGACCCCCAGAGGGATATACGACGTGCAACAAGTTCATGTGCTAGGCCGGATGCATCCCGCCATTCAATTTATACATTCAAGAAATTCTTCATTATTTAAGGATAGCTCCAGCGCAGCTTCATCCAAACAGCTACGCTCTTCTCAACTGTACTTATATGGTATTTATGGAGTTCCTGCACCGTCCTTCAACCATTAATGACATTCGATTCATATTCTCTTTCAAGCGACAGACATAGAGTCTTTCGTTTACATTTTTTGAGTTGGCGAAGAGGTGCCAGATTCTAACTGGCACATGGAACAAATTAAGTGCCTTTAAAAACGAGTGGTTCTTTATTCGCTGTCCACCTGGTTTTGCTCGACAGTGGTTGTAAAGATGTAAGTGTTATCCATTATCTTTATATTAGCACGAAAAACTGACATTTAGGTTGTATTCTTGACTACGTAACTCCTTCTACATGTATCGTTACTCGGCCCAACGGTAATCTTTACAAGGAGGCGGTCACGATTCTAAAAATTGCACCGCCTGAAAATAGGAACATCGGGTATTTGCTTATGGACGAACGCCTCGTTACTTTTTGCTTGATAGAAGAGGGTAGGGCTAACTAAAGTCACTCAAACTGCAGGGATAAGACCATGGGCTGTAGTCAGTCAAAGGGACAATCGAACTGATCCCGTTGTACCCCCAGCCATGGGTACTCAGGAATTCACTGGTATCTATGCCGAAGGAGATAAAAGTGATGTGCCCAGTCACAACAATGACGAGTCTGGTCTTGGAGTTGAGGTCGGATCCTCACAGACCTTGCAGCCCTCGGTTCACGATAGGAGAAAAAAAAATTTGTTCATAAACTTCCAAAGAGTCATCTTTCTGTTTAATTCAAGTCATTGATGGCTCCTAAGCTTGTTTCAGATGAATTTTCTTCTCAACCGTCAGAGCGCTTAAGTCCGCCACTTGATTCTTTGTCTGATCTACTATTCCTACATGACCTTGACGCTTTTCATTTTACCGATGTGAGCATCGAGGGGTCGGAATCTCCCACCAGAATCGACACTAAGATTCCTACTTCTAGAGGAGAAGTCACTCCAACGAGCAAAGCTCCTGCACCTAATTTGTTGGAGGGTAACATAAGGACACTTGCACACACTTGCTCCCCTCAATACTGCGTTATGCTCAACTTGTGATTTTTAATGCTTAAAGTCAATTGATTTCTATTTTCCTTTGCAGAAACGATGGTGAAGAAAAGGAACATGTTTGATTCCTTCCGAGATATACACCGCCAATCCTCTGGTTCACGCTCTAGCTCTTACTGTCAAAGTGGGAGTCAAGAATATTATCATTCCAGTTATCGCTCCGGTCGGGACCGGGGTCATCAAGATAAAGGTGATATAAGCCACCCCAAGATAAACATCGATCAAGATCGAGATCTCCCCCTCCAAAGGGTCCCGAGAATCGAACTGATCACCGGGACCTACCTCTCGATCCCTCTCGTGGTCCTCCTCCCGCTTCAGTTCCTCTACAGCCTTTGGTTCCTTCTCATTCTCAGCGGTCCAGTGATCGTCATCGCCATAGCGAACATGTTGCTGCTCAAGGACCCGACAAGGAAAGTACTGAAGTTGAAACTGCTACTGAAGATCCTACGGTTAATCCAGCTGCTCGTATGGCACAACTTCGTGAAGAGTTTCCAAACTTATGTTTTGAAGGGTTCTTTTTCCTTCCCAACCTTAAGAGGGTGACAGACCATGTTTAGAAAATGACTATTGACTGTGTCACTAACATCCACATGCAGTACCGTGAATGGATGAAGGAGCGGAGAAAATGTCGAAGGTATCTTTCGAGCACGCGGCGAAAATTGAAAAGTTAAGACGCCAGGAAGCTCTAGATAAAAGAATTATCGATACTTTGACAACCGAGTTAGAGGCTTCTAGGACCTACCTAGCAGAGGCCGAAGGAAAAGCTAATGCTGCTGTCAAATCCATGGAGGAGATTCCAGTCATCTTGATATGGTTTAAGTATTGCATCATCGAAATCAAGAAATAGCACTTGAGCGGGATACAGCTCGAAATAATGAATCCACAGCCTTGAAGGAGATAGAGGAACTCAAGGCTAAGCTCGAGTATGCAAATAAGGATAAATATGATGCTAAGAAAATCGCTCAAGATGCTTGCGACGAGTTGGTGACTGTCAGACTTGAGAGAGACACGACTGTTGAAAGGACCGAAAATGTTGATGCACTTATTCAGCGTAAGGCATGGGCTACCAAGGATAAGGTTAGGGAGGAGTTAATGAACGAGCTCGATCCACTTCTTGTTCTTTATAATGCTAACGTTCTCAAGCACAGAAATTTAACATGCCTTGGTGACGATTATCCCTACCAGCTCTGGCGCGCATGGGAATTTCTTGTTGCAGAAGAAAAGAAACTTCTTAATTCAGAGAATATCGACCTGTCTAGGCTTGAAAGTGAAATGCTATTGGGCGATAAACCCAAAACATTGCACGATATCCAGCTTACACTTCAGAAAGAGTCTGCTGCTGTTTCTTCACATGAAGTGGGTGAAGGATCTGGGTCGGCACAACCAGATATTACAACTGAATTTCCCCCGGCACCCTAGGTCATCCCTAGCTCTATGGTAGACTCTTCAACCATCCTCGGTATGATCCAGACAAGCCTCGGCTTTCTCCAATTCCCGAACGCAGTTTTGAGGATATTTCGACTCAACTTGGGAGTCACACCAAGGAAGGTATTCCGTCGACATTTCCCGTCTTTCAAAAAAGTTAGGGTGTTATCGGTTGATATTTCTAATCTTTTCGCGTATTTTTTCTCAGCTTTGAATCTATCGGGTGTTGTTCCTCTTCCCTCGCAAGAGCTTCAGTTGGAATCACAAGCGGCCGTTACATAATCCATTAAATTTACAACTTCGGCTGTTGCTCAAGGTGCTCAAGAAGAAGCCTTTGTTATTGACGATCAATTCATGAAGGCACTATTTAAGGAAGGAAGTGACCCATACCATGAAATTCCCTTTGATGAGGATATTGTGATCAAGAGTTCTTCTAACTCCACTGAAGAGCTCCACATGAAAGAGCGCGTTGAGAGGGGAGAATTATGGAAAAAGAAGGCAAAAACTGAGCCTATTGATTTGGATTTCAATAAACCGATTCCTGTCCCGTTCCAGATGATCCCTCCTAGCAGGACAATTCCCCAGGATGAGGTCCTCCCTCGCTTTTGGTGCTGAGAGTGCCTCGATCCTCCTGCTTCTAAAGATGATACCGCCTCCATCCATACAGCTGAAGATGTTTCTTTGAAGAGAAGCCGAGGTAGAAAAAGGTTGAAGAGAGGATCGAGCGGCAGTTCGGAAGGAGCCACTCCAAAGAAGTAAAGGAAAAATAGGAAATCCAAGAAATAATCTTTGGGCAGGAGTGATATGTAAATAGCTTGGATAACTACCTTTTCTTTTCATTGGTCGTGTTTGTTTGGGTATGACTCCCACTTTTATTTCTCATTTTGGATAAACTTATATTGTGTACAACAAGTTTTAGTGTGAATAAGAATTATTTTATTTTTGTGTATAATTCTTGTATACACTTGTTTAAATGATTGGGCTATCACGTTTTCCATTTAATGTATTTGTGATCCGTTGCTCGTCGGATCGGACATCGATCTGATGTATCCATCCTAAAGCCTCGCTGAGGTCTTGGCCTCGAGTCACATAAAATACTGGGTTCAAGCCTTAGTTTTACGCTTATCAAATTCAGTGGTTCGAGTAATAGTACTCCTCCCCCCAGTCTTGGGTTAGCAGAGTTAGATGGTGGATGGTCGAACTCCATTCTTAACAAGTTTATACTCTTTCTGTCGATTTTAGGCCGGAGTTCATGGAATAATGAATGGTCGAACCTCACCCATCTATCTATTTATTCTCATATCCACACTCTGGGAATAAGAGTTAGTTGATGGGTGGTCAAATCACACCTAATTTATAGTTAGACTCTAGTCCGCACTCCGGGGACTTAAAGTTATTTCTCGGGTGGTCTATCCACACCCAATTTAAGTTTACACTCCAGTTCGCACTCTGGGGACTTAGAGTTATTTCGCGGGTGGTCGAATCACACCCGATTTATGTTTATACTCCAGTCGGAACTCTAGGGACTTAGAGTTATTTCAGAGAGCAGTCGGATCGTATTCTCCATAATTGATTGATTTGCCCCTGGGGGTCAGGGGTTTAACTCAGCGAGCGATCGGTCGTGTCACGATCGCTCTTATTTTATTTCAGTTCCATTGTTTGGCAGGATCTATTTGATCATCAGATGGTCGAGTTACATCTATTCCTTATTGTGTATCCTGTTCGTTGGATTATGATCGGGAGTTATCAAATGACCAAGCGGACCAAGCTCATCTTGTTTAGTCCTATTAGGAGCTAGTGTAATTGATTAATTCCATGCTCTGGGAACCTGTTCGGACATATCAACATCAATCAATTTTGTCATGTAACTAATACATAATGCTACTACAAACCTAAATGCAAAAGAAGTGCTAGATTTTATTTACTAAATGGAAAAGAATGACATAATCTGTCTTATTACATATCTAGAAAATCAAATGCTAAAGCAAATTTCGAAAGCAAATACAACTAAATGAAAAAGAAATCAACTAAGTGAAATAGCATCGTAAATGCTCGCTATTCCCCGCCCTTGGGAGTGTGATGCCATCAACAATCGCTAGCTTGAAAGTTCCCTCTCCAAGCCTCTATTCAATGACATATGGTCCTTCCCAGATTGGATTCATATGCAACGGGGTAGGAAAAACCCATTTCAGGACAAGATCGCCGATTTCAAAGGTTCTAGGTCGGACTTTAATGTTGTAATCGGGTGACTCGATGTCGATGTGAAGCCGCCCTCAGATCGGCTTCCTCATGCTTCTCGTCTATAAAATCGAGAGATTCCAAGAGGAGATCTTTATTCATTTTGGGATCATAGTAAGTCACTCGATGAGAAGGAACTTCGAGCTCAATAGGAATGATGGCTTCGTAACCGTAAGTAAGGGCGAATGGAGTATGGTCAGTCGCAGACTTGTAGGTGGTCTTGTAAGCCCACAGTTCTATAAGGAGTTCATCCACCCACTTACCTCTAGCCTTTTCCAAACGCTTTTTCAGAATGGACTTTATGAATTTTTTTATAGCTTCAGTCTGTCCATTCAGTTGAGGGTGAGCGATCGCTGTAAACCTCACTTCAATATGATACCTCTAACAGAAGTCTTTGAATTTGGCACTATCGAATTGAGTCCCATTGTCTGTTACAATAATTTGTGGAAGACCAAAGCGACAGATGATGTTCCGAACAATGAAATTGATTACTTTCTTAGTTGTGATCGTGGCTAAAGGTTCCACTTCAGCCATTTAGTGAAGTAATCAACCGCGACAATAACGTACGTTGCACCATCTTTAGAGATTGGTAAGGAACCGATAATATCTATGTCCTAGATGGAAAACGACCATGGGCTGACCATTTATGTAATTTTGATCGATGGAGCTCTTGGAACTTTTTCATATATCTGGCACTTATCACACCGCCTTACATAATCGGCAACATCTCTATTAACTATCGGCCAATAATACCCATAACGGAGTATTTTCTTTGCTAGGGTTTGCCCCCTAGTATGATCGTCACATTCCCCTTCATGAACTTCCTTTAGGACCCGTTTTATCTCGTTGTGAGTGATACACCAAAGTAGAGGAACAGAAAAACCCTTTATGTACATAATTCCTTCTTGCATGATATACAGTGAAGTTTTGCGAAGGATTTGTCGATTTTCATTCCTTCGTTCAGGAATAACTCCCTATAGCAAATAGTCTTTAAATGGAGTCATCCATGATTCCTTCTCGAGCTCCGTTTCTAGTACTTGGTCAATTTCCATCAGATTTATACTCAGGGCATTTAGTACCTCGACTGGAACCAAACCCATCTGTTGTGCATCGTCGATGCTAGCAAACTTTGCTAATGAATCAGCTTCTCTGTTTCGATCCCGTGGAATATGTGAAATGTCATAATACTCAAATTCAATCAATAAGTCTTGGACTTGGGCTAGATATGGAGCAAGTCGTTGTCCTTTAGCTTGATAATCTCCCATGACTTGGTATACTACCAACTGTGAATCGCAAAAGATTTGGAGAGACTATATTCTCAGTTCTCTAGCGGGTTTAAGTCCAGTAATTAGGGCCTCATACTCAGCTTTGTTGTTTATCGCTGGAAAATCAAGCTTTAAAGCATAACAGATCAACCAATCTTCAGGAGTTACAAGCACAATTCCAGCTCTAGAACGATGATCATTGGATGCTCCATCATTATACAACTTCCACCGTATTGTAGGGATTTCACTATTCTTCGGGGAATCATCTTGCGCAGTGAATTCTGCTTTAAAATCTGCCAGTGCTTGACTCTGGATAGCCCTTCGAGGGCGATAAGTGATATCGAATTGACTAAGCTCGATATTCCACTTGAGTAATCTTTTAGACGTCTCAGGTCGTTGTAGGACCTATCGTAATGGCCGGTCGGTGTAAACATTGATCGGTTGTGCCTGGAAGTATGGGCGGAGCTTCTGTGATGCAATCAGCAAGCAGTATGCCAATTTTTCTATTTTCGTATAGTTCCTTTCGGCTTATGTCAATCGCTTGCTGACGTAGTAAACCGGTCTCTGAATTCGATTCTCCTCACGAAGTAATGCGGCACTTATAGCATGTACCGATATGGCCAAATAGATGTGTAAAACTTCATGATCCACCGGCTTTGACAAGATGTGGGGTCTCTCCAAATGATCCACCAAAGCTTGAAATGCATCTCTACAATCCTATGCCCATTCAAAGTTTCTTTTCCCTTTCCTAATCGTCAAAGAAAGAGATGCATTTGTCTATAGCTTTGGAAATGAAACGGCATAAGGTAGCAACTTTCCCATTTAGACTTTGCACTTGTTTAATGGTCCTTGGCGCTTGGATATCGCAGATAGCCTAAATCTTCTTAGAATTAGCTTTGATTCCACAGGCGTTCACAATAAAACCTAGGAACTTCCCTAATGCTGCACCAAAAGAGCACTTTAGAGGATTAATTTTCATCTTGTAATGTCGGAGGATGCCAAACATTTCTGCCAAATCTCCAATGTGGTCGCTTGATTGTTGTGACTTCACGAGCATATCATCCACATATACTTCCATTGTTTTTCCAATCTGATCTTTAAACATCCTATTGACTGAGCGTTCATAAGTCGCTCCTGCATTCTTTAATCCAAACGACATCACCATATAACAATATAATCCAACATCGGTGATAAAACTGGTGTGCTCTTGATCGGGAATATGCATCGGGATTTGTTTATATCACGAGTATGCATCCATGAAAGATAGCAATTCGTATCCCGCGGTTGAGTCCACCAATTGGTCGATCCTCGAAAGGGGAAAACTGTCTTTTGGATGCGCCTTGTTCAAGTCTGAATAACCAATGCATGTTCTTTATTTCCCATTCGCCTTTTTTATAAGTACAGGATTAGATTACCATTTAGGTAGAGGGCATCACGAATAAACCCGTTGTCTTTGAGTCTATTCACCTCCTCTTTAAGAGCGGAAGATCTCTCTGGATCCATACCGCGTCTTTTTTGTTTCACTGGGACATACCTCTGGTCAATATTCAATGCATGGCTCGCAATGGCAGGCGAGATTCCACACATGTCAGAGTGAGTCCAAGCGAACACGTCAAGATTCACTCGGAGAAATATGGTTAGTTCTTTCATCATCGGGGGGCTAAACTGTGATCCAATCCTTAGGACCCATGACGGGTCATCATGACTGCAATATCAATCGTTAGCTCAGCCGGTGCAGCCTTGGTATCTTTGGGATCCTCCTCATCATCTCTTGGATCTATATCTCTATAGAACCGACTGTGGTGCCCGGGCCTAGGCACAAGCACTGGTTGTCAGTCTTTGGTAGCTTGGATGTGGATGGTCTTTTCCATACCCTTACCTTTCTCTCTGCATTAAGCATCCCTCAACTCAGTTACATAACAAGCACGTCCTGTTCCCTGATCACCATGAATAACTCCAACACCATTTTCTATCGGAAACTTTAAAGTTAAACACCATGGGGCAAGGGCTACTCGGAATTCGGCTAGGGTCGGTCGAACCATAAAAACATTGTAAGGAGACTCAACATCCAAAACAACAAATGGCAGGATTCGCACTCTCCTTCGGTCTCCTTCTCCCAACTCTACAGGTAATTCCACATAACTAACAACTTCAGTTGCAATGCCGTTAAAACCATGTATGCAGGCTTTAGACAGTTATAAATCCTTTGCTTCCATCCTTGTTTCATCATAAGCTTTCTTGGAAATTATATTTACAGAACTTCCACAGCCAACGAATATCCTTTTTACAAAAGCGGGGCTGATCATGGTCGAAATGACCGTTGGGTCGATCGTTGGAGCCTCTACCTTATCTGCATCTCTATTTCTAAACATGGCATCATCTGTCATGGTACGTTATAGTTTCGTCGGAGCTCCATCCTCCGTGTTTGAACAGCATTCGAAGTCCACATGCTTAATCGCACTGGTGTAGCGCTCCATCTCATGCCAACTTTTATCAACCGGATGCGGTCCTTTGACTATTGTATTGATCACTAATCTTCCTCCGGTCCATGCAGGTTCCTCAGCCCTGTGAGGAACTTGTCCTTGGTTGGGATTAGATGTCCCCTACCCGCCATCCTACGGGGTTTTTATGAACTGCTGTAACTTCCTTTCTCAAATCAGCTTTCCAATAACATCATGGAGGTGCTTGCATTCATTGCTGTTATGCCTATAACATTCATGAAACCGGCAATATTTCCCAGTTTGTTTCTTCTTCTCTGTTGATTCTTTTAGAGGCGGCTTCCTATACTGCATAGTATTGCAGGTAGATAAATAGACATTTTCTAGGGTCGTATTCAATGGCGTGTAAGTGTTGTACATCAAAAACCTAGGCTTTCCTCTTCCAGAATCCCTCTTCCGTTCTCGGCTCCTATCTCTACCTTTCTTTTGCTGATTCGGTTTGTTCTGGACATTCACTTGAACTTTTCCAGAGCTTTCATCAGACTGCTTTACTTCAATATTACTATGCACTCCCTCTCCACTTGGTCCTGCAACATTCTTCTTCTCGGAGGATTTGGCTTCCTCCTTTCTCAAGTACGGAGGTGCATTGCGTGGAAGCGTTCCAATGTGGTGGGCAGCTTGCCAGCTAACCAAATGTCGAAGTCAGATTCTGGTTCTATTCCTCTCGTTACGGCCATCAATATCGCATAGTCATTTGGATTACTGATCTCTGTAACAGCCGTATGAAACCTCTCCAAATAATCATTCAACGACTCTCTCCGGGAGCCTGGATCATGCTAGACAAGGACATTACTTCCTTAGGATGAGTTGCGTTCATTCGGAACTACCCCACAAACTTTGTTGCCAAATCATCAAATTTAGATATTGATCATGAGGGTAGCCTTGTGAACCACATTGTCGCTATCCCGGAAAGAGTTATGGGAAAACATCTACACTTGGTTGCATCATCCGTTCGTATGGAATCCATTAGCTAGTCATATCTTCATATCTCAAGGTTTTAACCTGCGATCGTTTTTGTGGGTTACATTCTTTAATACATTGATGCTTTGAAAGTTTCAAGTGGATTATCCTTATGGATTTTGAGATATCGACTGATCTTCGCTAATTTGAGCTGTTTTATGGATCATTCCCGATCGATCCATATAGATCTTTGCTTTGTCCGTAATTCAAGCGTATAAACTCTGATCGCCTTGAAATTTGAATTGTAACTTTATGGAACCATGCCAGCCACTCCATACTGATTGCACCTTGATTGGGACTTGGTACGGATTTACCCGACCATCATCCATAGTGTCGTATATAATCGA
Organism: Allium fistulosum; assembly: GCA_030737815.1. Taxonomy (NCBI): domain Eukaryota; kingdom Viridiplantae; phylum Streptophyta; class Magnoliopsida; order Asparagales; family Amaryllidaceae; genus Allium; species Allium fistulosum. Next base: position 755,055,968 of record CM060908.1, on the reverse strand, counting down.
CTTAGAGCCGATAACCATCCATTCTTAGCCAAGTCGATGATATCACGGCCTGGCCAAAAAGCAGGATAACACACATTACATATAAAATTGACATTATATATATCCACAACTGGGTCTTTACAAATCAAAGAAAGGTGTGTCGAATGCTTAATTGGATTTTCCACGACTATTGGGTTAGTGATAACTTGGGCTTTTGATTCAAGGAGTTGACTACATTTCTAGCTATGAATGAATGAGATGGTCCCAAATCAAATAAGGTACGAATAGTATTCCCGAAAATAATAGTTACACCTTCCAAAGCAGCTTTTCCTTGGTCTCTAGGAGGAGGTCTACTCAAGACAGGTACAACTTCGATAATATAAGCTTGCCCACCTTTTCCCTCTTTTGCTAGCTTTGGGAATCGATTCTTGTAGTGTCCCTCCTCATGGCAGTGTTAGCATCTTCCTTTGAACTCCTCCCTCATCAGGCTCACCTTGCAGTCCTTAGCAACATGCCCTTCTTCTGACATCTACGGCATGTTACACTTTCCTTCTTGTTTTTCCCCTTGGCATTCTTGTCTGTCCAAAATCCTCCTTACTTAGCTCCACCTTGATTTTGCATCGATCCCACTTTCTCCTTCTCAGTACCACAATCTGCAGTAGGGCCATTTCAACTATCATCTCATAAGTGGTGTCCATGGATACTTAGGTCAAAAGCAGCTCCCTAAGTGGGAATTTAGGCCTTTAATGAACTTCATAGCCTTCTTCATAGGGGTGTCGATCAAACTCAATCCAAACTTAGCCAATTTCGTGAACTTACTGATATAGTCCTTCAATGTGGAGTCTCCTTGCCTTATCTATATAAACTTATCTAGCTGCAAACTTATTTCATCTCTGGACATGAATCGTGATTCAAAGTGAACCTTGAAATTAGCCTGAGTGATTTCTTCCTCAGCATTCTTTTCGAGTACTGTGGTCCATCTATCCAGCGCCTTCCTTTTTAAATGCCATGTAGCCATCCTCCTCTTAATCCAGTCTTCCCATCCAAGCTCTCGAAATATACGTTCACAGTCATTAATCCAAGCCTTCATTTGCATAAAACCTTCAGCTCCTGTATACAGTCATCCTCCCATATTCTTGAAGTCTTTACACAATTTGGGAAAATCCAGTGGGCGAGGTGCTACATCAGCGGGCGGAGCAATGGGTGCCACTGGTGCAGCTTGTTGAGAAATAAGAACTTGCCTTACATGCCTTAGGTATTGCTTGAACCATTCTGGCATACCTCTAATGGTGGGTATTTCATGGGTGGAGGGATTCCTATCCTCATAGGAATGGTTTTCAGGCATAATCAACTATTCGTAATTTTGAACTTTTTAGTTGCAGCTTCCTAAAAAGGTATTATTTGCTGAAATAAAAGGTTTGCCTAGTGTGTTTGTATATGTTCAAATGTGTATACGTGTAGTAGGGTTTTGAAAAATACTTTCAAAATAACAAGTATGCAGTCTTTTGTATGCCTATTCATGTAAATAGGGTAACCCAAGCTCTGATACCAAATGTAACAATCCTATTCGAAATGAGCTAAATTTTCGATCCCATAAAAGTCCATCGAACTTTAGGCCCATTCCAGTTGTTGGTTGGTAAAATTGATACAATGAACAATATACAGAGCTATTTATCCATGCTTTCAAAATCTCACAACGGAAGAAATAAAATTATAATAAATGAAATAAGTATCAATTTTTAAAAAAAAAATCCAACTTCAGAAATACAACATAACATCCCAAATATCCAAAATGCAATATCTCAAAAACAATATCAACAGTCCGAAACTGGGTACATCAAAATATATCGAAAACATAAATAGATAGATAAAATACTACAAATCTTTGCCACCACCTTCATCTCCTCTATCACATTGTTTCCCCTAACTTGTGTGTTGTAATGAGGAGGGGTCAGAACAACAATGTTTGTTGAATAAAAATATAAAGTCTTACCATAATAGTATTTGGGTAGTATCATTTAGATAAGTAATATATCTTACGCATCCTATACTATATCCTACCAAGAATACCTCTAACTGTAAGCCCGAAGGCTCTATTAGTCCAACTCTATTACGTACCTTCAACTGTAGGCCAAAGGCTCTTTCCAGTCCAATGCAACTACCATCAATCATGTTCTAAAAATGTGAGAGAAAGTACCTAAGCAATTTAATACCTCTCCAATGGGAATTAAGCAGATTCTGGCCATTTAATACTTTTGCCCTAGGAAGATCCTTGTCATTTAATACATAAACCCAAGACAGACCCCTCTCTGATATTCCCTAACTGACATCGCACAAAATCTCATTAAACCACTTAATACTTCTTTATGGGAAGAGGCGAACCCTACAATAACCACTTAATACCTCAACCCAAAGTGAACCCATCTTGAGATTCCCTACTATCGCATATAAAGATAATCTAAACCATTTAATACTTCTTAAGTGGGAAGGAGGCAGATCCTACAACAGCTACTTAATACCCCTAACCCAAAATCAGGCCCTACATGTTATGACCCATAACCCAAACTGTGACACTTATGTTAGTCCAACTATTCATAGGTGATGGTAGCCAGACTAGCCGGGTAGACTTACCCTACAGAATTGGGACTACCCTCGCGTCCACCATGGGTACATACTTCAGGCGATGCGTCACTTCAGTCCTAAAGTCGCACTACTAGTAGCTAGATTAGCTAGGCAGACTTTTATGTGCTTATAACACCCCTAATTTTAGTTGAACATTATTCAAGAGATTTAATTAGATAGATTAAACATAATAATGTAGTGGGATAAGGAGGATGACATTTAATAATTAAATTAGGTCGCACCTTAATGAATCAATTAATAGAATTGTTTTAAACCTAGAAAAGGAAAGAATTAACGAGAAAGGCAAATTAGGAATAGAGCTTTATTTCTTCCCTTAAGCTCTCCCTCTCTCATTTATTCTCATTTTACATTCAAAAAACAATCAAAAGCAAACACTTAGAGGTCGACCATTCCTAAAGGATAGAAGAAAAGGAAATCAAAGGAGATTCAAAGGGCAAAGCTTAGGGAAGCTAAACTCCATAAAATCTCAATCTCGTTATCCAATCTAAGGTGAATAATAATTAACCATCTCTATTATTTGTGTTTGAATTCGGTTATGGCTAATTTCCAAATTGATCTTCATTGTTTTGCCATGTTATGGATGTTTGATCATTATTTGAAAAGAATAACAATTTATGGAAATTTTATCGAATTATTAAGATAGGTTTTAAAGGTAAAACCTAAGTTTTTGATCTCCAATTGATTTGAATTTATGGTATGTTGTGTAAAACATTAATTTGGAGAAGGATTTTTAATTTCATATTTTTCCAAGCTAAATCGAATATTTTATGAATTTCCTAAGGAGGAAATAATTTTTATTTTAGGTTTCATTTATTAAAAATAATTAAATAATTATTTTGACCTTCAAATTTTCACATATGAAAGAATATGTTAATTTTGATTTTTGTGATTTTTGGGGATTTTTCCCAGTAAATATGAATTTCTATGAATTTATTATGCCAAAAAAGCATTTAAATAATATTAAATAAGAGTATTAATTAATTTAGTTTGCTAATGTTTTTGGGAGGGGAAAGTTTATTTCTAGCAAAATCCGATAAAGAAATAATAAGTTTTTGGTGGTAACCAATCATATTTTGACAGGAGATAGGAGTTGGTAAAAAGAAATTGGTTTAAAAAGGAAAGAAAACAGTTTTAATATTCATTACAGTAATACCATCGACGACATGCGGCATCCCTCTTGCCATCATAGGAAGAATGCGGCATCTCATGGGTAAAGAGATTCGATATTGATTTCGGAGCTCTACTTTGTTTTCTAAAGCGCGACATCCCTTACTATTTTACTTAAAATCTCTTATCATCTTAGTTTTTAAGAATCCATGATTTTGACCTAAAGATTTTGAAGTATTAATGTCGCAAAGACATGATTTCAATATCAAAATATATAAAGTATTGATGTCGTGAGTTTCCATTATCGGCATCCTATGTTTTGCGGCATAATAGCCGAAGTACCATATTTTCAACATCATAATTTTCAAAGTATTAATGCCATAAGATATTTATTTCAACTTGAGTAATTGATGTTGTAGCTTGTCAGCTTCAACATTACATGTTTTCCTTATTTTCGACAACCAAGTAATGCAGCTTTGATGTTGTAACTCTTTTATTTTGAAATGATGCTTTGTAGGCCGAGAAGCCTTGTTTTCTTTTGCAAACTAAAAGTATGTTTTAAAGGCGTGATAGCCTATGTTTTAAGAAAGTCATTAAACTTATGATTTCGATAGCTTAGCCTTATAATTTATTAAATCATATTTTCATTTCGAATCTCGGATGGAGGTTCGATATTGTTTTTCATGACATGGATGCTGTAAGCTTTCTATTTCGAATTACTATATTGATGAATTGACAAGCCATATATTTTATGAGTCCATCAACTTCATTAGGGATACCAATGTTTATTATTTTGGAGATGCCATAAGTCTAAGGGTTTGACAACCTAATTGGGGATACCAATATACATAGGTTTCGCACTTGGGTGAATAATGTTATATTCAAATTTTAAATTGATAATTGATAGGTTCATAGTCAACCTAGGAAAACTATAAGACGTATGATGGATTGTCCACATAATTCTAGAGATGGGTAGTCTCTATATGGTTCATGATGGGTTCATGGTCATCTTAGAAAAACTATGATATATGTGTGATGGATAGTCTACATAATTTTAGATAAATGAAACATATGTGATGGATAATCCACATAATTTTAGGAAAATAAAACATATGTGACAGATAGTCCACATAATTTTTATTAGATAAACCATGAATGATGGGTAGTCCATATGGCCTGGGATAGATAATCGACATAATGATTACATGTAACATGGGTAGTCCACATAAATATTAGACGGATGGTCAGACAAAATTGAGATGGATAGTTATTTGAAATTAAGATAAATAATCATTTAATTTGGGATAGGCATACCATTTATGATTTTGGATGGGGTAAGGGAGCGTATAACACAATGAAGATAGATTAGCCAGACTTACCCATGTTGGATGCATGCAAATGATTATTTTACTATATTCTAACCATTGTGGTTGCATGTGCATGAATTTTGATTGATGTAATTGGTTAAGATACTAGTAAAGGGGAAATTCCATTTCTCTATATGGCTTAGTCTCACTAGATATCTATTTTGGTTCGAGATGGTAGATTGTTATTCACACCAGACTTTTTGTTTAACCCAAAGTTTTTGTTTTCCCCCATATACTCTTTGGTGCTCATTTGAGTAGGCCGGGAGTTAGGATTTTCAGGTTAGACGAATAAGCTTCCAGAGACGTGCAGGAGGAAAGCTAAATATTAGTAGGAGCGTTTATTCTCCACTGTGTTGTTTTATGTCTAAATGGATGTAATGACAGGAGTTATAACTGTCAAGTATTAGACTCTGATTAACCAATGTGGTATCTTCATATGTCGCTTTGGAGTATTTTGTAAATATTATATATCTCAAAATGTGAGATCAAATGGGATTATGTAATGAATATGAAATTTTATTTATTTATGAAATGTGAAAGTTTATTATTGAAATATGTTTGAAAATTTTCATATTCATATGCTTCTGATGTTATTGATATGGTTAACATAACCACATTTTGTCATCATAAATTAATACTATGTATGACTACGGCATCCGTAGCACTTAGTTTTGGATCTCAAAATGGGGAATGTTATAGTTTGGTATCAGAGCATAGGTTTCTGTAAAAAAATTAAAAGATTAAAAGTTTTTGAAATTACAATACAAATGAATCAGAGAATAAGATTGGGGTGTGGGTTAATGCTATAGTAACGTACTTGTATTTGCTATATATAAGTATGTATTCTCTCTCTCTCAGACCGTTCTTCTGTACCTTATTAAGGCTCATATGCAGATTATTGGAAAGCAAGATATGAAGGCAGGAAACGGAAGAGTGAATCTAGATAGCGGAAGTACTTCAACGAATGGAAATGTTTGGCCCAACACCAGAAGGAATCTCGGTCGATAAGCAAATGCTAATAAAAATGCAAATGCCAATGTGAGTGCTGGAGCTCCACCTATAGATATAGGGACTATGTATCAGTTCTTTCTCAATATGATGCAACCTGAAGTTACTGCTGGTATGGTTGGAGGTAATGTTGCTAATGCGGGAGGACCCAATCCCATGGTATCAATTGGGAATAACTACGCCTAGTTGAACCGTGATTATACTAGTCTAGAAGGGAAGCCGTCTCCAGGAACAGAGGATGCTATTGAAGTTGAAAATTAGCTATCGCATTGTAGCAGAATCTTTGCTGACCTAGGATTGAATGACGAGCAGAATAGGAGGTCGATATCGAGGCGGTTACAAGGAGATGCTTTATACTAGGGGAACGTGGTGACTGCAAGTGTACCGGAAGAGGAATTCACTTGGACTGAATTTTGCAGGAGATTTGAGGAAAGGTTTTTATTTGAAGTAACCAAGTCAACTCTGCTTAGGAAGTTCACTGATTTGGTGCAAGGAGAATGTCTATATTGGAGTGTGCTACTAAGTTTGATGAACTGTCCCGGTATGGATACGCTACCATCGATACAGTCACTACACCACAAAGGCAAATTAGGCAGTGCTTAGGGCCGTATCAAAAACCATTAGGCACAGCCATAAGCCGTATCAAAAATAAGCGTGTTTAATCATTAAATACGGCCCAGGACCGTATCTATTTATCCAATTAGATACGGCCATGGACCGTATCTACTTGTCGAATTAGATACGGCCATGGGCCATATCTAATTGGAGATTTAGATACGACCATGAACCGTATCTATTTCTCCAGTTAGATATGGTCCTTGGCCGTATCTAACTGGATAAATAGATACGGTCCAAGGCCGTATTTATTTCACCAATTAGATACGGCCATGGGCCGTATCTAATTGGATAGTTAGATACGGCCATGGACCGTATCTATTTTTCCAGGTAAAATAAAAACTCCATTTCAAAATTACTGACTCCATTTGTACACTTAAAATAAAACTCAAAGCATTATGTTAACTTCATTCTCAATCCGTTACAGTTCAAGCTCGGCAAATAAATATTATACTTCATTCTCAACCCATCACATTTCATTCTCCGCCAAAGTATAATAATTCAATACATCACAACACATAATGGTTTAATACATTAAACTTCATTGTCAAGTCATCACCAATCACAGCTCAAACACAGTACATAAATGTACAGCAACACATACAGCAAAGTTACATACAATACAAACTAGAAGATATACATCGAGTACAAACTACAACGTTCAGCAAGGCAGGCAACAAAATATTACAATACAGAAAGGAGCAAGTTGCAGTTACCAGCATGTTCGCAAGCATGAAGCAAGTTGTAGCAAAGGAGACACTGTCAAAGAAGAAAATAATTAAATAATACACTTGGAAATATTATAAACAAAACCTAAGCTTAAGCAGTTGCATATAGAATCACTTATCCATCTATTAAAACTACCATACATTGAGATGCAAGCTCATGGTTTCATTAGATGTATGCTCATAGAATTAATTACAGTAAATAACTGTAAGAATTTACACCAGTTTTGGTTTATATGGGATTATATTGGTGCCAACGGCCATAGAGCCAAAAAATTCACACCTATGGCACAGTTAGAATAAATAAAGAATTGAAAGTTTGATTTATGTTGCGCCTTTAAACAGATATTTCTTTCTTTGCACTAGATGGTACTGTTATTTAATTATAATTAAAATTTCAATTTCTTAGTGGTGATGTATGGATGTACTTGCAGGTAAATGAGAAGTTGTGCAAGTAGTATTTACCAAGTAGTGTTGAAGTGCAGGCAGTAGCTATGTGGGAGTGCATAGTTTAGAAGTTTACTGATGCAAAATTTGTATCTGATTATAAATTTGTATCTTTTATGATAAATTTGGTAGCTTGGCAAGGTATTTCTTTCAGTAACTGATATCTGATGTCAGTTACTGTCATTCAATGGTGAGTTGTTTTATATGGTTTCATGAGTTTAGTAATGTATATAGCAAAAAAACATAAGCATACATCAATGATATATATTCAAATATGTAGGAAATTTGTCAGTGTGGTCTGAAATTGGAAAACACCCTCTTAGATGTTAAGATATGCAATTTTGGTCACTCAAGGTGTATATTATCAATTTTCATTTTGGTCTGAACTTGGTTTACTATATTGCTAGATTTCTAAGTAGTTGAATATATGTTCTCAATATTGCAGTCGGGTTTATTACATTCAATGCCGAAATCTATAGTAGGGATTCCAGCTTACATAGCCCCAGGGATTCTTTCATGTAGCGAGTATAATGGCATGGTATCCTTCTCTCTGTGGTTAGTAGGATTAATTTAATAGATGAATATGCATCATTATAACGCTGTAAAGTTTTGAAATGTGCTTTTTTATCAGTTGCATTGGTAATAAAGTGTCATACTTGGTTGCATTAACAAATCAGAGTCGCACGCAGTTGCCTGCGCTCAGCTGCAATGGCAACTGAGTGTAGTGCTCAGTTGCCTGCACCTACTTGTTTGCATCCAATGCAGTGCAACTGCATGTTGCAATGTGCAATGCCTGCTGAAACTGAGTGCTGCAATGTGTAAATTTATGGCGGCATACAGCTATAGCAACTTAATATGAAAGAAACGCTTTCTATACAAAGTTTAACCAAACAACTATAGCCACTTAACCAAAGTAATCTAACTGGCTTATCTTCTTATGTATTGTCTGCCAAAAGTTATTAGCAAATTTGGCATGAAAGTGAAAGTTAAATTTGGCATGAAAGTGAAAGTAGTGGTGTGTCCAAAACTGTGATAATTTTTCCATTGGAATTTCAGTTTTTATCTATATTTGCTTTTTGCATCAGTAAGCTACAATGAAGCATAGTATGGTCAGTGGGGAAAGTTGGCAGGGTGGTGTGGTGATTTCAGAGGGGGATGTATATGTGAGCAAGTATGGGAGATGTTGTTTGGTATGAGTGAAGTGCAAGAAGAACTGGCAGTTGGTGGAAGTGATGTGGTCAGAAGGAAGTGATTGATACTTAGGCTTCATTTGTGAGTTTTTCTCTACCGGTTTTGACTGGTTGTGAAAGGCTCTGTATTTTACCCATGATACGACATATTAGTGCATTTGGAATAATTATTTTTGACATGCATGCACGTAGTGTTTGTTTTTTTAGGGTAGTTGCTGGTCATGTCTTCCCAAAACCACCTGCTTTGTGCTAAAATAATTTATAGGGCCAGACCACTGACGAGGAACGGACACATAACAACCGTGAAAGCAATTGAAATTGCACTAGATAGGGTCAAAAATGTACTAACTTGGTAACCTGTCATACGTTGTCCACGTAAAGCAATTGAAATTTTTACAAACAGTTCGACCATGTAAAATAGTTAATCGGATTTTACGTCTTTTAAACGGTGTAAAAGTGGTATTCTTGTAGAGTAAGTCTTGCTAGCTATACATGCATTATTTATTCTGTCAATCCAATCCCATGTAGTTTGTATTGTAATTAACCATTATAATTAAATAACAGTACCATCTATCGCAGAGCGTTGGGCTTAGCGTACTTGAGATTGTCTACATTTGCAACTAGAATGACTGAAATAGGCACATAACAGTTTCGCAAAAATAATGAACTAATTTGAGTAAATAATAAAATGAATACTGGGTGGTTAAGTTTAATATATTGTGGCAACGGGTGGTTAAGAAAGATATATTGGATATGGACATACACTTTGCTACTAAGGAATGGCGTGTTAAATATAAATAATTTTTGGATGAGCTCACATACCTGCTAAAGATATCGAATCATAATCTTTGGATGGCACACATACCCACCCACTCCAACATCAACAAAGGTCTCTGCAAATTGATGATTTATTTTGTTGGTTCTCTCATCTGGTAGCAGTATATTGTCCAAAACCAAATTTTCATGTGTGGATGGTACAGATTTCCCATGGATTTTGGACGATGTAGAATCTCGACATACAGTACCTATTGCAATAAAATTTATTGTCTAGATCTATCCAACAAAATAACTGCATCGAAAACAAGTAAGAATAAAAAGCAACTAATAAATACCTGTTGCTATTATGTCTAGATCAGAGTTGAGGATTTCACATTTTTGATTGTTCACCACATTGGTCGTATCTTGGGATTGAGAAACAACGAATTTAGAAGCATTGGGTTGTGTGTTGTGTTCTCCTTGTTCTATGTTTCCCACCATGTTGATCAGAAGCTCCATTTGCCCAGACAAATTTCCTACTGTACTCTCCAAATTTCCCACCGTACCCTCCAAACTTCCCATCCTCATTTTCAACTCAGGATTGTCTCCACAAACATGTTTCAATCGTTTATGTGCAATAGCAGAAGCCTTAATATTAGTCTTTGGTATGATGGTCCCAACATCGCAGCTCCTACCCCCTGTATCCTTTCCCATCACTTGTGATACGATATCTTCATCCACTGTCAATTTTTCTTCATCACTATCGGTGATCTTTTCCTTCAATTTCGCAATTTGATCCTGAGATTGCATAATACTTATATGGACACATAGTGCATAAAAGAAAGAAAATTGCTCATGTTTAACTTTAGGAGCAAAAATAACTTACGAAGTACGAAGAATTAGCATCTGATATGCTACCATCTTTTTTCGTGTGTGTCTTCTCCCATACATGACGACGGTTGATATTTGCAGATGGATTTGCAACGATCTGCAATATATAAAATATGTTAGTTGTGATTTTTATCATTTTGGAAAAAAAAATGAATATAACTTACCATTTCGTGTTCTATTCTAGCATGACTTTTATGGCCTGCATGGTGAGCATAACTGAGCAATGATCTTTTTTTTTGGCTAACTCCCTTCTTCCGCTCGCTTCAGGCGTTGCTTCATTTTTTATGAACTCGTTCCAATCTTCTTGAGCAATTATAGGTGGACAATTTTTCATTCGTTCTTCGTCATTGTCAAAAGTGTCATAAAAACTTGCTCTCAAGTTTTTTTTGTGTCTCCTAAAAGCCTCGGACATTCTTTTTAAAAAAATTTCCTTTGAAAGCGGGTCGAGCGCATACATTTTCTGCAAAAAGTAAAATACATAAACAAGTTAATCAATTCTATCAGACTTAAAACGGGTTTCAGAAACCGACTGTAACAGGTAGTGCATATACATTGCAAATAGAGTGACTGACCATAAATATTTTTTAAATATCGTCGGAAATGAATCAAAGTAAAAACTTACCACCAATTGGTTCCAAACATCATCCTTATATGTACCGAGTACTTTGTTCCAACTTATGTATGATATCGGCACATGAGCTCTTACTAGTTTACCCAGCATAGTGGCGATTTTTCCAACGTTTTCTGAGACTGGAATACCAAATAAGTTTTGATCAACTATTTTTTCTTCTGAACATGATGAATGTGATCATGCTGGATTTTGTGACATAACTGTAAAATGATGGATTTTCCGAATACCAAATAAGTTTTGATCAACTCAGCTGTCCTGAAATAAAAATGAAATCAACATCACTATAAAATTTGTTGTTTAGCCAATAAAAGCGTTCTCATCAACCATCAATTCATGGCAATAACAAAAGTAAAAAAGCAATAACAACAGAAGAACTACTTGGATTTTAAGAAACCAACAACAATATAGACATTTTAAGAAACCAACAACAGTAAAATCCCCTTTTATCTACAAGTCTATAAAAAACATACTATCATGAAACTTTTCAATATAACAGAAACCAACAACAATATAGACATTTTAAGAAACCTTCTCTTTATGTGAATTTTTGTTTGGTTCAATGATATCTCACACTCCTACTACCCCAAGGAATAGGAATTCAAACGAGAAATGAAGCATTTAACAATTCATCAGTTAACAAATGGTTTTGGTAAGGTCTTCTAATTTTTCATTATCTTCAAAAGCCGATTGATAGACGGTAGGAAACTCAATGTCATCCACATTTGTAGTCAACCGTTTTGGTGTATGCAAAACCACAGACCAACCGTTATTTTTTAAATCTGTTGAGTAGAACACTTGACTCGCTTCTGATGCAAGAATAAATGGCTCATCATTCACGCTATCTTTGCTCTTTAATTTCCCTAAATTAACCATGATCAAGTTTGAAACAGGATCTATTTTGCAACCATTGATCTTATTCTCGACCTTTACCCAATCACAATAAAAAACTGTTTGTTTGAAGTCAGTGTAATCCAACTCAAGTATTTGCTGAATGACTCCGTAATACGTTGTTTCTGCTTCCTTATAATTTTTATCTTTACCACTCGCTCTAAATTTTTTAATTGCTTTCATGCATACACCGCTATCTTGTGTTACCATATGATTTTCGTACATTTTCGTGGAAAATAAAAAACCATTCACTTGGTACTTAGTATAACTAAGCGCCGTGAACTTCGGCCCATGCACTAGCCGCCAAAGAGTTGGATCAACATCGATGCACTTCAACAACTACATAAAATACAATAAATAAAACAAAACATGGTCATGAAGGTGTATTGCCAACTTATAAACACGTGAACTACTTAAGATGCTATAATACCTCGTTGCGTAACCATAGAGTAAAACTTAGAACGACTTCGACAGTTGTACCTCTGCCTCGTGATTGAAATCTAGTACTTTTCTCATAGGAGTTATACCTCCTACGAAAAACACATATCAAACCGAATACATAAATTGAATTAAAAAATGGAAATTCAAAACAAAGGTGTGAACTTACTTCTTCCATTCATCCAATCCATCATACTTATTAAGGACCCATCTACGTACTTGTTCAAACCGCACTTGGGTTAACGTTATATCTTTACCATTATCTAAAGGTATCTCACCAGCAAACTCATCGTCCTCGTCTAAAAACGCTTCGCGGGTATGTTTATGATTGCCATCACCTCCGTTTGGCATATATTCCATGCAGTAAAGGCTAGCTTTTTGTACGATATATCCTTCTGCAATACAACCTTCAATGTATCTTTTGTTGCGCACATATCCTTTATATGTTTTCATCAACCTGTGAATGTGATCAATTATATATTGTACATAATAGCTATTTCTATCGAATAATAATGTACATAACTGAAAGTAGTTATTTACCGTTCAAAGGGATACATCCATCTATATCTGACAGGACCACAAATTAATGCTTCATCGGCTAAATGAACCATAAGATGGATACTGATATCAAAAAATGCAGGTGGAAAATGTTTTTCAAAAACACACATTGCTTCTACCAAACTAGCCTTTGCTTTTATAAGGTGTTCCCTATTGATCACCTTTGAGCACAAAATGTTAAAGAATAGACTAATACGATGAATAGCATTTCGCAGATCCTTATGTTGTGGATAAGAATGTTGAAGCAATACCGGAAGCAAATGTTGCATTATGACGTGGTAATCATGTGACTTCATATTTCTTAGTTCGGGAGGATTGATGCTCACATTGTTGTGGAAGTTTGAAGAGAATTTGTTGGGCACTTTCAGGTTTTTCAAAATGGTGCAAAACCGTATCTTTTCTTCTTTGCTCAAAGTGAAAGTTGCCTTTGGTATGATTATTTTATTTGTTTCAGGATCTTCCATCACCCACAACTTTTGTTTTATACCCATGATTTTCAAATCCTTGCGTGCATTGATGCCATCTTTTGACTTATCTTTATGGTCCATAATGGTGCTGATGAGATGCTCTGTGACATTTTTCTCTGTATGCATAACTTCAATATTATGGCGAATCATATTTGCTTTCCAATATGGTAAATCAAAAAAGATAGACCTCCTGTACCATGCAGAAACATTGTCAACTTCTTCATAAATTGACTTTTTCCGTTTTCGACTAATTTCTTCTTTGTGTTTGCCAACTTTCATTTTGATATTCGCTACTTTCTTTTCAACTTCAAAACCAGTCAATGTCCGTTTAGGACGTTGAAATTCTTGTTCGTTGTTGAAATTTGTCTTGTCGTATCGAAACTTGTGTTCTTTAGGAAGAAACATTCGATGTCCCATGTAACACACCTTCTTACTTTCAGGAAGATGATAAGAACAAGTGTTTTACCCACAAACCGGACATGCAAAATAACCGTGAGTTGTACATCCCGATAAAGTCCCAAGAGCAGGGTGATCATGGGTTGCCCACAACACCCTAGCTCTCACTATGAATTCGGATTTATTTAATGAATCATATGTAACGACTCCTTCCCATAACTGCTTTAACTCGTCTATCAACGGCTGTAAATAAACATCAATATCCTTCCCTGGTTGTTTTGGCCCAGAAATCAACAGTGTTAACATTGAAAACTCTCGTTTCATGCACATAGACGGTGGAAGATTATATGGTACTACAATTACTGGCCAACAACTGTAAGGGTTAGATAGAGAAGCATGTGGACAGAAACCATCTGTTGCTATTCCAAGTGTGACATTTCGTGGCTCGACAACAAACGTTTGGTCAAAATAATCCATGGCTTTCCATTGAGAAGTGTCACATGGATGACGCATTACGGTTGGATCGGACTTGGCACGACCATGCCAGGTCATCGCATCTGCTATCCATGGTACACTATACAATCTCTTCAATCTAGAAATTAAAGGAAAATGTCTTAATGTCTTTCGAGGTACTTTGATGCCTTTTCTTTCTTCGTTGAATGATGTCATATATCTTGGTTCGTTGCAATTTGTACACGAAACTCTATTCGCATCATCTTTCCAGTATAATATGCAATCATTGATGCATGCATCATAAGTTTTGTAATTCATCCCAACTTGTTTAATTAACTTCTTCACGTCGGAGTACTTTGTCGGCAGCGTGTTACCTTCGGGGAGTAACTCCTTTATTAGTTCGAGGAGTGCAGTCACACCATTATTTGAAAAGCCGTATTGGGTCTTCAAGCTATTCAGTTTCACAATGGCATACAGCTTCGTCAACCCTTTTGAACATGAAGGATACAGTGGCTCTTTTGCGCTACCAAAAAGTGATTTATACTTCTTACTTTCATTGGCCTGCCAACTGCCATCAACCGTAGACGGCTCTCCAACATTAGCATGATCGGACAACGAATTTTCAGGTTGAAAATGATGAAATCTATCTACATCATTGACTAGATCTTCCATCATAATAGGTTCAGACTCGTCGGAACTTGTGGCATGACTAACTGGTTGTTGTTTTTCCTTCTCTACTCTTTTTTCCCCATGAAAATACCATACGGTATATGATTGGATAAAACCCCATCTAAGCAAATGAAAATGAATGTCATCTAATTTGATCGTCTTCATATTTTTGCACCGAGTGCAAGGGCATAAATACACTCCTTTCTTACCACCATTTTCATCAACAAAACTAATAAACTTCTTCACCCCGTCTATATATTATGTAGATCTTTGATCAGATTCATTTATCCACTTTTTGTCTATACTGAAAGACATATTGCCCTCCTATATCATATATATTAGAACATTAGACGTAAATATAATATATATATATATATATGAGTGTATATATAGGACATACTCTAAAAGTCCCAAGTTTGATTTCATTGGCCTTAATTTTTAAGTGCGTTTATCTGTGTCCATTGGCCTTAATTTTTGATTATTTTCTTTGCCAAGTTATATTATGAATTTATAAGTTAATTTTATGGGAGCGTCTCCTTTATTTACTTGAATCATTTTTCGATTTTCTTATTTTTGTTCATTTTAATTTCCATGGTATTTTATGGGACGTACTCTAAAAAACATAAATCACCCCGTGAAAAATTCCTTATTGCACACGAGACTTAGAGGTACGTAAAAACTAAAAACTCCATTGATGCTTAAGCTTGTCTCAAGTGAATAATGGATTAACTTTAATAGTAGTACTAGTTTGAGGCATGTTCTTCGCACACAAGAAGATGGAACCGACAATGATGTGAAATTTATGTATGCCATCAAAAGAAATTGTGTTTATATGTAATGTGAACAGATAAGAAAATAGTTTGGAGAAGCTTGCGTGTGCAAAACCTTGTTAGCAGGGATATTAAAATTGGATATTTAATGTTGTTCAACTATTTAGCTAAATCACCCAATTTTGCAAAGGTGTAACATTCAAATATGTTTAGTTGAAGTCAATAGTATCATACTACCTGGACTCCAGTCAGCAAAGACATTGGGTAATAGTGTAGAAGAAGAATTCAGAAATTTTTAAGTAAACAAAATCACGGAAGAAGTTGTAAACTGTTTAATTTTGTTGGTGGGATAATAATTCTAACTTCATGCTCCCGTGCTACAAACTATGTAAACCATATCAGAATAGTGTTGAACAAGCAATATGTGTATGCTAGTAGTAGTAACAGCCATAAAGATTTTGTCTTGTCTTCATTAGTAAAGGTTAGTGGATACTGTACATCAAAGAGGAGTGGCATAAGGGAACATCAGGGGGAGAACCTACACTGTAATGCTACCATCTATTTTAAAAGTAAAATGAAATTGCTAAAAAATTACATACAATTTCATTTCAAAAAGATTTTTTTAATTATATTCCTTTTCATTTTGCATTACATTTACAATTTCATTTCATTTTGCAACTAGGGTTGAAAGGATTATGACAACTTTAACTTTGTTTGCTGCATAGTGTTATCACCTTTCTTTCTATCATCTAATATTCGAAGAATTATGACAACTTTAACAGTTTAGCTCAGGTTCTAACAGCTGAAGGCAGGTAGGGGAGGCATAACAAATTTCTAACACATGCTGAATGATTAACCATCATCAAATCTATTTTTTCCCTATGCAAGTGTACCATTCCAGAATCTTTATCCTCCCAAAGAAATTAATTAAGATGATCGAGCAAGCGTGTAACCACTTTCTTTGGTCCAGCAACCCATTTTCAAGAAAAAATCATCCCCGTCTCCTATAAGAAAACCCAACTGCCTATCAAACAAGGGGAACTGGGAATAATTGATGTAGCAGCATGGAATAGAGCAGCAAACTCGGTGCATTTAAACTCTATAATCAGCCAAAACAAGTCCTTGTGGAAGAAATAATGTATTAAACATTATCAGGGAAGCAATGATTTATGGACCACTCAGAAAAAGCAAAATGTTAGTTGGATTTGGAGAAGCATCTTATAATCTGGAGACAATCTTAAGCACATCATTCATATATCTATGGGTCAGAATTCAAATGCTTCTTTCTGGAACTCTCCTTGGAGTGCCTCAGGGCTTGTTCTCAGTGTGCAGCTAAATTACGTCGAGATGGTTCAAACTGGAATTCCAGTTCATGCAAAAGTCAAAGATTATATCGTTGAAGGCATGGTGGAGGTGGACCTCCCTAATTTAAGCAACAAAATAACACGAGCATTATGGAGCAAAAGTACAAATCGGAAAACAAATTTTCAGTGAACATGATGCTATGCAATTCCTTTTAACTAACACAAAATAGGTGATGTTCTGAGCATAAATACATAAAATAAAAAATAGACTTTGCTCTTATATTGGTTGAAGTCCTAGCAATTTAAATATGGTTTCTTCAATTCACATAAAATAAAATGAATAGTTCATCAATTCCTTTTAACTAGCACAAAATAGGTGATCGTTTACAGAAAGTAAAAAAGAAAATAGACATATCCTACGCAGAGTGTATTTTTCTATTGAAAGTAGTTCTTTTGATTGGTTTGGACTTGATATCCTGAGCATCATTATTGATCTTTGAACAATCCATTGATAGCTTTTGGCTTTTAAGCTCAAAAATGTGATCATCTTTTACGTATATTTCCAAAACTGCTTCATCGTCCTGTTCTGATGTTACAGGCATGTTCCAGTTACAGGCTCGCCTAAAATGTCCTTAACAGCCTATTTTGCAAGTATCAATAGGTTACTGACCCAAAAAAGAAGAAGAAGAACAAGAACAAGAACAAGATGATAAACCAGTGGTAAG
Organism: Allium fistulosum; assembly: GCA_030737815.1. Lineage (NCBI taxonomy): Eukaryota > Viridiplantae > Streptophyta > Magnoliopsida > Asparagales > Amaryllidaceae > Allium > Allium fistulosum. The sequence goes on along the minus strand of CM060908.1, from coordinate 755,037,941 downwards.
AAGAAGATGATAAACGAGTGGTTCACAGTACATGATCCATCGTACGTGCTATGTAACTTGGAAAATGAGTCAAACAACCACCAGTTCCTCAACTATAGTTACTAAAATATAGGTTTACCTAGTCTTGAAGCAATAAAAATTCAATTCCATCACAATAGCAAACACCAAACTGTTTCCAAAAAATTTGCCATTACAACGGCGCTATTTTGTAGCACCGGAGTAATGTCTATGCATTACCCCTCTCCTGATACTTGGCTTGTGCCATTAACAATAATTTTATCCACTTATACAACAATATCAAAACCATATGCAATGTCAGAACCATATACAATATTAGCACCAAGCTGTAAATCATGCAAGGATAAAAAAATCCAATCATATTGAACCTCTACCAAGTTACATGGTTAATCTACGACTTTATTGAAGAAGCCACTTGGTTTTGTTATAATGAATACACGCGAACCCACCCAAATCCAAATTGATTTAAGTTTCACTGTCTGACAGTAAGATGATGAAAAAAAATGCATAAAACACTGATCCTAGACAACCATATAAGGAACGTAGTTACTAGTTATCCAGTATCTTATGAAAAATTAAACCACATCAAATAAATCCTAAAACTTAAATCAAATAGCTATATGAATAAAGCTCAATTACTCAATAATATTACAGTAAATGCTTCAATTATCTCCAACTAAAAATCCATATAATTAGAGAGAACATATTAGAACATTTGATAACAAATTTATAATAAACAACCCGACATTGAAAACCCAACATACACATGTAAACATATAAGTTGAGTAAAGAATCCAAGAGAATAAAGAATGAGTTTAAAGAACAAACCTTTAAGAGATATTTTGAGCTACAAAAGTTCAAGCTCAAAGGAGAAGAAGGCGGCGTCTGTAGAAATTATCGAGGAAGCCCTTAAAATGTTCGGAGGGGCTAAAATTGGAAGAAGCGAGGATTGCAGTGAACTGGTGGTCTCGAAAAGGACGAACCAACCGCAGACGAACCAACCGTAGATGAAGCCCAAAATTCACGAAAAGGAACGGTGAAAACGAAAGAGGTGGAAAAAAAAAGGAGGGAGAGTGTGCGTTTTGGGGAAAATTTTCCCACGAAAAGAGGCACGGAATTTAATACGGCTACAAGCCGTATCAAATATTAATACGGCTTAAAGCCGTATTAAACAATTTAGATACGGCTATAAGCCGTATTAATATTTGATACGGCTTGTAGCCATATCAAATGCGCCGCCTACGGCAGTGCCAAAATCCAATCTATGGTGTAGTGAGTGATCAAGAGGAATGAGAAGTTTATCTGGGGTTTGAGATCAAAAATTTCTAGGGCGACTATGCCACATCTCAGGGATCCATGTAATGTAGTGGTGGAGATGGCTATAAGGAATAAGGAGATGCTTTCAACTTTTAGGAAGGATCGACAGGTGGAAACCTAGCATTCTCAGAGTAAGAAGAGAAATTTCTTCAAGAGGAAGGGAGCTCAGAAGGGTGGAGCTGCCAAAAAAGGGAAAACTGATATAGTTTATTACAAGTGTGATAAGATGGGGCACTGTGCTACTGAGTGTCGATCTGGTGATGGTAAGACGGTTGTGGGAAGAAGAATGTGAAATGCTTTAACTACAATTAGGTTGGGCACTATAAGAACAAATGTCCAGAAGCGGCCAAGGTGAAAAAAGGAGAGGTCTTTGCTTTGGAGCCATCATCTTCTCGGCCAAAAGCAGAGGAGAAGGGAAAGTCTGTGATGGGAGGTACGCTTTTCATTCATGTCATATCTATTAGTGTATTATTTGATACTGGTGCATCACATTCTTTTATCTCTTAGTGTTTAGTAGGATTTAGGACTATCATACTTTGTTACTTCCTTAAGGGTCATGAATCCAATAGGAAGGTATGCAACTCTTGAGATGAGACGTGACCATCTAGAATTTGAGTTGTTAGGTCATACTTTTGCTTGCAGTTTTTTTTGTTTGATTGTGTAGGGTTTGGAATTATTTTGGGTATGGATTGGTTGAGAAAATATGATGCTAGGATATTTTGATAGGGTAGGAAAATATCGTTAAGACACTCTAATAGTAGTGATCGAATATATACTCAGTTGAGAATTCGAGTTTAGATGTTTGTGCTTTATTGAGTGCAACAGAGGTGGAAGATGAATTGAGTCAGGTTTTAGTTGTAAGAGAATTTATAGATGTTTTTAAGCCAGTGACAAGATTGCCGCCGAAACTAGCTATTGAGTTTCGAATTGATCTCGTACCTGGAGTTGAACCCGTTAGTAGACCGTCCAGCAGAATGATACCTACTAAGATGAAAGAGTTAAATGTGCAAGTAGTGGATTTAGAAGGAAAGAGTTTTATTAGACCAAGTAATTCACCTTAGGGAGCGGTTGTAATGTTCGTAAAGAAACTGGAGGGGTCATTGAGGTTGTGTATTGATTATCATAAGCTGAATGAGAAGACGATAAAGAATAGATAACATTTGCCGAGAATCGGTGATTTATTTAATCAGTTGAGTGGAGCCAAAGTGTTTTCCCAATTAGATTTATAGACAAGGTTCCATCAACTAAGGGTGGAGGAGGACATTATTCCTTTGACGGTGTTTCGAATGAAGTATGGTTCATATGAGTGGTTAGTCATGCCATTCGGGTTGACTAATGCGCCTGCTTTCTTTGTGGACTTGATGAATCGAGTTTTTCAAGAGCACTTGGATAGGTTCGTGTTGGTATTCATTGACGACATTTTGATATATTATAAGGATGAAAGAGATATTAGATTCATCTTAGAATAGTGCTTGAGATGCTGTGGCAGCATCAACTAAAAGCGAAGTTCTCGAAATGTCATTTTGGAAGAGAAAAGTGAAGTTTCTTGGTCATGTAGTTTCAGAAGAAGGGTTGTCTGTGGATCCCGCTAAGATTGAAGTTGTAAATAATTGGAAGAGACCCGAGACTGTGACCGAGATAAAAGGTTTTCTTAGATTAACTGGCTATTACCGGAGATTCATTAAGGATTTCTCTCGGATAACAGAACACTTAACTAAAATAACTAAGAAGGACATAAAGTTTATTTGGTCTAGTAGACGTGAGGAAGTGTTCTAGAAGCTAAATCATTTATTGACCAATGCATGCATGTTAGTTGTGCCAGATGGTAATCATGATTTGGTGGTGTATACAAATGCATATGGAATAGGATTAGGAGTTGTGTTAAGGCAAAGAGGTAAAGTGATTGCCTACGCTTCTCAACAGCTCAGACCACATGAAGTTAGGTTGACTTATGATTTGGAGTTGGCAGTAGTGATCTTTGTTTAGAAGGTATGGAGCCACTACCTCTTAGGAGAAAGATACTAGTTGTTTATGGATCATAAGTCTTTGAGGTATTTATTCTCTCGGAAAGAGTTGAATATGAGACAGCAGGGATGACTAGAGTTTTTAGCAGCTTACGATTTTGGTATTGATTATACACTAGGAAAAGAAAATAAAATTGATGATGCACTTAGTAGAAAACATTAGAATATGGTGTTAGCTACGATAGCGGAATGGAATGATTTAGAATCATTTGCTACTTTTGGTGTGCAATTAAGATCAACGACTAGTTCTAGTCGGGAAACTCCCATGTTGTCATGTTTGGTAGTTCGACCAGTGATGATCGAAAGGGTTGCTTCTAAGCGGAGAGATGATCCATTGCTAGCCGAAAGGATAAGAAGGCTTGAAAGGGAACTTAGATTGATGATTTAAAGGATTTTAGTCTTGACCATAATGGGTGGTTAAGTTAAGAAAGAAGGGACAATTATGTTATCTAGATGTTGGTGACCTTAAGGAAGTTCTTAGGGAAAGTCATTGATCGAAGTTTACTATTCATCATGAAGCAACTAAGATGTATCAGGATATGAAGAGGAGTTTCTTTCGGGAAGGTATGAAAAGGGATGTAGGCTTATGGGTAAAGCGATGTTTGAATTGCCAGCAAGTGAAATCCGAGCATTAGAAGCCAAGTGGATTGCTTTAGCCTTTAGATATACCAGCTTGGAAATGGGATTCTATATCCATGGATTTTATTAGCGGGCTGCCAAGGTCGAATAGGAAAAATGAGAGTATTTGGGTTATAGTGGATATACTGACCAAGAGTGCATATTTCATTCTCATTAAATTGACCAGAACGGCACCTATATTGGCTAAGTTGTTTATGACGAACATTGTTAGACTGCATAGGATTCCTATTAGTATAGTTAGTGACAGAGATGCCTTATGTACTAGTGAATTCTGGAAGAGTCTATAGGAAGTGTTAAGTACCAAGCTGAAGATGAGTACCGCTTACAACCCACAGACGGACGAGCAGATAGAGAGAGTCAATAAGGTACTTGAAGATATGTTGAGAGCTTGTGTACTAGATTTTGGCTGGTTATGATAAGACCATTTGCACTTATTTGAGTTTTCCTATAATAGTAGTTATCAAAATAGTATAGAAATGGTGCCTTTTGAAGCTTTGTATGGAAGGCTGTACAAATCACCAACATTTTGATTGGAGATCGGAGAAAGATTGGTTCTTGGTCCGGATATGGTGAGAGAAGCCATAAAGAAAGTTGAGTTAATCCGAACTAGGATGATGGAAGCTCATTCTAGGCAGAAAAGTTACACAGATAAGAGGCGTAAGGATTTAGAGTTCTTAGTTGGAGATCATGTTTTTGTTAAAGTATCAATGATGAAGGGTGTGGTACGATTTGAAAAGTCAAGAAAACTGGCACCTAAATATGTCGGACCGTTCCCTATTATAGAGATGATCGAAAAGCTCACGTACCGTGTAGTGTTACCGAGTTGTTTGGCAAAAGTTCATAATGTTTTTCATCTAAGGAAGTATGTGCATGATCCAGAGATTACTATTGCTCTTACTGCATTAGAGGATTTAGTGGTAGAACTGGATCTGACTTTTGTTAAGAAAATAGTTCAAGAGATTAAGGAACAAAACAGTTGAAATAGTGAAAATCCAATGGAGTGACAACGAGAAAGACTATACTTGGAAAATAGAAGAAATGATTAGGGATACTTATACTGAGTTGATATGATGGTATGTTCTATATTTGTTACATAGACTTTATAGCTGGTAGTATATACTAGCATTGTTTGTTACAGTTGTTTGCATGTTCGATATGCTTATTGTGTGGTCCTTAATGAATTTCAAGGATGAAATTCTTTAAGGAGGAGAGCCTGTAACACCCTAATTTTAGTTTAACATTATTCAGGAGATTTAATTGGATAGATTAGATTGAATAATGTAGTGGGATAAGGATGATGAGATTTAATTATTAAATTAGGTCGTGCCTTAATGGATAATTTAATAAGATTGTTTTAAACTTAGAAAAGAATTAATGAGAATGGCAAATTAGGAATAGAGCTTTATTTCTTCTTTTAAGCCCTCACCTCTTGTTCATTCTCATTTTACATTCACAAAACAACCAAAAGAAAACAGTTAGAGGTCGACCATTTCTGAAGGATAGGAGAGAAGGAAATTAAAGGGGATTCAAAGGGAAAAACTTAAGGAAGTTAAACTCCATCAAATCTCAATTTCATCATCCAATCTAAGATGAATAATAATTAATCATCTCTATTATTTGTGTTTGAATTTAGTTATGGCTAATTTTTGAATTTATCTTGATTTTTTTGCCATGTTATGAATGTTTGATCATTGTTTGAATAGAATAATTATTTATGGAAATTTTATGGAATTATTAGGGTTTTAAAGGTAGAACCTAAGTTTTTGATCTCCAATTGATTTGATTTTCTAGTATGTTGTGTAAAACATTAATTTAGAGATGATATTTAATTTCATAATTTTTCAAGCTAAATTGAATATTTTATGAATTTCCTAAGAAGGAAATAATGTTTATTTCAAGTTTTATTTATTAAAAACAATTATTTTGGCCTCAAAAATTTTACATATGAAAGAACATGTTAATTCTAATTTTTAGTGATTTTTGGGGATTTCTCCCAAGTGATTATGAATTTCTACGAATTTATTATGCTAGAAAAACATTTGAATTAAAATTAATTAAGGGTATTAATTAATTTAGTTTGCTAATGTTTTTGGGAGGGCAAAATTTATTTCTAACAAAATCTAAAAAATAAATAAAAAGTTTTGGTGGTAACCAATCATATTTTGACAAGAGAGAGGAGTAGGTAAAATGAAATTGGTTTAAAAATGAAAGAAAACAGTTTTAATGTTTATTATAGTAATGCCATCGATGACATGCGGCATCCCTCATGCCATCATATGAGGAATGTGGCATCTCGTGGGTGAAGAGATTCGATATTGATTTCGGAGCTCTACTTTGTTTTCTAAAGTGCGACGTCACCTATTATTTTATTTGAAATCTCTTATCTCCTTAGCATTTAAGAATCCATGATTTCGACCTAAATATTTTGAAGTATTAATGTCGTAAAGATATGATTTCAATATCGAGGTATATAAAGTATTGATGTCATGAGTTACCATTGTCAATATCCTATGTTTTGTCGGCATAACAGCCGAAGTACCATATTTTCGACATCATAATTTTTAAAGTATTGATGCCGTAAGAAATTGATTTCGACTTGACTAATTGATGTTGTAACTTGTCAGCTTCGACATCATATGTTTTTCTTATTTTCGATAACCAGGTTATGCGACTTTGATGCCGTAACTCTTTTATTTCGAAATTGATGCTTTGTAGGTCGAGAAGCCTCGTTTTCTTTTACAAACTAAAAGTATGTTTTAAGAAAGTCGTTAACCTTATGATCCGGCAGCTTAGCCTTATAATTTATAAAATCAAAATTTTGTTTTTGAATCTCGGATAGAGGTTCAATATCGTTTTTAACGTCATGGATGCCGTAAGATTTCAATTTCGAATTGTTATATTGATGGCTTGACAAGCCATATGTTTAATGAGTTCAGCAACTTCATTGGGGATACCAATGTTTATTATTTTCGAGATGTTATAGGTCTAAGGGTTTGACAACTTAATTGGGATACCAATAGACATTGGTTATGCACTTAGATGAACTATATTATGTTCAAATTTTAAATTGATAATTGATGGGTTCATAGTCATCCTAGGAAAACTATGAGATGTGTGATGGTAGTCCACATAATGCTGGAGATGGATAGTCTCTATATAGTTCATGATGGGTTCATACTCATCTTAGGAAAACTATGATTTGTGTGATGGATAGTCAATATAATTTTAGGTAAATGAAACATATGTGATGGATAGTCCATATAATTTTAAGTAAATGAAACATGTGTGATGGATAGTCCACATAATTTTAATTAGATAAACCATGTGTGATGGGTAGTCCATATGGCCTGGGGTAGATAATCCACATAATTTTTACGAGTATATATGCATGTCCAAATAGACCTGCATATAATCAATGACCGGTATTCTCTTTCCATTTGTAACATGGAGGTTTTTTCTTTTATTTGTAACATGTAGATTCCTTTTATAAGCAAAGAACCAAACCACATTAATGAATTATGAAATCAACCACACAATTAAAAATACCTATAAATTATGGATGTGAGTTAATAAATATGTATTGTAAGCGACAGAATCATAATAATCCATAGAACCAAAAATGTGCATATTACAGTAATTAACACGGGCTTTCCTAAAATCAACATGCATTACTCATGTTTCGTTACATCATTAAACGTGATTTCTTCTTCCAAAGGTTTTAGGTTTTGGTTTGAATATAATTGTATTGTTGAAATATGAGTCATCAGTTAATGCATGTCTATTAGACAGTGGATCCATAAGTGAGATTAAGTGGCATATTTTTTCACATTCTTATTGCTCTCCTTATAACAACCAAAAAACAAAACAAAATACAAAATCAACACAAATTTCATTGAACTAAGATTATTGGAAAAGAGAAAGGGGTATTTTTTTTCTTTAACAGATTAGAGGGCATGGCAGACAACAATATGGCATTTGACTCATTTTTCAAACTTTGAGTTTAGTAATCAATTCATATTTACATCTAGTTATAAATACACCATAATACGTGTAATTTACTAATGAGAAGAATAGAACTTGGATTCAAAATAAAGAAGATCGACATTGATACTTTTTATTATTCAACAAGAACTGTTTTTATTATTACAAAAGAGGGGAAAACATAACATGCTTTTTTGAACAAGAATTCACTGATATGCACGCTACAGTAACATACACAAATCAAAGGCCAAACGATCAAATAGGCTTAAACCAGTGAGCTGAACCGTATAACATACATATACTGTTCGATTTATTTCATAATACTCCTCCTCAAGTTGGGTTGTACAGATCAAGTAAACCCAACTTGCCACTTAAGTACTTTATTCGTTCAGCATTCACAGCTTTAGTTAGTAAATCCGCTGGTTGATCCTTCGATTGAATATGCTGAGTTAAGATTTCACCATCTTGGATTTTATCTCGAATAAAATGGCAATCTATTTCTATATGCTTCGTCCTTTCGTGGAAGACTGGGTTTGATGCAATATGAATAGCAGCTTTGTTATCACACCACAATTTAGCTAGTTGCTCAAACTCCAAATTGCATTCTTTCAACAAATGTTTAATCCACATAACTTCACACACTGCTTTAGACATAGATCGATACTCAGATTCTGCACTAGATTGTGACACTGTACTCTGCTTCTTGCTTTTCCAAGATATCAAGTTTCCTCCAAGAAACACACAAAATCAAATGGTGGACCTCCTGTCTTCTCTTGATCCAGCCCAATCTGCATCAACAAAACTTTCCAATTTCATATGTCCCTGATTAGTATACATAATACCATGTCCAGATGTTCTCTTCAAATATCCAAGAATATGTTTAAGTAGCACCCAATGTTGCTTGTATGGTGAAGACATATACTAACCGGCTACACTAATTGCATATGACACATCAGGTCTAGTTATGGTTAAATAGTTTAATTTGCCCACCAATCTTCTATATCGTTCTGGATTATCACATAGTTCTTCATCAGGTACAAGTTTGAAGTTAGGTATGACTGGAGTAGTTTGAGGCTTGACACCAAGTTTCCCTGTCTCTGTCAATAAATCTAGTATATATTTCCTTTGACACAAGAATATACCCTTGTTGCTTCTAATAACCTCTACACCTAAGAAGTACTTTAACTCTCCTAGGTCCTTGGTTTGAAAATGTGTATGAATAAACTGTTTGAGACTAGTAATACCATCTTCATCATTTCCAGTTATTACTATGTCATCCACATAAACAACTAACAATATTATACCTTGTTTAGATGTTTTATGAAACACTGAATGATCACTTTTGCATTTACTAATTCCAAAGCTTTCAAGTGTTTTTCTAAATTTCCCAAACCATGCTCTACAGCTCTGCTTTAAACCATAGAGTGTCTTTCTGAGTTTACACACCATATTATCTTCACCTTGAGCAATAAAACCAGGTGGTTGAACCATGTATATTTCCTCATTGAGATCCCCATAAAGAAATGCATTCTTTATATCTAACTGGTGAAGTCTCCAATTAAATCTGGCAGCTAAAGCAATACACAATATAATGGAAGTAATCTTAGCAACAGGAGAGAAGGTTTCTGAATAGTCCATACCATATACTTGAGCATAGCCTTTGGCCACAAGCCGTGCTTTGTATATAGCTACTGTCCCATTGGGATTCATTTTGAATGTGTATATCCATCTACATCCAATAGCCTTCTTGGAATCTGGCAAGGCAACAAGATCCCAAGTATTATTCATTTCTAAAGCATTCATTTCTTCAATCATAGCTTTCTTCCATTCTGGTTTAGATAGTGCTTCATTAACGGTTTTGGGAATACTAATGGAGTCCAGTGAGGTAATAAACAAATATGAATGATTGGGGACATGTTTATATGATATAAAATCAGTTATAGGATAGGTGCATTGTCTCCTCCCTTTTCTAAGCGCAATAGGAAGATCGAGATTAGGATCAAGTGCAGGTCCAATTTCTGCAGTATTAGGTGGTTCAGATTCTTGTTGTGGTGTAGTATACACTAAGAAGTCATCATTCTCCTCCTGGCTCTATGAACTAGATGATGTGTCATTCTCCTCCTGACTTGATGAATTAGATGATTGATAATATGGTATATCTTCCATGAAGTTCACATCTATTGATACTAAATATTTATTTAGACTAGGGCAAAAGCATCTATATCCTTTATGTGATCTTGAGTATCCAACAAAGATACATTTTAAAGCCTTTGGATCAAGTTTACCAAGCTGAGGATTCACATCTCTGACAAAACACGTGCACCCAAATATCCTTGGTTTCATGGGATGTAATTCTTTATCAGGGAATAAAACTTTATATGGAATCTCAAAGTCAAGAACTGTAGATGGAATTCTATTAATGAGATAACATGCAGTTAACACAGCATCTGCCCAAAGTGCTTTTAGTACCTTCATATGGAATAATAATGCACGAGCGGTTTCAAGGAGATGACAATTCTTTCTCTCTGCAACCCCATTCTGAGATGCAGTGTCAACACATGACGTTTCATGTAGAATACCATGCTGAGTTAGATATGTACTAAAGGTATGAGACATGTACTCTTTAGCATTATCACTCCTTAAGGTTTGAATATTGCTCTTAAACTGATTTTGAATTTCAGTGTGAAAATCACAAAAAACAGAAAACACTTCAGATCTATGCTTCATAAGAAATAACCATGTAACACGAGAATAATCGTCTACAAATGTTACAAAGTATTTAAACCCAGATTTAGATACAATAGATGATGGTCCCCAAATATCTGAGTGTACAAGTTCAAATGGTGGACTTGCACGTTTATTTATTCTAGGTTTAGAACTACTACGATGAAGTTTAGCATATTGACATGGTTCACAATTAAGAGTAGAAATTGAATTGTATTGAGGATATAAATGTTTGAACAGAGTAAGGGAGGGATGACCGAGTTGCTGATGAACTTTGATAGCTGAATCTACACTTGTACATGCTATTGGTAAAGTGTCCAGAATATAGAGTCCACCTGATTCATACCCTTTACCAATAGTTTGCCTCGTCATAAGATCCTGAAAGATGCATTTTTCAGGAAAGAAAGAGATGCTACAATTAATACTCTTGGTTAATTGACTGACTGACAGTAAGTTATATGATAAAGATGGTATGAATAGAGCAGATTTTAGTGGTGGTGAAATATTTATATTACCAGTGCCTTGAACATTCGATTGAGATCCATCTGCCAGAATAACATTGTGCCCATATTCAAATATTTTAAGGTCTGTAAATAATCTTGAGTTACGTGACATATGATCAGTTGCTCCTGAATCGATTACCCATTTAGATGTCTGCTTATCTGTATTAGCTAAAGTAGATATGGATGTTGATGTTGTAGAGGTGCTAGGTGGTTTTTGCAATGATTCTTGATACTTTGAGTATTTATCAAACTCTTCAGCAGTCATGAGCACTGTTTTATTAGCATTAGAAGTTCCTGAATTTCTTTGATTATTGTATTGAAGTCTTCTACATTCTGAAATTAAGTGTCATGGTTTCTTGCAATATGAACAAATTTTATTATTTGGTCTCCGTGCATTTTGTTAAGGTCTCCATGATGGTGTAGTTGGATGTCTCCATGCATCTGGTCGTTGTGATGAGTTCCACGGTGGTCTGAAATCTGATGGTGGTCTCCATGAATTTTGATAAGCAGGGGAGTTATTATTAGAACTCATCAAAGCACTGTTACTAACATTACTGTTGTATAGACTTGATGAATTTTTAGTTCGCAGTATACGACTAAAGACTTCTTGAAGTGAAGAGATTGATGATCCAGATAAAATTTGCGATTTAGCATAATCGAATTATGATGGCAATCCAGCAAGAAAGCTCATTATAGTCATTTGCTCTCTTTGTTGTTGTTGTATTTTGATGTCAGCACTCATAGGTAATAACTCGTTTAATTCTTCATATGTTTGTTTAAAACTCATGAAATAGTTTGTAAGATTTTTGTCTTTCTTCTCTGCTCTGTAAAAAGCTTTACACACATCGAACATTCGTGTTAAATTTCCTTTACCTGAATAAAGAAATTCCACATACTCCATCAATTCCTTTACAAATTCACAATGATTAATCAGGTTGATCACTTCATTATCAATTGAGTTTCGTATTTGTAAAAATAATCGTGCATCTTCTCGTAACCAAATCAGATCATTTGGTTCCTTTGTCTTTGGAGGTTCTGTAGTTAAGTGATCATCCTTATCTATACTGCGAAGATAAAGTCGAATGGTTTTACTCCACTCCAAATAGTTTGAGTTAGTTAGCTTCCGATCTGTTATCTTTGACATGATTGGTAATACGTCGATCATCGTTGAACTTTTATTTTCAGCCATGATGAATCTTGAGAAACCCTAGATCTGAATCGAGATAAACTTTGAATCTGAAAACTGAATCCCTAGATCTATAACCTCGCTCTGATACCATGTAATTTACTGATGAGAAGAATAGAACTTGGATTCAAAATAAAGAAGATCGACATTGATACTTTTTATTATTCAGCAAGAACTGTTTTTATTATTACAAAAGAGGGAAAAACATAACATGCTTTTTTTGAACAAGAATTCACTGATATGCATGCTACAGTAACATACACAAATCAAAGGCCAAACGATCAAATAGGCTTAAACCAGTGGGCTGAACCGTATAACATACATATACTGTTCGATTTATTTCATAATAATACGTAAAAGCAGTAAAAATTATAAAGGATATATACTATAATCTGTAAACAAAAATAAGAAAAACGATAGATCCTAAATGGAATTTCACATGTTGCTATGGTAAACATAAGATACTCATGTTAAAAACATCAAGAAAATGTTTCATGTACCATGTGTAGTAGTAACAATTGCTAGAAAATCATGAAGATGTAATATATGGCATAAAAGAAATAAAATACCTTAAAGCATGAGCATTGAGCAACCATTGATTTCCACTTATAAATTCCATGTACCACGTTTTCCAATTAGCACAATAAAAGAAAATCATATTGTTTCATTTGACTTTTATTTGGCATTTTACATAAATAATTGAATGAGTCGGATCTTTTGTGTTACAAATGTGTCACAAAATAACAAAATATAAAATACCACATATCTTACTTCTTATAATTCCACCAAAAAATAACGAAATTTAAAATAGTCATATATCTGTTCATATGCCACTACGACCTAAATAATCAACGCAAAAAAAACACCGTAAATTGAAACTCCGTCTTCTTTGACATAGCATTATCGGATGAGCATAAAACCATAAACCTTCCTATTCAAGTTGAATTTCTGCATAATTCTTTTCATCATCGTAGGACCCACCAGATCTTCAACCTAAAGCAGGAAAAGTCAAAGCCTTAAATTTTGCAGTAAAATTTTATGGAGACATACAACTAAATTTTGCAACAAAGATTTTTTCGCTTTCTGATATCCTTGCTTTTTTCCATTTATATTATCTATTTAATAAAGTAAACATTTTACACTATTTTAATAGTTGTTTCTCTATAGTATGGAAATTTGCATATCCTAAGGAATTTATCTCATGAAAGAGAGAATATAAACTAACTGATGCTTATGTTATATCAAATGGCACCTTAGCTTCCTTTGAAATTACCGTACAATACTTAGAAAGGAACCTTTTGTTGTCTGCATGTTTCTATTAAGCGTTGAAGCAAAAATATATATGTACCAATTGATAGTATATCCTATGGTTACAACTGAAAATTGTACCATTTGATAGTATATCCCATGATTGCAGTTGAAAATTATTTTGCCTTTAAATTTGATCCATGATCTTGTCTAATAGCTCCTCCAGGTTCCTTATTTGTAGAATATACAACCGTTCAATTATATATGCATTAGATTCAAAATTCAGAGTCTAGGGAAGGATAAGAATAGAAAAACATTGATATATAAACCTATTACCTCTTTCCCTTGGATTGAATCCTTGAATATAATCATGGAGGAAGACTAATAGAGTTTACCTAGCATCCCAAATATTTTTGTGAATAAAAGTGAGGAGGCTAGCCTCTTATTTATAGTGGTTAGAAGGTGTCTGAACTGTAGGATTTAAGTCAGTTTAAAATAACAAAAATCCAAGCCATTCGTGCCTAATAAAACACAAGCCGCCACACACCCATCGGTAGACTGCTCCTTCTTAGGCGGTCGACCGCCCATGGGAGGTGGTCGATAGGTCCTATTAAATTAGGCGAGTATTAGTTATTGCCCTTTTTTGATTTCTTGCCTATATTTATAATAACGCTAACATTTTCTTTAATGTTAAATTACCTTAATGTTAAATTATTTATTGCCCATTTTAATTTCTACGTTAACGTTATTTAAATTTTGAATTCATTCGAATTATTTTAGATTTGAAAACTTCAAACGTTAAAAACTATTTCGTTTGAAGTCCGATCGCAAAACTTTATACGTGACAGTTGATCGGAAAATTGCCACAAACGCAATGGTGTAACTTTCGTGGCCAATTTCCAACATTTAAAAATTTTCTTTTTAGCCTTATTATTGATTAATTTCTTATTAATTTTTATAGGGTATTACAAACCCTATTAGATATGGTTCTTTCCATGATGAGTAAGGCTAAGTTACATCTATCCTATTGAGGATATGCACTAAAAACTATAGCGCATATGTTGAACTTATTGCCCAATAAATTTGTGCGTAAAACAATTTAAGAGATGTGGTATGGAAAGAAATCCCAACTTAGGTATTTGAAAGTGTAGGGTTGTCCGGCCTACGTTAAGAATGTTATTTCAAATCAACTCGAGGCAAGATTGATACTGTAATTTTATAGGATATCCCTAAAACTCGATGGGATACATATTCTACAATACCAAGAAATAAAAGGTCATCGTTTTTTGGCATGCTATTGTTTTGAAAAAGGAATTTCTATCAAAAAATTTAACAGCGAAGATGTAGATTTGGATGAGATCTAAGAAGTTAACAATGAGACCGAACAGTGGGAGAACCAAGTTCAACCGTACGAATACACGCAATCTATTAGAACACTACACAAGAAAAGCTATTCCGCAACAGCTTTG
Organism: Allium fistulosum; assembly: GCA_030737815.1. NCBI lineage: Eukaryota > Viridiplantae > Streptophyta > Magnoliopsida > Asparagales > Amaryllidaceae > Allium > Allium fistulosum. The sequence goes on along the minus strand of CM060908.1, from coordinate 755,022,832 downwards.
AGTCATTGCTTTTGCAACGGCCCAAAGCCGTTGCGAAATAAAAAGTGGCAAAAATTTCACAGCGGCTCAAAGCCGTTGCTAATTGATATTTAGCAACGACCCAAAGCAGCTGCTAATTTACATTTAGCAATAGCTTTAGGTCGTTGCTAATCTAAGTTTCGCAATGGCCCAAAGCCATTACTAATTTAAATTTAGTAACGACCCAAAGCCGTTGCTAATTTAAATTTAGCAACTGCTGAAAGCCATTGCGAATTTAAATTTAGTTTGTCGTATTTATCAAAAATTAAATTAGGAATCATCTACAGTCCAAGTTTTTTTCCTCCCCTTTTTGAAAAAGATCAACAGTGATAATTCCATTTAATATTCAAGAAAGAACTGCAAACACAATTCAGCACAGCTCAAAGTAGCTATTACAAAAGAATTATAGTACAACGACACTTTGCATTTCTTATTCAAGATACGTTATCATAGTACAACATCACAGTTATCAACACAGCTCAAAGAAGCTGGATGATCTGAACTCAACTCTGAAGACTTTGGCATTTCAGAATCTAAGAACATTGCAAAGCTTTTCTTCTTTTGGCATTCCGCGGTTCTGAATTTTTCAGACTCCTTGCTCTAGACCGGTGTGGACACACTCAATGTCATTTGATTTGAAAAAAAGTTATTGTTTCCATTTATATGTTTTGATGGAGATTCAAGTTCGTCTATGAAAAACCTTTTGTAGTTAGTAATTGCTAGATCATGAGCTACTACTCTTTTTCAGTTAGTAGTAAGAGATCTGGTGCTAATAGAGTATCCACTTTCCATGTTCATACATGAACGTGAACGATTATATTGAACAAAGGTTAACTGTTAAATTTTATGAAATGAAGTTTGCTAGTACTTTTAACTCTGATACCGAAAATATAAAAATGTGCATGCATAGTCGGAAGAACAACTAACCATGTAATCATTTGATGTTGTCGCTAACTTTCTATAGTCCAAAGAGCACTTGAAACAAAAATTACATAAGCAAACCAAAACATAGAAGTTAACCATAATAATATCGTTTAATGAAGCAGAAAGGATATGTGATATTATCAAAATAATTTATCCAGTCTACAACAGTAACTTCACCTTGATGGCCCTTTAATTTGAAAATGTGATAGTATCTTTAATTGTGTTATGGCTGCATTGGTTGTGATCACATTAAGTGGATTTTGGATTGTCAAATCTTATTCTCGCTACAAGATAAATTTGTTTCAATTTGGAATTTATTTTGTATTTTTGTTATGGCGAGCTAAACATTCCACGATTTCTTTACTTTGGAGTTTTACTTCAAGCATGTAGAAATCTCAGTAGAAATTGATATGTGGCATATGTCAATATTTATATTATTAAAAAATGGTAAAACCAATAAAGCAGGCCTCTTGTAACTTGCTTATTTTGTTTATTTTGGGAATGAAACTAATAGTTCTACAATTTTGGCCACACAGAATTTATTCCATCTTTAAAATCATTGAGAGTTTGTTATTTGGATTTAAACTATCCTTGTTCGCTCAATGGAGTAATCTATATTCTAGTTAACCAATTATATGGCCCTGCTTCTAGGATAGAATCTATAAATATTTCAAGAAGGCTGCCCTGTTTTAAAATTTTCACTACCACATTTATATTTTGCAAAGAGGTTAATGTAATAGCTATACATAATAAATTGACACATAATGCAAAATATATTCCAAGCACATTACAAGAAGTGGTAGGAAATATCTAGAGGTTTTGTATAACAAGTAAGACTATTCTTGTAAAATTCAGCCTGCAGCTTTTTGTAATTTCCCAAGAATTAACTCCTTGGAGAAGATTTCCATTATTATTTCAATTCAAACTAGTGAAAGTTTATACTTTCCTTAGTCATGTAAAAATTCTGATAAAAATTCGTTGATGAGTCTAACATAAAATCGAGAGATAGCCGCAATGCTAGAACTTATGTCTCACCTTTTGATCTATTCATATTTTTTTTGAAATGGTACTTTATATACAACAAATCAGTGTGACAACATATCACATGTCAATAAACGTTCGAATCACGCTACGTAAGTTTCGAACTTGTGACCACTTGCACCAAAGCCAAATCACTTAACCACTGGAAAAATGGTGCTTGTCATCTATTCATAATTTTAAGATAGTTTGCAAATCGATCTGGAGGTTTCAATGATCCATCTAATCAACTTATTGAAATCTTGAAGATTATAATTTAAGGCCTTTTGTACAATTTATGATGAGATTCCCCAAGTGACAAAGCGATGCAAAAAAACACACAGGGTTTAGGTCATTTTAATTTTAATTTTTCTCCCTCTAACACTAGGAAAATCGAGATTAGCTTTGTAACTTCTTTGATTCATAGGAAAATTGGTTTGGTAACTTTTGAAGTACCTAAGAGTATATTTGAGGCATGTGTACATCTTTTTGATTAATTTTCTAAATCTTTCGTTGTTTTCAAAAAATTGTTAAGAGATAATATATAGTTTATTTATGTCTATGCAAAACAAAATTTTGAACATTAGCGCTATTCAAAACTATTTCATGTGATCTTCAAATCAAGGAAGATCTACGGTCATTTGAATTATTCTCATTTCATTTTTTGACTTCTATAAATATCTAAGAGTATTTTAAAATCATGCAAACAGGGAAAATATCTTTTGCCCTGGCTGTTCAAGAGGGCATGCTTGAGTGATAGAAGTTTTTAAGCTGTGAGTATCTTAGAATTGTATGAACTGCAGAATATATTAGAACATATCGGCACATGAATATGCAAATTTAGAGTGGCAACGTTATTTTTCCAAATTGAAACCTCTACTGTCATACACACACACAACTAGAATTCACAGGCCCTCTTATTTAGCACCATCACCTAGCCCCCGGTTTCAACCGCATGTTTATATTTAAATAATATGCCCATATGACAAAAGAGAGAAAGAAATATTATTTAAATATAACATGTGGTTGAAATCAGAGAGTTAGGTGACGGTACTAAATAAAGAGGGCTGTAGATCCTAACTCATATATATATATATATATATAAGGTGAAGAATATATAATTCATATAGCAAGACAAATTTCATAACCGCTAATATTATTTTGAAAAACAACTAGGTAAACTATTTGTATCTGTTTCCTAACAAATCACATTAAGCAAAAAATGGAGGATCATATGTAAGAAGAGTTAAGATCCTTTGAGAAACATGTAGAAATCATGTAGACTACAATGATAAAAAAGAAACTAATGGTAAGAACAATTGTTAGGTGCTTGTATTTCATATGGTACATGTCGGAGTATACATATTTCATTACACAAAATTCTGTAGTAGACATAAATAGGGCTAAATTGATTTACAAAGAAGATCATCTAACAAAGAGCACAAATCAAAAAAATATTAACTCTGGAGGTAACACTTCTGCAACTTTTTTATTGTATAAATTTTGCTGGAAGTTTAAGTTATTATAATAATGGAGCTTCGATTTCAAAATAAATTTTATTGATTCCTTTTGAATTCATGTGATCTAAGAGTACTCATTACTCAATATCTTAGCAAATAATCAAATTAAAAGTAATAAGGGACGGACACCTATAAAAAATAATAATTTGGTGTTATCTTTATAGCTTATGACTTTGGATATACCCACCATCACTACTAATAGAAGCAACTGAACAACAAAAGCAACTTAAGTGTAGGAGCACTGTCAACATAACCTGATCAAAAATAAAAACCCCAATTTGATTGTCTAACAAAAGTATAATGAATAAATTTGGTAATATATGGCTGTTCTCATAAATAAGTCCTACCAAATTAGTTTCCCTCTCCCCTCAGCAAGGAACCAACGTGGATATTTATAATATACTTCTCAAGCATAATCAGCGAAGCTCACATTCAAGTTGTTTGGAACTCATATATTGCACAAACATCATGGCATCATCAAATCAGACTTTTCAAGTCATCACTTATAATAACTGGTATATGGTTATTAAATTCCCTGATTGTCAATAACCATCCATGACCTTTTTTGTCCCATGTTCATTGAGGGTCGGAAATAAGCGAGATTTTGACCCTAAATCGGTATCTAATTACTTAATCGATTGTCTATGAACATGAGCAAATAAATAACAATAATTACCTTAGGGTCGGATACATGGTATGGATCGAAGCGAGGAAGAAACAACATAAATCCTGGCAAGGCGGTAGGTGGTGGATTTTGGGGATGAAGATGAGGACGTCGGTGGCTTCAAGGTTGGAGCAAGATGTTGATTCATAAGTTTTGATTCCTGACACAAGCTTCAACATCATACGACGAGAATACTATATGAAAGCGACAAAAAGGAGAATAACCGTATATTGAACACTACAAAGGAGACAAGACTACAATCCAGATATTAGTATGAGTATTTTATTTTATTGAGTCTTAGAAATTTGTTAAAATCATTCCTCAAGTAGTTACACATACACACAAATTGATTTATACAAAAATAAGTGTCACTGTGCAATTAACAGCAGGTCGGCCGACCGACCAGAATTTTCGGCCGACCGACTTTGTGTCCAGTGCACAGATATGCACCATTTTATTCATGTCTGTAAACTCAGCTGACCGGCCCAGGTTTCTCGGTCAACCGACCAGAACATAACAGCTAGTTTTCTGAAGAGGTGCAATTGTTCATGAAGAGGAATGTTCTTTAATCCAACAAATATGAACACAACTCTTGATTGAAACTCTTCATGAAAGATTGTAACTATTCTACAACTATATAAACATGTTTAATTCACTTCTACAATAACCGATTCATGTTTATAATTCCGAAATCTATTCTTTATTTATTTCTGCAAATAAAAGCATTCATTCTTATTCAATATCACTAGAATCCTTGAATTAATTCATATACTTCGATTCTACATGATTATCTTCCTTCTAAATCTTCACACACATATACACTCTTGAGGATTTGATTATAGGAAAGTTGTACTATCAAAAGACAATCAGTGTTATTCAGAACACATTCGTCAACAAACTATTTGTATTAAGTTGAAGTCCTCTTCGGCTGTTGAGGCGGAAAAATTCCTGTTCGGCTGCTCAGGTGTCGTATACCTATTCCTCCGGGTTAAGTGAGGGGTTTAGTTTAAATCCAGAGGGTATTCTGGGACTGGACGTAGAACGGGAAGTTCGAACCAGTATAAAAATTCCTGGTGTGCTTACTTTAATTTTTATTTTACTGCTATTATCAGTTTTCTCATTTATATATCATATTACACGATCCTTAGTACTGCACGTACACTTTCATTTGGTATCAGAGCAAGGAAATCCTATAACCGTCACAAAGTTATTTGATATTTATTTCTAGTAATATGGCAACAACACATACTAACGATTTTGACACTAACACTAATACTAGTTTCACAGTGGGTCAATCAACTTCACGACCTACACTTTTTAATGGTATAAATTACAATTATTGGTCAACTAGAATGAGAATCTATATGCAATCTAGTGGATTTGATATCTGGAATGTTATACAAAGTGAGTACACAGCTCCTACTGGAGAATACTCAACTTGGAGTAACACACAAAAACTAGATGTTACATCAAATGCAAAGGCTATGAATATTTTATTTTGTGCATTAGATAGAAATGAATTCAATAGAGTTAGCATGTGCACTTCTGGTTATGAAATTTGGAGAACACTTAAGATAACACATGAAGGAACGAGCAAAGTTAAATTAAGCAAAATCTCTATGTTGAAAAATCAATTTGAAAATTTCAAAATGAGGCCAAATGAATCTATAAATGACATGTACTCTAGATTCCAGGATATTTATCATGCTTTACTATCACTAGAACAAAAGTTTACTGATTTTGATGTTGTTACAAAAATCTTAAATTCTTTAACGGACGAATGGGAAAGAAAAGTCCTAGCCATTGAAGAAGCAAGTGATTTGTCAACATTAAAACCAGAGGAATTGATAGGTAATTTAATGTCCTACGAAGTAAATTTGCAGGCAAAAAGAAATGGAGCACAAGAAAAGAAAAATGTGGCATTCCAAGCAGAAAAAGATGACTCCGACTCGTATAATGAAGATATGGAAATGATTGCTAAAAATTTCAAAAAGTTTTTGAAATTCAACAAAAACAAATTCAAGGGGAACAAAAATAATTTCAACAACAATTCCAATAGCAGCAAACCATCATCTTCGGCAATGGAATGTTATGAATGTCATAAGAAAGGACACATGAAGAAGGATTGTCCAGAGCGTAAAAAGAATAATTTCAAGAAGGACAAAACCAAACGAAAAGCTTTTTCTGTCACTTGGGACGACACTGACTCATCATCCTCATCAGAGAGTGAAAGTGATAACGAACAAGAAAATGTGTGCTTTATGGCTTCGTCAGACGATGTACCACATAAGAAGAGAGGAAAATGGATTTTAGATAGCGGTTGCTCAAAACACATGACTGGAAACAAAGAAATGTTGTCAAACATTATATACTCAAATGGAGGAGCAGTCACCTTTGGAGATAACTCAAAAGGATATATCATCGGCAAAGGCAATGTCTGTAGCAACGGTACCTCTAATTTACCTCTTATTACTGATGTTTTATTAGTTAAAAATTTAAAACACAATTTATTAAGTATTAGTCAGCTATGCGATAAAGGTTTTAATATAACTTTTTCAGAAAATAAATGTAATATTTTCGATAAAAATCATAACACTATTTTCGAAGGAAAAAGAGATAAAAACATTTATATCTTAAATATGAATGTTAATAATGATTCAAATTTGTGTTTAGTAGCTAAAGAAAACGATTCCTGTCTTTGGCACAAAAGATTTTGTCACATCAATTTTAATACTATCAACAAACTAGCTAAAAACAAATTAGTTAAAGGATTACCTAATATAAAATTCAAAACTAATATATTTTGTGATACATGTAAATTAGGAAAACTAACAAAATCCTCTTTTAAAATCAAAGAAAGTAATATCTACAGAAAAACCACTTGAACTGTTACACATGGATCTCTTTGGTCCAACTCAAGTGCAGTCTATTAATCATAATAGATATGTATTTGTTATTGTAGATGATTTTTCTAGATATACTTGGATTTTCTTTTTGAAAAATAAAAGTGATACTTTTGATAATTTTAAAGTTTTTGTTAAAAGAATTCAAAATATTAAAAGTTTGAAAATTAAAAATATAAGAAGTGATCATGGAGGAGAATTTGAAAATGAAGTGTTTGAACAATTTTGTAACAAGAAAGGTATTAACCATAATTTTTCGTTTCCTAGAACACCACAACAAAATGGAGTTGTAGAAAGGAAAAATAGAACGTTACAAGAATGTGCAAGAACTTTATTAAATGGAACCACTTTATCAAAACACTTTTGGGCAGAAGCTGTAGCTACTGCTTGTTATGTATTGAATCGTGTTTCTATTCGACCATTAACTAAGAATACTCCATATGAACTTCTAAATGGAAGAAAACCAAATATTTCATACCTTAAAGTTTTTGGTTCTAAATGTTTTATTTTGAATACTAAAGATCAGCTAGGAAAATTCGATCCAAAATCCGATGAAGGAATATTCGTTGGATATTCGGAATGAAGCAAGGCTTATCGAATTTATAATAAACGAACTCAAATTATTGAAGAAAGCATGTTTCATTTGACGAAAATTTTAAAAATATAAATCCAATTGTTACTATTGATTCTGATGATGAAACTACTCAGAATGAAAATAGTAATACAAATGAGAATCTTGGTATTCATGAAACAAATGAAAATACAAACATTACTCCTAATATAATAAAATCTCCACCTAGAATTTTACGAGATCATCCTGTGCAAAATATAATTGGAGAAGTTAATACGAATGTTAAAACCAGACATCAATTACATCAAGTTGGTCATGTAGCTTTTCTCTCTAACATAGAACCTAAGAATATAAAAGAAGCCTCAAATGATGACTACTGGATTCTTGCCATGCAAGAAGAACTAAATCAATTCGAACGAAACGAAGTTTGGGAACTCGTTCCTAGACCTAGTGATCAATCAGTCATCGGACTAAATGGGTTTTCAAAAATAAAGCTGATGAACTAGGAAATTTAACCAGGAATAAAGCTAGATTAGTTGCACAAGGATATAATCAAGAAGAAGGAATTGATTACGAAGAAACGTTTGCTCCAGTCGCCCGACTTGAAGCAATACGAATCTTATTAGCCTTCGCGTGCTTTCATAATTTTAAACTTTTTCAAATGGATGTTAAAAGTGCTTTTTTAAATGGATACATAAAAGAAAATGTTTTTGTTGAACAACCACCTCTTTTTAATCATGAAAAATTTCCGGATCATGTTTATAAACTCAAAAAGGCGTTATACGGTTTAAAATAAGCACCACATGCTTGGTATGATCGTCTTAAAAGCTATTTACTAGAATTTGGGTTTGAAATTGGTAAAGTAGATCAAACTCTTTTTATTAAGAAAACTAATAAAGATATTTTAATAATTCAAATATATGTTGATGATATTATTTTTGGCTCGATAAATGAAAAACTATGTCAGGAATTTTCGACTATAATGACAAATGAATTTGAAATGTCTCATATGGGAGAATTGTCATATTTTCTTGGATTACAAATTAAACAAATTGAAAATGGAATTTTTATTAATCAATAAAAATATTGTTATAATTTAATTAAACGATTTGGTCTGGAAAATACTTCTGCCAAGCCAACTCCAATGAGCACAACTACCCATCTTGATGGAGACGAGGAGGGCAAAAGTGTTGATCAGAAGCTATATCGTAGTATGATAGGTTCTTTACTTTATTTAACAACGAGTCGACCCGATATAATGATGAGTGTTTGTTTATGTGCTCGATTTCAAGCAAATCCCAAAGAGTCACATATGAGAGCAGTTAAACGCATTATTCGTTATTTAACTAAAACCAAAGATTTCGGACTATTTTATCCGAAAGAATGTCCTTTCGAATTAGTCTCCTATAACGATGCTGATTTTGGAGGAAGTCGGACGGATCGAAAAAGTACGAGCGGAATGTGTCATTTCATAGGACGTTCCTTAGTCTCTTGGTTTAGTAAGAAACAAAACTGTGTTTCTTTATCGACGTGTGAAGCAGAATATATATCTGCTGCTTTGGCATGTGCACAAGTCGTATATATGCAACAAATACTACAAGATTTTAACTGTCATCTTGAAAAATCTATAATTTATTGTGATAATACTAGTGCAATAAATCTTTCTAAAAATCCGGTCAATCACTCACGAACAAAACACATCGATATTCGTCATCACTTTCTTCATGATTGTTTGGAAAAAGGATTAATAAATTTAGAATTTATCAATACTGAAAATCAAATTGCTGACATTTTTACTAAACCACTAAATGAAAATATTTTTATAAAACTTAGACGTGATTTAGGTATAATGTCGTTTAAAGATTTATGAATAAAAATATGCAAAAATATCGAAAAACAAAAATTGTTTTATTTCTGACCAAAGCGGAACTCAAACTCATGACCTCTAACTTGCTTGTTAGATGTTGTGTTATAGCTACTTGAGCTATGGGTGTTTCTTGTTTTAGTTTTCTTTAAAGTTTGTTTTATCTGTTTTGTTTTCAGAAAAACTATATTTAGTTCTTATCTTATAAATCATACATTTACAAACAATTTTTTTCTTAAACTTCTGTGATCATATTTAAAATTAGTTCCTATCCACTAATTTTTCAGCAAACAGATGTTTATATATACTATGCTTATTTTTCAAAACATATACTAAGAAAATTTTAAAATCAAAACTTGGAACATGTCTTCAAACAATGACTACTATAATTCCGAAAACTCCCATCTATCATACACATCTCCGGACGATGATGGTTCCGATCGCATCCCTGAAAATGGCCCTTATCCTACCTTTCCCATGCCTAAACGTGTTCTAGACTTCTCCTCTCCAGATAAAGACCCCCGACATGAGTGGAAACCATGGGAAGACTCCCATACAGGCTATACACCTTAAAAGAAAAAAGGGAAGAATACGATGGTAATATCTCCAACTACCAAACAAAAAATTAATGAAATACATCACTACCAACGACAACAAATGGATATGCCACGGGAACTCTACTATGAACAAAAAGTCACGGCAAGACGTTTAAGTTTTCTAGAAAATATTGCCATGAAAATTTGTTCATCAAAGAAGGATGATGTTGCTGAACCTTCTTATAGACCCTCATCCTCCTCAAATCCTGTTCAAACTCCAATAACTCCAAGATGGTCACCAATAGAAGACGTTCCGTCTCCAAACTCATGGGAACGTAGATTTTAACGAACGGTGGCTAAATTATATATATATATATATATATATGTTGTTGTTTTCAATAAGATGTATAAATATAATGATATGATAATATAATTTATATTTCTATAATTTTCTGTTAAAAAAACAGCAAAAATATACATTTCTACTAAGGTCGGTCGACCGGAAAAACTGAATCGGTCAGCCGAACCCTTCCCGAGAATTTCAAACATACATTTACAACAGGGTCGGTCGACCGAAGACCCTGAGTCGGTCAGCCGAACCCTTCCCGAGAGTTTCAGCAACTTTCAGATTATCAGATCGGTCAGCCGACCCAGACTTCCGGTCGACCGAACGTACAAAATTGTTGTTTAACAACTCATCCTTTCACCTTTTCCACTTACCTCTTCACTTTTGCTTTCCCAAATTCAGATTTTAACCTAGCCCCTATTAAAACTTCTCAAATTTTTAATCTTTTCTTCCAAAAACAAATGGCTCCCAAGAAGAAATCAAAGCCTTCTTCGTAAATTTATGGGATGCCTTATCATGTACTTCCAAAGCCGGTGCCTCTTTTGTTGCTCCCGGAAAAAGACCAGCGCCAAATTTCTCTTGGTCTACTTTAGATAACACAAGTTCCAGCACATCGGCAACTCATGTACCTCCCACTCAAAGATGGGGTAAGGAACCGGCTCCTCTGGATGAAAATATTCATCCAGAATTTTGGGATTCCGATGATGATGAGGAGTAATCGTATTGTTTTACAATTTAATTTCAAGAATTTCTTTATGAACAATATGTTTTTTTTAAATGTTGTGTATTAAGCAAACATCGTTAAATATTCCTATTTTGATTTCAATATGTAATATTTAAATTTCAATGATTCGCATTTCTTTTTACATATTACATCTAGTATGTATTCCTTTTGTCGATGACAAAGGGGGAGAAATATATGAAAGCTAACAAAGTTTTGCAGAAAAGACGCCATATATTCAGGGGGAGAATTATAATACTATTGCGTCACATAAGTATTATCATCAATCAAAAGGGGGAGAATGTTGATTCATAAGTTTTGATTCATGACACAAGCTTCAACATCATACGACGAGAATACTATATGAAAGCGACAAAAAGGAGAATAACCGTATATTGAACACTACAAAGGAGACAAGACTACAATCCAGATATTAGTATGAGTATTTTATTTTATTGAGTCTTAGAAATTTGTTAAAATCATTCCTCAAGTAGTTACACATACACACAAATTGATTTACACAAAAATAAGTGTCACTGTGCAATTAACAGCAGGTCGGCCGACCGACCAGAATTTTCGGCCGACCGACTTTGTGTCCAGTGCACAGATATGCACCATTTTATTCATGTCTGTAAACTCAGCTGACCGGCCCAGGTTTCTCGGTCAACCGACCAAAACATAACGACTAGTTTTCTGAAGAGGTGCAATTGTTCATGAAGAGGAATGTTCTTTAATCCAACAGATATGAACACAACTCTTGATTGAAACTCTTCATGAAAGATTGTAACTATTCTACAACTATATAAACATGTTTAATTCACTTCTACAATAACTGATTCGTGTTTATAATTCTGAAATCTATTCTCTATTTATTTCTGCAAATAAAAGCATTCATGCTTATTCAATATCACTAGAATCCTTGAATTAATTCATATACTTTGATTCTACGTGATTATCTTCCTTCTAAATCTTCACACACATATACACTCTTGAGGATTTGATTATAGGAAAGTTGTACTATCAAAAGACAATCAGTGTTATTCAGAACACATTCGTCAACAAACTATTTGTATTAAGTTGAAGTCCTCTTCGGCTGTTGAGGCGGAAAAATTCCTGTTCGGCTGCTCAGGTGTCGTATACCTATTCCTCCGGGTTAAGTGAGGGGTTTAGTTTAAATCCAGAGGGTATTCTTGGACTGGACGTAGAACGGGAAGTTCGAACCAGTATTAAAATTCCTGATGTGCTTACTTTAATTTTTATTTTACTTATATTATCAGTTTCCGTATTTATATATCATATTACACGATCCTTAGTACTTCACGTACACTTTCACAAGAGAGGAGTGAAATTATGGTTTTGAGATGGAAATTTCTAAAGTTTGTTTTTTGGGAGTATTATTTTGGCATGGGGTATGCTTCCAGCAATCCTAATTGTTAACTAAGACGGTGAAAGTTTGTAATGGTCTTAGGCCGTTGCAAAATTGTAATAGCCTTTAGCCGTTGTAAAGCTTTTGCAATGGTTCCCGGCCATTTCAAAATTGCAACGGTCTGGAGAAGTTGTGAATTTTCCACAAAGGAGCATTGCAAAATTGCCTATATGATAATGGAAGGTTTACAAGGAAATCTCGCACACTAAAGAGATATTACAGTTTTCCCGTGGATGGCGAGAAGGAGGACTGTGTATCACTCCATAAAAATTAATAAAAAATAAATGAATTAACAAAGTAAGATAAGATTAAAAATGAAAATTTTATAAAAGTCGGGATTTGACCACGAAAGTTATGCCTTGCGTTTGTAGCGGTTTCCCGATCAATTTCCATATATAATGTTTTGAAAACGGAGTTCAAACGAAAAAATTATGGATGTTTGAAGTTTTCGGATTTAGAATAATTTAAATAGGATACAAATTCAAATAAGTAATTAATTACAAAATTTAAAATTTGAAAATTAATCGTAATTAGACTTGGAGGTTAAGTAAACGTTAAAATTAACGTTAACATTAAAAGTTAATTAAGGAATTAAATAAATACACAACGACAATAAATTATACAGTCCAAAAATAAGCCAATCGGTCGACCGCCTAGGGTAGATCGTTCGACCAGTGAGTGTTGGTGGCGGCTAGAATTTTCACGTTTTGAATGGTATGGATTTTATTATTTTAAACCGACTTCAATTCAATGGTTCTGGTGCTTTCTAACCATTATAAATAAGAGCCTAACCTCTTCACTTTTATTCATAAATTATTTTGGGAACCAAGCGAAGCTATACCAATCTCTCCCTCCGAAGATTCAAAAAATACTCTAGGGTTTCAAGTAAGAAATTTTAAATGTTAATTATTAAATTTCTAATCCTTTTTTCCTCCAATCCTTAAATTCCGAATCTAATTCATATAAAATTCCCTTGTTGTATATTTCTACAAGGAGAGATTTATAAGAGATTAAAGCAGGCGTAACAAATCCAAAGAGGGAAGAGCTAAGGATTTATAGTGAGTGGAAATCTTAGCCTTTCTTATTTTGCTAACTGTATAGTATAACTTGGATTTGATATGTGCCTTTGGAGAATTTTGTTTACGAAAACATCACGTGAAACCCCAAAATTTCCTAAAGCGAAATGTCAATTCTTAAGTTAGAATCTTAATTATTCTATATTAAAATAAAGGAATTGTGTAGATATTGCAATTTTAACGTTTTACATTCTATTCCACTTCTTATCCTATTCTTGGATCTGATAAAGGGTTTTGAAAAGAAAAAACTAGAAAATGGTTGTAAGGCACGGATTATTTTATTCATAGTTTGCACTGTCTATTTTCGCAATTTAGATAAAAATTCCCTTTTTCAATTTTATACAAAAAAGTTGAATATAGTGTAAAAGATTTGAATTGTAAGTTTTTATTAATGTTAATTCTAAGTTTGATATGGATTCTATCACTACAAGAAAATCTAAAAATAGCGACAGACAGCAGCGACGGAATTTTCAGTTCCTAAATTTGCGACAAATTTGTGGGTGATTTGCAAGGAATAATTTTAAGTTTTTTCTATTTCAATTTTTTTTCTATATTATCACTGTCCCCTTTTTATATCCGCCAATAAACCGTTGTAAGTTGCGTCAATTTACCGACAGATATATTTTGATGCTAAGTTCCATTGCAAATTGAGCTAGATTACCGACGGTGGTATTTCAAAGCTATTTTGCGACAGATTTTCCCCAGTTTATTAGAACAATCCGAACCATCCCCCTAGGTATAGATCTAATCGTTTATTCTAAATCAAATCTAATGGTACAAATCTCAAGTCCACGTATTTTGCTTCTGATTGGCCACACTAGAAACCGACACGAATCACTCTCCACTTTTGAATCCCCCACATCTCCATTCTCGAAAATACTATTCAGATCCCCAATCGTCCATCTTCCCAAACCCTAATCCCAAATTAATCAAACAGACTTGTTAATTCTCCATGGCCTAATCGATTTCAATATTAATAAGAAAAAGGGCGGTTATGTCTCATCGTCTAGTCTTCCCAAACCCTAATCCCCAGTCTACCTTGCTGTTGTTTGTAATAACTCTTCCCTAGTTAACAGAGTATTGAGTGATAGAAATTCGAACTCCGGCAAGGATGATCATAGTGCAGCCATCAGTTCATCAGAGAAAGCCACTACCCAAAGCAGCAGGCTGAAGGAGTCGGAGACAGGTGGCGATCAGGCCTGAGGAAGAAGAAGATACTATGGTATCACTCGTGCATGTGTGCACGTGCACAGAAAACTGCAGTGATAATTTCTACAATTTAGTTGGACTGTGTCAATTCTGTTGTGTGAGTTGTATTAGTAGGAGTTGAATTGGCAAATTATAGCCGTTATGTATGACCTTATATATAGGCATTTATGTAAAATCAAAAGAAATGAAAAAAGATACATTTCATTTCATTTTCTTGGTTACATTTTCTTTTTCTGTTCTCTGTTACAGTTTCTTCTCTCTGTTACAATTCTTACATTCATACAACCTTTTTCTTGCCTCTAAACTTAAACTATGATCTCATTCTTCTGCCTTTTCTTTTCTGACTTCATTTTTCCTTCCTGACTAATCCACTTTTTCTTTTCCTCCTTGCTGACTTCTCTATCTTCCATATACTTCTTCTCCATTCTTTACCTCTGAAGCTTCTGTTAATTTCTATCACCATCCTACTGCCTACTTTTCTACAACCCCATTATCATCATGTCTGAATCTCCACAACCTGGGCGTAACACATTGGTATCAGAGCCTATGGCTGGGCTAACCTCTGACAACCATTCCACTTCCAATAGCAATCATATTTTGAAAATTGACATGTTTATCCAAGAACAAGAAGAGGCATGGAAGAGACAAGAAGATATCAATAATCGAAATTCTCTTGCCTTAAGGAAATTAGAAGCTACATCGCAAATCTTGGAGACTGACAATCGAAAACTGGATCAAACCACGCAAACTTTGGATCAAACAACAAGAGAAATTTGCACCAAGTTTGAAGGTATGCATAATGTTCTTTCTGCTTTAGCGCAAGACATCCAACAGTTAAAGCTTCAGTCTGCTACCCATCACCATCCAAATACAACTGCTAATATACATGGAGTTCTTGCATCTAATCATCATCAACTTCCATCATCTCAACAAAATTCAAGAAATACTTCATCTTCTCCATTGATAAACTCCACCAATCACCCAGTAATGACAAACTTTCCTGCATCCCATCCTCACCCACCAGGCAATCAAGAAATCCATTCTTGGAATAAAAATTCGCCATTTCCAAATCTTAAGCTTGACTTCCCTATATACACAGGAGACGAGATGGTGTATGAATGGCTTAGTCAGGTAGAGCAACTCTTCCGATTTCACCAAATAGAAGATTCCTTTTGGGTAGAAATATCATCTTTTTATCTTAAAAAAGATGCTCTCAAGTGGTATAACTGGTATACTAGAAATATTTCAAACCATGAGAACTGGGCAACCTTCAGAGAAGAAATTTTGGTCAAATTCAACCCTGAAGAAATGGAGAGACCTTATGATACTTTGGCCAAATTAAAACAACAGACTACTGTCTCGGCCTACCTGTCAAGATTTGAAGGTCTACAAGCCACCTTGGAGACATTGCCACCAAGATTCTTACTAGATAGGTTCATTGGAGGTCTCAAGGAGGACATTAAGTATGATGTGCTGACTTCCCGACCAGTAGATTTTAGAGAAGCAGTTTCTTTAGCAAAGATGTTTGAGAGCGTACAGACTCAAGCCAGGAAAGGAAGCAAAATCAACAAATCATATTCCCCTCCAAAGAATAACAACCAACTTGTTCCTTACTCCAAGAATTCAAATTCTAATCCAAAGCCGAAGGATTGGGGTACTACCAATTTAGAACGCCTAGCAAAAAGTAAAGGTCTCACCCCAAATCAATTGATTGAAATGAGAAGGCAAAACATATGTTACGGCTGTAAGGAAAAATGGCATAAAGACCACAAATGTAAAAGTCCCCAAGTACATGTACTGGAAGGAGTAATGTCATTTGATGACTCTGATGAAACTGCAGAATGCAATAATGAGAGTGATAATGATGACAGCTATGAGGAAAATGAAAAGGAGCCCCATGCTATAACTTTACAAGCCATGTGTGGTATTCCTGCTCTCTCAACCATCAAAGTACAAGGTACTGTAAAAGGGAAACCAGTCCAAATTCTCATTGACTCTGGCTCCACGCACAGTTTCATTGACAAAGGTTTAGTTCAAAAATTGAAACTTAAGGTGGATGAATCAAGAAATTATGAAGTTATGGTGGCTAATGGAGAAAAGCTTCAAGGGTCTGGTATATGTTACAATGTTCTGCTAAGTTGTCAAGGGTGTAAAATGCCAGTCGATCTTTTGATACTGCCATTAGAAGGATGTCAAATTGTGTTGGGTGCTCAATGGATGAAGAAGTTAGGAGAAATTACATTGAATCTTGACAAACTAGTGGTCAAATTTACTTATGGCAATAAGACATATACTTGGCAGGGAATTCAACAGCAAGATGTTAAATTAGTAGATCAGAAAACTTTGGGAAAAGAGCATGCACATGGTCAGATTACTATGATGATATATTCAATAGACACTAAGCAAACAAAAGAAACTCAAAATTTCCTGCAAGAGCTACCCGAAGAAATCCAAATTTTGCTGCAGCAGAACCCCGAAGTAACTTCACCAATCATTCCTCTTCCTCCTCAAAGGCAACATGATCATAAGACACCTTTAAAACCAGGAGCCAACCCAGTCTGTCTGAAGCCATATAGACATGCTCACCACATAAAGAATGAGTTAGAGAAAATCATCAAGGAATTACTGGAAAATGGCATCATAAGGCACAGTAACAGTTCATACTCTTCTCCGGTGGTAATGGTACGAAAAAAAGATGGAACTTGGAGGTTGTGCATTGACTACCGAAGCCTGAACTCTGTCACAATCAAAGATAAGTTTCCCATTCCTTTAATTGATGATTTATTTGATGAGTTGTATGGATCAAAATACTTCACTAAATTAGACCTTAAATCAGGTTATCATCAAATTAGAATGAATGAGGATGACATACATAAAACAGCTTTTAAAACTCATGATGGACACTATGAGTATGTAGTAATGACTTTTGGGTTAGTTAATGCACCATCAACTTTTCAATCACTTATGAACGACATTTTTAGGCCTTACTTAAGGAAATTCATACTGGTTTTCTTTGATGATATACTAATATACAGCCAGACCATGTCTGAGCATATACAACATATTGGTTTGGCATTTCAGGTACTGAAGAAGAATCAGCTGGTAATTAATTTATCCAAATGCAGCTTTACAAAGAAATCACTTGAGTATTTAGGCCACATTATTTCAGAACAAGGGGTAGCTGTTGATCCTAACAAAGTCAAGGCAGTAATGGATTGGCCACTACCAAAGAACATAAAGGCTTTAAGGGGATTTCTGGGTTTAACTGGATATTATAGAAAATTTATTAAGGGGTATGGTCTCATTGCAAAACCACTGACAGATATGTTAAAAAAGAACTCCTTTGTTTGGACTACTGAAGCCAAAGATGCTTTTGACCAACTCAAGCAGTGTTTGTCTAATCCTCCTATCCTTGCAATGCCATATTTTTCACAGCCATTCATTTTAGAATGTGATGCCAGTGGATTAGGAGTGGGAGCAGTACTACAGCAAAACAAAAGACCAATAGCTTATTTAAGTAAGGCATTGCATGGTCGAAATTTAGCCTTATCTACCTATGAAAAAGAGCTAATGGCTATCATTATTGCTACAAAAAAATGGTCCCAATACCTCGTGGGGAGGCAATTTATTATAAAAATAGATCACCAGAGCCTTAAGTATTTATTGTCACAAAGGCTTCACAATGGTGTACAAAACAAATGGCTCACAAAACTTCATGGATTTGATTATATAGTTGAATATAAAAGTGGTAAGGAAAATATAGTGGCTGATGCTTTATCTAGAAAGGAGGACATGCAAGTACAAGCAGTAACTGTGGTACAGACACCATGGTTAGATGAATTAAAAGGCACATTATTAAACTCGGCATGGTACCAACAGCAGATGATCAAAGTACAGAATGGGCAGCTACAAGAAGGCAAGTACAAGCTAGTGGATAACCTAATCTTCTACAAGGGAAAAATTTTAATCGACCATCACCTAACAACACTACTACACACTCTTATTGTTGAACACCATTTTACTCCTCTAGTGGGCCACTCAGAAATCAAGGGTACTTTAAAAAGATTGAGGCAAGTATTTCATTGGAAAAATCTAAAAAGAACTGTTGAATACTTCGTTAAGTCTTGCGATGTTTGTCAGAGAAATAAAGGGGAAAATGTGCACTTACCTGGTCTCCTACATCCCCTACCTATTCCTGAACATGTATGGGAAGACATCTCTATGGATTTTATAACATGTCTTCCAAAAAGCCACAAGTACACCGTGATTTTTGTAGTGGTAGATAGGTTAAGCAAATATGCTCATTTCTTTTCTCTCTGCCATCCCTACACAGCGAAAGAAGTGGCTAAGGTATTTTTTAATGGGGTATTCAAATTACATGGCCTACAAAAATCAATAGTAAGTGACAGGGATGCTATGTTTACTAGCAACTTCTGGCAGGAGCTTTTTAAGTTACAAGGCTGCAAATTGAAAATGAATTCTTCTTACCACCCACAGAGTGATGGGCAAACGGAGATCGTAAACAAAATTCTTGAGGGATATTTGCGATGTTTCGTATGTCATAGGCCGCATGAGTGGAATGAATGGCTGTCACTGGCCGAGTACTGGTATAATACAACCTGGAAATCAACCACCAATATGACCCCCTTCAAGGCAGTATATGGGATAAGTCCTCCAAATTTACTCACTTATGTCCCTAATACAGCCAAAGTGGAGCAAGTAGAAGAATTGTTATTTAGCAGAGACATCACCTTAGAATTTTTAAAGGATAGCTTGAAGTTAGCACAAGATAGGATGAAAAGATATGCGGATTTAAAAAGGACTGACAGGGAGTTTCAAGTTGATGACTGGGTCTTCTTAAAGCTACAGCCTTATAGGCAAATAACTGCTAGAAATCAAAGAACACACAAACTATCTCCTAAGTATTACGGGCCTTATCAGGTAGAAGAAAGAATTGGGACAGTAGCATACAAGCTAAAACTGCCTGCTCATGTCAAGATTCACCCTGTATTTCATGTTTCTCAACTTAAAAAAAAGATTGGAAGTGGGTTAATAATTCAAAGGGATGCTCCTAGTTTCGAGGAAGAGGTAGTAGTGCAACCAGAAAGAATCTTGGATAGAAGAATTGTACCTCGGAACAATGAAGCAGTAGTGCAAATATTGGTAAAATGGAAGGGCAAGCCTGAAGAAGAAGCAACTTGGGAAGATTACTGACCGACAATTAGACGCTTCCCCACTTTAGACCTTGAGACAAGGTCGATTTTTGAAGAGGAAGGGAGATGTAATAACTCTTCCCTAGTTAACAGAGTATTGAGTGACAGAAATTCGAACTTCGGCAAGGATGATCATAGTGCAGCCATCAGTTCATCAGAGAAAGCCACTACCCAAAGCAGCAGGCTGAAGGAGTCGGAGACAGGTGGCGATCAGGCCTGAGGAAGAAGAAGATACTATGGTATCACTCGTGCATGTGTACACGTGCACAGAAAACTGCAGTGATAATTTCTGCAATTTAGTTGGACTTTGTCAATTCTGTTGTGTGAGTTGTATTAGTAGGAGTTGAATTGGCAAATTATAGCCGTTATGTATGACCTTATATATAGGCATTTATGTAAAATCAAAAGAAATGAAAAAAGATACATTTCATTTCATTTTCTTGGTTACATTTTCTTGGTTACATTTTCTTTTTCTGTTCTCTGTTACCGTTTCTTCTCTCTGTTACAATTCTTACATTCATACAATCTTTTTCTTGCCTCTAAACTTAAACTATGATCTCATTCTTCTGCCTTTTCTTTTCTGACTTCATTTTTCCTTCCTGACTAATCCACTTTTTCTTTTCCTCCTTGCTGACTTCTCTATCTTCCATATCCTTCTTCTCCATTCTTTACCTCTGAAGCTTCTGTTAATTTCTATCACCACCCTACTGCCTACTTTTCTACAACCCCATTATCATCATGTCTGAATCTCCACAACCTGGGCGTAACATCGTTCTTGAATATATCGCCGCCGAGGTTTGTACGAGGACAATCGATTTCAATATTAACAAGAAAAAGGGTGGTTACGTCTTCCGGCTGCACAAGCAAAAGGTCTAATACTGCTCTGCCTCCATAGTTCGGCGTGCCACCAACGTCAGTCGTGGGCACCTCTATTCTCTTGGAACTTGCATTGGAAAGTTTACCAAGTCGGTTCAGTATTCTATTCCTATGGTTTGCTAGTTTTGGCGTTTTTTGTGATGATGATTTGATCAATGTTCTGTATAATATGCTCTGCAGTTTTATATCTTATGATGTAATTATACTGAAGTAGAATTGTGCTGCATAATGGGTGCTATACTGTTATTTATATCATGACCGCCTTAAATTCTTGTTATTCTTAGCGCTAAAGTTGAATGGAATAGGCTACTTACATATCTGCTTGTGAATGCCAATATTTTAGCTGGTCATTGAACCTTCAACATCTTTTAGTGATCCAAAATAATTCCTGAAGGCTACTTAACTAATCAAATGTTGGGTAGGCTCTTAATATAGCTACAATATGCAAAATCAATTGTTGGTTAGGCTATGTAAATATCTGCTTGTGATAGCCGATATTGAGCTGATTATAGAACAGATGGCTGCTAACATCTTTTTCTGAGTCAATATAATTCATTGAAGGCAACTTAACTAGGACTAAAAAAAGGACAGATTAAATTAAAAAAAATCTCCTTAATAAGTAGATGAAATGCCTAATTCTTGCAGGTCTATTTCATGAATTAATTTTTAAAGCCATCATTTAACTTAGCTGATGAGTAAATATAGCTATTTGGGTTGAATAATACATGTTTTACTCTAAATTCAGCATTCTTTGAAAATACTTGCATTATCCTAGTTATATTTTCAGTTCCAGAACTATATATATATTATAATGAGAAAGCTTAAACACTGACATTCGTTTTGTACATTTTCACAAATACAAATTCTACAAATCTTCTAATATATATTACGAAATATATTATTAAGTGTAGTTTTGCATTATCATATATGTAAATGCGATTTCTTTTTCTCATGTAGCCTGTGTTTCCTTGTGAGAGTGGAGTTGATCAGCTTGTTGAAATAATTAAGGTGGTAATAACCAAATAATTTTGTCAATTTACAGTGTATATTTAAAAGATGGTCTGGTGTTAAATAATGTCAATACAACTATATGATGGAATTATAGAATTGGATGCTTTGAATTGATATTGGCAATAGTAACTTCCTTGACTTTATAATCAGTTAATTTATAACACACTGAAGCAAGGTTTTATAGACGTTGTAGAGGTGCTTATCTCTCCATAATTCCACATTTGTTTAGCACACTTGAATTATATCACTTGTTTGAATTCAAAGGCAGTGAAGCTTGTAATAGAATTGTATAAATACTTTGGCATATTTTGTGTTAGTAGCTAACATTACAACATTTAGAGAAAAGATGTACACTCTTGGTGTTCATAATCTGGATAAATCGGTAGTTACACGATTCACTTTTTGTCTCATGGATGGTTTTGCCTGAATTATTTTTTCTTCTTTATTTAGTTTCATCCCGCGTGGATTTGATATTTATAGTCCTTACTAAGTTCTTGTATTTAAAATCTCAACTAATCCTTGAGGTATTTGTATTCTTTATGACAGTTTCTTTCAAATATAACATTGATGTAGCTTTTTCTATTGTTAACCTTAAAAAGATACAATGAGCTGCAGCACCATTTAAATAATTTGAACTTACTAGTCAATTAATATGACATGACATATATTATATTTGTCTAGGACAGTGCATTTTTGTAGTTGTTTTGGCTTTAGTGATATAGAATTTTAAACTATGAATTAAACGGTTATAATATGATTTCTGTACTGTTATACAAACTTCTAGTTGCCTATTTTCACATGTGTTTGTTTGCCTTTAGGGGATGATTGGCTGATAAAAGCTTGCACTCGTAGCTTGTAAAAAAACAAACATTCTCTGTGTTAAAAAAAAAGGCTTACAAAAACATTTAGCCAGGCACTCTTCCTGTATACTACATATCTTACACAATTGATTAGAGTTTATTCCATTTAATTACAACTAACAGGTAAATGTTCACACACTATTTTATACGTAATGCATGCATGTATCCTTCTTTCTTATATTTAGTTACATGGCATAGCTATTTACTGCCTACAATTGTTTTTGCTAATATCTGAGTATTTTCTTTTTAAAGTAAATGCCAACTATTTATATCATTGTTCACGCCATGAATGTATGGTTTACAGGGTTAAAGTCAAGAGACTTGTCTGGTTTAAATCCTGAGTGCATTACACATGGATAGGCCGAGATAGGTTCAGTAGCTAAGAGCCAAAGACTCGAGGAAATGCAATCACGGCTTTGCGCAGCATCAAAAGGAAGATAGGGAGAATTTTCAGGCACAAGTGGCAAAAGTTGGCAATGTGATGAATTTTGAAACCATGAAGAGATTTGAGGAATTATTATTTCTTCTTATTGATTCTGACCATAGCCTGTTATTTATATACATAGTCTGATAATATCTTTCCTTGTACAGCCAGATTTTATGCAAATATAGCAAAGCTAAACTTGATAACAAATAAGCTAAACTAGGAAAAGAAGCCTAGGGAATATTTACAGAATAACTAAAAAGATATTCCCATATTAATACTCCCCCTCAAGTTGGAGCATGGAGATCGCAAATGCCCAACTTGCGAAGTAGTAAATGAAATTGTGATTTACCAAGCGCCTTGGTCAAAATATCCGCTAACTGTGCATCGGTCCGAATATGAGATGTAGAAATGATTCCATCTTGCAAGGCATCACGAACAAAGTGACAATCCATTTCTATGTGTTTTGTTCTTTCATGAAAAACCGGATTAGCCGCTATATAGAGAGCAGCTTGACTATCACAAAACAATCGTATGGGACACGCATGTTGTATCCCAAAACAAGCCAAAAGGGATTTCAACCATTTCAACTCACATATAGTAGTGGCTATAGACCTGTACTCTGCCTCCGCCGAAGATCTGGAAACAGTTGGTTGTTTTTTCGTTTTCCAAGAAACAGGAGAAGAGCCTAATAAAACAAAGTATCCCGTCAATGATCTCCGAGTCATAGGGCAACTTGCCCAGTCACTATCGCAGAAGGCATAGAGTTGTAAATTACTCTCCCCGCGTAGCAAAATGCCCTGTCCAGGACAACCTTTTAAATACCGCAAAACTCTCAAAGCTGCATCCCAATGTTCAAAACGAGGATTTCCCATAAACTGAGCTAGTATATGTACAGAATAGCACAATTCAGGCCGTGTAATCGTCAAGTAGATTAGACGCCCTACAAGTCGCCTGTACTTCTCCGGATTTTCAAAGACGACGCCATTAGTGGTGGCGAGATTGTGGTTTTGTTCCATGGGTGTAGAAGCTGGGCGAGCTCCAAGTAATCCTGCCTCACTTACGATGTCAAGAACATACTTGCGTTGTGAAAGAAATAAGTCGTCCTTTCCACGTGCTACTTCAATGCCGAGAAAATACTTGAGAACACCCAAGTCTTTCATATGAAATCTCTCACTTAGTTGTTGCTTGAAATTTCTGATCTCCACTAAGGAAGAACCAGTCATGTGATTCGAGCATCCTGTGTCGATGATCCATTGATCGGAAGAATCAAACTTACCACTCAACTTTTCGGTCGAAGGAGCCTGCCCTTTTGAAGCGTTAAGCATGTTCACAAGAGTAGTCCATTGATCATCCGAGAGTCCCGGAAGCCCGCTACGATCTGACTCCTGTAAGTGGGCTTGAGCATAGCATGTTCTGGCAGCAGGTTTTGAGGTGGCTGCTGCATGTGCTACCTGCCCACGGACACTCCTGCCTGCACTTCTTCCTCCCCCTCGTCCAGACCTGCCTCCGCCTCTACCTTAACCACCATTGGTGCGGTTTTCGGAATACCACCAATCCGGGAACCCATTTATTTGAAAACAATTGTCTTCTTGATGCCCAGGTTTGGAGCAATGAGAGCAAACGCCATTACTTCGAGGACGCTCACTAGCACGAGCAACATTCCTCCCCCTAGGAGCCCCTTGTGCTGCAAAACCAACAACATCGGATTTGGTTTCGTGGGCCCGAGCAACAGTTTGGTGACGTTCTTCAGTCACAATTTTAGCAAAAGCTACGTTTAATCTTGGCAAGGGATCCATCATCAAAATATTTGAAACAGCATTACCATAAAGAGTAGAATCCAGACCAACAAGAAAGTCATGTACTTGTTCATTCTCTTTTGCTTTAGCATATTCAGCAGCAGCGGCACAAGTACACGTCGTGACGGAAGAGTATCCCGCAAGTTCATCCCAAATCTTTCGTAGTTCATTGTAGTAATTTACTACTGGTTTGCCACGCTGCTTGCAGTCGTTCAAAAGTGACTTCAACTCATGGATTCGAGGACCGTTTCCTATCGAGAAACGTTGTCGAATATCATCCCACATGTCTTTCACATCGTCAGGTTGGGGAACGGATGAGCGTAGAACTGGATCAAGGGTGTTATGAATCCATCCTACAAGTGTGGAATTAACCGTCTCCCATAAGAATTCTTCTGGATGTCCTTTCTCTGGTTTAGTTATGGTTCCATCGAGGAAGCCAAGTTTGTTCTTTGCCCGAAAATTATTGCGCATCGAACGAACCCATTCATTGTAGTTTTCACCACGTAACACAATAGGGCAGATTGTGATTTGTGGTCCGTCGGAGGGATGAAGGTAGTATGGAGATGTGATGTCGAGAGGTTTCGTTGTCCTGTCGTCACCCATGATGAGATGATGATAGTTGGATTTTGTGTATGAAGATTGGAGGTTTCAACTGTTGAAGAAAAAAAAAATATGTCGTTGGTGGGTATTAGATTTTCCGCTCTGATACCATGATGAATTTTGAAACCATGAAGAGATTTGAGGAATTATTATTTCTTCTTATTGATTCTGACCATAGCCTGTTATTTATATACATAGTCTGATAATATCTTTCCTTGTACAGCCAGATTTTATGCAAATATAGCAAAGCTAAACTTGATAACAAATAAGCTAAACTAGGAAAAGAAGCCTAGGGAATATTTACAGAATAACTAAAAAGATATTCCCATATTAATACAATGTTTCAGAGCCACGATTAATTAGATTATGAAGGCCCTTTGCCATCCGCATCTTCGTAAGCATTTCTACTGTGGTAGCTACACAATTTGTTGTAAATGAGATATTGTATAGTTTTTTGTATGGGTATTAATTATGACTAAGGAAGGTGTTGTTTTTTGCATGAGATACTGGCACTGGTTGAATAGTTTTATTGTTTATAATTACATTTTCTTTTTTGTTTATCCTATTCATTTTATATTATAAATGTGCATATATATGTATTTCGATAGTTATTTTACTATTGAATGCAGAACATTGATGGTTGAGAAAGTTGTAATAAAGAAAATAAAAAGCAATATTTATCGACGGAATAGAAAGAGAATAGCAACGGAATTTTCGAACAAAAACTCCAATAAAACGTCGTTGATCTGTCGCTATTAGTAGCGGAATTATCAACATATATCTAATACTAAAGTATACAGCTAAACAATATATGTCGCTAATCCATCACAATTTAGCTAGGATTTATCGACGATGCGTTGTTTAAAATGGATTTGGGAAATATATACATCCATTGGTAAAACATCGCTAAAATATTTTTAAATTGATTAATATATAGCCAAACAACGGAAAAATGCCGGTGAATTCACGCTACTTTCCGTCGCAAAAGTGACACAAATTACCAACTTGAAATTTACCGACCATGCATATCTGTCGCAAATCCGTAGCTAATGTAGGTTTACTGGCGGATTTACGATGGATTTTTCCGCTGCAAAATCAATGTTTTCTTGTAGTGTATTTTATACAAGTCTGTTGATTGAATTATGGATATTGGATATATGGTATACTAGAAATTCAGAGATTTTGCAAGATATAGTTTACAAAGATGGTGAATTAGTTAATTTTGAAGACAACTCTAAAGGAAGTGTTACGGCACGCGCTTCGCGCGTGAATTGTTTTTCTTATAAATTATCTATGTTTAAATCAGTCAAAAAAATAATTTTTTATTTTCAAGTGATATTAAAATTTGTATATTTGTAAAGAAGTATTTTGAATTTGAAAAGGAAGTTTAATCTTAGATTCTATTTTTAAAAGCGTTTTGATTTTGTAAAACATGTTTAATTGTTAGATCTTACTTTTGCACTCGCGCATGAATTATTTTTCTACAGATTATCTTTAATAATAGTTGTAATACATTTGAATTATTATTTAGCCATGTTTTTACGTTGAAATAATGTGTAGTTAATTTAAACTTTTATTTTTAAGTTGCAACATCTATTTTTTTGTTAGTTTGAATTGTATTTGTATTATTAATTAATAAACATCGAATTTGTAGTTAATTAAAGAAAAAATGTTTATTTGTTAGATCCTATTTTTAAGTGTAGATGAACATTTTGAATTTGTAAAGAAGTTTAACTGTTAGATCCTATTTTTAGGGGATATTAAGCTTTGTTAATATCGAGCAAGTTTAACTGTTAGGCCATATTTTTAAGAAATATTAAGATTTGTTAATACCGTAGAGGGCCATTTTTGATAGTTCATGCTGACACCAAAAAAGTGTGACACCAAAGATATTACAATTATTATTAAAGATTTGCTGATATATTGGAATTAGACTTGTATAAATTTGACAATTTGACATTTAAAAGTAGTTTGGCTGCAATCTTCGTACGCTTAAAAATATTTTAGACGTGTGTCTATATATATATATATATATATATATATATATATATTAGCGTAGGTAACGTATAATTGTAACGTATTAATTATTTAGTTAATAAGCTATTAATTATCATTAAATCCCCCTTAGGAAGAAGTTAACCTGTAAAGGCGAAATAAGAGTTTTCTTATAAGGCTTTGATATAGAATGCAGTGAGATGTGTGATACTATGTTAAGAGAGTGTTACAGATTATGACTAAGTTTAGGAATATGCAGTCAAAAGCACACGGAAGTATGCCAACTAATTTGGCTACCAACAGTGTGACTTTGGGGCTGATGTGAGACATCGTCTATAATATGTACACAAGGAGGGCACGAGGTTAGTACCAAATTCTATAGGGTAAACCAGCCGGTTAATCTGGCTGCCAGTTGCTACGAATAGTCAGACTAATGTGAGATATCATGGTTGTGTTACAGACCATAATATGAAGGACCTGCTTCAGGGTTGAAGGCATTAAGTGGCTAGTTGAGGGCCCGCTTCTTCTCTATGAAAGAAGTATTAAATGGTCAGGGTTAGCGGTTAGGCACGGTTGAGGATTTCTCGGGAAGGGTCCGCTTCAGGTTTGAAGTATTAAGTGGCCTGAATAGATTTTGTGCAATGTCAGCTCGATAGTACCGGAAAGGAGTCTGCCTTGGGATATGTATTAAATGATGGGGATCTGCCTTGGATGAGGTATTAAATGGTCAAAGTCTACCTAGTTCCCATTAAAAAGGTATTAAGTGGCTTGAGTATTTTCTCTTACATTGTTAGGACATTATTGACGATCGATGTGGGTTATTAGGTTAAAAGTGTAATGGTTATGAAATTAGATTGGGAAAGCCTTAGGGCTTGTTGTTAGAAGACTTAAAATATAATTATGATACGTAAGGCATATTTTTATTTAAATTATACAGCCCAAGTACTATTATAGAAAGTCTCGAGATTTTATTCACCAGATATTGTTATTCAACTCCCTCCTCCTTATAACACAGGTTAGAGATGATAATGCGAATTTTCGGAGATGTTGGCGGAGACGCAGACTTTTGGCAGTTGTTTAGCTATCTATGTTATTTTTCTATTTCTGATGTACCCATCGAAACATAATGTATTTTAAGATATGTACCACAAATATTTGGCGCTTTTATATGGTATTATGTCATCTTTGTTTTTGACATTTGAATTTTTAATGTGTGGGTATTGTTTTGATATTACATTTTACCCTTTCGCTATGAGATTTTGAATGTGTAGATAGGCAGCTCCGTGTATTGCTCTTTAAATCAATTTTACCAATAGCCAGCTTTGTAATGAGTCCTAAGTTCGATGGACCATTCCTGGGTCAAAATTAGGCCCGTTTCGAAGTGGGTTGTTGTATTTGGTATCAGAGCTTATGTTAATCGATCAATGAGGATAGGTATACGTATGAGTGGTGTACTTGTTATTTCTGAAAATGTTTTTCAAAAACCTTACTATATATATATATACATACATACTTATTTTGAGCATACACTTAACTCTATAAAGTCCGACCATGGGTTGGAAAAATAAATAGCCCCTACCCTGATTACCCTATGGGGCGGAGGTCGTTTCATAAGGAGTAGACTAAGAAGATCATGAATGCGACATATAGAAGCACCCCGAATGGGCTTTACGGATGGAAAGTGATGCCCTTTGGATTGACAAATGCCTTCGTGTACTTTGTTGATTTGATGAGCAGAAAATTTAGGGAACAACTAAATAAATTCATCGTAGTGTTTATTAATGACATCTTATTATTCTCCAAGACAGAAGGAGAGCATGAAAATCACTTAAGGGAGATAATAGGGACTTTGAGAAAGCACCAACTTAAAGCCAAATTCTCAAAGTGTCACTTTTGGAAGAACGAGGTGAGATTTCTTGGGCACACCGTTTCCGAGCATGGATTAGCAACATACCCTGTAAAGGTGGAAGATATTCAAGGGTGGAAGGTTCCAAAGAATGCTACGAAGGTGAGGAGTTTTCTTGGATTGGCAGATTACGATAAGAAATTCATAAAGGACTTTGCAAAAATAGCAGTCTCTTTAACTTGCTTAACCAAGAAGAATCTAGTCTTTGCATGGGATGAAAAATGCAAGGAAGCATTCGAGAAGCTAAAGGAACTATTACAAGTGGCAAGCACACTAGTACTTACCATTCCAGATGGGACAGAGTCTTTTACAGTTTACACGGATGCATGTGGCATAGGATTAGGAGCAGTTCTTATGCAAGAAGGAAGAGTGATAGCTTAGGTAGTAGGCAATGAAAGGACCATGAGAAGAGATGCCCAACTCATGACTTTGTGTTAACGGCTATTGTTTTTTCCCTGAAAATGTGGAGGCGTTATCTTTTGGGGGAAAGGTTTGAGTTGTTCACCAACCAAAAATCACTCAAATACTTATTTTCCTAAAAAGATCTAAATATTAGGAAGTATAGGTGGATGAAGTTTATAACATCTTATGACTTTGAAATACAGTATGCGCCCGACAAAAGGACTGTTGTCACCGACGCCCTTAGCCGGAGGCAAGCTACCTTAGGTGCTATATTTGAGTGGAGGCAGTTGGAGTTCCTCTCGAATTTCAACTTCAAACCGCTAATATAACCCACTTAAGGCTATTTGGCAGCAATGGAGGTTAGGCCAACATTTATGGACCGTATTGGACTTGAACAAAAGAAGGATGAGGTGAGGAGATAGTAGAAATTTTGGGTAAGCTAAGTAGAGGAGAACATTTCCCCCATGTTGGTAGATATGCAGTTGATGAGAAGGGATGTTTGAGGAGAGATGGATGCCTTTGTGTTCCAAAGATTGATAGTGTGTTGGAGGAAGTGCTTGCGGAGTGTCACCATTCAAGGATGACTATTTCCCCGGAGGAGATAAGATGTATATGGATATGAAGCGAATTTTCTATTAACCAGGAATGAAGAAGATGATAGCTAAATTTATTTCTAGATGTTTGACATACCAAAGGATAAAGGATGAATAAGGGAAGCTTGGAGGATTGTTATTGCCATTGAAGATTTTGACTTGGAAACAAGAGCATATATCGATGGATTTCATAGATGGGTTGCTTAACCAAAGGGCAATGCAACAATTTGGATCATAGTGGATAGACTCACTAAAAGTGCTCATTTTACTTCTGTTAGGAGCAATAGGACTGCAGCATCATTAGCACAGATCTATATCAAGGAAGTGGTTTGACTTCATGGAATTCTGGTTAGCATCGTTAGCGATAGGGACCTCTTATTTACTAGTGAATTTTGGAGGAGTTTGCAGGCAGCTTTGGGAACTTCATTGAATCTTAGCACTTCTTACCACCCATAAATCGATGGTCAAACCAAAAGGGTGAATATGATCTTGGAGGATTTTTTGAGATCTTGCATTATGGACTTTGGAGGACGTTAGGAGCAGCACCTACCTTTAGTCGAATTCGCTAATGATAATAGTCGCCAAGCAATGATCGGCATGGCACCCTATGAAGTGTTTTATGGGAGGCCATGCAAATCGCCCAAATTGTTAGTGGGAAACCACCAACAAAATCCTACTCGGACCAGATTTAATTCGCGAGACTTTGGAAAAGATAGAGTTGATTAAGCAGCATACGAAGACCATGCAAGATTGCTAGAAATCCTAGGTGGAAAGAGAAGAAAGGAGTGGGAGTTTGAGATTGAAGACATGGTGTTTATCAAAGTTTCCCCTCTTTGGAAAGTCATGAGATTTGGAAAATCGGGTAAGTTGGCACCCAGATTCCTTTTTATGTTCTGGAAAGAATAGGAAAACTTGCTTACCGCATGGGGCTACCAGATAAATTGGCAGGAGTCCATGATGTTTTTCACGTTTCACACTTGAGGAAATGCCTTCATAACACAACCACTGTGGTAGAGCATGATCAATTGGGGGAAATTGAGATGGAGCCAACAGCATCCTGTGCCATCGCACGTATTATGGAGTATGGAACTAGGAAGCTCCACGATAAAGAAATTAGGCCGGTACGAGTACAATGGGTTAACAACCTGGCGGAATGCACATGAGAAACTGAAGAGAAGATGAGGACTTCTCATCTTGAGCTTTTCACTAGTAAACTTCTCTCTTCAAAAATTAGGTTTTGGTTGCATCGTGATTGCTAGATTGGATGGTAGGAGATGGTTGTTGCACTTTTCACTATCACTTTGCACATACATAGAAATTTTTATTCATGTTTAGGATGCTTGCATACATGCATAGGTTACGATCATACACTCACGCTAGGATTGAGCTCATATATAGTATGTCTTTGTTAATCCAAAAAATGGGTCAATACATTGGAGTGTGATGTGAAAGCACCAGCCCTGTTAGAATAGAGCAAATATAATAGAAAAGTAGTGGAAAAGTAAATCAACATAGAGAATTTTATAGTGGCTCGGCTGTTAACTAAGCCTACGTCCACTTTATAACTTTGTTTATTGATTTGATCTTGTTTGTATAAGATTAAAAGGAGTTTAAGAGAGGAAGAATCACAAGTACAGGGGTTAGACAAGTTGTAATTCCTAGAATTGCCTAAAGGAGCCGCTTAGTGACTATTATGAAGAGGAAAGAGTTAAAGAATTGATAGAGATCCCGCGTAGTGTTAGCAGAATCCAAATCCGATCTAAGTTGCTCTATGGATTGTATTTATAGTAGTAGTAGTCGCATTGGGCCAAACAGAGAGTTGGAGCAGAGTCTAGAAGTCGGCCCAGAAGAGTGTGAGAAACCGCAACCTCACCTGGATTAACTAGAGATGTGGGTACCAACTTCTCATGTCGGTACCGACCTCTATGGTTAATTCTAGGGAGGTCGAACTATTTTGCACTTGTCTTGCTACTTGATTTTGAGCATTTCTATGTAGTTTGTTCGAATATTTGATTAACAGTGGTGATGGTTCCTTTATCACTTGGTTTATTTTGCTGTTCTGACCGCTAATTCTCCAATCTTAGTATTCAGGTGATAAGAATCCTTTGATATTGCTTAGGCACACATTAAATAGGTAAAGAAGAGCCTCTGCAAAGTTTGGTTGAGAAATGTGGGAGCATGAGATGTCTCCACCGACCTCTAGAAGTCGACGTTGACTTCTCATCTTTTGTTCAATAGTGATGAAACTCCTCCGAGTTGTTTCACTTGCCTATTTAGGTGTACTTCCAAGGTTTCAAGTCGTTCCGTCTTCGTCTTGACATTCTAACTCCTATTGATTTATGCATGGTTAAAAACCCAATTGACATTTTCCCCCCAAATTATGCTTTCGTTGAAAACAAAGTGTGCTCTGGAGTGAGACAGGTCCCGGATAGCTATCCTGTAAATCGTAGTTAACTGTTTAAGTGTCGTCTTGAAATGCTGCTTTTATTTGGCTTCATTTGATCAATTTTTTTTCCTTGTTTGCTTCAACTTGAATTAGAACTTTCATTTTTGATGTTGACCATGTCATTTAGATATGGAAATTTGCATACAGCTTCACGTTGTCGGATAAGTCTATTGTAGGAAGTTAGACATACTTGGTTGTTATACTAGATGTCGGTACCGATCTCTGATGTTAGAACCGACATATGTACTTGAGAAAATTTTAACAATTTTCTTTTATATGCCTATATGCCTTTAGACTCTTCTCACATTATCTTGTTGCTTGCCAAGTTCATAAACCCTACACCCGAGTTCCTGAAGTGCCGATTTGCCTTCATCCTTCGATCGAGTACTCCATTGACCTGCTCCTACTTCGTCACCGCCAGCCATTGCCTTGCTGGTCTACTCACCATCACTTGGAACCGCAACCGCTACTAGAATCGCCACCTAGAATTCTCGGTCCCGATTCGAAATCAAATCCTAGGCCCAATTTCATTTGACTTGAATCCAAGATGGGTAGTCGTGGATCGTGATGTGATGTGGATGGTTGTGGATTAGATTGGATCTTGGTTGATGTTGAACAAGGTGGAAAACAACCGTAATCACATGAGTTTGATTAGTGATGTAGCCAAGAACTCGGGTTTGCTCCAATCAAACATGTGAGATTTCGGATAAAAGCTTGATTTTCCAATTCTAACCGTTTGCCTTATGAAACCACCAAGGTTCAATCATCGAACAAACTCCAATACAACATTTGATCTTGAACTAGGGCATATCGAATTACTTCACTATTCTGTTTCTTTCTTATGGCACTTCCGATGATCCTGAAAGAAAGACTTTCCACGTTGCTCCGGGCATCGGATCCGTTATCGATCATAGATCGATAACAGGTAAGTGTAGAAAAGATAATTTAAAAGATCAGTGTGAACTGTTTTTCAAATGCGAGCAAGCTATCTACACTGAATGGTTCGTTCGTAGTGTTTGGGACACTCGACTCATCTCATGTAGATAACACTTAGAATTCGATGGGTCGATACACATCAATTTTCGTTAAATTCTAAGCATTGGTCACATGGGTGTTTATATTTTTAAGTTAAGTTTCATCTGACTATGTTGAATGCCATCCTGTTCAAGTTGGATCGAACCAACCTACATCTTCGGGGTCTGAGAGCCAAATGGTGCTAGTAGATCCCACTGTTCTGCCCTAGTTTCCACTAGGGCTAATTATAACTAACCCACCGAAGCAGGCGCCCACCATTATGACTAAAAAGATGCTTCGCAATGTTTTCTTATAGTACGGAATTCCTGCTGAAGATGTTCGCTTACCAACAAGAAACGAACTTGCACATCGTCCCCCGCCTAGTTTCACAGCTTGCAGCTGGTACATGTGTCTCAGTGGTGCCATTTCGCCTTCAACTCTTTCTTGAGAGATTCCTAGGAGAGGTTGGACTTGCACCGTTTCAGATTCATCCGAACGAGTTTGCCTTATTGAGCTCACTATACCTCTTGTTCATGCAATGATTTGAGCGACTTCCACACTTCAAAGAGTTCACGTATTTTCTCAAATTCAAGAGGAGAAAAGATTTCCCCTCCTTCATTATTATCGAAGCCTGGACTAGGTGCAAGGTGATTGAGAACCTTCATAATAAGTGTTCAATGACCGAATATTTCTTCATCCGCTGCCCGGAAGGATTCAATCGCTTCTGGTTAAAAGGAAGTGAGTTTTGTTCTATCAATCCTCTTTATAGTGACACTTCTTTACTCCAAACTTAACGCATATCTCTCATAGGTTTTGCGATAAGAGATTGGAGCACAAGAAGATGCTCGGACATCTAAAGGTCATTAGAGCGAGCAAATGCTCTGTCAGCTTCCTCTTGACGAATGAATTTTTTTTATTATGGCTTACTTGCCCCAGGAAGAGTAGCTGGCACCGTAGTTCCTTCACGGAGTGACTCTAGGTCGCGTATCCATTCCACTACATCCACTCGTAGCTCTGATGAGGTCCACAAGAGGAAGAGGAAGAAGGTGGATCAAGCGATCGATGTGAGTCTGGTGATGATCATGAGGAGGAGGTTGTTGATATAGAGACTGACAAGCCTCTGGGAGATAACGTAGAAGGAGTGGACGTTGAAACTGGGGCGGATGAGCCCGTGAATGAGGATGCCCCTAGTTGTGAGGGCGATAGCGGGAGAATGCCTACCATCTCGAAGGAGGATGAGATGGTTAAAAGAAGCAAAGGAAAATGATCCATGGTTGTGGAGGAAGAAGAGATCTCCGACGATGAGAACAATAGTAACCTTCAGGCCACTAAGGAAGGGAAAACTGGATCCAAGGATGGATCTCCGGGAATGAGCCCCAGACTTCCCGACCTTCCTTCTTTAGACCTTTGGCCAATGAAACGATAAGTCCAGATCTTGGTACTTCTCCTCCTCCCGAATGACTAGCTATCGAGACTCCACTTTCTACGAGAGATCAAGCTATAGGGACTTATGTTGAGCCTATATCAACTTCTTACTTCATGAAAGATGTTGTCATCCATGTGAATGAGCATGTAGACATCTCAATTACTAAAATGATACAAGAAATCATCTCACAACTTGACATATCTTTTGAGGCATTTATAAATGAAGGCAGTAGCACTCCAACTCTAAAACCATGCCCAACCGGTTTGTAAACTGAAAAAGGGGTTATTGGCGTTATACACTTCACTCTAGGATCACGAACATTCATCTTCACATACAACTCGATTTGTGTAGCTCTGGTACTTATACATTTTTCTTTGTTTCAGGTTCAATTAATGGTGCATGACAAACATAGAGCTCTTCACCATAGCTCGAGCAACTATAGAAGGAGCACTCCTGACCCTCATCCTGGTCGCTATGAATTAGATGAAGAGAGGCAAAGGAGAAAAGAGCGCGAGCGTGATGACGCTCGCATAGCTGAGATAGAATGCCTCGAAGCTGAAGAAGAAAGAGAGATTTTGGGGGAGATTCTTCCCATGAGACTCACAAACACCTCCGGAGAGATTCCTCTGAGCTCCATGGTGTCACTAATGCTATTATTCATCCATGTTCTAAAGTTCAAACTACTATTATCCAAGACACTCCTTCATCACGGACCTTTACAACTGTTGCCGCCTCCGCTCCTTCTCAAAGCACCTTGATGCTTATGCTTCTACCTAACTTATCCGGCCTCCAAGCTGCTTATCCATACTTATACTTGCATGGATTAAAATTCGATCATGACATCAAAATTGTTACTAGAGAAAGTGTGGCGAAAAACTTGGAGGCAGTGCAAAGCGATGTTGACTCGATTTTCGGATGGCAGCGATTGTGCAAAGCTCTTTCTAAGATCAACAAGATCAACTTCACATAACTTGATTCGCTCAAGAAAGAGAATGCAGAGCGTGAAGAGGCAATTAAAGAACGGGATGCTGACTTGATCAAAGTTACCGGGGAAAGAAATCTCGCACTCGAACAAAAAGCGAGTGTAGACAATTTGATGAAAGAGATGAAGCATGCCCATACCAATGCAGAGATAGTGATGAGGAATAATTGTAGGGCCACTCATCATGAAATTGAGAGCTATAAGAAATAAGCTGAAGAGAATGCTGAAGTTGTAAAGGTGAAAGACCAAGCCCTTTCCGGGTAGGCATCCCAACTTGAACGCCTCCATGAAGAAGTGCAGAAACTCCATGAGGAAAATTAAGGGCTTATCGGAAAATTAGACAGTCTCATCCAATAAGCTTTCTAATAACATCGAGCTTGTTGTTTGTTGGAGGGAGTTGACTGATATTGAAAACCCCGGAATGCCGAGAACGAGAAGAGGGTCCAAGAGAGGGAAGACCTCAACCAATCTCTCCAATATTTCTATGCGAGTGTGATTATGCACATGGATCTAAAGTGGTTAGGAAATAATTATCCTCCACCCTTACTGACGCATGGGAAGAAGTGCTGGGCCGAGATGGAGGCGACCGCTCCAAGACCGAGCTACCGGTGTGGTACTTTAGTGCCGAAGAGATAGATATGCTTGTCGTAGGGAAGGCAATCCTCACCGAGGAGGATGCCAAAGCTGATACTGCCCATGCTAGCCCAAGCTGGCCACAGCTCTTCGGGTCAGCGTGAAGTGCCTGTCTCGTAGTCTAGGGCGCCAGTGATGATCATCCCTTCTTCGACCGAACTGCACGAGCTTTACTTTCCTGTTCCAGCGATTGGTCAGTTCCCAGCAACTGAAGAGTGGACGTCATACCAAGGAGTCCCATTGTAGGTATTACTCTTGTTTCTCTCGTGCTCCAGTAGGTCGATCTCACCCCTGAATCTGTTACTGAGCTGTACAATTCTCTCTGTGAACTCATAGGTCCACTTGACATCCCACCTTTGCCTCCTTCTTCTCAGAGTGCACGAGCTAAAGCGATCTTCACCGTCTCCACTATTGTTTCCACAAGTTCAACTGCTACTCTCCAACCTTCCATCTCTGGGTCCGGATCCAGTGCCTAATAAATCGCAACATTGGAAGGGTTGGAGGACATTGCCATATCGTAGGAGGAGAATTTTTAGATGGATAGTGCTACTGATTCGACTGGGGAAAAGATGAGGGCAGAGCGAATTCAAGAGGAAGAAAGAGAAGGCAAAGCTTAAAGCAGAGCCAGATGCTTCAAAGACCAGGATCCTCCCATTCACTATCAAGACTGGCAAACCGAATTCTGTTGGTGAGTCGGTCAGTGGGATTTAGGAAACTGACTCAAGCAAGGTGGTGGTGAAGAAGAAGACCCTAATCCGATCGAGTAAGGGTGGCAAAGGTGGCAGCGAGAAGAAGTGATGGGCTCGAGCATCAGTGGAGCCGGGTTTTGGTGGTTCTTTTAGTTTATGTATTTTGATTTTTTGAGTCCTTTTGTACAAGTGCAGAGTGTGTACTTAGTGTCTTTTCTTTTGGTGTTGCATCGGTAGATACTGTAATTTTGCTTTTTGGTGTCCATACAGGACGACATTGTGCAGGAACGGCCCTCGCCGTTTGATATTGTATATAAAGTGATATAAGCAATAAAAATATTAGAATTTCTATTATAATCTCTTCGGTGTACTTCTCTACATTCTATGTACTATGCCTATTTATATACCACTGTATGTATGCATAATACGATTGTTCATCTCGCAATTTCCATATTATACACTGCTGTACTGTGTGATATACAATGTGTTTATTTACCGCAATTCTATGCATGTAAATGGTGTAAATAGTGTAACTTGCAGTTATTTAGTTTTACTATTTTACTTAGCTTTGTTGAAGCTGCCTGAATTTTTGTTCAGCGTAACAGAACCGTGGAGTGACTTTTACTCTGACCAAGTGTTAGTATGTTGTATGCCCCCCAGTCCATGGGGCTGGTTACTCTGAACACTTGATGTGAGACAGGATGCTCCGGGCTACTCTCTGGTTGCCCCCAGTCAAGCATGTATTACAGCTCTTATCTTCGGGAACTTACAGTCTGAATGCTTGATTCTGAGCACCGAGTACTATGGTCACAGCTGATTTTCTTCAAGTTTGGTATTGAGGTTCTATTCGTACATCATCATATGTTTCTTCAGACATATAGACAGCTCAATTCCTTGGATTTTCCTTTAATATTGCCGATATTTGGGTGATGTTGAGTTTGTGCGGTGGGGATTGATTTCTACCAATCCTACAACTGGTAAATTTCCCGATATTGTCGGAGCAACGTTGGTACTTAGGAGGTTTTGAGAAACTAATGATATTACCGGGGTAATACGATTTTTCAGAGCGTGCTTGAATGCGGTTCCATTGGTTCAAGCAACAAGGGAGTGGATGCTTACTTGGACGTGGTTCCATTGGTCCAAGAAGTGAAGGAGTTGGGCACACTTAAACGCGGTTCCATAGGTTCAAGTGGCTAAGGAATGAAAGCTTACCTGGACACGGTACCGTCGGTCTAAGAAGCAAAAGAAGTAGGGTGCACTTGAATGCAGTTCCATCAGTTCAGGTGGCTAAGGAAATGGGTGCTTACTTGGACGCGGTTCCATCGGTCTAAGAAGCGAGGCATGGCTTATAGATGCGCGCGAGGGTTTGGGCCTTCCCGATGTTACCGGAGCACACTGGTTCTTAAAGGGTAGGGATCGAATTTCCCTGTCGATCTCGCGGTTCGAGTTGATTTGCTTCCGTCGACTCGACGGTTTGAGTCGATTTGCTTCTGTCGACTCGGTGGGTTGCTTACATAAACACATTTCCATTGGTTCAAGAAGCAAAATAACTTTAAAAATAAAATAAACACTACACCATAAATGACAATTTGATACGGCTTATAGCCGTATCAAAACTTGGCGAGCTTATAGTTTTGATACGGCTCAAAGCCGTACCTAATTGGGAAATTAGATACGGCTTAAAGTCGTACCTAATTGTCAAATTAGGTACGGCTTTAAGCCGTATCTAATAGAACAATTAGATACGGCCTAAGGCCGTACC
The DNA here is from genome assembly GCA_030737815.1 of Allium fistulosum. Taxonomy (NCBI): domain Eukaryota; kingdom Viridiplantae; phylum Streptophyta; class Magnoliopsida; order Asparagales; family Amaryllidaceae; genus Allium; species Allium fistulosum. The sequence goes on along the minus strand of CM060908.1, from coordinate 754,983,406 downwards.
TAAGTGAACCTCGAAGCATCTTGTAGGCCATTTAGATACGGCTGATGGCCGTGTCTAACTTGTTAGTTAGATACGGCTTTAAGCCGTACCTAATGACCTGCTCCTACATACCTATTTAATTTGATACTAATTGTAGATTTGGGATTAACCGTATATTCAGCACATATAGGCACATTAAGCACAACAAAGATCTCACGCATAAAATAGAACTTACCATTGATAGTAGTTTGCAGAGAAAAATCAATTTGGATTCAAATGACAACCGAATGCATAAAAGATTTGATATCATACACAGTATTGCCATTTGGAAACATAAAATGCATGTCCAAAGTAAATTAATAACATTACACCATCTAGTCAGAGAACATTGATAAACAATAATGTTTTGAAAAAGGAATTATCATGTAAATAGAGCCGCTTATGTCTTCTTGGGTGGGCAACCAACCGTTTAAGTTTTCTTCCTGCAAAACAAAATTTGCCATGAAAGGATTATTATAAAAGTTGATGACTTAATAACATATGAGCATGACACAGTAGAAAGTAATGCAGATCTGTTTAAAATAATGGTCAATTGCAGCCCAATCAAAGTGATTCCGATCATCGAATTATATTCAAATAAAACTGACAAAAGACACAATAATAATACATATCAAAATGTTTCATAAATTGCCAATGAAGAAGGTACTAATAACTAGGAAATAGCAACAACAAAGAATTCAAGTAAGAAACAAACTGTAGACAAGCATCAAAAAGCAAGTGAAAGTCTCTATCATCAAAAAATGCAACAAGTGCAAAAAAAAACTCTCCGAATTCAGGATGTTTCATCAGCTCTCACATGCAAATGAGGCTCAAAAGGAGGACAATGCTACTCCTGAAATAACATAGCGCCATGTTCAAAGTTTGTACCAGGTGAACATAGAACCGATGATATGCAGGCTGCATCAATCACCACCAAGTGCACCCCACTCACAATAAGAATAGAAACTATCAAAGAAACGCATGATAACCCGAAATCATCATCGAGCAAAGAAATCCAAGCCACTTCTTCTTATTACATAACAATTCACATAATTTTGAGCCAATATGCAAATAATTAACTGTAGATTAGAATGATATATGTCATGGGCAGCATCTTAGCTTCTAACGTTAAAGGAGACAACATGCATTTAAGATAAGCAGAGCCAAATAGTCCTTTTATCCTCACAAACACCACCATTTGTTTATAACATGAAACTATGTATGAATAATCCACCAAAGACTTTTTCAATGAGTTAATAACATTCTTCAAACTTTGTTACTGTAAGCTTTTCTAATAACTCACTGATAGAGATAGCTCGTATCCTTCATAAATGCTATGTCTACGCGTGAACCAGTACTTTTGTTTGCATTCAACCTCTAAACAGTTGCGAGTAGCAAATTAATGCATTACATAATAACATATTTGCCTCTAATCAATGCCAACTTTCTTGATTTGGTGTCTATGGCTAACCGTAAGCAGTGGTGAGCATTTATTCATTCAGATCGACCAAACCGAATGAACCAAATGAGTTTTGGTAATTTGATTCAATAATATAATTGACTTATTGGATTAGGATTTAATTTTCTTTTTCTTTGTGGTCAGTTTATATTTCCTATAACTTAAAACCAAGCAAACTGATTAAACTAATTATAAACCATAATTTTTTCCTTATAGATATATCGTTGATATCAATGTCAAATTATTATTTGTATTATTTCTTAACATATTGTTTGTCCTTCCATTCATTATACTGTTTTGAAAATGGAAGAGTTTTCTTTGTAAATATACCTTTACATAACAAGGAACCAGACATTTTAATTTGGTTTTATATTATTTTGATAACAAAAAAGTTCCAGCTCATTTAAAGCCTATCAATTAAGTTACCTTACCGAATTTATTATTTTTCAGTTTGATCTTCTTTGAATTTGGAAAAACCTGTTTATTTTAGTTTGATTTGTATTTGGTGAAAAGTAATCTTGAATTTAAAATATTTTGACAAATGTAAACCGACTAGATCATTTGCTCATACATGAAAGCCAAAAATTGACCATCAAGGTTGCTGTCAAAAACTGATTCCTTACTTTCTAATGAAGATGCATTCGAATTATATTGAATAACATCTGGATCTAAACACACTGGATCAGGAAATCATCTCAAAAATAAAAATCAAAGTTTCAAAATTCAATAATATTAAACATAATAATTCTACAATTTGAAACATCAAATTTTAAATTTAAAGTTCAAAATTTATGGCATTCAAAATGCTTAAAAATCAAATGGGTTAACAGTCTAAATTTTTCGGTGCTCAAATTTGTAAAGGTCTGATTGTTTATATAACCAAAAATTTCATGGCTCTAAATGTTAACGCTTAAAATTTCATGAGGTTTCAAAAAAATACATAGTAAAATATTAACATAAACAGAAAATATACTTGCTCCAACGTCTAAAGAAAATGAATAAGACCCTTCGGATGGCACACATACCCACCCACTCCAACTTCAGCAAAGGTCTCTGCAAATTGATGATTTATTTTGCTGGTTCTCTCATCTGGTAGCAGTATGTTGTCCAACACCACTTTTTCATGTGTGGGTGGTACAGATTTCCCATGGATTTTGGACGATGTAGAATCTTGGCATACAGTACTTGTTGCAATAAATATGTTTAGATCTATCCAACAAAATATCTGCTCGAAAGCAACTAAAAATAGAAATCTTGTAATAAATACCTTTTGCTATTATGTCTAAATCAGAGTTGAGGATTTCACATCTTTGATTGTTCGCTACATCGGTCGAATTCTGGAACTGTGAAGCAATGAATTTAGGAGCATTGAATTGTGTGGCGCGTCCTCCATCAGAAGAATTGACTGGTGCGCGAATTCCCTGTTCTATGTTTCCCACCATGTTGATCAGAACCTCCATTTGCCCAGACAAATTTCCCACTGCATCCTCCAAACTTCCCACCCTCATTTTCAACTCATCATGCTCTCCATGAACATGTCTGAGTCGTTTCTGTGCAATGGCACAAGCCTTAACTTTAGTCTTTGGTATAACGGTCCCAACACCGCGGCTCCTACCCCTTGCATCCTTACCAAGCACTTGTGATAAGATGTCTTCATCCACTGTCAATTTTTCTTCATCACTATCAGTGATCTTTTCCTTCGCTTTCGCAATTTGATCCTGTAATATGATAATACTTACATGAATAAGGAATTTTAAAGAATATGCAAGTTAATATTTGTTTAACTTACAAAGTATGAAGAAGTGGCATCTGATATGCTACCATCTTTTTTCCTGTGTGTCTTCTCCCATACTTGACGACGACTGATATTTGTTGATGGACTAGCAACGATCTGCAATACAAGTTGATGCAACGACATGAATATCCAATCACAATGTGTAAATCATTTGAATGAAAATGAATATAAATTACCATTTCTTGTTCTATTTTAGCGTGACTTTTACGTCCTGCATGATGAGCATAACTGCGCAATGCTCTGTTCTTTTTGCCTACCTCCCTTCTTCCGCTCGTTTCAGGGCGTTGCTTCATTTTTTACGAACTCTGCCCAATCTTCTTGAGCAACAGTAGGTGGGCAATTTTTCAACCGTTCTTCGTCATTGTTGAAAGGCTCATAATAAACTACTCTCAAGTTTTTCTTGTATCTCCTAAAAGCCTCGACCATTCTCTTTAAAAACATTTCCTTTGAAAGCGGATCGAGCTCATAAATTTTCTGCCAAAAATATATTAAATTATGTGTTGTGCAAAGAGTTGAAACCATAAGGCTATTGAATGAAATAGTTGTTGTCAAACAGATAAGGATACTTACCACCAATTCGTTCCAAACGTTGTCCTTGTATATTCCAGGTACTTTATTCCAACTTATATATGATATCGGCACATGAGCTCTTACTAGTTTACCGAGCATAGTAGCGATTTTTCCAGCGTTATCTGAGACCGGAATACCAAGTAAGTTTTGATCAACTTTCTTCGCCTCTGAACATGACGAATGTGAAGATGGTGGATTTTCTGACATAGTTTCCTGCAAAATATAATATTACTACTTATTTTAATAAGTCACGATAATAATTATACATGTATTAATGTATCAATGTCAACACTCCATAATATGAGTGGTGCCCTATCAAATGTAGTAATTGCAATTGTTCTTGACACACAGAAAGCAAATGCAGTGCTCAGAATTATGGGGGCCGAAGCAAAAAGTAAATGATAATGTAGACTGTAATTCTATGCAGGTGGATGATACTGACACAAGTAATTCACATGATCAAGTGCACACAAATATTCCTGAAGCAAACATAACATAGGGTGTAGATAAGGAAAAAATAAAGTACAGTCCGAGTCCTTATAGTCCAGTGAGCAAAATTTCAGAATAAGTAGAAATGGCCAAACAATGAAAATATAGATATTAATAGGAACAAATCAGATCTTAAAACCATCATTCTAGAAAACACTCAACATCCTTATTGGATAGTTTATCGTTCATCCAAATTTCATGTTTATAACCATGAAATGTTTGAATTTTTGTTTCTAAAAAGGCATTAACACTGTTTGAGCGTGTTATTTTATGTCAAATGTAGTATTCAGCTTATTGATAAGACTGTTAATTCTAAAGATCTTAAAACGATCATCCTAAAAAAACACAACATCCTTATTAGATAATTTATTGTCATCCTTATTAGAAAAAATGTGAAAAGCCACTTACGAGTTACGATCAACTTCATTAAAAAGCGTTCATAAAGAATCTTCTCAACTAGCTCATATTCAAAAGATTATTTAATAAATACTCTAGTAATATTTATCCATAAACTTCAATTCAAAAGCGTGTTAACATGCATTCTTACTTTGTGCCTAGCTCATATTCATCACATTCTTATGTATGTTTGTTAAGCTTTGGAAAACTAATAATCGATTAGGTATATAATTGAAAGACAGTAATTATGAAATGTATGGGTACAATCTAGCTAGTTAAATAGCAGGTCTGTATGTGTACATGCATATAACAACACATTTTCTTGATCAAACTACCTATAATTGCAGTAAATATTCAAATTGAAACTCACTTTTATAATTCTAATTAGTGGATATGATGATTCAACCCCAAAAATCTTTTATTGAATCATAAAATCTTATTGCATTGAGTGCTTCCAACTCTATTCAATAATTATAATATGTTCATAGCACAATATAGCATACAAATATATAATTGATCTTCACTACCAGGGCATGTATTTTACAGATATAACTTATTTTATATTATATATAATCATCTAACTAATGGAAATATTACGTTACAAACTACAAAAAGCAAATATATCATATAACAGTTACTTTAAGCGGAGGAAGCGTAATTAGGAAATTGGAACAAATCAAAAATTGCTTGGAAACCAATATCATAATGCCTAACATTGAAAATAAGTTCTATAATAAGAAAAAGCTTAAAGTTAAGGTTTATGATATCAATAATCTTTGCAAATCCAAGTACTTGAAAAATCCCCACTGGCAAAACAAGCACATCCACTTGCTTCTTTTGTCCACTTAAATTTGTACCAAATCAATCAAATTTGATTACATATAAGGAAATATATTGATAATCATCAATATTATACTAATATATATGATTTTAAGTTTCAGTGATTTCAATGAACAATTGCATATTTTTGGTATAACATAGAAAAACATAATTCTTATAATTAGTTAAAGCGAGCAGACAATAAATATGAGCCTTCAATACAACTTAGGATCTTGAGGAATCTTCATACCTATATTAATAAGCTTAACATAGCAAAATTTAAAAATAACATCTAAGAAGATAATCTAGAATGACAAAACTGGATAGTAAAAATATAATAAAAATACTTGCCTCCTTAGCCAAATCAAAGAAGGCTTTTGAAATTACATGGAAAGCTATAAGCTTGAATGTAACCTCGACATATTTAACAGGTCTGTAATTATGACATTTTTACACATTTTGAACTTTTACCATTTGGTAACTTAGTTGAAAAATAAAGTGAAATCAGAAAAGAACTAGGATTTAGTTGTTGTATTTATAACATTTGTGTAGATCTTTTAGAACTGATTAATTTGACTATAAATGTACTAAATTTGGAATAATAGTTTGGGAGTCATGGATTTGTAAAGTTATAAGCTTGAACTGATTTCAGTCGCTTTGACTGACCCTGAGAGCTATTTCATCAACCCAAAGTTCCATTCAGAGAACCCTCATTTTAACATTAATCAATTGAAGACTGCGAAGTGGTCAATAGATCATGTTTAAACATATTTTTATAAGTACCGCGAATAGTAAAAAGTTGTATGCACCCGAATTAAAGACCTGAGTCCTCACTTTGTGATTTCAAAAAGGGAAGTTTGATAATTTAGACGATTAACAATTTATACATTATACTTGCTCTCAAATAACAAATTTAGACATTCCTGTACGACCTAGAATTTTGTAGTATGATTTTAAACATTTAATTAATTTTAAATAGTTAAAATATATGGACTATTTAAATTTCAATAAATGGAACTCAAACTGTTTCCAAAAAAATTGCCATTACAACGGCGCCATTTTGTAGCACCGGAGTTATGTCTATGCATTACCCCTCTCCTGATACTTGGCTTGCGCCATTAACAACAATTTTATCCACTTATACAACAATGTCAAAACAATATACAACATTAGCACCAAACTGTTTCCAAAAAATTTGTCATTACAACAGCGCTATTTTGTAGCACCGGAGTAATGTCTATGCATTACCCCTCTCCTGATACTTGGCTTGCGCCATTAACAATAATTTTATCCACTTATACAACAATGTCAAAACCATATACAATGTCAGAACCATATACAACATTAGCACCAAATAACTTCCTAGTTCAAGCATAGATAATAATCGTAGATTCTTTATTAAAAAAGGACAAACATTTCGATCAGTAGACCAACATTAGCAGAAAAGGAAGGACATAAATTAGGTTACCTACAGCAACTCATTAAGATTGAGGTTTAGTCTAAACTATACATATCAATCCCTTCTGTTATCATAACAGTACTCGTCAAAATTAAGCATGCAATTTCATAACAAAAACAACGGAATTAAATGTCTAACTGGAAAAATAATAATTTTAAAAGATATTAGTACTCAAATGTGATATGCATAGGACCCATTTGTTTCTCATGTTTTCTTAGCTCCTAAGTTGATAATTATTGACTATCTTTGTCAGAAAATATTAACCAATCAATTAAGCAACAATAAAGAAACAAAGGAAATAGAAACAGCACAGAACTTTTTTGTTCCAGTACCATTCCAAGAACATAACTGCTATTTTTTGTTTTAGCATAGTACGATTTCTGTAAAATTCTAATCCTTTAAAGCTTTATCAAACTGTTTTATTATTTTTGTCTTATAACTAAACAATTTGTTCTCTGTATCTCTCTAAATTCAATAATTTAGCACAACTTCTTGAACTATTAAATTTTCAAAATTAAAAAAAAATGCTAAGTTTATCAAGCTAAACCAGTAAACATCGTCTCTAATTGAACAATATAATAGAATTAAGCATACATATTATCTTATCAGCTAGACAAAATGTGTGTATGATATACTAATTAGTTTATCAAGGATGTCATGAACAATACCTTGATTTGGGAAGGGGGAATGCCGAGCTAGGGTTTAGAAGGGCGCTGCGAAGGCTTTGATGGACGACGTCAAAGCAACGTTCGATCGATTGAGGTGGAAGGCTGGCGATTTAACCCTAAATAATTTTCTGAAAAAAATGAAAGCAGTTGGAAATAAAAAAAAGGAGGGAGGGTGTGCGTTTTGGGGAAAATTTTCCCACGAAAAGAGGCACAGATTTTGATACGGCTATAAGCCGTATCAAATTTTAATACGGCTTACAGCCGTATTAAATAATATAGATATGGCTATAAGCCGTATTAAAATTTGATACGGCTTATAGCCATATCAAATGTGACGCCTAAGGTTGTGCCAAAATCCTATCTATGGTGTAGTGAAAGAGAAAGGAACATCCTACCTATTTACAATGCACTCGGTATCCTCGGGTGGCTTATTTGCAAAAATAGGAAATACACAGAAATTTAAACAAAATAGTGTTGCAGCGAATCGCTGTTCCAAGCATGGGGAATCTAGATTCCATCGACCATTGTGAGCTTGAAAGTTCAATCTCCAAGTTTCTAGCCAATAACGTAGGGTCCTTCCCAGTTTGGACCAAGTGCCCCCGTAACCGAGTAGATTCATTTCAGGACGAGATCTCCCACTTCAAAGGTGCAATTATGAACTTTAGCGTTGAAGTGTCATGCCACTCTCTTTTGATGAGCAGCAGTCCTTAGCTCAGCTTCTTCCCGCTTCTCATTAATTTGATCAAGCGATTCAAGCAGGAGCTGCTCATTTTCACTTTGGTTAAATTGTCATCTCCGATGAGAAGGGACTTCCAGCTCCACTAGAATCATTATTTCTGAACTGTATGCCAAGGCGATAGGTGAGTACCCGGTTTCTGATTTTTGAGTCGTTCTATAAGCTCATAGTGCAAGTGGAAGTTCATCAACTTAATTTCCTTTAGCTTTTGTCACCCGTTTCTTGATGGTGGATTTGATGATTTTTTTCACTACCTCCACTTGCCTGTTTGCTTGCTGGTGTACCACCATGGGGAAGCTCTTCTCGATCCAAAATCGCTTGTAGAAATTCTTGAATTTAGCACTCTCAAACTGAGTTCCATTGTTTGTGATGATTCTCTATGGTACTCCAAACCTGCAAATAATATTTTTAGTATGAAGTTAATTACTTTCTTAGTAGTGATGGTGGCCAGCGGTTCCGCTTCGACCTATTTGGTGAATCAATAAACTGCGACGATAACATATTTAGCTCCCCCTTTAGGTATTGGTAATACACCAATTAGATTGATTCCCCAGATTGCAAACGGCCATAGGCGGACTATTTGCATTAGCTTTGTAGATTGGGTTCTCGTAACTTTGGTGAATCTCTGGCACTGATCGCAATGTCTAGCATAGTCCGGTACATCTTGGTTGATTGATGGCCAGAAATATCCATAATGGGGGACCTTCTTTGCTAGTGTCTGCTTCCCGATGTGGTCTCCACAGCTGCCTTCGTGAACTTCCCGGAGGATCCTCTTGGCTTCGTTGTTGGCTACACATCTGAGTAAGTGCGTGGATAATCCCCACCTGTAGAGCATTCCATCTTGTAGTATGAATAGTGGCGCGTTTCGAAAGAAGCTTCTTCCGCTTATTCTGATCCCTGTGGAGTGTCCCTCTAAGCAGATAGTCTTTGGTTGGTGTCATCCACAATTCCTCTTCCTCTGTAGTTTCTAGAATCCAATCGACGTCCATCTGTTCTATGTTGGGAGTCGTCAGGGTCTTAACTGGAACTAGTCCCATTGACTGTGCTTCTCCAGAACTGGCTAGTTTAGCTAGGTAATCTGCTTTCATATTCCATTCTCTTGGAATATGACTTATGGTACAATGTTCAATGTCATTCGGTAATTCCCATGCCTTTGACAGAAAAGGGGAAAGGTTTGCCCCTTTAGCCTGATATTCCCCTTTCACTTGACAAACAACTAGCTGAGAGTCGTTGTAGATGTGCATGGCCCTTATTCCTAATTCCTTCACAATTTTCAGTCCTACTATTAATGACTCATACTCTGCCTCGTAGTTAATAGCAAGGAACTCTAACCTTAGAGCGTAGCAAATAGACCGTCCTTTGGGAGTTTTAAGAACAACTCCTGCTCCTGAGCAGAAACCATTTGATGCACCATCGATAAACAGTTTCCACTGTGACACTACTTCAACGGTGTTTTCTTCTTCGTCGTCGCGTATTTGAACACGACGATGAAATATGCCAATGTCTGTCTGTTGATTTCCCTTCGGGGGTGACAAGTGATGTCATACTGACCAACTCAATGTTACATTTAAAAAGTCGTCCCGACGTCTCTGGCCGATACATCACCTACTTCAAAGGTTGATCCATAAACACTTTGATTGGGTGAGCCTGGAAGTATGGGCATAACTTTCTTAATGCGATGAGCAAGCAATAGGCTAGTTTTTCCAACTCTGGATAGTGCTTCTCGGATCCAGTGAATCGATTACTGATGTAGTAAACGGGTCATTGGATTCTAGCTTCTTTGCATACCAGTGATATGCTCAGAGCGTGAGCTGACACTGCTAGGTTGATGAATAGGTCTTCCCCATCCACCGGTTTAGATAAAACTGATGGGGTCTCCATATGTCGCAACAATTCCTCAAAAGCGGTTTAACAGGCTTGATTCCATTCGAAAATTTTCTTATCCTTCTTCAATGCATTGAAGAACGTTATACACTTGTTTGTTGCTTTGAAAATAAATCGGGTCAATATTGCGACCTTTCCATTCAGACTTTGCAATTCCTTCTTGGTCGTAAGGGCTATGACGTTCCGTAGGGCGGTAATTTGCTCGGGATTAGCTTCAATGGCCCTAACATTCACGATGAAATCTAGAAATTTCCATGAAGCCATGTTGAATGAACATTTCAGCAGGTTAAGCTTCATTCCATACTTTCAAAGAATCTCAAACATTTCCGAGAGGTTGTCCAAGTCATTTTCTGACACACGTGACTTGACTAGCATGTCATCCACGTAGACTTCCATTGCTCGTTCGATCTGATCCTTGAACTTTATATTCACCAACCGTTGGTAGGTTGCGCTGGCATTCTTTAGGCCGAATGGCATCACTCGGTAAAAATATAATCCGAGGTCAGGGATGAAGCCGGCGTTCTCCTGATCGGGTTCGTGCATCATAATTTGGTTGTATCCTAAGTAGACATCCATAAACGAGAGTAGTTCGTGGCCTATAGTTCCATCTACAAGCTGGTCAATTCCGAGTAACGGAAAGCTATCCTTTGGACATGCTTTGTTTAGATTCGAGTAATCAACACAAGTTCGCCACTTCCCATTGGACTTCTTAAGTAGAACTGGATTTGACACCCACTCGGGATAGTCGCATCGTGGATGAAGCCGCTAGCTAGCAACTTATCCACTTCTTCCTTTAGCGCCGCGGATCACTCCGGGCCCAAGTTGCATCTCTTCTGCCTCATTGAAGTGTGCTTGGGATCGAAATTGAGTGCGCGGCATGTTATCTTCAGTGATATCCCACACATATCAGAATGCGTCCAAGTGAACACGTTCAGGTTGACATGAAGAAATTTGATCAATTCTGCTGCATTTAGACCCCAAAGTTGTAACCCTATTTTTAAGACTTGAGTTGGGTCATCCGTATCGATAGGGACTGACACCGTAATCTCTTTCGGTGCCTCCCATTCCTCCCTTAAACTCTTCTTCCTAGGGTCTGAAGCCTTGTTGAAATGACAATGGTCCCCGAGCCAGAGGCGGTCTGTAATTGCTATGCTGACGGTTCGCGAATGTGGATAGACTTCCCCATATTCTTTCCCTTTTCCTTTCATTTCAATTCACGTAACTCAACGACATAACATTCTATAGCGACACTTTGATCTCCCTTTATAACTCCAACTCCATTCTCTGTCGGGAATTTCATGGTAAGGCACCATGGAGCCAAAGCGATCCTGAAATCAGCAAGAGCTAGTCGACCCAAGAAAGCATTTTAAGCTGACATTTCATCAACAATCACGAAGGTTTGGATAAGGACTACCTTCGTTCTTCTTCTCCGAGCTCGACAAGCAAGTTAGTCATTCCGACTGGCTATCTTGGTTCTCCCATAAAGCCTTGGATTTTCATTCGGCAAGCAGACACATCCTTCATGCTGATCTTTATCTGATCGAACGTATGTCAAAAAAAGATGTTGACAGAACTTCCACTATCTACCAAGACTCGGCGTACAACTGCCGGTCCGATACCGATGATTATCACCATCAGGTCGAGGGTCGGCACTTCTATTCATTCAGTGTCTTGGTTTTGAAACACTATATCATCATTAAGTGTCGCTTGCTACTTGGCTAGGGCACCATCCTCAATTGCTAAACAAGTTTCTTTCGAAGCATGCTTTACTGAACTCGCGTACTGGTCCATCTCCTCCCAACTCTTCTGCGTTGGGCGAGGCCCTCCGGAAATAGTGTCGATAACCAATCTATGTTCCATCCATTTGGATTCTTCTCTACTGGGTCCAGGTTGGTTCCCTTAATTACTTGGAACTTGAGGTCCAGCAGGCTGGTCAGAGTTTTGCAATTTCTTCACGTACTGCTGGAGCTTGTTGTTCCTAATCAATTCCTCAATTAAACCTTTTAGATGTCAGCACTCATTTGTGTTATGCTCGTGAGTCTCATGGAAGCGGCAGAACTTCCCTAATTTCTTCTATCGTTCAAATTCTTCCTTCTTGGGAGGCTTGTTGTATCGCTCAGTTCCTTGAGTTGCAAGATAGATGTTCTCCAGGCTATCGTTTGGCATGTACTCCTTGGGTCTTAGGTTCCTGATTCGCTTTCCATTCCCATCACGCCTACTGATGTTCTGGTTGTTCCTATTCTGAATTTCATGTTTCCCTGCATTTCCTGTCGTGGCTCTAGAATTATTTCCATCTTGGTTGACCGCAACATTGCTCTGAACTATCTCCTTTAGTTGCACGTTGGCAGCCTTGCCCTCCAATACGTTTGCCTCTTCCAATCTCAGATACTGACTCACCTTCCGGTTGAACTCATTAATGGTGGTTGGTTGTTTCATCTTAATCCATCTTCCAAAATCTGTGTCTGGATGGATAGCATAAACTAAAGCCATGAACACCATGTCTTCATTAGGGTTGCTCATTTCAGTAACCGTAGTATTAAACCGGCTCATAAAGGTTTTTAACGACTCATTTGGTCCCTTCAAAAGGCCAGATAGAGACATCACATCTTTTGGTTGTGCCGTGTGAAGCCTAAACGGTTCCAAAAAAATTCTTGCTAACTCGTCAACTGTAGAAATGGATCTTGGTGGGAGTCTGGTAAACCACATAGAAGCAAAACCTTCTAGGAAGATAGGAAAACATCTACAGTGGACTTCATCCATTGCCCAAGCCCCGTCCATGTGCCAATTGTACTTGTACAAGTGTTGTTTGGAGTCTGTCGTCCCGTTGTAAGATGGCATAGTAGGCATTGTAAACTTCTAGGGGTATTCTTCTCTTAAAATTGTTTCCTATAAATGGAGTTTGGCTCAGTGCAGAACCCTAATCGTCGTCCTTCCTGCCCTTGCTTTCTTCCATCAAGCGTTTAACCATGTCCACAATGAATGCCTCACTAGTCCGGTAGTCCATAGGTCGACTGTCAAGAGCTACGCCAAGCGTTTGACTTTGCAAACGACCTTGTTTTACCAACCGAGTCTAGGTTCTCCATTCTTTGTGAGAACCACTCCTATAGAATACCATTGGCACGCGGTTGGCTTTATTGCAGCAGTTTGAACTTCTTTTCTAGCATTTTGCCTACCTATATCAGCACTCAATTCCAGTTCTTTAGCATTGAGTTGGATGTTGTCTTCAGAATTGGAGAGAAGCATTGCAATATTCCCTTATGGAGCCTTAGCTCTAAAGTTGGAGTTTGCGGCAGGTTGTCCTTCGGTAGGAGGGGTACATCCATTACCTTCAATAATAATTCCAATCACTCCACCGGCTATCTCCTTTTGTTTTTGCTTGCCATCCCTCCTATTCAAGCCTGAGATGGAGAAATTTCCCTGTTCCATAGCCTCTGTGGTTTTCGGCCTAGTTCTTGGAGCAGTTGGTGGTTGCAGCGCTAGCAAAGCGTTTATCTTGTCCATAAGAGCTTTTTGGCTATCAGCCATCTTTTGGTTAAGTTGATCAACCATTTGGTTAAATTCTCCTTTCGCCGCAACTTCATGATGATTAGAAGATTTTGGTGCTTGATTTCCAGTATTAACTCATGTTGGTAAGTTGATGGTGTTGTTGAATTCAACCTACTGGCGGTTTGGTTCATTAGCACCGACTATTGTACCGCTAAATCTCCCAGAAGTTGTTTTCTTTCTTTCCGCCATTGATCTTCAACGACAAGTTTTCAAATTCTTTTGAAAGTAGGATTTGTGGATCTAACTTCTAGACATATCTGATCCAAAGTGAAGAGCTAGATCTAAACCCGGGTTCACTGGTTCTCAGTGAAAGCACCAAAATGTTAACCCAAAAAATGGATCAACACCCTGAAGTGTGATGTGAAAGCACCAGACCTGTTAGAATAGAGCTAATATAATATAAAAGTAGCGGAAAAGTAAATAAACATAGAGGATTTTATAGCGGTTCGGTTGTTAACTAAGTTTACGTCCACTTTATAACTTTTCTTATTGATTTGATCTTGTTTGTATGAGATAACAAGGGGTTTAAGAGAGGAAGAATCACAAGTATAGGGGTTAGACATGTTCTAAGTCCTAGAATTGCCTAAAGGAGCTGCCTTAGTGACTATTGTGAAGAGGAAAGAGTTGGAGAATTGCTAGAGATCCCGTGTAGTGTTAGCAGAATCCGGAGCCGATCTAAGTTGCTCTATGGATTGTATTTATAGTGGTAGTAGCCGCATTGGACCAAATGGAGAGTTGAAGCAGAGTCTAGAAGTTGGTCCAGAAGAGTGTGAGAAACCGCGACCTCATCTGGATTAGTAAGAGATGTTGGCACCAACTTTTGACGTCGGTACCGACCTCTGTGGTTAATTCCAGGGAGGTTGAACTTTTTTGCACTTGTCTTGCTACTTGATTTTGAGTTGTTCTATGTAGTTTGTTTGGATATTTGGTTGATAGTGGTGATGGTTCCTTCATTGCTTGGTTTATTTTGCTGTTCTGACTGCTAACTCTCTAATCTTAGTATTTAGGTGATCAGAACCCTTTGATATTGCTTGTGCACACATGAAATGGGTAAAGAAGAGCTCTTGCAAAGTTTGGTGGAGAAATGTGGGAGCATGAGCTGTCTCGACCGACCTCTAGAAGTCGATGCCGACTTCTCATCTTTTGTTCAATGGTGATGAAACTTCTCCGAGTTGTTTCACTAGCCTATTTAGATGTACTTCCAAGGTTTCAATTCATTTCATCTTCATCTTGATGTTCTAACACCTATTGATTTCTACATGGTTAAAAACCCAGTTGACAGTCTGCATACATAATCACATTGCACTTTTGGTTGAGTAGATTGATGTGTGGATAAGTTGGTTGTATAACATGGATGTTTATTACGCATTATGTTGTCTACCCCTTGGGGAGATTTCGGGGACGAAATCCTTTTTAAGGTGGGCCAATTGTAACACTCCGTAAAAATTAATAATAAATAAATTAATTAATTAAATAAGATGAGGCTAAAAATGGAAATTTTGTAAATTTCATTTTTGATCATGAAAGTTATGTTGTTGCATTCGTGGCAATTTTCTGATCAATTTCCGTATATAATGTTTTGAAAACGAAGCTCAAACGAAAACGTTATGGACATTTGAAGTTTTCGGATTCAAAATAATTTAAATAGAGTCCAAATTCAAATAAGTAATTAATTCCAAAATTTGAAATTTGAAAATTAACCATAATTAGACTTGGGGGTTATGTAAATGTTAAAATTAATGTTAACATTAAAATTTAATTAAGTAATTAAATAAATACACAACGACAACAAGTTAAACAGTCTCAAAATAAGCCAACCGGTCGATCGCTCCCTTGGACTGGCCAACTGCTAGAGGTCGACCACCTAGGGTAGGCCGGTCGACCGATGAATGTTGATAGCAGCTAAGGTTATTACATTTTGAACGGTTCAGATTTTATTATTTTAAACTGACTTTAATCAGACGATTCTAGTGCTTTTTAACCACTATAAATAAGAGCCTAACCTCCTCACCTTTATTCACAACTTATTTTGGGAACCAAGCGATGCACTGCCAGTCTCTCTCCTCAAAGATTCAGAAAATACTCTAAGGTTTCAGGTAAGAAATTTTAGATGTTAATTATTCAATTTCTAATCATTTTCTCCTCCAATCCCTAAATTCTGAATCTAATTTGTATACAATTCCCTTGTTGTATGTTTCTAAAAGGAGAGATCAGTAAGAGATTAAAGCAGGCGTAACAAATCCAAAAAGGGAAGAGCTAAGGGCTTGTAGTCAGTGGAAATCTTAGTCTTTCTTATTTTAGTAATTGCATAGTATAACTTGGATTTGATATATACCTTTAGTGAATTTTTTACGAAAACATCACACTAAAACCCCAAAATTCTCCTAAAGCGGAATGTCAATTCTTAAGTTAGAATCTTAGTTATGCTATATTAAAATAGTGGAATTGTGTAGATATTGCAATTTTAATGTTTTACATTCTATTCTACTTCTTATATTTTTCTAGGGATCTGATTGATACCTTTGAAAAGAATAAATTAGATAATAACATGTAAGGTACGGATTCTTTTATTCGTATTTTGCACTGCCTATTTTCGCAATTTAACTAAAAATTCCCTTTTTCAATTTTATACAAAGTAGTTGAAAAATGCGTAAAAATATTTGAATTGTAAGTTTTTATTTACGTTGATTATGCTATTTTTGTATAAAATAAGTTTGATATCTATTGATTGAATTGTGGATATCGGAGATATGGTATATTTGTTGATATGGAAGTGGACTTATAAATTTGAAGTTTTGAGACTTCAACGTTAGTTTAGGATGCAATCTTCGCACACTTAGAAATATTTTAGGCATGTATTTTTATATATTAATATTAACATAAATAACGTAAAATTATAATGCATTAATGATGTAGTTAATATGCTATTGATTTTCATTAAATCCCCCTTATGAAGAAGTTAAATTGTAAAGGCGAAATAAGAGTTTTCTTATAAGGCCTTGATATAGAATGCGGTGAGATATGTGATAATATGTTAAGAGAATGTTATAGATTATGACTAA
This sequence comes from Allium fistulosum, assembly GCA_030737815.1. Lineage (NCBI taxonomy): Eukaryota > Viridiplantae > Streptophyta > Magnoliopsida > Asparagales > Amaryllidaceae > Allium > Allium fistulosum. The sequence continues at coordinate 754,966,505 of CM060908.1, read as the reverse complement.
GTTATAGGGATGCGAGGTCAGTCAAAACAATATAGAAGTTTGCCCAGCTAATATGGCTGCCAGCAGTGTGATTTTGGTCAGGGCTGAGGGCCCGCCTCTTCTCTATGAAATAAGTATTAAATGGTCAGAGTTAGTGGTTAGGCACGGTAGAGGATATCTCGGGAAGGGTCCGCTTTAGATTTGAAGTATTAAGTGGCCTGAAGAGATTCTGTCCAATGTCAGCTCGATAGTACCGGAAAGGAGTCCGCCTTGGGATAGGTATTAAATGACGAGGACCTATCTTGAGTGAGGTATTAAATGGTCAAAGTCTACCTAGTTCCCGTTAAAAAGATATTATTTGGCTTGGGTGCTATCTCTTACATTGTTAGAACATTATTGACGATAGATATGAGTTATTGGGTTGAAAGGGTAATGGTTATGGAATTAGATTGGGAAAGCCTTAGAGCTTATTATTGGAAGACTTACAATATAGTTAGGATACGTAAGACATATTCTTATTTAAATTATACATTCCAAGTACTATTATAGAAAGGCTTGAGATTTTATTTACAATACATTGTTGCTCCCTCCTATTACCACACAGGTTAGAGGTGATGATGCAGATTGTCGAAGATGGTGGCGGAGATGTAGACTTGTGGCAGTTGTTTAGCTACCTATGTTATTTTTCTATTTCCGATGTTCCCATCGAAACATGATGTATTTTAAGATATTGTACCATGAATATTTGGCGTTGTTATGTGGGATTTTGTTGTTTTTGAATTTTGAATTTTTAATATATGGGTACTGTTTTGATATTAAAATTTATCCTCCCACTATGAGATTCTGAATTTATTGATAGATAGCTTTGTGTATTTCTTTTTAAATCAATTTTACCAACCAACGGACAGCTTTGGAATGGGTGTAAGGTTCGATGGACCTTTCTTGGATCAAAAATTAGCCCCATTTCGATGCGGGTTGTTACAGACTGTGATTTAGATGATGACACTCCTCCATCATTCCAACAAGTACTGTGAAGTAAAGACTTTGCACTCTGGCTTAGAGTGATGAAATTCGAGATGGATTCCATTTACAAAAAAAAGTATGGACTTTGTCTAACGTACCCAAAGGGATAAAACCCATTGGGTGCAAATATATTTTTAGGAAAAAGCTAAATGTGGATGGTCAAGTAGAGATTTATAAGGCTAGCCTAGTTGCGAAAGGATTTCGTCAAATTCAGGATATTGACTATGATGAGACCTTTTCGACTGTAGCCATGCTTATATCCATTCAGATTATGCTAGCCATTGCTACATTTTATGACTATGAAATATGGTAAACGGATGTAAAGACGTCATTTCTAAATGGTGATTTAGAAGAGACCGTTTATATGTCGTATCCCGAAGTTTTCGTAGTCAGTGGAAGTGAGGGCAAGGCTTGCAAGTTGTTAAGGTCTATTTATAGACTTAAATAAGCTTCAAGGAGTTAGAACAAGTATTTTGATAAAGTTATTAAATAGTTTGGTTTTTATTAGAACACAAAGGAGGCGTGCATAAACCAAAAAGAATAGGGAAACACTATTGTATTCTTAGTGCTATATATCGACAATCTTCTGTTGATTGGCAATAACATTTCGTTATTGCAATCAGTGAAAGCTTAGCTTTTCAAGAACTTCTTCATAAAGAATTTGGAAGAAGCAGCCTATATATTAGGTATAAATATCTATAGAGACAGATCTAAAAGGCTATTGGGATTCCCCCAATCCCTGTACATAGATCTCATACTGAAGAGGTTCGGTATGGAGAATTCCAAGCATGGAAATGTTCCAACGCAATCTGGAATCGTCATTTCTAAGGATGATCCTAATACCGATGAGGAGAAAGATCGTATGAAGTGGATACCATATGTGTCAGCCGTCAGATCTATAATGTACGCTATGTTATGCACTAGATCGAATATGGTATACGTATTATGATGCGTAAGCAGATACTAGTCTAATCCTGGAGAAAAACATTAGATGGCTGTAAAATGTATACTGAAGTATCTAAGAAATATTCAGGACTTATTCCTAATATATGTGAATGGAAACCTCCTTATGAAGGGGTATAATGACTCTCTGAATGTTTTATAGTAGGATGTGATAGTTGTCCAATCTCCGAATGTTTTATAGTAGGATGTGATACGTTCAAATACCATGGTATGTATTTAGCAGTACAATCCCAAGGTTCGACTACAACTTGTAATCATGATTTCGGAGACAATATATGATCCAACCAATTTTCGATGTACCAAAAACATTTATCATACCAACCTTATATTGATTAGCATTCAATCCGCTATGACATTTTTGTTTGGCTCCACTAGATTAGTTAGGATTCGTCGACAAATACCAAATTGTCATAGTACTTTTTGTGGATGGTACGGTTTAGCAATATCAAAACATAATATAACACCGTTATAAAATGCGACATCAAGCAATGTGTAATGAGATCTCACATCTCGATAAGGGTCCCAACAAATCTAAGATGTTAAAAGTAAACACATCAAATATTATTAAGTAAAATACATTTTTATAAGATACTTTACACTTACATATTGTGTAGTTAAATCATCGAGTTGTTCTCGTAAACGTATTATGGCTAAGGTTGCATTGTCGAATTGTTTCGATGGTTGTCATCTACACATCCTAAGCATTGTGTTGTTACAATTTTTGCTAAGAACGACATTTGGAAGCTTGGGAAAAAGATCATAAATCCATGTAGTAATATGTGTTAATATGATATTATAATATTTATTAAACAATACAAAATACTGAAATATGCTCACGATCAATAGTGTCAAATATCCCGCCATCTCCTTAACGTCCCACATAGAAGTCAAACCTACTTAATGATGTAAGCTAGCTAATAATCTCATTCTCCATGCTTGTTCATCTAAATGGTTAATGTTTCCTAAACATTTCAAGTAGTTAACTGACACCTCCGTCCCAAACTTATCATAAAATGTAGAGCAACCCAAATAATAAAGAAGATATGCATGAGCAGCAATCTCATAATCATGTTCATTTGCATCTTCTTTATTTGCATTTTCATTGAATTTATCCAACAAAATGTGAAGCTTCACAAAATTCGAGTCATTTGTTTGTTCTTTTGCTTCGCTTTCGTCAACTTCAAGATATTCCACTAATAGGACGATTGCATTCTGATCATCCTTCTCCTTGTACAGCAACTATCAATTACAGGAACTTTTAAGATCTAGGCAACATCATCTATAGTGATTGTCATTTCTCCAAATGGTACGTGAAAAGAATTAGTTTCTAGATGTCATCTTTCGACGAAAACTAATATTGTTACATAATCAACATGCTTATATGTATATTGGACTCTTATATGTATATTCAACTAACTATACAAACTCAAAAATTTTAACTTTTTTGCACAACTTCACTTGGCATGTCCTCCAACCTCCATTCTTATAGCTTTCTCCAATGTGAAATGCATTTTAGTGGTCCTCTCTCCTGTAATACAAAAAAATAACAATTTAACACAATAAATTATGAAATATATATATATATATTTTTTACCAAAATGCATGAACCTCACGCTTATTCCAAATTCTATACACAATGTGTCAGTTAAAAGTTTTAAGGAGAAAATCATTAATGGTAAGCGAAGAACTAACTTTGAAAGTGGTAAGGGCTCGTGATTGGCAACTTAGTAGGTAGTTTTGGTTCTTGGTCTTTCGACTCATCTTCTCCGCAACAACAATTATTATTCGACTCATTCTCAATTGATCCTTTATCTGCAAAATTATCACCATTTAAACTTTTATCACTTGATCCGTCCTCATTGCCGCTTTTTTCTTTTTTTGATTCTCTTATAATGGTCGTTTTTCTTTCATTTTCAAGTTCATCACCTCATTCGTAAGGACGCAGTCATTGGTTGTTAATACAAAATAGAAAGATTTATTTATGAAGAAATAAAAAGGTAGAACAATTCAAACACAACAGCAAAATTTGTCAATTTCAAACACAATTTCAACAAGGACCAACAATAAACCACCGCACTAGCCTAGATTTTGTGGCAGTTAACATATAGTTTTTTGTAACCAATAACCATCGTAGAAAATAATTTGCACTGGCTTTTAACCACAGTAGGAAATAATTTGCATCGGCCTTTAACCATCGTATGAAATAATTTGCACCGGCCTTTAACCATCGCACGAAAGGATAACCCACACAACTTTTTTTTTCGGCTTATAACCACCACACAGAAAAAAGTCATGGCCCATTACCATCGCATGAAATACTTTTCACCGGCATTTAACCATCACACTATATTATACGATCGTTAACTGGCACGCTATAATTTTAATTGGGTGTAAACCATTGACCTATGATTATTTTACCTTACACTCAACTAAACATTCATCAATCATCGTATCGACGATTTGCATGATGTTTTAAACAACCGAACGAGAAAGGATTTGAACTATGCATGCTTCTTTGAGAACGAGCAACCGAATCAACTGCTTTGAGAATGAGATAAAGTTGCCGAGAACTTAGATCGCATTTGTGTGACTGATCTTCCTGAGAATGACCCGATTTCTTCAGTTTTGCTAATCGTCGATCGCGCTTGCTTCACCTTGGATAGGTCGGTGCGATATCATTATTGTAAAAATCATTTTGGAACTTCAACTAGGCCCCGCCTAGACGCTATGTGAGACTTGCAGCATAGCGAGTTTAGACCCGTCTGGACAAGGTTTATAAGCTCAAGTAAGAGTCTAAACATGTATTTAGACATTGGTTATGCATTATTTAAGGTTCATTGCCACGTACAAGCATCAATGTGCAAGTTTTAGACGGTTTTGTCTCCTTAGCTACTCCTAAGCGCATCCAAAATTCAAAAAATTCAAGACAGTATAAATAAAACACTAAGGCCCCGTTTGGCTTGTGTTTTTAGTTTTGTATTTTCGTCTATACAAAAACGCATCTGTTGTATGTATAGTTGAAAAACAAACAATTTTGAAAAATGAAATTAACATATAAAATAGAAAACAAGTTTATTTTATTTTTCGTGTTTCGAGAGATAACAAAAACACGGAGAACAATCAATTCTTTCGTTGTCCGTTGGTCGTCCCAACGGGTAAAAATTATAAATCTTTTTCTCTTATTTTTTGCTATTTCTTAATGCAAATTGAAAAAAAAAACTCAAAATACAAAATGAAACCAAACGGGCCCTAAAATTTTATCCAAAATATATGAATTATAAAAAACGCCTAGTTCTAATTAATCATCAATTAATCTCCGCCTAAACGATTAATTCATAATCCACACTTACAGCTTAGAGTCCGTCTAACCATTTTTACAACCTTGACGATATGATAGGATGGCGCTTGCTTCACGATGTTCTTCTTTTTGCTTTTTTCAAAAACGAGAGAATGGTAATTAGGGTTGTAGAGGGTTGGTAGCTCTCTTTGAATTGCTATGGTATTAGGAAGTGGGGGCTATAAATTATATGGTAGTCTTTACCAACGGTATTAAGTAGCACAAAAGAATGTGGCACACTATTATATAATGATTGTTGGTGAAGAGTAGGGTTGGTTCTCAGTTACTGTTATTCATATATGTAACTACTAATACACAAGCGTATAATAGCCTTTGAGCAAAAGTCGTATTCCTTTAAGAGGAACACTCGATTTGCCCTCTTATTATTATTTTTATTTTCTCCGTGCGCATTTACTATTATATTCCGAATAGTAACTTGTTACATAACCCGCATGTTATTTGCATTTTCTTATAAATTTTGTATATTCTTACAAACAGGCTAAGAGAGAACAGATTTCAGTAGGATGTTTTGTGGACATTTGCCTAAACGAGGGAGATGGTAACTTTTTGATATTTTGGTAGTAGTACCGTCTTACTTTTGAGTACAGATTACATGTGCATATTCTACATGAATCCAGTGTAAATTCTGTGTTGTGAACCGTACACCTACTAGTATAGATATAGTTATGCGTATTATAGTTTTGTATAACGATTCAAGTACTGGATTGTAAAGATATTGTTCTGTATTGGTTTTGATTTCTTATTCTTAAAGAACTGCACTAATACCTTGTGCTGAATCTGATTGCACAAACTACTTGTGGATATCAAATCAGCTTGAGAGATTAAAGACAGCATTGATAACAAGTTTAACTCTTCAATCTACATGTTCACAGGCGATAAACTCCCGCTAATAGCAGAAGTATAGGAAGATGTTATAGTTTAATCTCAGTGCTAAAGTGTAGAAGGATATGGAGTTGTGATTGATAGGAGAATAGCCCAAGTAGATAAACTTTAAATCATAGTAATGACCCAGTTATATATATATATATCCCACGAAAGGATGGTAGCTGTGGGACGGTCGTTGGGAAAATACAAAATATGACACTTGTGGAATTTTTCTCAAAAAATGATGACCCATGTGTGTGTGTAAGACCCCATTTCTAAAAGCTGTTTGACAAAGGCATTTTGGAATCAAATTTGAAAAGAACATAGGAATAGATTAGAGAATTGGAACAACTTAAGAGCCTATAGTCTCTCCAGGCCACAGGGTGGCCTCATATCTACAATACAGTAATAACATATGAAACACAGTGTGTACAACCAGATTTCAAAGTACAATCATCAAAAAATGGTAGAGCTCCAATAACCTGATCAAGCAATTTATCGCTGGTTACATGCCATTACATACTGCCTGCATTCCAAAATATATGACTTAAAACTACAATTAATTACAGATTTCATTTTTTGAGCTACCAGACAAGTTTTTCTTTTTCAAGAAAAGAACATATCGATAAAATGATTATTCACCTTTGTGTGAACAAAATAGTAGAGGTGCCGATGATTCTATGTTTCTAACCTTCGACTAATCTTGCATTGTTGCTTGAAGGATCTGGTGAGACCAATAAAACAAACAATTAGACGCAGCACAATTGTGTGTACCAACAACCAGAAATATAAATAACTGAAAATAAGGGACACATCCCTAAAATCATACTTAATACACAAAATATCCTCCCTAAAAAAAAGATATAAATTACATCCCTAATTTTAAATAGGGCAATTTTCTTTCCTAAAATACCTCTCTGCTTGCTTCATGGTTGAACGTTGGTTCTTCATATGTGGATGTTATTCTCACATTCATAATTAAAATTTACACCTCATTAATTATCAATCTTTAAAACGCAGTAACATTTTGTAGAAACGACAGATTAACAAACCGTTTTCACCATTAAATCACAAATTTTATTATTTTTCTAATGAGTGGCATTACGCATATGTAAAAACAACGGCAATTATATGCAATAATTGCAGAAAAATCTGCAATTATATGGTATAGTTGCACTTTTCTGCGATTACTTGGAATAATTGCAGACTTTTCTGCAATTATTCGATATAATTGCATAAAAGTCTGCAGTTAGAAGAAAAATTGATGATTATTTCATATAATTGCAGAAAATGGCAAATATACGGAATAATTGCAGAAAATTCTGCAATTATATGGAATAATAGCAAAGAAGTTTGCAATTATTCCATATAATTGCATAAAAGTCTGCAATTATTCCATATAATTGCATAAAAGTCTGCAATTATATGGAATAATTGCTGACATTTGAAGAAAAAATTGATGTTTTTCAAAAATTGCAGAATTCTCTGCAAATATATGGAATAATTGCAGCCTTACATCAAATATAATTTTTTGGTATCAACAAAGGATCTCATTTTAAAAATTGTAAAATTTATGATTTTTTGGTTAAAACAGTATGCTGATCCGATGTTGAACAGAAAGTTATGCGCGTTTGAAATGCTAAAAACGTAAAAGGTATTTGAATCTTTTGGCGCAGACGGATTTGAAAATAGGGAGTAGAAACGTAAGTTTATTTTGGAAGGATGTTTTCTCTATTTTGAAACTTAATAGGGATGTGAGCTAAACTATCCCTATAAATAACTTGTTTTCAGATTGTATCTCTTAGTAGACTCATTGACTACGATCAAACAGCATTGGAAAAGGCAAAACATATGAGTATTGGCATCAACTTTAATTTTCCAAGTCAAATTAAATAAATACCGTTACCTACCGCAGTTCAAATATTTTAATATTGGAATTTAAGGCAATATTATGAACTTATCATCAGTGTGTGAGCCATGGCAGAAACATTTTTATACAAATAAAACTGATCAGACGAGAAGTTTGATCATGTATGCCCAAATATTTTAAGCAAAACAAATTGATAATTGATTCTAAGAGGTTAACATTCTTTCACCTTTAAAATTATTTTTTTGTAAGACCAAGAGAACCAATTCATTGCTTGTAAAGCTGTAGAAAGTATGCATCGTACCCCCGACACATACTCCGGGTAAATCACATGGATAAAGGATAATGTAGCGAGCGTCTATCGAACCCTTTGCCTCGTCGATTGGTACTTGGTAGAACCAATTTCCTCGACCAACCACACCACCCATGAGGGGTTATATACATAGAAAGATTCCGCTGCACCCCTCTCCATTATATCTCATTTACATCTCTCTTATTTTTTGATCTACACAGTTCGAAATCGAACGAAAATTTATAGATATTCTTACAAAACTCAACGTCATCTTTACAAAATTTGGCTTATTCTGAATAATCCTAACATGTTCGAAATCATGTTTTAAATCAACGGTTAAAATAAATGTTTTTGCGGTGGATATTCGACTTAACATTTTGAACATGTTAAGGATTTCGAAATGATCCCATTTTTTTTGGACATGATGTTCATACTGTAGATTGAACATCCTCAAAGTTTCATTTGATTTGAAATAGAATAGCATCAAAAATCATAGAGGTGTAGAATGAGGTGTAGCGAAAGAGAGGTGTAGCGGATCCTTACCCTATACACACACAGAGGGGGGGTGTGCATCAGTAAACACTAGATGCTGGTTTCCAAAATGGTACCAAGCGCATGTGCTTTTTTTAACAACAACAGAAAACTGTCGCATTTAATTTTTAGAAATATGCAATTATTCGAAATTCTAAACGGAAGGAGAAGCACGGTAATATGAAATTGGTAGCAAGCTGTAGAAAAGTTGGTAGTAATCATTTCATGCATTTCATTTTTCATTGGTTTTCAACATATTTACTTAAAAATCTCATCTCATCCCATATAACTGATACAGAATTGATTCACCTACTAACGTAAATTCAAATTGTGTATGTATGCCCTTTGCTTAACAGCAGTCATGTCAATGGAATATAATACAGATACAAAAACAGGCAGTAAAATCCTAATTCATGAACTGCGGGATTTATTTAATTATTGATTTCAATTTAGCAATCCTTTTAAGATCAATAACAAATTCAACCCAATGTCAAAAGTAGTCAAAAATTCAACCCAATCTCTAAATGTATCTTTGTTGGGCGTATATAAATAATTATATTTCATAAAATCCAATTTAATGTTTCAAATAATTTTATTTGTATTAATAGTGTACTTTATGAGGTGGAGCCTTGGCGCAACGGTTAGGTCACCCGCATGGTGATCTGGACGCCCAGGTTCAAGTCCCGGAAACAGCCTCTTCGCGATGCGAGGGAAAAGGCTGCGTACATTATCGACCTCCCCAGAGCCCGCTATCGTGCGGGAACCTCGTGCACTGGGTTCCACCTTTTTAATAGTGTACTTTATGAAGTTTTAACTTATGTGTATTTTGTCATGAAATGAGATATACAATATATATAATTATACCAAGCATGTGCATAAAATGTATATATACACACATGGTTATTGGGATTTATAACCAATGTATACATGCATATTGTATACTATACATATATATATAAGGTCCTTCATATATAAATCAAATGTGTGCGCGCGCGCGTGTTTACATGTATTAAAATATATGTATATTATATATATAAATATATATATATATATTTTGGGCCACTTATATATACATGTTAAAATAATTTGTATTTCAAACTTTATATATATAACATATATTTTATATATTCAAATTTTATCCAAAATATAAAACATCTTTTACTAAGTCAAATAAATATTATATTGAATAAAATTACAAAATTTATTAACTTAAAATTATATAGATAATTTTAAGAAAAATCAATTCAATATGTAATTAGATATATTTAACTATCCTTATTTAATTTCACACACACCCATACAATATTTACATTATTATTATTAATCCAAAAATATTTTTTTTATTAAAATGAAAAAGGCCGAAAGCATTTTGTAAATATATTTAACATTTATACACTTCAATTAAAACAAACATACACACATTAATACTATATCATGTATTAATTATATTTTAAATAAAATCTACTTTAAATATTTTATTTAATATGGCCGTGAGCTAAAAGCAATTTTTTTAAATAATTTATAACCAATTTCATTTAAATACATACATATAATTAAACATTAGTTAAACAAAAAAATATACACTTAAATAAAATTTACATGCATGGCCAAAATACATAAATAAGTGTTGGGGCATATGATGAAAATCTAAAATACAATTTACCTCTTAAAACCTGCTTGTTCGTCACACGTTGATCTAAGAGTCTTCTATCAAAATTGATATCATGCCTGCTTGAGTTTGCAAACTCACAGCAACACACCAAGGAGGACGGCTATTTTTGGGAATGGTGGATAATAGGGGTCAGCTATGGTAGAGAAAAGGGCAAGAAAATCTAGTAAGAACAAATGAAGTGGAGGCTTGGTTTAGAAGAGTATGGGAGAGATCTTTTAGCTAAAATATCTCCACCTTTTAGTCATTTCTATAATTCAAACCACTCCAACTCATCAAGTCAAAACCATCCCTCCCCTCTAATATTTAAAAATTTTGACCTCTAATATATTATTTAAATCAAAATTTAAATAATGTTTCAATATTAAATCTTATTTAGTATTAATGTACATATAACAATTATATAACATTCAAATAATTACTAAAGCACCCCAAAATTACTAAAGGCATCCCAAACACTAAAGCACTCGATAATTAATATAACAATCATATCAATTAAGTTATAAAACTTCATAAATCAATTAAATCGGGTGACATTTCAAAGACTACTCAGATTCGGTTGTGTAACTTGCAGGTGTGAGTTCGATCAACGATTAATATTGAATACTTAGAATGTTAACGTTCACACGTTATCTTATCTGATGGTGTGACGGTTTGATCAAACTTATCGCTTATAGATTTTCATGATAAAATCGTATTTTAAATCTTTTAAGCAATGATATATTAAACGCATGTTCTATTCGTCATCATTGTATCACTTCCGATATCTAGAGCTTGGTCTTCGTCAAAGCTCTAAGAATATCCATATACAACTATATAGTTGATCTTCAAAGTCCTTGCTTTAATAATAACATTTATTAAACTTTAACTTTGAGTTGACCATAGTTGATTGTGGTACTAACCTCTTACAACATAGAAGACGAATTCTCTATTGAATAATGTTTCACTTCTAATGCTTAAACTCAAACCCAACTATAGTCGTTCATGAACGTTATGTCATGATTTAACTACAATCAAAGTGGAGTATTCACGTTAAAGTTCCACGGTATTCTCAACTCGAAAGAATTGTGTAAATCGTCACACTAGATTTCCTATTTGACCTAGTTATGATTAACCAATAAAAAACTCTCGATCGAGTCATTCTGTAGTTATCACATAACTACAAGTATATAACACATTGGTGCCCCCAGCAGTCTTGAGTAATACACTGTCCACCATTTGAAGAGCATTACATACACTGGCTTCAACGAATGTATCAATCTTTTTTCTCGAAACATATTGACCAGGAATCATTTAAACAAAGTATTAGTTAGTTTACGACAACATTTGTAATTGTAATCGTATAATATTTTATTTAAGAATTTTCTACTTATATATATTTCAAAATTTTAGTCATTATTTATATTACATATAACAACATATATAACAGAAAATAAAACCGGAAGCTTACTTCATTTCGAACAAAATTGGTTTCAAAGTTTGGTTACGTAACAAATTACATAATTGCCACTTGGGCACAACCCTTAAACTTTCAGAATTAACACGAATTGATCATGTTATTGCCTCTTATTTAACCATGCTTGGTTTCGCTCTTTTACTAGTTGCTGCTCCATATCATATTTTTAAGCTTGGTCATTCTAGAGCATCATCTATGACTATGCTGGTTTATATGGAGTCGTTAGTAACACTAATATTGTCGTCAAAATTTTTTAAATCTGCGATTTAAATCTTGCTCGAAAATCAATTCTCTCTCTTTACAGTTTGAATTCAAACCAAGTTAAAATGACAATTGAGAAAAATGGTTCAATCCATACTGATATATTCAAAATACTTATTTGGATCCACAATTTCAAATATATAAAAAATGAAACAAAAAATTTGAGTTTTAAGTTTAGATGTAGAAGTTCAAACATTAAAATCGATTTCAAAGCGTATACAAATCTTAAGATATGGATATTTTTAGCATAATTTATGATTTAAATCCCGTTGTGATTTAAAATTTGAACTTTATGTTTACGATCTATATCCATTTATAAAACCTTGAGCACTAAGCATTCATTTGTAGGCTACTTCTACATTAAGATATTTTTAGACAGAAACCGAAATGAAATTATCTGGACTTCGACAGCTTCTCTTGTAAGAGCCTCGGTCAAATGGATCAATCCTCATGATCTATTTTCAGAAAATAACAAATGATAACATCACCGTCATTTATTCATTCGCCAACACAGGTACTTAGCAAATTAAACTGGTGCATTTGCTTCTGAACTCAACTTGCTGATAGGTTATTTGAGTTCAGCTCAATAGTTTACGAGCCAAAGTCAATATTAAAATTTTGGCTTTTTAAGCTACGTGAGCTTAACCGAAAATAGTTTGCTTATTAATAGCTTCAGTTCAGCTCACTAATTAATAGATTGTATACATTGTAACCTTTACAAACTGAAAATAAACCAATCGAGTAGGCCCACTATTTATAAATCCATCAAAGAGTGAAGAAAAAAAAGCTCAGGTTTTAAAAGTAACATAAATTTCTAAACCTAATTTTCAGCCTCTGATTTTGTTTCTATACCAGACAGTGCCCTATGTAAAATTTGGTCACATGGAAGTTCGTAAGATTGATCTACGATATATGTTTTAAAAGTAAAATATTAGTAATACTAATAAACGAGTGCAAAATAATCCATAAAAAACTGCATCTTTTTACACAAAATATGCAATTGTAAATAATGAAGTAAACACAGCAACACAATTGGCAAGATCACTAGTACAACAAAGCCTACCGATAAAATATCAAGTTGAGAGAAATGACATGCTAAATAACAAAGGTGGAACTCAGTGCACGAAGCTCTCACATGATAGCGGGCTCTGGGAAGATCGATAATGTACACAGCCTTTCCTTCGCATTGCGAAGAGCCTGTTTCCGAACTCGAACCTGGACGCCCATATCACTATGCGGGTGACATAACCGTTGCGCTAAGGTTCCACCTCACATGCTAAATAACAAATTTTAGAAAAAAGTATACCATAATGGTACCTATGTATCGTAATTAATGCATAAGAGTATAACTTATTCATGTAATTGAATCAATATTCAAGTCACATACCAAATTTCAATAACTAAAAGGTTACTGTTCATTTCCATAAAAATAAAAGGAGGAGAGGGGGGGGCCCGGCTATTCTTCATATATTGCAAACTCTATAATGCAACAATTCTTTTAGGGAGAGCGATTAAAAATCAGTTTCCTTGTGAAAAATAAAAAATATGAAGTAATTGTTGAGTTCTTCTTTATGGACCGGACCTACTGTTTGTTTTTTGGTATTTTTGTTTAATTATGGTTTTATTGTACTCAACATTTTAGTCTACATAACAATATAACAACATAACGGACCCCGACAGAATTAAAACACAATATAAAAGTTGGAGCCTATGTCTACCCTTGTGTGGCATAACCCAAAGAATGAGCATGTTTCTATCTTTTCAGAATTCACTTTCATTGTATTCTTCTTTATTCTGTTTTTTTTTTAAACGTAGCTGTTTCATGGATGTCCCCTATGGAATATGTCTTTGTACTGTTTATATAGAGATCTTGCGAGAATCCCATATATATCATTAACCGATAAGATGTTTTATTGGAAACCTATTAGCCTCCAAAAAGGTACCATGACAAGGAAAATGGAAATACAGGATTTTATTCAAAAACAAAGAGAGATATTGCAGTCATCTGATGTCTTCCATTATCTGACTCGACAAAAAAGGAAAAAAGTGGCAAGTGTTCTTATAGATACGAAATACAAAATTGGATTCCGGGAAAAGTACAAAGAAAAAGGTATCTGCTCTTATAAATCGAGCTACAGCCTTCTAGATATCTTGTAAATGAAAATAAGCATATGCGGGGGGAAAAAAATCTGTACAGTGGGATAATAAAATATGTTAGAAACATAAAGATCAAAAGTTAAGCATGTGTAATACTAAAGTCTAAGACAAAGGTATCAATAGAGCTTATTGCCCGACCCTCAAAAGGAATCGATTTAAAAATAGGTTAATGTCCTCATGGGTGAGCTGATTATTTTTGAGATAAAACATAAATTTTTTGTTAACTACTATTTTATTCCTGATGCACCATAACCTCCTTCATATATAATTGAGGATAATCCTAAATAAAATACTTCCAAAAGATTTACCCTAACAAAGGACCACTATAGATGTTATCTGGGTGCAAAAATCTGTGTTTCCCTTTATGTCCATTAAACCTTTGAAATATGACAAAACCTATTTTGCATTATCCCCAAACCGAACAAATAGCATTTATTTTCAATACTGCTAAAGGAACATCATTTAAATTTGGAGACCATAATGTTATCATTTGAGGATAGAGCATTGTGGAGTAATTTCCACATGAAACTTTTGAGAGAAAAAATTATCGTTCCAAATCATATATGGAAGTTGAATATTATTTTCTCGGATACAAATTTCAAGCTCCTTAAGTTAAAATTTTCCAAGACTAGAGAAATACGTTCGAATGTCGTTATCTGAGGATAGAGCATTGTAGAGTAATTTCCACATGATACTTTTGAGAGAAAAATTATTGTTCCAAATCATAACAAAAGGAAGTTGAATGTTCTTTTCCTGGATATAATTATCAAGCCCCTTAAGTTTGAAATTTTTCTCTAACCAATCCCCAGTTTGATAGTTCTCTATAACAAAGTTAAACAACTCTTTTGAATTTAGCATCTGGCTCCATATTTTACTGCCATATAAAGAAGATCCAACAAAACCTTGGCTTGCTAAACGTCTACATTTATTATGCCGAACTTTAGGCTAAAGAGATTTGTTATTTGAGAATCTCACCCATAATCTACAAAAATAGGCTAGGCATAGATCCCTAAGATATATAATACTAGTTCAAACTCTTGTTTAGGAGGATGCATATTGGACCAACAGACCCATTGCTTAACTTTTTTAGAACCCAAAAAACTCGAACATAATTTTTCGAATTCCCTACAGAATGAGTAAGCGAGAGTTATGATAGAGATTAAATATAATCCTACAGCATTGAAAACTTAGTTTAAAAAACTACCCTGCATGCCTGAGATATTAGAGATGAATTCCATTTGCTAATTAATTATATGGCTTCAGCCATAAGGAAATGGAAAAAAATTATTTTTTACGACAATTGAAGAAATTAATTCCTAGATACGTTAGAAAAAGGAATTTGATGCTTTGAGTTGTTTATTTTTTGAGTAGAGATGAGTTCGTAGTTTGCCAAGAATTTCATGAGATTTTTAAGGAATCTCTGGGATCTATTGCAAAAAAGCATCATCAGCAAAAAGAAAAAGAAACTAAGGGGACATCCACTAGGACTTGTGGTATCGTCCCTTTTTTTCTTTCATGGATTACCCACGAATCACTCTATTTAAAGCCTTTGAGGCCGGGACAAATAAAACCAGAGAAAATAAGTCTCCTTAACTAGCTTCTCTTCCTGACTTGAAAAAAAATGGTTTTCCATGCCAGAATTGGATGCTAACAGTTACACAAAACTCTTCAAAATCTACAAAGACTTTCAACAATCCAAAAGCTCTCAAAACCTTTATACTGAAAAAAAAAGCAAAAATTGTTATATACCTTAAGTATTTTCAATTTGACGACGATATTAACACCAAAAGAATTTTTTATTAATTTAGGAGATAAGTTTTTGGACTAACAGTATGTTGTCGGTTATCAATCTACTTTTACTGTAGATTACTGGGGCAGGGAAACTAATTTTTCTACAAATCAACTAAAATTTTGAAGACGAATTTGTTAAAAAATATATACGAGTTAATTGGTCCAAGATTTGCACATGATTTCAGATGGTTTGATTTAGAAATGAGGACAATGTTCGTGGACGACTAATTATGTGGTATAATATTCCCAACGAATAAAGATTGGATGATCGTTAATCAGATCACCAAGAACAATGCCACGAGTTGGAAAAAACTTGTTAAAACCATCACAACCCATAGTTTGGTATGACAGTAAGGGATGAATTCGCTTCCTCCAATAAATGTGAAATGAAATTTAACAATGTCATAAACGTATTTCTAGGTTGAATGACTTCCTAGAAGAGATTGAAAGTACCAGGTAATCACACTTTCAATCCCTTCAAGCATACCAACCAATGTACCTTAATTTTAATTTTTGTTAAAGCTGATTTATTTTTATTTTCCCTTGAGGAATATAAAAAACCCGTATTTGCATCACCACGCCTAACACACTTAATTAGCTATTTGTTCCAATATGATTCTTCTAATTTTAAGTTTTTGTTATAACATCCTTGTGCTCTTATTCATTCTTCCTAATTCTATTTGAGGGATCACCATCATTTGTACGATAACCTCTTTGTCCGTATTTTTTATCATTTTTGGATCTTCCTTCAGTTAAACTAAGTTTGCTAATTTTCTAATCTGCACTTCCTTTTTCAGAATACATGCACATTAAACTTGCATTTCTGTTTTCCACGTGCTAGCGCCATATAACACAATGATGGCTTAAATGTTTATCGACGAGGTAAATACTTTAAGATCTTATATTGAAATAGATTACCTAAAGCTAAGGAAAACTGATCAAGCTGGAATCTAACAAAACTTAGATCGCTCGAAGTCGTTGGACTAACCAAGTTTCTTGATTAGAAGTAAAAGATGGAAATCCTTAAGTCTAATAAGAAATGTTTTCGAACATGATAGTATAGTGGATCTGTACAATCTTCAATTATTAAAACTTTCTAATAAAGCTTAAACAGTTGAAAATATTTGACTCAAAACTATAAAATGTTCATGGGGTTACTAGTAATTTTCCAAAAAATAGTCTTTAACCAATTTTCTTTTCCTCGAATCAATTCCTACCGAATGGAAAGCCTTAAAAAACCTTAGATTTTATGTCATTGATTATAACTACTTTACTTTGTGCTGCAAATAAAAATTGAGACCCGCAAAGCTAAACCGATCAGACAAAACCCAAATGCGATCTAAGCAAGCTTTCAAATCTCAGATTTCACACAAAATCTCATATTAACATCTCGGTCTATATCTTGGATTGAGATCTCAAGATCTCGAATGAGATGGATATCAAACAATTAAAAATCATGTTTGAAATCTCGTCTCGTCCAATTGCAAAAAAAATGGATCTCGGTTGAGATCTCGGCAAGATGAAGGAGATTTAAAACTTTGGATTCATGTCTAATGGAACTTTGATTGGATATGTGTAACGGAAATACCATAAAAACCCGATTGAACTAGATTTGAGAATTCAACCAAAAAACATAAAAAATACACATTTATCGATGTTCTTACTTTATCGAATCCCAACCGAAGCAAACCAAAATGAATTTCGAGTCTAGGCTAGGTTTAAATATGGACGGTTTTGATCCAACAAAACCCCACACAACTAGATTCGAGAACCGCTAAATCGGGTTTGGGTCTAACCTGATGGGTCCAGCTATAACCCCACAATCTTTTCACAGCTCGAACCTATACGAAAATTATGCTCTTCCATTGCATCTCCACTGCTCCACATCACCTACCCCCACCGTCCAATCTATTTTTCAATGTCATCATTGTGTGTTGATTACACTAATTTCCATTCTGCAAAATTGTTGTTACACCATCTTTTTTCATTACTTTATTGGTTGGTTTTGTGATGCTAATTTTACTTGTTTTTATAACTTGATTTATTAAGAATTGGTTCCTACTGTATTTTTTATTCAAATTTTTTCCTACGATACATTTTTTGGGGCATTTCATTTTACAATTAAGTTCGGCTTAAATTTCATATTTTCGATTTATGTATGCTCAAATCCATAGTTATGAAAGAACCGTTAAGGCGCAAGATGCGGCATGACGATTGCATCTTTTCAGTATAAGATGTGACAGACATGGAAAGATGCATCAAATGGCGCAAAATGCACAAATGGCATACGGCACAAAAAGGCGCACTTTTTTTTAATATTTTGTTGTTTTTTTTGGCAATCGAAAAATGCATAGAGATTAGTACTAGTTGTATATTTTTTTGCAGGTTCTAGTAGATAGCTTTATTCCATAATTCTTTTTGCTTGAAGACAATAATATGTTGTAGTTGACATGGAAAATATAGTTCTTTCTATGTAATAATCAAAGTAAATTGTGATATAAAATATATCATGTATATACACGAAAAAATATTGATATTTGAATGTATATATTTGATTCATACTATGATATGATAGCATCTTCTAATCCGATGTTTGAGTGTATTATATATAATTCATATTATGATGTTTGAATATATTAGACTATATCATGTATATACACAAAAATGGATTTCATACTATTATATGATACTGTAGCAATTTCCAATATATATATATATATATATATATATATATATCTACGTAATAAAATTCATCGGATTTAACACTCACATAACGGAAAGACGAAACAAAGACAAATGATGGTTTTGATTTAACAATTAAATATATAGCCAATGGTTCTTAAATTGACACCTCAACGTAATAGACAGTAACTTCACTCCGTTAGTCAAACTATCTCATCCACGTTTTAATCTGTCCCCATACCTCAAAACTGCTCGCCCCACTCTTCCACTTCCTCTTCCCTATTCCTCCTTATACATCAAATTTGATAACTACGGAGTACATCATTTCATTTTCTTCTCATCTCTTTATTCAATCATTATCGTCCGTTCAACCAATCCTCTAATTCAAATCCCCATAAACCCCATAATTATTACTCTCTGTTTCTTCTTCGAACCCTAGCTGCTAAATTATCCTCTTTATATTGGATTTCATTTTCCTGTTAAATTTCACCATGACAGATTCATATCAAATTAAGGAAAAAAATGATATTTCTAATGAAGATTGGTGATTAGAAAATTAAGATAGTACGTTTGCTTTGAAGGATATATTCTTAAGCCAAAGAGAACTGATTTTCTTGCTACTTTTTGATAGTTTCTGCGATTTGCAATCCAATTTTTTAACTGAAGAACCATGCCTCATGTCTTTTCTATTTGCTTGGGAATCAAGTTGACACATCAAATCTCAGGTAAGTCAATTCTTCATACTAAAATCTACAATTTTGTTCATTCATGCTCATAGTTTATATAGTTTTTCATTCTATAAACAAATTAAAGAACCATAAAGTTAGGATTAACTTGGAATAAAGCAGATGTATCATATTAAAGGTAACTTATTTATTCATGGATAAATTTGCATCCCTATGAGAGTAATACATATATGATTTCCATTTTATATGATTTCCATTTTACTTATTATAATACTTATATGATTTGGATATGTATTTTGATTCAATGAGAGTAATCAATCAACTCATCAATGGTTGTTTAAAACATTGCTTACAGCCTACTCTTTTATGATGATGGAATTCACTTTATGTAATCCTTGATATCTTTTAGATTTGAACTTTACAACACAACTTTAATAAATTTATGCATTATTGTATAAGATCTTTAGTGCATTATTTTCTTTTACCTTTCAGCCTGCTTAGCTCTTGATATATGTTGTTCTATATTTTCTTTAAAGCCTCATATTATGTTTTCTGATTTTATTAAGTTTTTATGTTTGGAATATTTTAACTTTAACCCAACTTAACAGTTATTTTTTCTACCATAAACTGAAAACTATTTTAAGATAGGCATCTCAAAATTTTGTACACTAAAACTTTATTTTTGAGGGTTTTTATCCATGTTTGCTTGCAGCTTGGACATGCCTTTACTTTAAGACAATGTTTGTTCACACTATTATTGTATGCTTTTTCGTAGAACATGTGATTTTAACAAATTAATGTGTGATTGTTCCATTGAAAATATTTAACAGTTGTAGCAAGCAGTATCTATATAATAATATAGGTTTTAGAAAAATAATTTGAATGGCCTCTCATATTTAAATTCACTTTCAAATTTTCTCTCATATTTCTGCTCCATTATTACTTTTCTTCATTTCATCTTCACAAGTTGTCAAAGAATTTAAATATATATGATTTAGGAAGAACTATTTTATTAATTTTTGGTTCTTTCTTATTCCGAACAAATATAACTATTTTTTCCTTAGTTTCATATTTTTTATCTATCTTTTACTTTAATATCTACAGTTTCTGTCTACTGTTATTTGAATTTTCGAATTTGAAATTTCTACGATAATTGGCTGACCAAAGATAGTTGATTCATAGTAGATACAACATGTAATTAGTATATGTGTTATTGGTTTTTTCTTTATTGCACACGACTCCTTTCTATATATAGATTGTCTAATATTAAATACTGTGTAACATTAGAAAAATTAGTATATTTTACCAAAAATAGTATGGTTAAATTTTTTTATCACCGTCTCTTTAATATAAATTACTAATATTAATATTGTTTCTATAAATGAACTAGCTGCCTTTTAATCTTTTGCTAACTCATTTGATGGGTAGTTGTTGCGAATAATTTGACATAGGTTGTATTTTGAAATATATCTGATATAGCCATATAGGAAGAACTAATTTATTTATTTTTTTGTTTCTTATGTCGGACAATATAACCATTATTTTGTTGTTTCTTAGCCGATCTCAACTTGTTTGGGAATAATAACTTAGTTGTTGCTGATGTTGCATTATACTCTAATATCTACAAGTTTGTCTACTATTTTGTGAATTTTTGGGTTTGAAATTCAATGCCCTATGATAATTAATTGACAAAAGATAGTTGATTCATGGTAGACAGTGTATGTAATTAGTGTATACATCGTCTAATAATATATACATTGTCTAATTCTAAATATGTGTAAAATTAGAATAATTGGTGTAGTTTACCAAAAAAGTATGATTAAAAATTTGATCATTGTTTTTCTGATATAGATTACTAATATATTAGTATTATTTATATATATATATATATATATATATATGAACTAGCAATTTTTTAATCTTTTAGTAACTTAATTGATGGGTAAATGTTGTGATTAATTTGACATGGGTTGTATTTTATCTACATCTGTCAACCTATTGTTCTCACGTAATTCACCCTACGCCATACACACCCATTAATTTATTTTCCACATGATTGTTTTTATTATTATTGTTTTTTTCCAGCTTTTACAACTACAGTGGTGGACTAAATTAATTTCCACACTATTATTGTTTATATTTATATCTCTGCTTTTTTGTGTGTGCATGTCTATACATATATACTTATATATAATTGTATATAATTGTTAGATCATTATATATCTTTTCATGTTATTCTTTTGGTATACTATGCATTTGAGACTACCTTTCTATTTTTGTTTCATTATACCTCTTAATTTCTAGATAATTGGTTTTGGTAGGACATAACTATGTAGGAATTTTGAGATATTTTCATTTACTGTTAAACTGAGAAAATACAAGAAAAAATGTGAAGTTTTTTTCCCTTTGTGGTCTTTGATTTGACTATATATGATTCTTAATCACTATCATTTTAATATTTTTTATTTTTAGTTTGTGTAATGTATCTCTTTTCTGTTATCACATTGATTGATCATTTTGCTAAACTAATTGTTTATAATTTGCGGATTATTTAATTCATATTTCATTGAAACGGTTCATGCATCAAATTTAATCATCAATGGAACGTGATTTCATCCGGAAATGCAGAAATCTAATGTGCAGGGAAATAGTATTTTTCTCAAATGTCTTTGCATTAGAAATTGTTTGGTTGTTGTAGTTTATCTACTGAATTATTTTAGCAACGTTGTAATACATATCAGATGGGAAAATGAATCATTGCAACATTGTGGTTCCAAAACAATTCCAAAAGTTTGGAAGCTTCCTCAAGAATGGACTTACCTATTTTTCTATTGCCTACGCCAAATTTATAATTTGTTTTGCAATGGGTTTAGTTGGGTTTATGAAAATATGCTTTGTTTTTTGTCTTGAATCAAAATCATTCTCTACAGCAATTTTGCTATAAATAGTAGCTTATGTTGTGGAATTGGAGTTGTTTTTTAATACTAACTTTTTTAACTTTTTAACCTCATGTTTTACATTAAATTATTCATACCATTTACGTTTTGTAATTTTTATCTTTAAATCTGGCATGGACGAATACATTGTTAAAATGTTTTTGATTGGTCAATTTAGCTTCAGGATTTGGTGAACTACTACTGCTGATACAATACTTAGGGTGTGTTCACCGTTGTCTTTTTGTAAGTTCATGTTGTTTGGACATGCAAGACGTATATAGATGGCAACCTTGCTTCAAAACTGTTAGGACAATGAGACTTTTATGTGAATGTTTAACTTGCAGTTTCAGGTTGGGTACAGGTTACGATTTGGCTTGCAGTGGGGTTGTTGTTACCTTGGTTAGTCACGGTGATGTTACCACCATAAAATGCAAGGTTTTTGATACGTCAATCATGGGAAATAAGGACTTGGGCTTCCTTATTTCTTTATTAATGAATGAGAAATGCGTCCTAAATCAGTATGCAAACAAATTTAATCGCTGTCCTTGGTATTATTTCAAATATTATCTATGAAATAAGATGCATTAAATTATACTTGGTGTAACTTTTTATTATTTACAAATCACATATATATAAAATTGGTTGAACCAGTTATAGATGAGCGATTATTATACCAACCTTTAATTTTTCTATAATACAAAACGATTCCAGCATGTGTTGTAGAGCTGATCCACTACCAACATGGTACTAAATTAAATAACCACACATATTGCTAAACTATTTATTTCATGCATATGTTTTATATAAACTCACTTACATGCCATAGCTAAGAAATAACATACAACACAAACCAAAACTCGTGCAACACTCAAGTTTCCACCAAGGTTTGGGGTTTCGACCGAAACACCGAGATTCCGGTCGTTCTGTTTAGGTTTCGGTAGGAAACAAAATGAAACCAACCCGAAATTCCAATTCAATAAAAATTATTGAACTTCAAATTTTATGACAACAAAAAAGTCAAAGAAAAGAATTAATTTGAGTTTCGAATGCATGAATAATCAAATTTAAAATTGTAACTTAGGAAACATATAAATTCACAAAATATGTGAATGGTGTAACTAAAAAAAGTAGATAACAAAATAATGAACCCGAAAAAAGAATCGAAAAAGAAATTTTCCTACGAGAGAGGGGCAGGCGCCAGTATATTAATTGATAGTGGGCCCTGTATATTAATTCTTTTCTTTTTCATTTTCCTTTTTGATTGCAAGGAATAAAATCAGGTTCAATGATGTTGCATTTTTTAGTGTTATAAATATTTATAATCAATCAATATTGTTCTTGTATATCTTATTTTTCAATCAAATATAATTTATACGTTTTGTTTCAATAAATTAAACAAATATATGTGTAATTATATGAAAAATAAACAATGATATCCGAAACCGAAACTAGAATTGAAATTTCCAAAATTTACGAATTACATCGAAATTCCAAAAGATCGAAACCGAGATCGAAATCGAGATCTCGAACCTTGGTTTACACCAAATATGAAATATCATGTGCAAACTTCATATAGATAAAACTATGTATAATCATGAATTAGTTCATATTGATCTAAATATATTTAACTACAACGTACTTTTGCATTGGTATACATATTGATAAACATAAACAATTAAAAACCTACAGACTTGTGCAACGCATGGGCTACCTACTATAGTGTGTGTGTGTATTCACAATTTATGTATATTCACATTTGGATGAATAGATTCATATTTAGGTTGCATTTGTGTACAATTTTGGATTAGAGATAGAGATTGGTTGGAGGTAGAATTTGATGGCATTTGTGGACAATATTTTGATTAGTTGTGGTTAGAGATGAAATATGGAGTAAAAATTATTATCTATTTTGTAAGTAGTTTGACATTAATATTAATTTTAATTTGTAACAACTACTAATTATCAATCAATATTTAATATTCGGTAATCATTATGTAAATAAAAGAAAAAACAACACGTTAGACGCATCGAAGATATGTTGTATGTATAATTTAGGTCGTAACCAACCACTGCAATTTTGAGAGAGGAAACGCTCATAATAAATTCATTGATGTAACTTATATGTTCGAACGTTCAATGTTGTGGATGCATTGAACATATTTTTCGTCAACCGTTTTTCCATTAGCATATTACATGTCCGCGAACGCACCCTTAAGTTTACAGATTCGATTGTTTGATTTGATCAAAATACACTAAAATATACTAAATAACTGTTAATAAAGTTTAAAGTTTTTGAATGTAAAATAAACCTACCAAATTAGCACAAAATGAAATAAACAAACCAAATCAACGTAGCAATTGAATTGGACCAATCGAAAAAAACCGAATCAATCACTAATTTGGTTAGAATCAGATGGTACTAGCTTATAAGTGAATTGGTTTATCTCATCTTCATGTTATCCAAATTATTAAAAAATATTATTATAGAAATGTTTAAAAGCAATATTAAAATATTACGAAATATCTATCTTAATTAAAGTATCTTTAGTTTACAGCCAAGAATTTTTATTTCCCACGAATCAAGAAATGGATCGTCCTTCAAACTAAGAAAGAGAGGTGAACTTTTCTTTTACAGCAATCACTTTTTGGAAAGAATTGATTAACTGCAAACCAACTTATTCTGACTCCTTCCTACAATTTTCTTCCAATATAAGGTGATTTCGTTCTCATTTGTATAACTACTCTACT
Organism: Allium fistulosum; assembly: GCA_030737815.1. Lineage (NCBI taxonomy): Eukaryota > Viridiplantae > Streptophyta > Magnoliopsida > Asparagales > Amaryllidaceae > Allium > Allium fistulosum. Next base: position 754,941,242 of record CM060908.1, on the reverse strand, counting down.
AGTAGAAATTGAGTCCAGTTTTTTTTAATCAAAACATTTGTAAAATTTAAGTTTTATGTTCTTATTTAAAACACTCATCTATATATTCTCTCTATTAATAACAGTTTATTCGTTTAATCAGTCATGAGTTCCAATGAAGTTCAATCAAAGACAGATCCAAGATGGGAGCACGGTCGACAAGATGCCAAATTGACGAGTAAAGGTGTCATCATATGTACTTTGTAATGAATGCAAAAATGATAGGATTACTATAAATTTCGTTGGGGGTTTCGAAAATGAAAAGGCTCGTAAAAAACTAAAGGCATGTCAAAAAAGACATTACACTTTACATGGCTCAAAAGAAAGCCAAAAAAGAAAAGAAAATAAACATAGTTGAGTCTGTTTGTGATTTTGATGTGGAGGAAAATGAATATGGTGAATTTGATCACTATGGAAATACATCAAAGAGCTCACATAACATTGCTAGCAGTGGTGTAAGTAGCAAGCCTCAACATGCAAGTAACAAAAGACCAAGACAAAACGGACCTATGGATGTATTTTTCACTCCTGATCCAAATCAAGTGATGCAAAATAAAAAAGCAAGCAACAACAAATTGTTAAGGCAATGAAAATTCATGCTTGTAAAAAGGAAACGAGAAATCGTAACATTGCATATAGCAAGATTGATGTAAGATGTCGGAATTTCTTCCAATGCCATGAATTATGATCGTTTAAAAGTTGTGATTGAATATATTGCCCAATATGGCCCGGGTTTGAAGCCACCAAGTTTGCATGAGGTAAGAATTCTTTTACTTAAAAAAGAGGTTGAGCTACCAAAAGATTGATAAAAGAACATGGGGATGGATAATCTGATAAAAGGAAAAAAAAAACTTTAATTAATTTCTTACTGAATTCTCCAAAAGGTTCCACGTTTATTGAATTTGTTGATGTTTCATCTTATTTGAAAAATACAAATGAAATGTTTAAATTGTTTGAACAAGTAGTACTACATTTTGGATAGAGAAATGTTGTTCAAATTGTCACGGATATTGCGTGGGCTAATGTCTTGGCAGGTAACTCATTTAAGTCTAAAATCTGAACCATTATACTACTTCCTAAGTTTGTCAGGTGAAATTTTAGCAACTTGTCTGTTAGCAACTTAGCACAATATAAACAAGACTACAGAATGAATTCATTGGTGCAGCTAGTGTATATTACAGTATTACAAATATATTATTCAATTAACATCATATCCAATCATAGCAAAACTTCATTTGGTTTTAATGTATTACATTTGCAACTCGCAAATAATATTACAATATTGTTCAGAATCATTTTTGCTCTAGGCCAAGAACTTTTGTTTTAGAGCTCTGCTTGCTTCATTTAGTGTGTTGACTTTGTGAGCACCTTGTTGGAGAGCACTTTGCAAGCACTTGATTATTTGTGACCACTGCCTACGATTATGCTACGATTATGTAGAAATAAATGATATGTGACAATATATTTCGTGCTACAAATAATACGTATTTTGTTCTTTTTTCAAGAGGTTTTCTTGAAACCAAATGTAAGTATTTGTGTTGGACACCATGCGTGGCTCATAGTTTAGATTTGAGTAACACTAAATAGTTTTATATATACTCATTCAGGTATTTTAAACACTACGAGGCATTTCACATAGCAAAACGAATTGCATACGCCAATAAAATCGTGTTTTACAACTGTTTTCATTACATTGTCAAGCATTTATAAATAGGAAAGTAATTAACATAAAATGTTTATATCCGAGGAGTAGGCGAATAGCAAATGGGCAAAAGAACGAGGGAAAAGGGCTAAAAGGTTGTCATGATTTTGGGCTTTTGGGATTTCGTACTATTTTTCCTTAAAGTGTCGAGTCCACTTGTCTATGTTCTTAGATTGGTTGATGGTGAAAGAAAACCTGCAATAGGCAGCTATATATATACATAGAGACTAAAAAAAGCATTGCAATTTCTTTCATGGATAAGATTGAGAAATATGAATGTATTTTTGACATCGTTGATAGGAGGTGAGGTGCCCATCTTCATCGCCCACTTCATGCAACTGGTTATTTTTTGAATCCAAAGTTCTTTTTATGCAAATAATGAAATTAGCATTGATGACGAGGCTGATAAAGGATTATTGGATTGCCTTCAAAGAGTGGCTCCAAGTGTTGACATTCAAGATAAAATTACGTGTGAGTTGGCATAGAGAACCGCAAGACAACTTTGGATCTCCAATGACATTAGACAAAGAAAAACCAGAGCACCAAGTATATATTTTTATAGTTTACAAGTTTATCTTTGAGAAACTATACAAAAAACATTAAATTTATTAAGATGGTAAAAATATTTGATAACAACTGAATGGTGGATAACATTTGGCACATTAACTCCAAATCTACAAAACCTTGTCTTTAGAGTTTTAATCTTTCACGTAGTGTTCTAGTTGTGAAAGGAACTAGAGTATTTTCGAACACGTAAGTTTAGTTAGATAGTTAAGTATGTTTATGTAATTAAATTATTTAACTTTTACTGGATAGTATTTATTATCTTTTATAGCTTCATAACAAAAGGATGAACAAGCTAGCACTAGCTAAACTAAATGATTTAGTATATAAATATACTAAAGCAATAAAAAAAGGTATAACATTTGTGTCACCTTTGATCCAACATCATTGAAAGATATTAATGGTTGTAAAGAATAGTTTAGGGAAACATGGATGATGTATTTAATATTGAGGATGAACTTGTAGTTGATTATGATAACGATGATTTGACTTACGGAGTTATTGCTAGTGCAACAGGAGTAGAAAATGCTAGATATTTGTGTAGAAGAACATCTACATCGAGAGGTTTTTGGACATCCGCTTCAGCCTCTTTACATTCTCATGAAGTATAAACATTTAAATGAGACGTATGAGGTATGTTGAACGCTATGAATTTGATGATACAGATATTGATTTGGAAGATCTAATCAATGAATCAAATTCAAATTTCTAGTTTATAAGTAATATATGTTTTTATTTTGGATATTGATTTTATAAAATACCATTGTATTTGATATTATATGTTTACGATATATGTTTAATGATGTTTCCGCGAAATGATTAAAAAGAATCTTTGATGGATATGTTTAGTACAAGAAATATTAATTATATTGGGTTTTTTCAATTAATCGTTATGTATAATATATCTTGTTTCTAAACACGCACGGTAAATCAAAAGTGTGCGTCATTTACCCTGTTATGCACCAAGGCTCCATAAAGGTTTTACGTCATTTTGCGCCATACATAGTAAACAACTATGCTCAAGTTAGTTGACCTTCAATTTACAGTTTACAAGCTAAAGTTTGTTGATTTTGGTTAACGTTCTTTAAGAAGCGGTAATTGATAATCACATTTTGGGTGAAGTTTGATATTTTGTCAGTGAAGTTTGTTACATTTTTAATGCCTTAATGTATATAGTGCACCATAAATGATTTTTTATATGTGTTCTTGACTCAAGGTGATCATAATATTAAAGGAAGAAAATCACGATGAGTTTGATTATCAAAAATTTCCTATAAATCAATAATTATAATGTTCTATAGTTAGATAGTCATTTTTATGACCGCCTAAAATAAATGTGTGACTTCATCTTGATCATAAATTCATAAATCAAACAACTTTGTCGGTAAAATAACCAAACATTCAAACTTCGTATGCTTCAACAATGTGTTACCTCCCCTTCATACTGTTATAACAAACCAATTGTTGCATCCAATGCCAATTTCATCAACAAAGATTTAAAGAAGCAATGAGATAAAAAAAAACGTAAATAATGTGTGCACATTGAAAAAATAGCTAACTATCATCAACAATATATGGAAATGAATCAGATGTTCAGACTCTCTTATTATCATCTTTAACAAAACAATAATGGTCTTTGTACTAACAAAAAGTATTACTAGTTAAACAAAAGTGATGCTATGTATGCATAACACTTGTCATATACTTCACTTAAGAAATTCTACAAAAGTATTTATACATTCTCTTTATGCCTTACTACACGCCTATCGACTTAACTTTTTATTTTCAAATTTAATTGGATTCACTAAAATAAACACAATCTAAAATTTCACTGAGCGATACAACCAAAATATTTTGCTTGCTCTAATTTATAATACTTGATGATTGGGGATTTATTAGGGTTTTTAACAAAAGTAGGTATATGTTACGGTCGAGTTTTCCACGGTCTCCGAATAGACTTAATGACTAAACTGGACCAAATGATGATTAGGAAATGGACTCAAACACTTAGAAGAACATCTCAAGGCGATAGAATGAAGAAGCGCAGAAAGTATAGTCGAAAAATGAACATCACTTCACGACTTGGTGGACCTAGATCGGGTCCGAGTCATGGATCGGCTGCAACCTAGGGAAATTAGCACAAGAAGAAGAAATGGATGCAAACCCCTAAAGACATCATAAAACAATAAAGTAAGAAGATACAAAGGAGATAGCAAAAAATAGATCAAAAACTTCAACTCAACATTCATAACTCGATGCTTCAGGTCGGACCTGATTTGTAACTGAGCAAAACCGGGGAAATTCTAAAGATACCCGAGTCAAGGAATAGCAAGGCAAGGCGACTTGGAGTCAGACCGGAGTCATACCTAATAGGGCTGCACACAACCCATATCCAACCCACCAACCCGACCCAACCCACATAAACCCAACCCAACCCATCCTAGTTCGGATCGGATATGGGTTACAATTTGTAACTCATACTATATATGGATCGGGTGTGTTATTTTGTTCAACCCAACCCTACTTTAACACAACCCAACCCTATATTAAAAACCTAATTTAATATCAATACACATAAAATTAGAATAGTCTAATCCTAGAATAATGTTTATGTATTTTACAGTAAATATACGAAAAAACATATTTTATGTCAACCCAAACAAGATAGAATTTGGCAAAGATATTCCAAAGAGCATTTTAATGTATTTTAAAATGAAACACTTGTTCTACTATGTAGTGAACTAATTTCATATGATGTGTTTTACAATGAAATTTTAATAAAATATATGTTATAATGAATTAGTTAGTTTAAGTGCGTTATGCTAGCTAAAATCTAATATATTATGTTGAACATTTTAATGTTATTTTTTGAAAATATTCTCTTATATTCTCATTTTTTTTAGATTCATGCAACCCAACCCTACTAAACCCGACCCATATCCAACCTCATATAGGGTCGGATACGGGTTGAGCTACCTTAAACCCATACATATGCCGGTCGGATGAAATATTTGGTCTGACCCGACCCAACCCATACTTTGTGCAGCCCTACTACCTAAGTTCATTGTTGTCAAAAATCTCAAAATCTTACGGCTTAAATCCTAATTCGAATTGAATCTCTCCCTTAACGATTCAATTTACATTCCGATTCAAACTTAGTCAAAACCGCATATAAAAAACATTCAACTCATACCAACATATTTAATATATTTAGTTAGATTCACAATTTTAATTATAATGTTTTCAAAACAAATAAAAATGGAATAAGAGAGAAAATTGAGTTTTATGTTTAATTGTGAAAGTTCAAACATCAAAATCAATTTCAAGCTATGTGCAAATCTTAAAATACAAATTTTTTGAATCTACGATTTACGATTTGAATCTCATTTCGATTTAAACGTTGAACTTTACAACTTATGATTTGAATCTCATTTTGAAAACATTGCCTAAATCAGACCCGGGTCAACTCGGTATCGAGTTGTAAGTCACAACTCGAGTACCAAATTGTGATTTTTGGGTCGATTTAGCCACGATCTTCTTGGGGAGAACATGGGTGACATGGGAGAACGTGCTGGAGCTAATTTCGAAGCTTATCTCGAAGATTTTCATCTATAAATAAAGGCGACATGGGTGACATGGGGGAGTGTGCTTGAAAAAGAGACTTCCTCTTCTTCTTCATTCTGAACTTCCACAAGTTATAAATTATAACTCTGAAAAATACTATGCTAGATTCTCACCGAGTTGAGACTGCAGAGTTGTAAGAACGACTTTGTAAAATTAAAGGATGATCAATAGAAATCGACTAGGTGGACGTAGGCCGGAGTATTCGCCGAACCACTATAAAATCTTGTGTTCTTTTCTTGTTTTTATCTTCTTTTCTTCTCTAAATTTTATATTTGATAAGAAATTGGGTGTGTAATGTATTTGGTCCAAACATTTTAGTGCTTTCACCGAGAAAACTTGAATTTAACAACTTGAAACGTGATTTGAAAAGGATGAAGAGGCCTAACACAAGATCTGTTGTTGGAGGTAACCAGCAAGAACAAAGGGCAACAGGTGGTATCCTCGGGATCAAATCTCTCATCCATCTATGTACCTAAAGATGAAATGGAGAGTATGACGAGGGAGATGCCAGATAGGATGATAGCTTGCCAAGATGAAATGTTAAACGAATTCTTCAGAAGAATGGAACAGCAGAGAACAACAAGAATCGCCGAAAACCAAATCAAAGGCTGGAAGACAAAACAAGTGCACCTGAAAACGAAACATGAAGGGTTGGAGTCAACCCCTAGGGAACCTCACGGATCGATGCCAATCCAAGGGGCCAACTCAGTGAGTTATGGATCCCGAGGGCGTAGTGGATGTTGGAGTTAGACGAGATGGAGCACGACTGAGGAATGAAGTTAAGCCACGGAATGAAAATCAATATGAATGTGAATGTACAACAGAAGTTGAAGCCAGAAGTTCCTTGTAGGAACAGGAGGTAAGATGAAACTGTGGATCAGAGAGTTCGATTGGATGATAATGGTAGAATTGCCGAAACGGTTAGACGGACGATGAGAGATAGACCATCGGACCAGAGATTGGAAGACGTGAACAAAAATCCATTCACCCCTAACATCTGATACGTAAGAAATCCACCTTATTTCAAGTTACTTACGCTGAAAACGTACACTGGGAGGACAGATCCAGTCGAAATGAGATGCATCCGACATATGGAGGTATCGCGTGCTTCTGAAGAGTTAAGGGGACGATGTTTTCCATTATATTTGACGGAGATAGCAGCAATGCGGTTCGGACAGTTGGAAAATGGGTTCATCGTCACGTAGACAGAATTAGTTAATAAACTCATGAGACGGTAGAGTTCACAATTTACGACCAAAGAATGTGACAACGCTTTCGAGCGTGAAACAGAGCTCTGTAGAGACCCTAAGGAGTTATCTGATCAGATTTAACGCAGCAGCCGCTGCAGTGCATAAGTCGGATCCATCACTTGTTCTGATGGCGGTAGTATCTGGAGTTGTGAATAAACTAGATTTTAAAGTTGCTTTGAAAAGGGATATGTCGATGGATCTCGTGAAGTTTTACCATTAAGCTAGAAGATACTTGTGTCAGGAGGACGCTTAAACCGAAAATGCTCAAGTTAATGTTGTAGATGATGGAGGACCGTCTGGAACGGGATTTGAGAAGGATAAAAGAAAGCGGAAAGTTGATGACGACTATGGAAGACCAAAGTGACAAAGGAGGAAACCTATGTTTTCCTTCTACACTGATCTACCTGAAACCCTAGAAAGAATTTATTTGGATACCAAGGGGTGCAGATTCCCTATCGAAAACCGATGAAAAGAGAGCCTATGGATCAGAAGAAGAGGTCTGCAAAGTTTTGCATATTCCATGAACGGAATGGACATGAAATAAACGAGTGCATGCACCTGCGAGATCTGATTGAAGAGCAGATTCGGAACTACCGGCTACAACAATACATGAGAAACCAAACTACAATAGTGCAGCAAGAGTAGCCATCATCTGCAGCAAATGCATCTGGAAGTGGCCTTGGATTTAGAATGAGAATGGTTATCTCATGATCGGTATAGAAGGAAGTCTGGTGTGATTCCCACACTATGCTTTTGTTTGCAAATAAACGATGTAGCATTACCGTCGGACCGCTTACACGTGTACGAGACCTCGATGAGTCTCTAGATACGCTCTGAGTTGGATGTCGTAAAGTAATCCCCTAATAGGATGGATGTTTTGGAATGTTTGTTTATTGTTTTGATTTAGATTTTGTGAATGAATGTGTGATTTTGAAAGTCATTTGAACATGATCACTGATATTGAATATAAAACACCAACGGACAGTAGCTACCACCAGTGACTGATTTATGAACTGGCTGGAGATGGTTCTTCCGACCGAAGAGACGAGACGATGTACCATAAGGTACAAGTCCCCTTGCCGAATCGCGGGTGGATTAGACTTGTACAGGATAGTAAGTCCCTTTACTGGAGAGTGAGCGTATGGACTTGCTCAAACGTTGAGTCACCTCGCCGAAGAGTGGGCAGATTAGACTTAATATGAATTAGATATGATCTGAAGGGATCAAAAATTAGATTAGATATTGATGGTGCGGTCCGAAAAGATCGAAAACTAGATTTTGGATTTAAACGTCGCCTAACTTTGAAATAATTTGACAATGATTATTGAATTAAGTCGTTGCCTTAATTCGATCGGACTCGTTGATGCTGCGCGATTCCGGACGATTTGTAAATGATGTTCTGATCAGTGGCAATGCACTACCCTTTGACAACTTATGATACTCAAACAATTGCTGAAAGTCGTTACTTCGATTCGGTTGGGCATTCTTATAATGGGATACTATGCGATGCAGGACGATTTATAAATAACACTCCAACCGATAGCAATGAACTTTCGTAATTATTGATTCATGACTACCCAACATATGATTTACTCATGATAATGGAATCCCGAACGAACACGGGACGATATTGATTTTGATATATAATAGATAACTCCTGGAAGAACACCGGATGATTTTGATTTACAACATATGATATATGATATGATAATTCGAAGGGAACACAGAATTATTATCAACTGTGACTAACATTTAAGCAATGACTTAAGTCCTTAACTATGATAAGTTTAGAACGACATCTGATTCCTTGGTGAATCCGAGGGAACCAGATGGTTTGCCACGATCAGTCTAATAAATAGCCAGAGAGCTCGGATATTATTGATTAGTCATCTTCAATATTTGTTCTTGAGCAAAACATGCTTTATATTCACAAAACATACTTTAGGAGCAAGTGTTACGGTCGAGTTTTCCACAGTCTCCGAACATACTTGAATGGCTGAACTGGCCCGAATGATGATGAGGAAATGGGCCCAAACACTTAAAAGAATATTTAAAATAAAGAAGCGTAGAAAAGATAGTCGAAAAATGAACATCACTTCATGACTCGATGGAACCGGCTCGGGTCCGAGTTATGGATCGACTGCAACCTATGGAAATTGCTTAAAAACTTAGAGCACAAGAAGAAGAAATGGATGTAAACCCCTATAGACATCATAAAACTGTGAAGATACAAAGAACGCAAAAAATGAATCAAAAACTTCAACTCAACTTTCCCAACTCGGTGCTTCAGGTCGAACCCGAGTTGTACATGAGCAAAACTTGGAAAAATTTTGAAAATACTTGAGTCAAGAAATAGCAAGGAAATACGACTTGGAGTCAGACCCGGGTCTGCTCGGTACCAAGTTTTAAGTCACAAGCTCGAGTACCGAGTTGTAATTTTTGGATCGGTTTGGCCACAGTCTTCTTGGGGACGATGTGCATAATGTGGGAGAACGCGCTAGAGTTAATTTCGGAGCTTATCTCGGATTTCGGTCACGTTTCATCACAGCATTTCCACACTATTTATCTCTTATCGGAAGATCTTGGATGAAATGAGTGTATTTTTGGTGTACATCTCAGATCTTAAAGTACGTTTTGTGAATATTTCGAAGTAACTTATGTGTCTGAAATTGATGTTTTGATAATTTATTTAGCAATTATAATTTTCAAAGTAAAAATAACAATTATGAAATACTTGATTTGCATAGAAAGAAGAATTGAAATTAATATTTTAAAGAAGAGTGGTAGTTTGATTAGCTTAATTGATTTGGTAGTGACTGAATAATATCCTCTTATTTTAACATAAAAAGGAAATGAAGTATTTTTTTATGACTCATCGAGATCGAATGTAAAATATATATTGAGAAAGTTGGTAAATAGTAATTGGATTGAGTATTTTTTTTGAACCTATATGAAAACAAAAAAAATGTTATGTAAAAGAAAAATATATGAGTTCGGATGAAATCTCGGATTGAGATTTTGATCCATATTTCAGTTGAGATTTGAAAATATCAGATGAGTAGGTATGTCCATGAATACTTTCGAATGTAGATTATGTCATATCTGTGTCGACATCCGACATCATTTTCGAATATCGAATATTCGCATCCGCGGATACGGATGGATATAGAAATTATCGTATCTACCAACGATCGATAAATCTAGAAACATAAATCGATCGAAAATTTTGGTTTAACATAAAAAAATTTCAATCCCGCTAGTTATAAAAGTATGCAAAATCAACAAATATGATGATAATAAATAATTTTGAATAACTAATATGCATTACCTGCACGTAATATAAAATATTAATTTAATTAAAACATAGATACATATCTTTCATTATACTAAAAAATACACATAAAATATATTATAATCTTGACAAAAATCGAACAGATAATTTGAAATGCGGATGCTCACGTATCCGCATCCATATCTTTTTTTCGATATCAGATATTTATCCACTTTTCAGATAGATGCGAACGGATTTCGAATTTTTCGGGTATCCATTGACAGCCTTAAACAGGATGAGTATCAAACGAGATATGAATGAGATTTGATGTCTCATCTCATCTAACTGTGAAAATGAGATCTCGAAGGAGATCTCGGACGAGATGTAAGAAATTTAAAACCATGCTTACTTCAAAAAAATTATAGTATCAATATTAGCAGTACTGTTTATATTATTATTATACTATATTATTATTATACAATATTCTTTTCTTCCAATTTATGTTGATGTCTTGGTAAAGAAATTATCACATCTTTACGTTATATGGACACAATTGTTTTTACCTCATGTTAAAGTGTCAACAAACAAATATTCTAGTCTAAAGACCAATCGGTTAGACCGACCAAACCGAACCATTTAGTTAGGTTAAATTGGTACGGGTTAAAAAAATATTCCTAGGGTTTTAATTTATGAATAGTTCTTTTGATTTAATATTTCCTGCATTCCGACCAATCATTTGCTCATTTCTATCTCAGATGTAGTATTCGAAATAACCAGGATTCTAAAAATAGAACATCAGATAAAAACGTAAGAACAAAACCTCTTCTCCCATCATCATCTAGCAGCCTGTGAACCCGCTTCTTCGCGCTATACAGCTTATCAAAATGCTTCACCTAGTCACGGAAAACAACCAAATCCCAAATCATTCGAAAACTAATATACTATTGTAAAATATTGTTTAAAAGACAAACTACCCAAGTAGGTCTGCATTGCTTTTCATACTCTGCCCTCGCTTTCTTGCACTCGGCAGGATAAAGAAGTCCCATTGTCGCGATTTCAGTGGGCTTCTTGTTCGATTCGTTTTCCAAGCATGCATAAAACATATCCCTAGCCTGAGTAAAGCAATTATAAATATTGCAATCAAATACTATTCGTGACAATTATTTGTTGTATGGAACTATAGAGAAAAGGAATAGAATTGATTTTTTACTTTGTAGCAGGAAGCTCTGCCGTTCGCAAGTACATCCGCCATCATCCTTTTCTCCAACTTTCCCTTCTTTTTTCGTGAAGAAGTTTAATTTGATACAGGCCTAAACTATAGTTGCGAATGGTTAAGCCCATATCTACGTGGGCTCAAGCTAATGTTATAAATGAGTCGGAAATCTGAAAAACTGATGTCGGATAGTACCAAATGCTATGCTACGGTTCAAATTAAGTTCAAGTTCAATCCATACAGGACTTAATTTAAGGCTAAACAGGATCGCACCAGAAGTGTTGGTCGAATTGATTGATGTAAATAGGATTGGATCACCAAGTTATATCTCTACTAATAATACAAATTATTTACTTTGGTGAAGCTTTTTTAAACTTCCCAACCAACCCCTGCATAGACTAGCTACACAACTAAATTGAAGAGGGCATATCTGTCCTTTATCCTTCCCATCATCTACTGCCCACTACATTCTGCGGTTTTCAAAATTTCTCCCCATTTTCCCTCTCCTCACTTTCTCTTTCCTATGTTCTCTCCCAACCGACTTCCATGTACCTCCTCCGCCTAACCCGCATCTCACAACCTACCCATTCTTCCCTTTCCTCCACTAATTTACTCGCCCTCCACTTCTAAAACATACAATTTCTGCTTCCCCCTAATTCTCCTCCCCAAGATCATTTCCTCTTCACTTTCACCGTTGCAGCTGTGAATCGACCATCTACCAACCCTGGATTTTGATTCGACTGTATTATGGGCTTTCCACTGCTTCCCCCTAATTCTCCTCCCCAAGCTCATTTGATCTTCACTTTCACTGTTGCCGCAGTAAATCGACCATCAACCAACCTTGGATTTTGATTTGACTGTGTTACGGTCTTTCCATCTTCGTGCTTTGCAAATATACGGACTCCGCTTTGCTTTGGATTTCGATCTGCCCTGCCGACGATCGGATCTGATGTTTTGCGACTTTACTTGCCCGCTCAGGTCGAAGGCTTACGTTGTCTTCCTCGCCGTAGACATAGACGTTAGGGCACTGCACTGCGTTACGTTTTCTCTCTGCTACCGAAGGTTTACGGTTGCGACTCAGTTGTATTTGTTGTTCGTCTGGCAGGTACGAATATGTGGAAGTGCAGGGTAGGCATGACGAATCAGGTGTAATCGGTGATGATACGCCCTGTCTGCCGATCTGGCTATTTGCGGGCAGACATGGGGAGGCGACCGCCACTGAACTCCATGTCAATTTGAATGGACATAATGATGTTATCGCATCGAGAAATACTTCTATGCTGGAACACCAGCATGCCCATCAAATAAATACTTCAGAAAGGAATCAATGGGAAGCAACGGTTGCATCAAGCTTACCCAAGCACTCAACTTTAGAGAACCAAGATGCTACAGTTAAAGCCAAAGGTTCAATGGATGTAAATGACCATCTGTTGGAAAAAAACTCTTCAACAAATACTTTTAGAGGACCCACAAGCAAGGAAGGCATACTGTGGATGAAATCAATTATATAGGGGAGAAGCCTGACATTCGTAGGCGCTATTTGGATGAAGGAGATGTTATTTGAAAACTTGATAAACATACTGAATCAATGCACAAAAGAGATACAACTGAAGATGTACTCAAATCCTGTCTTCACTGACAACACACCTGAAAACACAGATAATGGTTTGTCAGATTTTCAGTATTCTGATTCGCTTCATTATACTGCAAAAAAGAGGAAAGTAAAAGAATGGCAAGAAAGTCAGGTTCATCAAGATACTACAATAAGATCCCTTCTCCCGTCTGAATTTAAGTGCAATGCCGAAGAAACTTTGAGTGAAGCTGTATTTATTACCAGTATAGCTCGGGCTGTTGTGTAGTTTGGTTTTTGTGAAAGTAAAAGAATGGCAAGAGGAGTTTGTTTGCGCATTATCCACCTTTGTTACTGCAGCACGAGAATGAACACTGGGTAAGTCGCTAACGGTTTATGATACACACGGCAAAACAGTTTCCTACTTTTACCCGTTCTTCAATATTCCACCGCCCAGTATGTTTGCACACAACATATTACAAAATATACTCCCTACAGGCTTAGTCCCCGCTGAATACTTCTGTTTTTTTACCCGTTCAAACACCAAAATATCTCCTTCTTTTTTTCCCTATCCTATTTAAGTTAACAAATATCCACAGTACTTAAACAACGCTTCCTCCTCCCTGTCTGCATATGTCTGTAGTCTTGCTGCAACTAGGTATTCCATCCCCTTCACGTCAATACTTTTTTCGATTACAGCAACTTTACCTTACATAATTACCATTTTTTTGTGGTATTTACTGATTTAAATATTTCTTTTCCACCACTGAGTGATAAACAGATGGATGCTCATCAACGTGAACAGTGTAGGTTGGCTCAACGAGACCGACGTGAAAGAATGTCCGACGATGCATGACAAGTTCAGCTGGTTCACCATAGACGACAATGGCATGCGCAACAGTTGCTCACATCTGAATTGCAACCACCACCTACAACCGGTACCAATTTTAATTCTTCCTCTCCTTCTCTTTTTCACCTTTACCATTACCAATGTTGCACATGCCAAACATACAAATATTTGAAATGCATACCTTTCTGGAATTTGAATCGGCTGTTCTTAAAAATGCTAAATGAACTTCCTTAGGAATACAAATACAGATTCTAAAAGTAAACTGATTTTGAAAATACAAAGTTTCTGGTACATATTTGATTTTAAAAATGCATCAACTATATATATGTACGTATAGATGTAAATTTATGAATATGCACTTTGGTTTATTTGTAAATGTATGTCGACTGTTTTTCAACGTAATAGACTTCAAATATGTGTTTTAGTTTCTGGCTTTGAATCTGTTAACTCATTTTCTGCATCAGCTTTGCAAAATATAGATTTGAAGTTTATGCATACAGGTTTGAAATGTAGGCTTTTCAACTCAGCACCGACTGTACTATACATGTCTTCATTTGATAACACAACAGGTTTCAATAGATTCAGCTTTAGGCATAAACATTTTCAAAATAGATGAAACTTTCAAACACATATAACATATCATTTTCGAAAAATTTAATTCCCAATAGAAAAGCATACGGTTTGGTTCCAACATGCAAGTCTATATGGTTCCATATTATCTTCAGCTTTTCAATATATCCAATTTTATACATAACTTTGACTACAAATACAGATTCTAAAACTAAAGTTATTTTCAAAGTACAAAGTTTCGGTCACATATTTGATGTTGCAAATGTATTACGTTCTACACATACTTTTTTTTCCATGCAGTTCTATAAATGCGTACTTTTACCGTGTACAGATATATAATATAACAATTTTTGAAATTCAAATTTAAAATAGAAATGCATAAAGTTTGGTATCAAGATTCAGGTATATATGGTTCCGTATTATGTTCAGTTTTTGAATATATGTAGTTTTATACACGGCTTTTAATACAAATACAGATTCCACAAAATAAAGTGATTTTCAAATTACAAAGTGACAGGTACATATTTGATTTTGAAAATGCATTAAGTATATATATGTATGCATAGATATAAATTTGTGAATATGCAGTTTGATTTATTTCTAAATGTATGTCACCTGATTTTCAACGTAACGGACTTTAAATATTTGTTTGAGTTCTGGCCTTGAATCTCTTAAATGATTTTATACATCAGCTTTGCAAAATATAGATTTGATGTTTATTAAAACAGGTTTGCAATGTACGAATTTCAATTCAGTACTGATTGAACTCTGTCCGTTTTCATTTGATAAGCAACAGGTTTCAGCAGATTCAGGTTTTGTGACAAATAATTTCAAAATATATGAAAGTTTCAAACATATATAATATATCAATTTCTGAAAATGTTACTTCCAATATAGAAGCATACAGTTTGGTTTCAAGACGCAGCTTTTGAATATATCATGTTTTATACATAGCTTTGGCCACGAATACAGATTCTAAAAATCAACTTATTTCCAAAGTACAAAGTTTTGGGTACATTTCTGATGGTCAAACTGTATTAAGTAGGATACATAATTGTTTTTTACCATGAAGTTCTAAATTTGCAATTTTCAACTGAACTATCGATTTTGAGGATGTAAAATTTTGAACGAATTCCTGAAGTTTGGTTTCAACATTCACGTATATATGGTTCCATAATATACTCACTTTTTGAGTATATTCACCTTTATACATAGCTTTTAATACAAATATAGATTCTAAATATATATTCTAAAAATAAACTGATTTTGAAAGTACAAAGTTTGCGGTACATATTTGATTTTGAAAATGCATCAACTATATATGTATGTATGTATGTATGTATGTATGTATGTATGTACGTATAGATGTAAATTTACAAATATGCACTTCGATTTATTTGTAAATGTATGTCAACTGAGTTTCAACGTAATTGACTTCAAATATGTGTTTTAGTTCTGACGTTGAATATGTTAACTGATTTTCTGCATCAGCTTTGCAAAATATAGAGTTGAAGTTTATGCATTCAGGTTTGAAATGTAGGATTTTCAATTCAGTACTGACTGTGTTGTACCTGTCTTCATTTAATAACACAACATGTTTCAATAGATTTAGCTTTTGCCATAAACATTTTCAAAATACATGAAGGTTTCAAACACATATAATATATCATTTTTTGAAAATTTAATTCCCATTATAAAAGCATACAGTTTGGTTTCAAGATGCAGGTCTATATGGTTCTATATTATCTTAGCTTTTCAATATATCCAATTTTACACATAACTTTCACAACAAATATACATTCTACAAATAAAGTTATTTTCAAAGTACAAAGTTTCGATTCCCTGTTTGATGTTGAAAATGTGTTACGTACCACACATAATTTTTTTACCATGTAGTTCTATAAATGCTTTTTCAAATGAACAATCGATTTTGAGGATGTAATACTTTGATTGCGGACCATTAGATTCAATTGTTGAAACTGTAATTCGCATATAAATGCATATAGTTTGGTTTGAACACTGACATATATATGGTTTCATCATATGAACAGCTTTTCAGTATATGCAGTTTTCTACATAGCATTGACTACAAATACAGACTCTACAAATAGTGACTTTGAAAGTCCAAAGTTCCAAGTCCATATTTTATTTTGAAAATGCATTCAATCCCATATATAATTTTTTTTTACACTGGCATTCTAAATCTTCAACTTTCACTTAACTTTAACGAATTCAGTATGTACGGACAACATAACGAATACTATTTTTCATTACAACACATACCACATAATTCTCTTCACACCAACCCAATTTTACACAAGCTTGCCTTACTCACGTCCATCGGACATGCCTTCATACTTGTAAATTTAATGCAAAAAATGAAATTAACATTGAAAAAATTCCAAACAAGCATAGAAATTCAAATCCTATATTGAGAAATTCAGGTTTTAGATTCCTAATGCATTACAAAATACATCATAGATAACTAGTTCACTACATTACATATACATTAAACTAGACAAAAGAACAATGAAAAAACGGACTCAGGGACTTGAGAAACATCATATAAAGACATGATGATGGAGATAGCAAAAGTGGATGGATGACTTCAACCTGATGTTTACAACTCGATCCTATGGTTCGGACCCGAGTTGTGACTCGATAAAAATGGACAAAAACCTAGGTTGGATCCAAAGCAAAAGATGGAAAACTCAAAGTAGATGATGCAAAGCACGACAACCTAAAGCAAACTCGGAGTAGGACAAGGGCCGACTCGGAGTCGAACCTAGGCCAAATCGGCACTGACCTATGGCTCGTGGTTTGTCGCCAATGTGTGAAGTTTGGGTCGGGGATGGCCATGCGATTTTTATGGGTCGATGGGCACAACATGGAAATCGTGTGTAGCAATCTTCGAAGCTAAATGTAAAGATCTTCGTCTGTAAATACATGTGAAGAGTGCATAAGAAAAGAACTCTTTCTCTTCTTCTCGATTATGAACTTCTAGCTACGACGAGTTGCAAAATCATAATTTTGAGAATTACTTGGCTGGATTCCCACTAAGTTGTAATTACCGAGTTGTAAGAACAGCTTTGTAAAAACAGAGAATACTCAATAAAAATCGACTAAGTGGAGGTAGGCTAAATCCTGAATCACTATAAAAATTTCGCATTCTTTTCTTGTTATTTCTTTCTTTTATTTGATATTTTGCATTTTTTATTACTCAATTGGGTGTTTGTGCCAATTTTGATGTGAACAATATATATAGAGCGACTATTCGGGCATAAACACAAAATTTGGCACAAGTATAGATCGTTGGATTCTTTTGTCTTTACATGAGAGGTAGAAATAAGGGGGCAATTTAATAGTTGAGATTCATTGTATCACCAATCATATCAACATTTTGTATCCCAATAGATTTTCTCATATATAAATAATTTACTTCATCACATATTGCATTAGGGTTTCAATGAAGAATACATCACATATAATTGATTCACTGTGCAAGGTGGGCGGTAATGCCCTTCTTGGATCAAGTGCATCGGACAACGAGGCAAATAAGTAATTTTAGAAAAACTATTTTTTAAATCCTTTATGCAATGGACCTTTTACAGCTTTAACATGAATAATTTAGTAATATCAGATATTCAATATTAATAAGACATAAAGAGATTTTCTATAAATAAAAATTAATTATATTATGTTATATAAATAAAGTTTTTTTATATTTATATAATATGATTAGATATAAAAATATTTTGAATATAAATATACAAAGTAGTTTTGAAAAAATATATATAATATTATATGAAATTCGATTTATATATATATATATATATATATTAAATGAAATTTAAAATATCTTATATATATAATGTATATATTTAAATACATACTTGTAGTTGTATTGTAATATAATAATAAATTATATGTATACATGCAAAAATGCTTTCGACCTGAATTTCTTTTTTCAGTTTAAACTTGTTTAACAATTAAAAATTGTTTTTTTATTTAATTTCGTACGGAATAAGAAAAAAATGTAATTTATTTTAATAATTTTTGAAAACAAAATGATAGCATATTTTGTACTAAAACTACATGCTTACATGTTACATTATATATAAATAAATATATATGTATTTATTATTTATATAAATTAATTTAAATTAAATGATATATATAATATATAATTGTAATGACCCGGAATTTTTGTCGTCTCGAGTTTTGAATATTAATTTTTAATATTCAATAATATAGTATTTTAATCAAATAAAAATCCCCGTTAAATAACAATTGGTAACAATATACAGCTTTTTAAATCAAGATAGTATTTTGAATTTCAGATTTTATTTATAAAATAGGAAATTGATTTAATTGGAATTTCTTATATATATATATATATATATATATTCAGGACAACAAAATTTATATATATAAAATTTGGAAAGAAATTCATAGCAGATAAATACAGATGAAAAAGCAAAAGAAAATATTTTAAATGGAAATGATTTTTGGCTTATGAACAATATAGTGTATTTTAAATAGAAAGAGTTTAAAATTGGATTTTCCTATATACATATTAGTTAAGAAGAATGTATGTATGTATATATAAGTTAAAAAAGGAAAATTATAGTACTTATAAACAAATAAATATTACATTGTGAAAATATGTAATGGTAAGAGAAATATATCTATATATATGAATGAACTAAATAAATATAGTTATCGAAAGGGATATATATATTGAATGATGAAAGAAGTGAATATATAAGAGAATATACATATGGAAATACATGATGATAGATATAAGAAGAATTATAAAATCATTTTAAATCGTTTTTAAAGGAATCTTTTACAAAAAGTTATTTACAAAGGGAATGGCAAGACTTTTAAATGCCTTGATTATATATATGTTAGTAGAAATATATCTATATATATATGAGAAGACTTAAATGGTTATTTAAAACCACTATATATGTTATTTAAAAATATATATGGAAGCATATTGAAATCAAAAGAAAGTTAACTAGGTAAAGTAAAATGTAAATAAAGAGTAAAAGCATGAAGATAACAAATAAAAGTTAAACCGGTAAAAAGGTAAAACAAAGTTATAATAAACATTTGCCTAGTAAGAAAAAAAAAATTATATGCAACCAAAAACAAGAACAAGTATATGCATTACCTAACAACAAAATGTACAAATAAAAGTGAAAACATATATATGCACACATAAGCATTGTCTGATCAAAAACGGCAAAGACCAAAGCATTGGTTCTAACTTCTTTTCAAACCAAAGCAGCATATCACTCCAAAATCATTTCAATCCATCCATCATAAAACATTGTACAGATGCATCATCACATACTGGTATAAACGTGTATTTATATAGGCTGCTATGTATGTGTGGTTATCCTCAGTTTTCAAAAAGCCTGTAAATATACTTTGTAAGCAAAACAAAAATATATAAAAGCTCTGTAAAACAAAAACCCTATAAAGTAAAAAGAAGAAGATAAGCATGCTGTTCTTTCAAGACATCAAGGAGCTTAGCAGGTAATCAAGTTTCAGATGAAGACTAAAGTTTAAAGTGGAAATTTTGGAAGGGCTAGCATGTTTAAGGTGAGCATTTAGATCTTTGGAATGCCTGGAAATGCTATAATCTACTCTAATATATTGAACAGGACTTAGAAATTTATATATGCCCTGATTTTCAAAAATCAAAATCTCTTTGTCTGATTCGAGTTAGTGAATGATGTAAACTAATGGAACTCTTGTTATTAAGTAAAGATCATGCTAAAAATAGTTGGAAGATCGTTAAATTTATATTGTATGAAAATGGTGAGATACAACAAGCAAAACAAGTTTCGACAAATTTTAACATGTTTAAATCGTCGAATCAGCTACGTAATCATGATCGTCATGGGAAAATAGGATTTTTGGTGATGGAATTGTGATTTTTAATAGCCTAGGGTGTGGGTAATTCGAAGATGATCGAAATCCATTCAAAAATAAATTTCCGGTGATCTAGTTGTCGAGGGGGTGTGCGGTTTGGCCGAGAAGGTGCATGGTGACGAGGAGGAGGGTTTCGCCGTGGCGGAATCGTGAAATTGGCTTTGGATTATAGGTGGCATATCAATTCTAGGGTTAAGGGCATGTTTTGTTTGGCTTCGAAAATTTCATCGCTGGGGATGGTGGTGTTAACCGAGTAGGTCGGGGTGGTGGCCGGTGACGCGTCTGTAGGTTGCGGACGTTTTGGAGTTGGTGGCGTGTGTTCTGGTGGTGGAAAGTGGTGGGACGAGGTCGATTTGGGTTGATGTATGGAACTAGAGGATTGGCACCTTTTGGTCTCGTAGTGGAAAATGGATGGCGGAGGTTGGAACTTCGGTGGAGGTGCACAATCGAATGTAGGGGAGAAGGGAGACGTCGTGGTGAGCTTGGCTAGGCGAACGGCGACCTGGTGGTGATGTGCACATTTGATCGAGCGCGAAGATGGTTCCAGTTAGGATGAATAATCGAATTCAGGTTGATTGGTTGCTGAAGTATGGGCTTGGGTTAGTCGCGCGTGTAGGGGATGGGTTCGTCGAAGTGGGTTGCAAGTCGATTGAGGAATCTCATGTTGGTTTGGAGTTCCTGGGTTTCATCCGAAAAAAAGAAATGAAGAAAAGAGATAGGGAGAAGAAGAACAGGGGGAACGGGTTAGGTAGTGGACTTGGTTTTCGGCCCAATTTTTTTTAGAGGGTGGGATTTAAATTAAAATTGATTTAATTTATTTATATATATAGTAAAACTTTAAAAGGGTATAGCTCGTGCATACAAAACCAGATTAACGCAAGTCTTTTTGCGACATACCATCTTAGGGTATGTTTATCATCTTTCTAGATGCCATCTTAGGGGAATGCAGCAAGGCTAAGTGGGTCGCACCCAATTAGGGTATGTTTACCATCTTTCTAGATACCCTTGGATATTATTTAATTACTACGATACATGGAAGGAGCTCAGAAAGGGTGGGAGCACCCGGGGTGATAGCATATTCGGTCTATCCAGGTTAGGGGTAGTCCGGTCTTGTGTTGTAGGGAATCCCGGCGTGGTCCTCGGTACATTTTTCTATATGTGTATTGTGGTAGGTGGTACCCCAATGCATAGTCATTCGTATGGAATCCATTCTCCAATACGTGCATTTACGGTTTTGGTTGCAGAGCTTAGTATGCTGGAATTTAATTAATGTAACAATTTCAGCTATTTGAATAAGTATTTGTATTTATACACTATTATAATATCATTGGATTTTCTATAAAAGTGTTTTGGTCATCGTAAGGGAAAAACTCGCCGTGTTTACGTGTGGCGTGGTCTTACGGGATACCTTTGATTTTAAAAGGATTTTGAAAGTTATAACGAATAAAATTTCCTTATGATTTAAATTCTCACGCTGGTTTTACCAGACTGACCCGGGCGTGGTTTTTCCTATATGCTCGGGTCAGACCGAGCATATTTCCAGGTTTAGCTGGAAGATCGGAGCTTCAGGAAAGGAGTCGGAGGCCCAGAGTCATATTCACGTAGATGATTATATTTTGTTGCATTTAGTTGTGTATATCAGTAATTATAAGAACAGGTTGTTATAACTGTCCATGCTGAATAGGTTGTTATACTCTAATTGATGTCTGTATATGTTTAAGTTACAGTTTTATGTAAAGACTTGTTCTATATTATAGATTATTCGTTTCCGCTGTGAGATTCTATGTTGTTTTATTTTCTTTCTACTTTCTTTCCTTACTATCCGCATTTCTGTTCAATTTGGACTGGACCAGTGTGGTAAAGTGTTAGTTCGAACTGTACGGAAAAGTGGGTCGTGACATCATGGTATCAGAGCTTAGGTTGAGCGAATACCTAAGCTTTGGTAGGGTTACTCATTGGAGATAGGGTCAGTAGTACCCTAGAATAAGTCCGAGTGTATATATATACGAGAGTGCGTATTTGTTAGTGATATAAAATGTTTTATATTGTGTTAATTGATCTATTGAGTGGCTTATGGATTCTGGTCAATATGAGTAGCTAACATTATTGATAGGGGTCTCTAAACACTTAAACAAGGCCAACGGACACAATATCGTTTTAAGTGGGTAAATAAAATGATTTTACCAGAATATATTTTTATATAAAAGGCATAATTTTCAAAATATATAGTATTTTGAGGTGTTGTTTGATAAGTAATGATAATATTTTATCATCTAGGAATTGAGTAGTCATAGCCGTTAGCTTTGAGTATCCTCTATTGTCGGTCCTTTTGATTTGAGTATTTCCTTAGTGATCTGAGTCCTGTAAGGTAGGAACTTTGGGTATTTGGATTTTTAGTAAATTTTGTTTACTAAAGGAAATTAGAATATTTTTAAATCAATATTTTAGGAAGATTTTTCATAGATAAAGTCTAATTTTATAATAATTGATTTATAAAAGAGATATTTAAGGATTAAAACTCCGGTGATTTCGGAAAATCTGTTTAAAACAAATTTTTGAGGAAAATGATTTTGGTATTACTTAAGTAAAGTTTTTGAATAGTAGTAGTTTAAAAAGGAAAAGTTATTTGGAGTGTGAACCTATATATGTAATCTTTAGCATATATGAATTCCTAAAACCTTAGGATCTCATTCTTGGTTTTGTTAATTAATTGTAGAGAACCCGTAGTATCGTTCGAGGGGCACTTGCGAAGGCTAGGAGAGATGACGATCATGACTTAGTGAGAAGGATTCTGAAGGATCTTAACGAGCCATCGATATATGAGGAGGAGTTAGAGGAGGAAATAGAGCCTGTCGAGCAGCCATCGCATCTAGAAAAGGAGCCCGAGGAAGAAGCAGAAGAGGAATTCGAGGAAGAATTCAAGGATGAGGAAGAATTTGAGGATGAAGAAGAATTCGAGGATGAGGAAGAATTCGAGGAAGAGGAAGAATTCGAGGATGAGGAGGAATTTGAGGATGAAGAGGAATTTGAAGCAGAGGAAGAACCCGAATCGGAAAATGATGACGTTGTCATCTGGGTAATGGGCGAGGTTGAAAATGAGCCAATTGCATATGGGGATAACCGTCAGAGGGAACCAAGCCTAGTGTTTGCATGGATTCCGGATAACAATGTTGAATCTATGGAGTTGAAAGGACCCGAAATGGAGGACTCTGATGGAGAGAGTCCGCAGTGAGTGTTGGTTTGGGTTGAGTGGTCTTTTGGTAGTACATACCCTATTAGTATGTATTAGTAACCTATAGACGTCATGTTTGTTGGATTGTAGTCCAGTAAAGTATCTCAGTAGATGTTTGATATGACTATATATATGTGTATGTATGTGTATATGATGACGTTAACTGTGGAAGTATTCTAGTTGATACTAGGTGTAACTGATAGTTTGGAATATATATAAATATAAATATATATAGTGACTTGTGTGATATGGGTATTTATTAATTCGTTAATAAATTAAAATTCGGTTAGTTTTGTTACTAGCCTGGTTATGGAAATTTCGGGGACAAAATTCTTTTAAGGGGGGATGAATGTAACGACCCGGAATTTTCGTCATCTCGAGTTTTGAATATTAATTTTTAATATTCAATAATACGGTATTTTAATCAAATAAAAATCCCCGTTAAATAATAATTGGTAATAATATACAGCTTTTTAAAACAAGATAGTATTTTGAATTTCTAGATTTTATTTATAAAATAGGAAATTAATTTACTTGGAATTTCTTATATATATATATGTATGTATGTATGTATATGTATATGTATATGTATATGTTCAGGACACCAAAATTTATATATATATAATTTGGAAAGAAATTCTTAGCAAATAAATACAGATGAAAAAGCAAAAGAAAATATTTTAAATAGAAATGATTTTTGGCTTATGAACAATATAGTGTATTTTAAATAAAAAGAGTTTAAAATTGGATTTTCCTATATATATACATATTAGTTAAGAAGAATGTGTGTGTGTGTAAGTTCAAAAAGGAAAATTATAGTACTTATAAACAAATAAATATTACATTGTGAAAATATGTAATGGTAAGAGAAATATATATATATATATGAATGAACTAAATAAATATAGTTATCGAAAGGGATATATATATATATATATATTGAATAATGAAAGAAGCAAATATATAAGAGAATATACATATGAAAATACATGATGATAGATATAAGAAGAATTATAAAATCATTTTAAATCATTTTTAAAAGGAATCTTTTACAAAAAGTTATTTACAAAGGGAATGGCAAGACTTTTAAATGCCTTGATTATATATATGTTAGTAGAAATATATCTATATATATATATATATGAGAAGACTTAAATGGTTATTTAAAAAACTATATATCATATTGAAATCAAAAGAAAGTTAACTAGGTAAAGTAAAAAGTAAATAAAGAGTAAAAGCATGAAGATAACAAATAAAAGTTAAATTAGTAAAAAGGTAAAACAAAGTTATAATAAACATTTGCCTGGTAAGAAAGAAAAAAAAATATGCAACCAAAAACAAGAACAAGTATATACATTACCTAGCAACAAAATGTACAAATAAAAGTGAAAACATATATATGCACACATAAGCACTGTCTGATCAAAAACGACAAAGACCAAAGCATTGGTTTTAAGGTTAAGGGCGCGTTTTGTTTGGCTTCGAAAATTTCGTCACTAGGGATGGTGGTGTTGACCGAGTGGGTCGGGGTGATGGCCGGTGACGCGTCTGTAGGTTGCGGACATTTTGGAGTTGGTGGCGTGTGTTCTAGTAGTGGAAGGTGGTGGGACGAGGTCGATTTGGGTTAATGTATGGAACTAGAGATTGGCATCTTCGGTCTCGCAGTGGAAAATTGATGGCGGAGGTCGGAACTTCGGTGGAGGTGCACAATCAAACGCAGGGGAGAAGGGAGATGTGGTGGCGAGCTTGGCTGGGCAAACGGCGACCTGGTGGTGATGTGCACGTACACGTACACGTGTGCACGTTTGATCGAGCGAAGATGGTTCCAGTTAGGATGAATAATCGAATTCAGGTTGATCAGTTGCTGAAGTTTGGGCTTGGGTGAGTCGCGCGTGTAGGGGATGGGTTCGTCGGAGAGGGTTGCAATCGATCGAGGAATCCCATGTTGGTTTGGAGTTCCTGGGTTTCATCTGAAAAAAAGAAATGAAGAAAAGAGATAGGGAGAAGAAGAACAGGGGGAACGGGTTGGGTAGTGGACTTGGTTTTCGGCCCATTTTTTTAGAGGGTGGGATTTAAATTAAAATTGATTTAATTTATTTATATATATAATTAAACTTTAAAAGGGTATAGCTCGTGCATACGAAACCAGATTAATGCAATTCTTTTTGCGACTGGTTTGTGTCGTCGAGTACTTTATCTTCATAATGCCCATTGTCTGATTTGACTTAGTGATAATTTATGATATTTTAAAACAGTCAGGTTTTTAAATATAAAGTGTTAAATTATATATATATTTTGCAAATTTTAAAACGCCGTAACTAATGCATACGAATTCCAATTGAAGCGAAATTCATTGTGATGGGTTCATATCGACGTGCACTACATCGTCATACGAATTGTCGTCAAGTTTGAACAAGCGAAAAATTATGGTATATTTAAACGAATATAAATCTAATCACCTGATCTTAAACAAATGATGTCGTTTAAATTTATATGGCTTGTCATTCAAATTACTTGCCCAGATAAAAATAACGATAAGTTGTTTTTAGTTAATTACGATGTTTTGACATCTGTTTAGCGGAATAAAACACCATTCCGCTAATTGTATTAAAACAGACCCCTGTTGGCAGAGTAAATCACCGTTCTGCCATTATTACTGAATATATCTATTGTGGACATTTATTAGCAGAAATTAAACCCCGTTTTGCTATTATATTCGTACGGAGATCTATTCATTTTCTTGATAAATTATATTGGTAATATGATGTTGAATTGACTGATTTGAATATTTGTATCTGTTATTCTAGACTATTATGGAGCGAATGGTTATTTGATTAGGTACCATTGAAAATTTATAAGTCTTTTCCGATTTGGGGTTGACTTTTGAACCAAAATTATTTGAAGATGATTATTATTTATTATTGATATTTTAAAGTTAATTGGTAAATATTTTGATAATGATTTAAAGTAACTATTTTATCATTCTTAAAAATTATATAATAAGTATTAATTATTATTTCAGAGCTATTTAATTATTTAAAATGTTTAAGGTATATTAATCATTAATTAAAGTTATTTTATAGTGATTGTTTAAAGTTAATTATTACTTAAGGGTTAATTAGTATTAAAGTCTATTTATTCCAAAGATAAATTTATTAAATATTAATAATGTTTTAAAAATAATATATTATATAATAAACTTTTATAAAAGAGTATTTTACTTAATTAGAACTTGGAAAATTTATATTGAAACTTTATAAGCATTATTTTGAAAAAAATTAAATAAAGTTTTTGGAAAGTAATGGTATACTTTCATGGCGAAATCGGAGGCAGAGAGTGTCTGTAGTTAAGTTTTGGATTTCTCGAGATAGAGACGTAACCATTGAGCTGTGAATCCATGGTTGATACCGCAGCGGTGCTTTCCAGATTCATTTTAAAAGGGTTTTAAATATTTTAAAATGAATGGTTTTTGAATATACTTATCCGGTGAGAAAAGCATACGCTGTTTGGATCAAGTAATTTAAATTTATTGGAATTTAAATTAAATAAGGCTTAATGTTTTCAATGGAAGATAAAACCTTTGATTGGATGATTATTTATTTGATAGTCAAATAACCGACTATCAAATCTGGACCCAAATATAACTTTGGGAATATCTAGGGGAAACACAAAAATTATATGGTACAGTTGCCATTTGAGGTGCTATACTGTAGGTATAAACTCGTTTCGTTCTTCTAGGACGATGATAAGAAAATCCATCCACTAACGGTTAGGAGGTGATCTCCGATCTTATTTTTGTCTGTTTATTTCCTAAAGAACCGAGGTTGAGTTTACCGAAAAATAACGAACATTGTTTTCTAAGAGACTGGGATCAGATAAGTTATCCAAAAACCACTTTAATCCAACGAGTACGTTTTCGAAGGGAAAACAAGAGCATGGAGTCGAAGATGGAGCAGTGAAGTGCAAGGGCTAATCGCTACTAATCCTGAGGATGATTCCAAAATGGATGTAGTAGGAATAGTGCATTCAGTTCCGTTCGGACCCAGAACGAACTTGTATGGATGAATGTTATCGGTACATTGTCATTGGAGGACAATGAGCAGTATAAGTGAAAATTCCTTTAAAGGTAATCGTAGCCTCTAGCCTCATAAACCGGGAATGACTGAAAATCAGGGGGATGTAGCAAGGCTAAGTGGGTCACACCCAATTAGGGTATGTTTATCACCTTTCTAGATACCCTCGGATATAATTTTATTACTACAACACATGGAAGGAGCTCAGAAAGGGTGGGAACACCCGGGGTGATAGCATATTCGGTCTATCTAGGTTAGGGGTAGTCCGGTCTTGTGTTGCAGGGGATCCCGGCGTGGTCCTCAGTACATTTTTCTAGACGTGTACTACGGTAGGTGGTACCCTAGTGCCTAGTCATTCGTATGGAATCCATTCTCCAATACGTACCTTTACGGTTTTGGTTGTAGAGCCTAGTATGCTGGAATTTAATTAATGTAACAATTTCAACTATTTGAATAAGTATTTGTACTTAGACACTATTATAATATCATTGGATTTTCTATAAAAGTGTTTTGGTTACCATAAGGGAAAACCCGTCGTGTTTATGTGTGGCGTGGTCTTACGGGATACCTTTGATTTTAAAAGGATTTTAAAAGTATTTTGAAAGTTATAACGAATAAAATTTCCTTGTGATCTAAATTCTCACGCTGGTTTTACCAGACTGACCCGGGCGTGGTTTTTCCTATATGCTAGGGTCATACCGAGCATATTTCCAGATTTAGCTAGAAGATCGGAGCTTCGGGAGAGGAGTCGGAGGCCCAGAGTCGTATTCACGTAGATGATTATATTCTGTTGCATTTAGTTGTGTATATTAGCAATTGTAAGGACAGGTTGTTATAATGGTCCGTGCTGAATAGGTTGTATACTCTGATTGATGTCTGTATATGTTTAAGTTACAGTTTTTGTTTTATGTAAAGACTTGTTCTGTATTATAGATTATTAATTTCCGCTGTGAGATTCTGTGTTGTTCTATTTTCTTTCTATCTTCTTTCTACTTTCTTTTCTTACTATCTGCCTTTCTGTTCAATTTGGACTGGACCGGTGTGGTAAAGTGTCAGTTCGAACTGTATGGAAAAGTGGGTCATGACAATAATATAATATAAATGTAAATTCAATATATACGTTTATATATATTTGAAATCTTATTTGAATAAATAAAAATTTGTGAAATATAGATTATACTTAATATAATATTATTTCTTATGAATTTGGTTTTAATAAAAATATTTAATAAGATACGTCTTTTATTTTCGAATTTTTTTTAATCAAGTCCGTGAGCATCTGTGCATGAATTTTTTATATTCCATTATACATGCATGCGCGCGCATGCATACACACACACTGTGTGTGTACACACATACACATATATAACCATCTAATATGTAATAACACAAAGATATACAGATTTGTGATAAAGGATTCTATCTAAATTAATACATGATATGATAAATTTGTTTAGCATTTATATAACTATAATCAAGTATAATTTCCATTGCCTTATGTCTAGAATTCACACCTTAACGAAGAACCAAGCTCTTTGAGTCCAATTGCAAATCCAAAAGTTGATAGCTCCTGAAACTAGCTACCACTGACCTTTTTATTTAATTCGATTTGTGTTTAAAATGCTTGGAAATTTCGAGAAGGGTGGGTTGATTTCGGCCAAAAATGGGAAGAGGTGGAGGCTCCAATAGTCACTTCAAAAGTTGGGGTTAAGAGGATTAAATAAAGAAGAGACTAGAGAGTAAAAAGTGGATCATGATCCTTGTTTCTCTCTTACCATTTTTCTTTCTTTTTGAATTCAAAATCCCCTTCATTATGCCACCACATTACTGGCCCTCCTTGTCCCTATCATTGTAAGAAAATAACAAGCTTTCCATGTGCCTCAAAACTACTTCAAGCCCGCACGGTGTTTAACACACTTAAATTCAATTTAAATGTGTATCGATATCGTATTTGGTAATAGAGATGACAATGAGTTGGGTCCAGGGTCCGAACCCGGTAGACCCGCCCATATTTTGGCCCGCCTAGACCTGTCCCATTGGGTCAACGGAGCGGGTAAACCCATGACCCGTTCTTGAGAGCTCTGGTCTAGGGTCTGGTGGGGGCTCGGCAGATCCACCCTAATCCGACCCACACTACTGACGTCTCATGAAACCGCTTTATTACTATACTAATGATTCATTAATCTTCTTAGATATAAGTGATCATGACATGAATATTACAACGTTCCAATCAATAAGCTATAAAAAAATTATAATATTTAGTTGCGTTACTAGTAATTATACAATAACAGTTGTATTTTTTGAACTGTTATTGTAAACCTCATTTTTATTATCATCTCTTATCATTGTAAACACATTGTTATTTATATTTAATGTAACATTTAGTGACAATGAATATAAATAAACAATTATATGTACTTTAATACACAATTTAGAATCAATACATAAAGCCTCAATGGGTCTTAGGGCGGGGCGGGTCTACCCTTATCCGTACGGGTTCTGAGTTCAGGGCAAAATTCCGGATCCGCACAAGGTTTACGGGGCGGGTTCGGGGCAGGGTCTAAAAAAACCAAGGAAGGTCCGGGGCACTAAAAACCTGCCATATTGTCATTCCTAACCGGTAAGTGTATTTGTAACTATTATACACACACTTTTTAATAATATTCAATACATACCGAATAAAAAAATTATAATTAATATTTCATAAATATTAATTAATTTATAAAAATTATAATTTAATTAAATCGGGTGATAATAGGAAAATTCAACATTTAAGTTGTGTGACTCTTGGTGTAAATTTAGTCAGCGATTAATATCGAACAATTTGAATATCGACGTTCACACATCATTTAGCAGATGGTGCGACATTATGGTCAAATTTATCGCTTGTTTAGCATCGTTAAAATCCAATTTTACTTTATTAATTGTTCCCCGGTAGTAATAATTATTTACATTAATTTTCTTCATCAAATTTATATCATATTAGGACTTATGGAATTTGGTAATGATCAAAATTCCATTATCGCCCATGTTCAACTTTATAATCCAAACATAAAGTCTTAAGTTCAATAATAATAATTATTATTAACTAAACTATTTTGGCCAGAGATTTTGACTTTGAGTTGAGTCGGTTGATTATGATGCTAACCTCATATGACTAAGAAGACGAATCCTCTCTTGAATAGTGTTTCACTTGCAATACTTCCACTCGACCCAAGTGTAGTCGGGCCATGTTTTGAATATAATCAAAGTAGACTTTTCACATTGAAGATCAATAGTATTCTCGAGTTAGAAGAATTATGTAATTTATCACATTGATATTTTCTGTTTGACCTTAATTATATTAACCAACAAAAAAATATTAAGTGATTCATTCCATGGTTATCAAGTAACTATTCATGTGTAATCCTTTTGGTGCCACAAGTAGTCATGAGTAATAATGTAACAACCCGCCTTATCGACCCTCAGCAGTTATAAAATACGTGAATACGCCTTGGAGGCATCCAGGTCGACTCCTGAAGCTCTAAAGCATTTATCACTAAATCTAGAAATATACTTGGGTCTGACCCGAGCATTATAAGAAAATAACACCCGGATCCGTCTAGTAAACCAGTATGAGAAACTCAAATCATTTGGATTATTTAATGTTATAAAACCCTTCAAAATATAAAGGTATCTCATAAGACCACGCTGCACATAAATACAGACGGGGTTTTACCTTATGATAACCAAAGCATTGTTTTTATTAGAAAATATTGTGATATTATAATAATGTCTAGGGTTTAAAATAAATATATAACACGGGCGAAATGCTTGCATCTCACATTCCAACATATTTGGTATACAACTAAATCCGTAAGGCACGTATTGGAAAATGGATTCCATCAATGAAAAGGATACTGAGGTACCGCCTATCACAACACATCTCTAGAGAAAATGCACTAAGGGCCTCACTTGACTCCCTACCAATACAAAACTGGTCCACCACTTCTTGGATAGTACCGAATATTTCATCCCCCCGGTTGCGATCAACAACTATACCCAAGTCCGAGGCATACATCAAAGAGATACCGATCAAGAATGAGTGATGACCGTATCCTAATGGTAGTGAACCCTACTGTATATCCCCTATTTTAGTCATTATCGGGTGAGGCTTGAGGATACGTTATACCTTTAGCAAATCACACTTGGAATGCTAACACTGTCCTCCAAGCAACAGTACAATGTCAGCATTCATCAATACAAGCTGTTCAGGATATGAATAAACCGAAGGCACTACTTCTACTACATCCTTTTTGTAATCACGCTCCAAATTAGTAGCAAGCAACCCTTGCACTTCAAAGAACTTTGTCTTCGATTCTATCATCTTCAAGGTGTCCCAATTCGAAGTGGTTTTCAAATAACTCATGCTTATCTGATCCCCATTTCTCTGAACTAAAAAATGATAGTTTCAAAATTGGTTAAGATTTAATAGTCGGTTATTTAACTATCAAATAAGAAAACAATCCAATCTTACATTTAATTTCACATGGAAACCCTGTATGATTAAACACACAAGCAACTACTCAACCACTTCAATTAATCTTTTCATTAATTAAAACCACTTTCCTACTATGGTGTAAGTAAATGGTTCATATAGGACTTAGATCAAATGTACTTACCACCACTCTTCGATTTCAAACTTGTACCATCCCTCGATTAACAACGAAGTCGGACAAGTTAGAAAACTATCCTTGCCTTGACATACGTTCTTAATTCTCACAGATAGAGACAAGTTTCCATACCTCGGAATTTGGTGTTAAGCATGAAAATAATATTTTCCATACCACCACAAGTTATAAAGATCATTTATGGGAATCGAGTCTCTTACACTTGTCACTATTTTGATATTTCGACTTACTCTATCCCTCACCCAGAAACAAAGCCAGGCAAGTCAGGGCACAGGTTGCACTTGGCCTTGCCTTAGTTAAAACACTCTGATTCCAGATCTCACAGACAGAGGATCAATCTACTCGTTGGCTTTTAATGCCAAGTATAGGACAATTTAATTCCATAAGTAACTGAATCTGTATACGGAAGTAATACTTCATATACTTACATTAATCTTTGATTTCAAACTTAAACTATCCTTTGGTTAACAATAAAGTCGTTCAAGTTAGGGTATTATTACCTCTCGAAGTATAATGGCCACCTACACCTACGGTGCAGAACGGTAGTCAAAGGAAATAAAAAGAAATAAGATGAAGAAATAGAAGAGAAAAGAATAGAAAACGAAGAAAAGGTAAGCATCAACTAACTAAATTACCTGTCGCATATCTCACATCGCATCAGAGTAAATATAATAATCAATACGGGTATAAAACAATAGAGACATTAATAAAAATGTGAAATAATCATCTAAAAAATCAGCAAAGTTATACAACGCCATAATAGAGTTTATACAACGGGAAAGTAAACTCAACTGGTACACTGTCTCATAATAGCAAATCAACACCGTCAAGGCTCCACAGTGTCACACAGTGGAAATATAATAATGAATTCACATATAAGTATAGATAAACATCACTTCCTATCGGTCCACCTGTAAAACTCCATAATCATCCACCTGCTCTCAATCTACTCGTTTTGAAAGTACCCGAGATAATAAGAAGTAAAGCATAAAACCTCGAGTCAGACAACAGTCTGGTGTGAGCGATATCAAATCTAAAAATACTATAAAACTCGATAATATACAGAACAGAGGGTATATAAACCATACCTGATCTGTCCCTGCAACCACAGAGTCAGCACATAAACATAGGTAATATGCTACTCTTTAACATCGTAAAAAGGGTATGCCATACTCACCATCTATCAGGGTGCCTAGGTATCTCCACCTATAGTCCATACTCCATACTAAGTAAACTTCAGGTATCTAAGTATCTCCGGGCATACCTATTCCACACTAAGTCAAGTCAGGGTATCTAGGTATCCCTACCATAATACCTACCCAGTGTGACATCCCTAGGGTGACAGGTAAGAAACCATAACAAACATAGCATCCATCAAACAATACTAACTGTCACCCAATGTGTCGGATATATGATGACTCATATAATCCTCTGCAACTGTCAAGGACTAGTGGGATTCCCGGTTCTCGATTGTGTTTCCCCATACTTTTAGGTCCGAAACCCTGCACGGTTGTCTCCTATAGTACCTCCATACCATTTGACACTGGACCCTCTCGGAGCGGTCCATGATACATGACTAGCTCTACCAGCCCTCTCGGGTGCCCCTGCATATAGTACCCCTGTTTGAACACAACCAACACTCGAACTCATCAACGATCCTTAGGCACAAACACATCCATCGAGCCCTACTCACTCGATACAAATTCGAACCCTACCGGCTCACTGCAGTTTCTGGGCACAAGCCCTAACACACTACACCAAACAGCTCAATTTGCCACACCTAGATGCACAAAAATTGCCACGGTCTTAAGCCGTGGCAATTTTACCATGGGCCTGAGCTGTGGTAAAATAAATTACCACGGTTACGGACCGTGGTAATTTTGGAACGGCCTTACAACGTGCCAAAGTCATCAAGAAATTTTCACCCCCGTGTTCCAGATCTCAACATATTTCACGCTTCTCCAAAAACAAAATAGAACGCCCCTTCCTAACCTCCTACGCCCTAAATCTCGTAGTCGAAAATGGCTACTATGTCTAATTCATCATCGAAATATTCGCCATCGATCATCTGTCTTTCTTCACAGGAAGATTCTGAACCTCAACCCGGATCCGAATCCAAATCCGAACCAGAATCGAAATTCAAAGATGAATCCGAATTTGAAGATGAACTCGAATTCGAAGACGATTCTGAAATCGAAGAGAAAAGCAACGTGGTGTCGGATAGGTAATTGATTTTTAGCATACAATGTTCTCAGTTCGCAATGTCTTTTCTTCTTCTTAAATTTCACTTGGATTTGTAGTGATGATGAATACGATGATTTGAAGGGAAATAACACTGATGAAGACCGATATAAAAGAGTTATCCATCTTATTCAATGTCACATCCTGAAATTTTCGACTTTCGAAAATTCGACATCGATACTCACTTTATCGACTGCCGAGAAATCGACTGCCGGAAACTCCAATAGTGAGGGTTTTAGAAAGAAGAAGTAGAAGAAAAAGAGAAGAAGAAGAAAGAAGAGAACAACATCAGAACAGAAAACAATATCAGAATCTTACACATCGCAGCGGAACAATATATAATAGATAATCACTAGTCTTTTAAAACAAAGAACTATATCAGTTTATACATACATCAATCATCAGAGTCAATATACAACTCAGTACAACAATGGACAGTTATATAACTTGTCCTCATACAGAATACATAGCGGAATAAATACTATCAGATACAAATACTACGTCTCGTCATCCAGCTTATCTCCAAAGCTCCAGAATATCCAGAATATCCTGATAACATAACTCTAGGCTGCCCGTGTGGAAAATTTGTGGGCACCCAGAGTTTAGAAGGGAAACAATAAACTCCGAGTCAGTCATGGTGACTGGTGTGAGATCGTAAAACAATTATTTATCTTTAAAATAAATAGCAGAGAATTTTAAAGTCAATTCGCAATGCTTTTGGAAAATGAAACTACCATAAGACCTCCCACCACACACACAATGCAAACGCAGAATTGGAGGAGATTTCTTCTTATGATAGTCAAAGATGCTTACTACGCAAAATCAAATCATTTTGATATTATCATTAGTGCATAGTGTAGAAATCATTTCGAAAGTATAATATTAATCTTAGCCAGCATAGGCATTCCGCACTTATGCCTACTATAGCTACTATGTTCAATAGCAGGTTACCGCCACATTCCATAGCAGGTAATACAACTAAAACCGTACAAGTCGCGTATTGTTTCTTTGGATTTCCAACAAATGGTCAGGCTAAGGAACTTCCTATCCACGATGGGTACGTCCCTGGAATAGACGACCCGAGAACCTAACCGGATCTCTGCCAACACAAGGCCGGATTACCTCTGCAAAAATAGGTAACTACTGACACGCGTATGCCATCCCCCGATCGTCACCGATCTTCCCGAGGATCCCCGATTCGCAACAACCACAAAGAAATAAATTTTTTTGCAGCAACCACAGAGGTTAAGTATCTGGGCTCCATACCATGATACCACCTTTATCCAGAAGGAATGACATACACTAAGGGGCGCTACTCCCTAGAACCTTGCTGCATCCTTCCTGTTTCGACCATTTCCGGGGTGTGAGGCTCGACGAAGTCTCGTCCACAAAGCTACGCTTTCTCAAAAAGCCCTGCTTTGGGTCAAACAAAATGATCAACCTATGATCACAAAGATATAAGATCAAACAAATGATCATATCACAAATGATCAAACACTGATCATTTCACAGCAACACTCAGTATGCCACGTTACCAAATTGGGATATATCGCTGATAAATTTCAACTACATAACCTCTGAGCTCGTACGTCTCAGAGAAGGGTGTTAAGCTAAGAGAATAAATTCTCCGCCACCAACAGAAATGTATTTGAAAGAAATCAGCTTTATATCTCAAATTGTAACGTCAGACACACAATCCATAAAAGTCTGTTCCGGGATCGAACAGAACCGAAGGCACTTCTCACGAAGCCCTTGCATTTCCGGAAAATTTTCAATCACGTCAGGACTTCCCGTCACTAAGGGTGATAAAACCTCTAAATCGAAGATCAGTCGATGTAGAGTAACTCGACGGTAATCCTTCCGTTTTCAAAAATATCCGGTCTTCAACACCGGTCTTCAAATGCGATTCATAACGACGTATCACATATTCGGAATGGGTTATACGACCCCATGGTCCTTTCCCGGCTAACCCGAATAGTGAGCGCTTATTTTAAAAACAAGTGTGGCATTCAAATTCATCCAATTCACAACAAATACCTACTCAAGGTAATTATTGATAGTCGGTTATTTAACTATCAATAAAGATGCGCAACATCATCAGATTCCAAATAATTTTCCCAATTATTTATTTTTCAAAAATATCTTTCCTAGATATAAAATTTCCACACTTTAAAAAATAAATCAACGTTTATTTTTTTCTAAACAGTTTTCATTTCCTTTATAAATTCCATATTGAATTTATATTTTCAGAATATCTATTGATATACGATTCTCAAATCGATTTCAAATATTCAATTTCATTTTATCTTTAAGAAGATAAAATCTCAAAACGTTCATTTCATATTGGAAAAGCATTTCCCTACTTATCTAATAATAAGTATTTCACAAATCATTTATTTCAACACTTGAAAAATATTCGATATACTTAAATCAAATTAAGTATATATTCCATTCTTTAAGGAAATCGTTTACTATAACAACATTTATTTGAGTCAAAACGAATGTTACGTAAAACATCGTTACGACGACTCAAAATCACTAGTATAGGGATTCGAAAATAAGATAGATATGTAAATCCCAATACTAGATAAAAACATTTCCTTATTTCTCGAAAACGTCTATTTCAACAATAAATGTTGAAATCTATGATTTTCGATATTTAACACGTTTTAAAACAATTAACTTCATTTCGTAATATCGCTTTCCCAAAACCCTATCCATTTTACTTAAAAATATATTCACTGTCCAAAATCGTGAATATACTTCACTAATCACATTTCAGTATTTAATTCATCAAATTCAATTGATTTTTGAATTTATAAAACAACGCTTATAAATTCCATTTCTGTTTTATAACAACTTCGGTTTATAAATCTTCTTTATTAACAATTTCGATAAATATCCCACTTAAAGGCAAAAATCCAATTTACAAGTAAATTTCTTATCAGCCTTTATTCTACAATTTCATTCATTTTATAACTTCATACTTTATAAATCTATAAACTTCAAACTTCACAATTCTATAAACTTCAAACTTCACAATTTATAATCCTATAAATCTTCTATCTTCCCAAGTTATAATTCTATAAGTTTCATACCTTTACAATTTAACACTTATAAAAACTCGTTATAAAATTCCAATAATTTTAATTGATAAATATCAATTTTATACATCTTTTATATACCTCGTTTTTAATAATTCAAAAATTCAAATTTTAAACTATTTTATAAATTACTTAACTGTTTATTTCAAAAATCACCTCTCGGTTATATTTCACCAAAATCTTAACCTTTATAACTTTAATAATTTTAACGTTTGTAAATTAATTCAAAAATTTAATAACATATATTTACAAATAATCACTTTAAAAATCCCTTTTAAAGTTAAAATCGTTATTTTTAAAACTTCAAAAATTGAATCCAATGATGCAACGCATCAATTAGTCAATCACAACATCAACATGATATATCCACATATGATAACAGAATATACATCAATCCTGTAAATAAATAACTACTGGTGAGGAATCCAGTTGGATCCCTCCAACCTGTTTCCCTGCATCCAAAGACGTTAGCACAATACCAATTCCGCTCCAGTACGGAATTATCGCGGTATATAGGTTTTTATAAATCCGCTTACTAACGGCGCAATAGGGTCTCATCCGCTATACGAGGCGGGAAATCATCAATCCAATATATACATATGCCAATATGTATATATTGCTATATATAGATATATATCCTACTATATCTAATATCACATCCAATAGCAATCAATAACTGCAAATCAAATTTAAATCTGAGTGAGAAGATCTCACCTTAGCTTTTTATTTTGCCATCCATTTTCCAATTTGACAGTTTCTTCACGGTTTAACCTTGTATAAATATTTATACAATTTATTAATATTCGAATTAAATCGAACAATAAATTTTCATTTACTAAATTTAATTTCTAATGATTCAATTTAACTTAACAATTTAAATTTCTGTTTGAAAATAACAATAGTCTGTTTACTGTAAAACGACTTCCATTTGATAAATTTACTTAACTAACAATTTGTTTTTAAACTAACCGTTTTAAAGTTTAAATTAACTTTCTATTTTACCAAAACTTATTTATAGAAAAATTCAGTTTTCCTGAAATTAACAAGACCGTGCATTTCTTCTTTCACTATATAAAAACAAACTATTTTGAAATCAATATAGAAATTTAAAACTGACTGTAAAATACCTATGTATATCTATTTTAAACTAACACGAAAACAATGATACTTACTGAAATTTCGAGAACCAGTCGACTCCCAAAGACATTCGACTTCGACTTGCCTCGTACGAACAACCAACGTCGACCTGCTCCCCACCCCAAATCGCCAGCACGCTGCCACCATCACACGCCTACGCGAGCTTGCCGTTGCGCCTCACCATCTCCAGCCGCGGTTGTCAAGGCGTCGCGCAATCCCCAACCCTAACAGCTCCCATCCCACGTCGCATCACCGATGCTCGAATCCCCCACGCGCGCGAAATCCCCTGGCACTACTGCTGCCCTAGCTCGACCACACGTGTGGGTGCTATCGCGACCACCCGCCGCCTCCAGTCGTGCCTGAGCTCGTGGCCTCCGGCATGGTCGCCAGATCGTCACGGCCTCGAGCCATCGAAGTTGTCACGCCCCCGTGCTCCGCGATCCATGCGAACCCCACACTCGCGCGCGCTCGCCCACGCGCTCGCACGTCTCCACTCGTCGAACGCGACGCCGCTACCTCACAGTGCCCCTCCTGTTCGCGAATTCAAGCTCGCGGCAAATGTCGAGATGCCATTTTTCTTAAACGAGGCTTGTCATTTAATTTTGAGAAGGAGGGCTCGGATGTTTTTTTCTCTGAACGATTTGAATTGTAAAGAAAGAGGGGAGGAGAGGGGTACGAAGGCATGGGGGAGGTAAGTCGTGAACGTGGATTTGAACGTGGGGGTATGGTCTGACTTTATATTTTATTTTTCTTCTTATTTATTTATAAATTTTTCTTCAAAATATTTCATATTGTGTAACTTGAAATCTCGAATCTCGATTTCAGCGTGCCGCTAGGCGTCCCTAATGTTTATCCCTTATTCCGAACGCGTTGGAAAAAGTTTTGAGTCCAAATTCGATTGTATGGAGAAAATAGCATTTTAAATCAAACAAATTTCAATTTAAATTTCAGTGCGTTTGCTTGTCGTACGATCACACGACAACTCCAAATATTACAAAATTTGAAATCCGAAAATAATACAATATTACGGATCCAATGGAACTGGTTTCGTCGAATTCCGAGACTGTGCCTCGGACGGCTATTTTTAAATATCGATTCGAACGATTAAATTTCAAACTGAACAATTCACTCCCAAATTCGATTCTGAAGCTTCTGTTATCTTCAGTAATTTCAATACGAATTTTAAAAGCTTTTGAAATATTTTTCTTCAACTGTAAACTGAAGATTTAAATTTTTATTCAACATCAATAGATTAAATTTTATAATTTAATCGCCAATTTCAAAGTTATATCGGGGATTCAAATTAAATCATCGTTCAAATATTTAAAATTAATTAAATATTTCCAATTTAATTTGTTCGAAATTCAGGGTCGTTACATTCAAGGTATATATTGTTTTCATTTGCATAGACGAACTATTATCGGGATTAATTTTAAGTTGATAAATTTGATTATCTTCGTTTCCACTTTTCAGTAGTTTTATGTTTTAATTATGACATAAATTAGATCAGAAAACCATTTGTTATCCTGACATAAATTTGAAGATTTCAATGTTATTTCTGTTCCTCTTCAATTTATACCATTCTTGTTCACTAGTTAAATTATCTCCTTTTGAATTAGCTTTGCATTTTTAATTTTTCCAATTCTCCTTCTCCTAAAGATGCGTTCATTTCGTTTTTTTAGATATAGTATACTATTTCTGTGAAGGAAGTAAATGCTAAGTCTCGGTTATGATCCTTACAGCTAAAAGTGGAGATAAGACGGGTTGCTTCTTCCTTCAGCGTCATCGAAGTATCCAGTAATAGTTTCATCTTCAGTGTGAATAATCCTCATATATATTTACTATAGGGACATTTGAAAATAAATGTTGTATGCTTTCTGGTTCCTGCTCACATAGCACACACGTTTCATCCATATTTATTTCCATTCTCCTTGATCTATCTTTAGTGCTTAATCGATCAATAAATGCTAGATACGTGCATAAAGACATTTTACTATTGTTTTTGCTATGCTAGACAAGTACTATCCACTTACAAATTTACTATAGAGACCTTGAGACTGATATTATTTTGTTTCAATAGTGATGAGTTCTCTATAGTTTGACACGGTTTTGTTTGGATTACATATGCATTACCATGTTTTAGTTCTGACGAGTTCCAATTCCTTGATACCCACTGTTTTGTTGTTTTTGGTTTTTACTTCTCACTCATATTTGTACGCACATAATATGTTCGGGAAAATGTTCCAATTGCTAATGACTTTTGTATACCTTCATGTTTATAGTTTTGCTTCCTTTATCTTTGAAATCCAACTGCATACCTAAATATGAAATCATCAATTTTCAGTTTTTATGTTAGAGACATGTTTTAAGGAATTTTTGTCTGATTACCATGTTATCAGAGTAATTCTTTGAAAATTTAACCGTGGTCATACATTAATATTTTTAGCATGCACTGTTTGTTGGTTCAATAAAATCTGAAAGTTCTTTTATATTTTGTAAATTTTACTACATTACTTCTATTTCCCTATGGTTATGTTTGCCTTCTAGAAACAATACCAAGGTTACCTATGTTTTAATATATTCAAATTTTATTACCTCTTTGATTTGTAGTTGTTGTTTCTAATTTTGTTATTGCCACATTAATTATTCCTTAAATTATGCAACCATA
This sequence comes from Allium fistulosum, assembly GCA_030737815.1. Taxonomy (NCBI): domain Eukaryota; kingdom Viridiplantae; phylum Streptophyta; class Magnoliopsida; order Asparagales; family Amaryllidaceae; genus Allium; species Allium fistulosum. Next base: position 754,899,539 of record CM060908.1, on the reverse strand, counting down.
TATATTTTTCTGTCTGCTTTGGATTTCTTTTGGTAAGATGCATGTTTATGTAGTGTGAATCGATGATATAGATCGTAGCAGCTGTACCACGGCTTGGGATGTCAAATCTTTAGTTTATGCCAACTTTTACCATGTTGATTTCGTTTGCACTTCTAATATCTTATTTATTTAGTTTAAGAGAGTTTCACTTTGTTATTTTCAGTTTTTTTCTTATGACATTTTATTTATTGCAGCTGTCATAATAACAAAAATTAGCTAAATATTTGATATCTATCATCTATCTTTTATTTATTATATTATACTGTGGTATGATAAATTTTTTTAAATTGATTAGGTATTAGGTATTAATTTACAATGCTATATGTTTACTTAATCGTACTGCAGCTGTCATTCACTATTGTTTTTTTCTTTTAATATGTCATTAAATTCATTAAATTTAGGAATTTCTTACCTTTACTTCGTTACCTTTCTAGGTATTCAAAACATTCAAATCTAGAATTCTTTATTAAATTCATTAAATATTGTCAATAACTTTTGTTTTCTTGATAAACATTAGGTATAAAAAGATCGTAAATAGGAAAACAATGGGTAACCATTAACAAATTACACCTACCTGGAAAATATAATGAAAATTATGTTCATATATGTCTTCATATTTCTTCTATATGCACATACATATATTTCATGCATTTAAATATAAATATGAACATGCCAACGTATCACGAGTCTATAACTCTATATGGATGCATACAAAGCAGGATATTATACTTTTATCACAACTCATTCTCACAATGTTTGCCTATTTCAATCATGTTTCCTGCTTTATAATGGTATAACCTACTCATAATAAAAACTAAATTAATGGTATACACAGGCTCTGGAAGCTGGATTACTTGCATCTTGATTATGTGCACTATATCATCTACTTCAACTGCTGCTTCTCTATTGATTCAGGTTTGAACCTTTAGCTACATGTTTTAATTTCCATTCATCAACATCAAGTAGTACTTCTGATCACCATTATCTGACTCTTTCACCTTTTTTCATTTTAAACAATTGCATTAGCGGCTTATATTCTTGAGAAACACTACAATGTTCTATTGTGGAAATATGTTTTTTTCAACTACTTTATGTTTTATGGTTTTGATATAATGAAAAAAAATGATTTTCTTTTGTGGGAAAACAATCCGTTAATCTGAAAGTATTAGCTATCTCTTTGAGTTGGGTTTTTCCTAGTCTCATGATTCTTTCATTTTATCACCACTGATAATTTGTGCATTGAAAGTTGCAATTCATTGATGTTATAGAGCAACTCATTGGTTTTCTTCATTCTGCTTTATTATTGTTAAAATTTAATATCCAAATTACAGGGAGCAAAGAATTATATGACGACCCTAATTTGAGGTATTGTCTTCAACTTTCAATCAAAGGAAGCCTTTCAAAGTAATATTACATGAGCCAAACATTAAATCAAAGGAAGCCTACTTAGTTTCTTCTCTGGAACCTAGATTGGTGAAGTAAATTACCAAGAAAGTTATCTTTAAATTAGATTAGAAAACTATAATATCTTAAAAAATCCTTTCTTTCCATGATAAATAACTAAGCATGACAAATATTAGGTGGCAATATATCCCGGTAATGTTCTTACACTACGAATGTCTAAGCCTCCAGCATTCAAATAAAAGAGTGGGCAATGCATGTTCATTCAATGCCCTGAAATCTCACCTTTGGAATGGTAGTTTAGGCTTTTTTTACTTTAATGTGCAGTGCTAAAGATCAAGTCCTCATAGCTGATGATAGTTGATTTTTATTAGGCATCCTTTCTCCATAACATCAGCTCCAGGGGATGATTTTCTAAGCATTCATGTCAGACAACTTGGGGACTGGACCCAAGAGCTCAGGCGTGATTTTTCTTTGGCTTGTGAAACCCCACCCACTGGGAAGAGTGGTCTTCTTAGAGCAGATGAGACGACGAAGTAAAGGTACACTACCGAGCAATCTGATATATTTTTAATGTGAGCCAACTACATTTTCATGTTTGGAATTCTTTACTCCAGATAAACACATAGTAAAGAATATATTTTTAATTGCTTTTGCTTGTGTGAGGTCCATTTTAGTAGAGGGTTCTGAAATTTTGGTAATCTGATATAAAAGTTTGTAGAATTTGGTATCCGAAATTTTTGAGTGCATAGCATGGAATATGCTTTCTGAAATTTGAATCCTGAAAGTGATACTTTGAAGTAAAGTTGCAATTTTTTTAAAATGGGTTGTTCTGAGCCAAAACAAGAAGGCAATGATGTTTTCTTTCTATGCAAAGAGCGTGTAAAATTTGCAAAAAAGCCATAGATTCAAGATATGCATAGGTAGTTTCAATGAGTATTCACTGTTTTGATATGTCGTTGCATTTCGGTGAAAACTGTTCTAATTTGTTAGCTAACTTTGCTGCTTTTCTTGTAATAGATAAAATATAAGTTATTATGATTTATTTTTGAATTCCAAGTAATTTTATGGATGTTTGATGTTATGTGCATTTATTATGTGTTTTGAAGGATTTCTAGAAGGATTAGTGAGAAATGGATGGCTCTCACGGTTGATTTTTGCATTTGTTTCCATTGAGAATTCCATCGTATCTTGGGCATTCTACACAAGTGAGTTTCATATAACTTGATGTTGTTATTATCTTAACTCTACCTTATTAATCGATCCAACTCTTTTAAGGTATTAGTGTTGTACTCCTCAAAAGAAGTGTTGCAAATTTCTGCTTGTGACTTTTGGTGCAAGGTTCTTCTATCAAAAAATTAGGTGATTTTTCATTCTGTGCATCTACTACCATGCCATGTTATTCAAGCCTGAAAATTCTAACTTATTGTACTTAATACATGTAGGTTGACTAGCCATTGGTCAAATTTGGATGTTTCCAACCTATTCTCAATTGATTGTAACACTTGAAGTCTATGGTTATTTATCTGATAACTTTGTTTGCTCATCGCCAGTTCCGAATGAAATTTCCTCTGGTTAGCTTCATAAGCCATTTAACCATTAAAGCGCTCTATTTTATGTATCGTAGTATTTGATTAGTGTATTAGCTCATTTAATACCAATCTATCAAGTTAACACGTTATGTTTGTTAATACACTCAATCATATTGCTTTGAATATACTTTTACATTCTTCATTGAGGGAAGAGAAATTGACTAAACGACTTATAGTTTTCTCCTCTTTCAAGCTATTATTTTAATCATGATTTGCTTATTTGCAACTTCATATAAGTAGATCTAGCTGTTGGATCATGTTCTACTCCATTATATTATGCGCCATTAACATTTTTATATTAGCTAATAATAATATATATTAACTAAGTTTACTACAATAATAATAATATAATTAAGTTAATTGGGTTATAATAACAACAACAACAACAATAATAATAGTTAATCAAGTTAACCAAAATTAACTAAGTCTAGTTAAAATTAAACAAGTTTTATAAAATTACCTAAGTTTATGCTAGCTAAATTTTATAAATAATAATAATATAACTAATTTAATAAACTTTTATAAATAATAATAAAGATGATGGTGATGATGAATTAACTAAGTTTATAAAAATTAACAAAGTTCATAATAATAATATAATTAAGTTAACTGATTTTTATAATAATAATAATAAATTAATTGAGTTAACCAAGTTAATAAAAATTAACTAAGTTTTGTTAAAATTAAACAAGTTTTATAAAATTAACTAAGTTTAATTAACTAAAATTTATAAATAATAATAATAATATAATTAATTTAACAAAGTCTTATAAATAATAATAATGATGAGGATGAATTAACTAAGTGTATAAAAATTAATTAAGTTCATAACAATTGACAAAGTTTACAATAATAATAATAATATGATTAAGTTAACCGAGTTTTAATAATAATAATAATAATAATAATAAATTAACCAAGTTAATAAAAATTAACTAAGTTGTTAAAATTAAACAAGTTTTATAAAACTAACTAAGTTTAAGTTCACTAAATTTTATAAATAATATTAATATAACTAATTTAACAAAGTTTTATAAAGAATATTAATGATGATACGTTAACTAAGTTGTTCGATTGGTTTGTTGCTAAATTCCCTCATGTTTGTCCATTGCAAGAGTATTCATGTGTAACCTTACTGTGTGATTCCCTGTTTGTGCCTGGGTCATATCTGTTACCCTTGCTTGACATGTACATGCATGATGAGTTGCATCTTATTCACTTGTTATGCTATAGCCTGGTTGTGCATTTGAATTTGGTACATTATGGTACATGTTCATACCTTACTGAAAATTATACCTTGAGGTGCCTGACTTGTAGTTTCTTTGTGTTGTATGCTTTTGTCTTCATCATCATTTCATTTTACATTCTGTCCATGTTGATCTGCATTATTTCCCTATTGACTTGCGTTGTGTGGTCTTGCACTACTTCATCCCTTACTTGTTTGTACATGTGTCATATTGAGATGGTTTTGATTTTAGATGGTCTCATTTGAAGCTTGTACATGCAGTAGCCATAAGCTGGTGAAATAAAAACAAAACTGAAATTTCTAGTTTCCTTTCTGATTCAGAATTGTTTATATATACATGTCAATGCAAGTTGATAGCATAGATTACTGATTTCTTGTCTTACTTGTTTGCAGGTGAAGGAACTACTCATAATACAATTAAGATTACAAACTATCTAAACCCCTGGGCATCATCTTTCTAACAGACTTTGATATGAATCGATTAGTTGATGTGCTTCTTTTAATTATAATGTATCTTTCAGTTAAAGTCTTATTTGTAACTGCATGTTTTTGTGTCTATGAAACTAGTTATGGTAGTAAATGTGCCTAGGTGATAATCTTGGTCCTTGGTTCAATTGCGATGTAGTTGTGACAACCCGGAATTTAGAGCAATATCAATTTAATAATTTATATTAAATATTAAATTGATTTGATATATATTTGATTTATAAGATTTGAATTAATACTTTTCTTTTAATAAATATCTAATTGGTGAATTTTATCTTTTAAAACTAATAAATTATTTTCTATTTATAATGAATATATATTTGTATATATTGTAGATAGGAAAGCTTTGTTTTAAATTTAACTAATAAATTATGTTTTCAAATTTCTAATATACATTTTAGTGATTTGGGAATTATCATTTATTTAAAATAAGCTTTTTAAAGCTATTTAATAAACAATTATATGGTTTTAAATACTTAAGATAAATGTTTAAATAGTTTAAAACTTATTCTAGCTTTAGTTTAGATTTAAATTTATTAAGAAAAAGATTTGTTTTATTTTCTTTTTTAAGTATAGCTTGATAAATATGGTTTAAAGATATATATAAGTTTTAAATACAATTTTGTCAAATGATACTTTAGTATATATTATAAAATAAGGAGTTATAGTAAAAAGATAATTTCTTTTATAAATCATTTCAAACTGATAATGTGTTACTCTTTTTTTATAATAATATTAATAAGTAAAAGGATGTACATATAGGAATACAAGTTTTTAAGTGATAAGTTAGACATAGAAATAAAACAAATATACATAAGTTAAATTTTATAGTTTTGTAAATTAAAAGACAAATACACTAAATATTTAAACAACATGTTAGAATAACATTCATTTACATTACATTATCAAACCAGAAATCTGCTTAGGCAAGTGAACAAAAGAAAATAACATTCAATTACATTTCGAAATGTAAAACAAGGAAATATAATACATAAGAATGATTTGCCAGCCTCCAAATGAAATCTGCATGGTCTAATGAACATAGGAAAAATAATAACTTGTTAGAAAAGCTTGCATAGGATAAGTATGAAAACAAATGGCTCGAATATGATATGGGCATGCAGTCTTGAGTACAACCAAATCAAAAGATATGTAGGCTGTAAAGAAAACAAACAATATTAAATAAGTATGTAAAGTGTAAAATCTAGGCAGGTCATTTAATGCTAGTAAGGCAAATATCTTTTCTAGTACCTAACTTATAATCTCGGCCACCAAGCTAAGAAAACCATCTCTGATAATTGTACAACTTGTACACTATTTTGTATAAAATATGTTATACCCTATAGCTTGTTATAAACATCAACCTGTAAGCTACTTTCCCCATATCATCCTTTCATTTCAGTTCGAGCTAAATAAAACTAAGATAAAACTTCATTTAAAATCCTAAACAAACATTCAACAACAACAAGCAACTCAATACAATAGAGAATCAAGTGGAAAGATTTCAGCTTGTAATTTTGAAGTCTGTTGCTAAAACAAACCATGCTCTGTTCTTTCACAAATTCAGGTGAGTAACATTTTATTTTAAAATATAACTTAAGTTAACATGGAGCATGCTTGTCTCTGTGATAATATATATTTTGTATATATGTGGTTGTGAAAATCTGTGTATATATGTACACTTGTTACTCTGTTACCCTGTTATCTGTTGTTTATTTTTTTTGAGTAGATATGTAATCAAACCCTCATCACTTGATCTAATTACTGTTTGAACGTAGGATGTAAACAAAAATTGTTTGTTTGGTTATAATCTAAGTGTCAAAAATTTATGTAGGTTGAAACCACCTGTAATTGTCTCTGGCAAACCAAGAAAGCTAAGCACAACTTTAAATATGTTTAAAGCAAATTTCTTGTTTTAAAAATTCAGGAGTGTAAAGTGAATCTACATACAAAAATATGATTTTTAAGACAAGATTTATAATTTTTAGTGTTAGGGGTAGAGAGCAGTCGGGGTTCGACTGTTTTAGACTTTTTGGGTTGCCGTGGATGATCAAGTCGACTGGAGATGTCGAGTGTTTGTTTGGAGGTAGAGGAGTGACCAGTGGTCCTCGGAAAAATGGCGCGGTGGTGGATAGTCAACGGTGGTGGTGGCGGCATCGTTTTCTTTCTCGTAGACCTAGTTTTTAGGTGCAGTGATTTTTCATTTCGTACGAAGTCGCCGCTCGATCGAGTGTCTCTTGCTTTTGGGGTTTTGTAGAGGGGAGATAGACGAGGCTGTGGCCGGTGGTGGTGGTCCTCCGGTGGTCGGAAATTGGAGGAAGGCGAACTTCCAGGCTTTTGAAGTTGGGTTGTTGTTTCGTCCAGGTTTTGATTTTGAAACTCGATTTCGATCTCGAGTTTGGGGTGACAATCTGAGGTTTGGGATAGGATGTAGAGGAGATCGCCGATGAGAGGAGGTGGTCGTGGTTGATCGGAAGTGGCGGCATCGTGGGTGCATGTGCACGGTGCACATTTGTGCTCTGGTAAAATCTGGGTTGGCAGGGAAGTGTACTCGAGATTTCTCGAGTAGCTCCAGCGTTTTGCTCGGAGTATATTAGGTTTGGACTCGAAGTATATTGGGGTGAACTCGGGTCATGTGTTGTTTCAGGTTTTAAAATAAAAGAGAACCTGCCTGTTTTAAATTTTAAACAGGATTTAAAGTTTGAAATAAGATTTTGAACAAGGTTTAAAATCAAAGTTAATCTGAGTCTAAAGTTAAATTTAATTTCCAGATTTTTGAATGGAAGAAAGTTTATAATTTAAATACTTTAAATAAGTTTAAATATTTTGAACTTAAGGGGATTTGATTTAAAATCCCTTCATAACTAAGAATTGCTTTAATTTGTAATTTAAGGGTCTTTAAAAGTTAGTTTTATAAAGCGATTTAAAGTTCAATTAGTGTTCGTTTAAACTTGGAATTTAAAATGAAATTTCAAAAGAAAAGTGAAATAGATGTTTTCAAACATATTGGAGTGAAATTCAATCAATAATGGAAAATGAATTTACTTTAAGTAATAAAGATTAAGGATTTAAATTCATTAACTATTAAGATAATTAGAATGATAATTGATAATTTGTATTGATTAAATTTGTAATTATAAGTTTAAATGTATTAATTAAAGTTTAAACAATGGATTAAGTAATTAATATGTAATTAAGAATCATAGATTAGACTTTATTAATTAATGAATGGTTAATTGAACCTATAATTAATAATGATTAATGTAAGTTAATTATTTTAGATAAGTAATTAAATAAATGTTAATGAAGGTCATTAACTAGATTATTTTATAATTAATTAACGTAATTGATTTTTAATAATTGATTAGATAAATTAATTTAATAATAATCATTGTAATTGTTTAAGTGTAATTACTTAATGGGAAGTAATTAAGGAATTAATTACTCATTATAATTAATTGAGTAATTTGATTTATTTGAGTTAATTAATTTTGTTTAATTAATTTGGATTAATCACTTGATGATTTGGAGGTATAATTACTTAGAAAAGTAATTGATGAATAATTACTGGATGTAATTAATTGGATGATGTTTTGTTAATGGAAGTAATTTGAGTATAATTACTTGAAAATTAATCAAGGGATTAATTAAAATAATTAATTAAGGAGTAACTAATTTATTTAATGAAGTAATTAAGGGTAGTTAATTACTAGATGTGATTAATCAAGGGTGATTAAAAAAATGTGGTTTAATTGAAGATTAATTACTTGATGTAATTAAATTAAATAGTAAATGTAATTAGAGATCATTAATTATTATAATTAATGCTGAAATTTAGAATGGATTTATTTGGAAATAATTAATAAATGAAGGGATTTATTAATGTAATTAATTAAGTAATGTAATTAATTTTAGTTAATTAATAAATGAAGTAATGTAAAGGTTAATTTCTATATTGGTTTAAAGATAATTAATTTGTAAAAATAATTTAAGGATAATTACTTAAATGTAATTAAAGATAATTAGTCAAGGATGATTAAGTTTAAATGAATAATTAGATGATGATTAATTAATTGATTGATAATTAATTAATAGTAATATAAGCAAGTTTAATAATGATGAAGTAATTAATTTAATTTACTTTAAATTAATTAAAGATAAGGTAATTAATTTAATTCATTTTAAATTAATTATAAATGGTGTGATTATTAATCCTTGTTTATATATGATGGATGATATGGATTTCCTTGAATGGTTTGAAATCTCTGATATGAGATAAATAATGCTGTGTGATATGGATGCTTTGGTTGAAGTGCGATGATAATATAGATTATCTATTTATGCTGATATGTGAATTATCTATTTGTGATATTATGAATTATCTATCTGTGTGTATATGGATAATAAAATGAATTGTTTTAAACCTTAAAACAACTTGGACCTAAAAGATGGCGTTTTGGATTTCGATGAGGCCCGGATCAGATCTTTCCATATTTGGGGGTCCGAAAACCACATCGATCCAATTTAACGTTAGGTCGTGAATCTCAAGTGAAGATGAAGATTCAGAGTGCAAGGGTTATTGTCGTTAACTCTGAGGGTGATTCCAAAATGAGTGTAACGAGATAATGCCTTCGGTTTCGTTCGAACCCGGAATGAACTTGTATGGATTGAATGCTTTCAGAACATCGTTAGGTGGACGATGAGCATTCTAAGAGATGTGTTCTCTAAAGGTAAATCGTAGCCTCAAGCCTCATCAACCGGGAATGGCTAAAACAGGGGAGATGCAGCAAGGCTTCGTGGGTAGCACCCACTGAGAGCGAGATATACCCCTGTCTAGAGGTCCCTTTTTATTCGGCTTAGTGGCAGTTGGAATTGCACACCGACTGCGGGGTTGTTTCGTTTGGGACTGTCCAGTAAGGGATGGTTCCGGCTTTGTGTTGCAGGGGAGCGGGCGTACTCCTCGGTACGCTGATCTAGGCCAGGTACTGTGACGGGCGGTACCCCAGTAGCCCTGCCATTGTATGGAATCCAATCTCCAATAAGTGCCGTACGTATTAGTTGTGCCCAACTATGTTGGAACGTGAGATGTAAGCATTCCAGCTATTTCTGTATTTTACTTGAAAACCCTAGACCCTATTATAATATCACTGGATTTCCTATCAAATGTTTGGTTAGCGTAAGGTAAGAACTTAACCATGTTTATGTGTGGGGAGTCTTACATGATACCTTTTCTTTTCAAAGGTTTTTCAAAGTTAAGCAACTTTAACCTGTTACTCATACCAGACCCATGTCTGACCCGGAGTTTATTTCTGTTTTTCTTAAACTCTCGGGTACTCAAATTTTTACGAGTAGCCAAGGGATTCAGGTTAGCTTTGACGAATTCTGGAGGAGCAATGGAGCAGGAGGCTTCAGCGTATAGATATATAGTGGTTCCGCTGTGGTAGTGTTTATCTGTATTTCCGCTGTGTTGTATCTCTGTATTGTATTGAGATGTATCGAGTTGTATTAACTAGACAGGCGATTATAACTGTCTAGCATGTGTTGTATTATCTGTGTAACTCTGATGTATATGATACTATGTAATCTCTTATGTGATATATTATATTTCATTCGTTCCGCTGTTGAGATTCTGATGTTGTTTTCTTCTTTCTTCTCTATCTTTTCTATTTCTCACCCTTTTCTTTCTTAAAGATGATACGACTTTCTGGGCGTAGAAGGTCGGGTCGTCTCAGTAGTACTATTTACTGTATTGCTCCTTGGTTCTTAGTGTAAATTTAGTTGTGATGCAGTAATATTTGAAAACATGTTATGTTAAATCCGATTTTATTTTGCAATGATATTTCAATTTTTTATCAAGATTTTTACGATGTGTTGAGATATATCCTCTTCATTTTTTCTTGTGATAACTTGTCTCTGGAACTTTGTAATTGGAATTCTGGTGGTGAATACTGTTTATAATTAACAAATATACATTTAGCCATGGTTTTGGATTGTGGCTAAACATATATTAGCCACGGCTCTAAGTCGTGGCTAAACATATAATTGCCACGGTCCAAAGCCATGGCAAATATGTGTTTAGCCACGGTTTAGAGCCGTGGCTAAATTTTTGCCACTCCCAATTTTGCCACGGCTCAGGGCCGTGGCGAAATCATTTTTCCATGGCTTAGAGCCGTAGCGAAATGGCTTTTCTGGTGTAGTGACACTCAACCTAGTCCACTATCTGTAGCCTCACTCCAATCTGAGCTACCATCCTCGATCCTGCTCTCCGCCTGAGCTCTCGATCGAAGAAACCTATGTAGGATCGTTTTCACCCTAGAGGGGGGTTGAATAGGGTAATACGAAAATTAATGCGGAAATAAAAATAATAACAAAAAGTAATGCAGAAGAGATCACACGCAAATTTACCCAACTTCGGCAAAACCCTGCCTACGTGCTGCCCCCAAGGTTTCTATTAGAAATTAAGTAGTTAGACGCTTACAAAAACACGTAAACTTGTGACACCCGCTAACTTGACTAACCTAACTCTAAGCTCAAAACCCTGCCATAACTCAGCCATTGAGTTGCGAATTCTCAAACTACGCCCGTTAGTTTGTACCTAGTCACACGACTAGAAAGTTACACAATTTTAAAAAGAAATTACAAATAAAAATAAACAACTAAACAAAACCCTATTTAAATAATTGATGCCCGATACTCAAAATTAAAACTGGCCCACTAAATAATTAACATAAAGACGTATTCCTCTTTTCTTTTGTTCGTGATGACTTCGGTCGTTCTTTATCACTTGTTCAAAATCTAGGGTTCTGTTAATTTGATGCCGCCGCTTGAAATTGTTCGATTGGAGTATGCTTTCGCTTCGATATGCTTCGCCAGTTGGATCTCTGGCTTTGATTACTTACAGCAACTTCAAATGTAGAGCTCGAATTGCTTGGATTAAATTGGTATGTGATTTTCCTTTTTCGATTTCGATTATGCTCGACTTCGATTTGAGTTATTGGTTTGTGATTTACTTCAATGGCTTGCTCTGGTTTAGCTTAAACTTGGATGAGAAAATGAGGATGATTATTTGGGTTAAATAGGGATCGAAACTCTATTAATTCGTTCGTATTTTCGAGTTTGAATTTTTCGTGAATTTCACTTGTCCATTCGATCTTTGCTTGAGCGCTTGTGATTATTCTGACTTGTTCATCTCATACGTATTACTCCTTAAATTATTCACTTGAGTTGAATCCAGCTTTGGCTCAGGTTTGACCTTGTGTTCACCTATCCCTGCAGTTTTAACAAGCAAGTGTATATCGGTGTGCAATGCCTTATGGCATGTACAGTGATACACTGTGCATGTCACAAGTTGGTCGTGTAAGATGAATTTAAAAGAAAATGATGACGAACAACCCAAATAACTGAGGCAAACAATATTTTCAAACACACACTTCATTGTACACTGCAAAATTTATTTTTCAATTTTACTGCGCCAGTGTTTATTTTGCAAATAGTTCAGATGCTGGATGTAGACTAGAACAAAGTTGAAGATCAAATACGAGTGTTGAGTGAATATGTAGTGAGGTGTAATATATAAATTGAAAATTGTGTTGTAATTGAAATTTTATTGTAATTGAAAATGTGTAAATGTAGTGAGAGCTCAAATTTGTACTATTTGAATTTGTAATAAAATATTCGTTTGAATAAAATATTTGTTTAAATATGAAATCTGAGTTATTTATTTTATTCAACAAATATTCATTTAATTGTGTGAAAATAAAAATAGTATAACTACAAATACATTTAAACGAATATATATGTTTATTATCATTAAACAAAAATCATAGGCTATTGTATTCTACAATCTCCTCCTTTTGATGATAATAAACATATATTAAGAATTTGACTTTATTAAATGTATTTGGTCTTGATGAATTCCATTAGCTCCCCATATTTGAATGCTCCCCCTACAACAAGACTCCCCGTACATAGATGCGTGTAGTTAAAACTGAAAAATTAATTAAAAATAACTTTGAATAAAAACACTCTCGAATATTAGTAAGGATATCACTCAAAAGTCAAAATCTTGACCTCTCTCCCCTTTTGTTATCATCAAAAATAATAATTGTAATTGAAATAGCTATGATTTTGATTAAAAATATAAAATCAAATCAAGAGGGAAATATTAATTTCAAATTCCAATTAATCAAACAAAAATCATAATATTTTATTAATTAGAAACAAACTCCACTTTAGAGAAATGGTAGGATTATGGAAAATTTTATATAGTGACAAGAGTTTGATATTTTCAATAAAGGAATAATTTATGCATTTTCCCTTTTCAAATATTATACCAAAAAAATGTAAGGTACTTACTAACCATGCATAACCGTTAGGACTTTTAAATGAGGTTAGTAGTTACCTTTTTTTAAAATAAAATAAAATATGTCAAGTATTTTCTAACCATGCATAACCATGAGGACTTTTAAATGAGATTAGAATATACTTGATATTTATCCCTTTCATATATGCGTCCCATCCATGCATAACTGTGAGGACTTTTAAATGAGAATGGAAGCCCATATATAGAAATTCAAGTAATTCACCCGTGCATAACCGCGAGGACTTTTAGATGAGAGTGAATACATTAGTATATAATTATTTTACAAAAAAATATTTCCTTATTTTGAAATACAAAATTCTGCACACTAAATTATGATGTATGGATTGACAGAATGGTGAAAGTGATAGAAATGATCATGGAATAAGTACTAATCTAAAAATATTATAAAATTTGTTTAATTTTCATGAAATTATAAAATTATACTTCATCTTGTTATGAAATATAATTTAATCACTATCCATCACTTTTCAAGCACTATAATAATTTTGATGAGTTCCAAAAGATTCAATTAGTCAATTGTTATCTTTTCTAGAGTACATCTCTTAACGAAATAAACTAGAGTATTTTTAACATGATGAAAACTCGATTTTCAAAAATTAAAATAAGTGAAAATCTATTTTTCATCTCAAGAGCTTCATTATTTTACATCTCAAGAGCTTCATTATTTTACATTAATTTTCGGCGCGAGAGAACTAAATCATTGAATGAAAAATCACTTATCTCATCGGCTATTGAATCTTCATCGCTGATGTCTTTTGCAAATCCTGTCAAGCACGTTTCTTCAACTGAGTTGATTATGGAGGATTTCTCACCATTGTTTACTTTTGCACCATATATTGCATTAAAAGTATTCCAGATTTCCTGTGCACTTTCACAATGAGAGATATGGTTAAAATTATCTCGATTAATATGAGAATATAGTATATGCATTGGAAGAGCATTAATCGAAGTATTTTTCTTGTCTACTATATCACACCCATTTTCAACAACATCCTAACATTTAGAATTAACAAATTTAAAATAAAATTTCATTTTTAATTTCCAATTTAAAAAAATCCGTTCCGTCAAAAATAGGGGGAATAATATTGGACTGACTCTCGCTAGATTTACAACTAGGGTTAAACATCTATGCTATTAATCCTTGCTCTGATACCACTTGTCGGATCGTTTTCACCCTAGAGGGGGAGTGAATAGGGTGATACTAAAATTAATGTGGAAATAAAAATAATAACAGAAAGTAATGCAGAAGAGATCACACACAAATTTACCTAGCTTCGGCAAAACCCTGCCTACGTGCTGCCCCCAAGGTTTCTACTAGAAATTAAGTAATCAGACGCTTACAGACACACGTAAACTTGCGACACCCGCTAACTTGACTAACCTAACCCTAAGCTCAAAACCCTGTCACAACTCAGCCACCGAGTTGCGAATTTTCAAACTATGCCCCGTAGTTTGTACCTAGTCACACGACTAGAAAGTTACACAATTTTAAAAAGAAATTACAAATAAAAATAAACAACTAAACAAAACCCTATTTAAATAATTGATGCCCAATACTCAAAATTAAATCCGGCCCACTAAATAATTAACATAAAGACGTATTCCTCTTTTCTTTTGTTCGTGATGACTTCGGCCGTTCTTTGTTACTCGTTCAAAAGCTAGGGTTTTGTTAATTTGATGCCACCGCTTGAAATTGTTCGATTGGAGTATGCTTTCGCTTCGATTTGCTTCACCAATCAAATCTCTGGCTATGAATACTTACAGCAGCATCAAATGTCGAGCTCGAATTTCTTGGATTAAATTGGTACGTGATTTTCCTTTTTCGATTTCGATTATGCTCGACTTCGATTCGAGTTATTGGTTTGTGATTTACTTCAATGGCTTGCTCTGGTTTAGCTTGAACTCGAATGAGAAAATGCCGATAATGAATTTGGGTTAAATAGGGATTGAAACCCTATTAATTCGTTCTTATTTTCAAGTTTGAATTTTTCGTGAATTGCACTTGTCCATTCGATTTTTGCTTGAGCGCTTGTGATTATTCTGACTTGTTCATCTCATACGTATTACTCCTTGAATTTGAATTTTGCTCCGTTCTTTTCTCTGATTCCATTCTTTGCTGGCAATGATCGAATTTTTGACCAATTCAATGATGTTGTTCATTTGCTTTTGAAACCATTCCTTGACGTGTTTGAACTGCTACTGGTATTTACTGTAAATATGTAAACTGCTTCCCTGTTATAACATTGCTTGTTGTATATCACCATTCACTGTTTGCTTGGTTCATGTTGAATGAAGTCTGGTTTCCACTGCATATATGTGTGTGTGTTCACGCATGTATATATGTATGTTGCTTCTGGTGTAAAATGTTGCATGTTTGGTTACATTGAACTATTGTCTGCATTACTTGATATCTCTAGTGTGAGTTGATACTTCATGTGTACTGAATGTTGTTCAAGTGCTTTCACGTGTGGTCTGGTGTGCTCCTTTCACTGGCTTGTTGAGTTATCCTGATCTTGTGCACATTTGTCCATGGTTTGTTATGTGTGTACATTTGTTTGGTCTTGCTGTTTCATTGATATGGTTTTGTTCTTGTATCATTGGAAGTCTTGTTGCACTTGCATGTGTTCATCCATGTCTAGTTGCTCGGTTGCATAGTGTTCATGCCTTTGATTTGTGAGCCTGGCCATTGCATTATTCTTGTGCATATCTGTTTTGATTCTGACTTGAACTCTGTTTCGTTAGACCTATATATATATATATATGTATACACGTGTATTTAGGCATGTATAAATATATATATGCCGGTTGAGTCTTGTTGCTTTGAATGCATTTAACATGTCCGGTTTAATTTGTTGCCATTGCATTTGAAGTTTGGTTCCATTGTATACATATCTGGTCTGTGTTTGCATTGCTTCGAGCCATTTCATGGTTCTATTCACTGTTTGCCTCTGAATGACTTGCTCTGACCATTCACCTGTCTGAATGTAGCTTGTACATGTCTGATTTTGTTATTTCATTTCTTTGGTCTGGATTTGTTGTTTGTGCACTGGCTTTGTTTCATATCTGGTGTGGTTGCTTCCCATACTTGAACCGATGTTGCTGCTTCATGTTTTGCATTTATGTTTTGGTTGAGGCTTCACTTGTAGTCAAGTTCATGCCTGAACATTATATTTGCTTCGAGCTTCATCTCTGCAGTTTGATTGCCTTTGTCTAGTTCACCACTTTGTTATGTGAGCATGTTGAACTTGAGTGATTGTATATCCATTGTGCACCATATGTTGCTCTGACCATATGCATGTGTATATTGTGCTAGTTCATGTTGTAACTGGACTTGTTCCACTTAAGTCTCTACTATTCATTTTGTCTTGACCCATTTGAGATTTGGTCTGTGTTCACCTCAGTTTTGTATTGTTCGAGCCATACTTGCTTTTTCATGTAGTCTTGTCTATGATGCTCCTAACCATTGCTTTGAACCTGACCATGCCTTGAAACTATGTCTGGTGGTAGCTGCATGTTTGTATTGCTGGTTGTTGCTTTGATCGAGCATTTTCACTTGAGTTGAATCCAGCTTTGGCTCGAGCTTGACCATGTGCTCACCTGTCCCTGCAGTTTTAACAAGCAAGTGTATATCGGTGTTCATAGCCTTGTGGCATGTACAGTGATATACTGTGCATGTCACAAGTTGTTCGTGTAAGATGAATTTAAAAGAAAATGATGACGAACAACCCAAATAACTGAGGCAAACAATATTTTCAAACACACACTTCATTGTACACTGCAAAATTTATTTTTCAATTTTACTGCGCCAGTGTTTATTTTGCAAATAGTTCAGATGCTGGATGTAGACTAGAACAAAGTTGAAGATCAAATACGAGTGTTGAGTGAATATGTAGTGAGGTGTAATATATAAATTGAAAATTGTGTTGTAATTGAAATTTTATTGTAATTGAAAATGTGTAAATGTAGTGAGAGCTCAAATTTGTATTATTTGAATTTGTAATAAAATATTCGTTTGAATAAAATATTTGTTTAAATATGAAATCTGAGTTATTTATTTTATTCAACAAATATTTATTTAATTGTGTGAAAATAAAAATAGTATAACTACAAATACATTTAAATGAATATATATATGTTTATTATCATTAAACAAAAATCATAGGCTATTGTATTCTATAATCTCCTCCTTTTGATGATAACAAACATATATTAAGAATTTGACTTTATTAAATGTATTTGGTCTTGATGAATTCCATTAGCTCCCCATATTTGAATGCTCCCCCTACAACAAGACTCCCCGTACATAGATGCGTGTAGTTAAAACTGAAAAATTAATTAAAAATAACTTTGAATAAAAACACTCTCGAATATTAGTAAGGATATCACTCAAAAGTCAAAATCTTGACCTCTCTCCCCTTTTGTTATCATCAAAAATAATAATAGTAATTGAAATAGCTATGATTTTGATTAAAAATATAAAATCAAATCAAGAGGGAAATATTAATTTCAAATTCCAATTAATCAAACAAAAATCATAATATTTATTAATTAGAAACAAACTCCACTTTAGAGAAATGGTAGGATTATGAAAAATTTTATATAGTGACAAGAGTTTGATATTTTCAATAAAGGAATAATTTATGCATTTTCCCTTTTCAAATATTATACCAAAAAAATGTAAGGCACTAACTAACCATGCATAACCGTTGGGACTTTTAAATGAGGTTAGTAGTTACCTTATTTTAAAATAAAATAAAATATGTCAAGTATTTTCTAACCATGCATAACCATGAGGACTTTTAAATAAGATTAGAATATACTTGATATTTATCCCTTTCATATATGCGTCCCATCCATGCATAACCGTAAGGACTTTTAAATGAGAATGGAAGCCCATATATAGAAATTCAAGTAATTCACCCATGCATAACCGCGAGGACTTTTAGATGAGAGTGAATACTTTAGGATATAATTATTTTACAAAAAAATATTTCCTTATTTTGAAATACAAAATTCTGCACACTAAATTATGATGTATGGATTGACAGAATGGTGAAAGTGATAGAAATGATCATGGAATAAGTACTAATCTAAAAATATTATAAAATTTGTTTAATTTTCATGAAATTATAAAATTATACTTCATCTTGTTATGAAATAAAATTTAATCACTATCCATCACTTTTCAAGCACTATAATAATTTTGATGAGTTCCAAAAGATTCAATTAGTCAATTGTTATCTTTTCTAGAGTACATCTCTTACCGAAATAAACTAGAGTAATTTTAACATGATGAAAACTCGAGTTTTAAAAATTAAAATAAGAGAAAATCAATTTTTTGTAAGGGGGGTTTTGTGAAAATGACTTCTAGTTGAAAATCAATATAAATAATTAAATAATTGCAAAAATGATTTCAACATGAGATGATATCAGATACCACTTGTATTTGAGATATTCACGATGATATATAGCGGTATATAAGAAAAACATGTACTCCTCAACACTTGAATTGTTTTTCTTTTGAAATTTTTCAGCACGTCCATTTATATCAAGCACAAGTAAAGTAATCTATATTGAGCAAAAACACACATTCAAAAAATTCGTCAAAGCAGTTTTTCATGACATTCCAAAGTGAATCAATAAAAAGTTAAAACAGAAAAGTTGTAGCATTATCAGTTAACTTTCCAGAACTTCAAGAATTTCAAAAATTAATGTTGAGATGTTCAAGATATGACAGAAATACTTCAACAATGTCGATGAAAACATAATTAACAATATGTGAACAAAATTGAGTTAAGAGATCATACCTCACTTTCCTTCGATGCCGTGATATCCGAAATGCGATGATCTCCATCTAATTTTTGTAGGCTAAGGAACATTTAAAATTTTGTTTATCAATCACCTAGAACAACTCGAAATCTATCTCCATCAAATTTGTTCCTTAGCCCACTTATGTGTCTAAATTTTGGAGAAGGCAAGTGGTCTAAATAATGATGTAGGACCACTATTATTATCTATTGAAATCTTTGGTACCCAAATTTGTCTATATAACAAACCGTTGGTATATACAATTGTACCCTTGGGAATCCAAATTTGTTTAAATTTCAAACCATTTATATTCGTACTTTTTGGAATCCATATTTGTTTAACGTTTTGTGTTTGTATATATTTCGACAATTATTCTTTCCATGTCCAATATTTCCACACTTTACGCATTTGGGTATCACACTTTTCCCATTAACAGTGTTATTGGTCTTTTTTTTTCATATTTTGACACTTTTGCAAATCCAAACCCTTTCCTTTTATTCACGAAGAGTTGATTTTCTAAGAGCATATTAAATGATTTTTCTCTAGTGAAATTTTTTCGAGTAACCAACTCAATTTTATTAACTTTGGATTTTAAAAGATTATTTTCATTTATTATGTTCGAACAACAACTAATTGTACTATCTCTCTTTTCAAAATTATTCATTTTCAAGCCCATAATTTCATTTTTAAGCTCTCTAATTTTAGTCTCAATTTTTGGCATCTCAGTTTCAAAGAGTTGGAGTTTTTTAAATTCAATTTTTTTTCAAAATCCTTGATTTATTGAATCTCCTTTTCAAACTCGTGATTTAGTCGAATAATTTCATATTTGCTCAAAGTCGCATTTTCGTTTTTAAGGGTTTTGAAATTTTCGGTGACCTTATTTAATTTTTTTTCAAAAATCGCACATTTAGAACTTTCCGACCTCTTAAAACTATCCAACTTTTTTTGCAAAATATTATTTTTGCAAATAAACTCAGTTTTGTATTTCTCATGAATTAAAATTTCGTTTTCTAACTTTTGAAAGTTTTCATGAAAACAGGCAAATTCTTTTTCATAGTCCAAACACCTTTTTCAATTAAAATTTTTATTTTTCTTAATATTTTTAAGCTCATTTTCCAAATCATTATTTTTTTGACGCAGTTTAGATTATTCCCTTTTCAACTTATTATTTTTCATCTCAAGAACTTCATTATTTTATATTAATTTTTGGCGCGAGAGAACTAAATCATTGAATGAAAGATCACTTATCTCATCGGCTATTGAATCTTCATCACTGATGTCTTTTGCAAATCCTGTCAAGCACGTTTCTTCAACTGAGTCGATTGTGGAGTATTTCTCACCATTGTTGACTTTTGCACCATATATTGCATTAAAAGTATTCCAGATTTCCTGTGCACTTTCACAATGAGAGATATGGTTAAAATTATCTCGATTAATATGAGAATATAGTATATGCATGGGAAGAGCATTAACCGAAGTATTTTTCTTGTCTACTATATCACACCCATTTTCAATAACTTCCTAACATTTAGAATTAACATATTTAAAATAAAATTTCATTTTTAATTTCCAATTTAAAAAATCCGTTCCATCAAAAATAGGGGGAATAATATTGGACTGACTCTCGCTAGATTTGCAACTAGGGTTAAACATCTATGCTATTAATGTTAGTCCTTGAGGAGTTGGTTTTGATGACAACAACCTTACTTAGAATTATATTATAAAATATATAATACTAACATTATTGTGTAGATATATATAGATATGTTTGCAAGTACTAAAGAATGAAGAACTGTATAGTATAAAGATTCAAGATCAAAGATTGAAGATATCAAGATTCAAGACTCATGAGTATCAAGAATTTCAAGAGTCCAAGTTTCCAAGATAAGTTATATAGTTAGGAATATTGTTAAAACTCATAGAAAGGCATTGACATCTTAAAATCTATTTTATTCGTGGAATGGAATCCACTTCGTGCTCGTTAAAGGGATGGAACCTACGAAAAATCTAGTGGAACATCTTTTTGTATCCACTTACTTTTATTTCAAAATGATTTTCAAAATATATATAGCTTGTTTTTCAAAATGATTTTAAATATTCCTATTTAAAAACAAAAATCATCTGTCCTGGTTTTTCAATATATTTTAGTCTCAAAAATATCCTTAGTTTTAAATATCCTTAATTTTAAATATCTTTGATTTTAAATTATTATCCTAAGTTTTTAAACTATAATTCTGATATTAATATATTTAGCTGTTTTATATATTTATACTTAAGATTTAAATATAAAAGTATAGAAAATTATTATATATATTTTAATATTGTTCTCTATAGTTATTTATGTATTATAACTATATATAAGTATATTTTAAAGTTTAAATATAAATATAATATAATATAGAAATTATTTTCAAAAAAAAACAAATCACCAAAAAATACAAGGGCATGTCGACATGGGCACATGTACCCTTGTCGACATGGTGACAGTTAAATTGTTTTTTAAAAAGAAGTGTCTATTCGCCACATCCCTTCACCAATGGACATGGCTATTGATCTACTATAAATAAAGGGTGTTTTCAACGAATTTTGATCACTTTTTCTCTGATTTAACTTCTCCTCTTCTTCTCCACTTTCTTATTTACAAATTACACCATTACTCTGCCGAAATCAATATCGAATTTAACTAGATAATTTATGGTTTTGATTCTCTCCACTATCTCTACAAGATTCAAGTGCTAATTTGAGTTATAGACTTTTTGTAATCAATTGAGCGAGAGAAGTTGTGATTGTAGCCCTGGAAATCAATTGGGTGAACTTGTTGCCCCGGAAATCAAGTATCTCTACCCAGAGGATTGTGATTCTGGAGGGTGTACCTCGTAGCCTTGAAACCGAGGGTTGTATTTGTAAGAATTGTTTTTGAAAGGAAATCCGTACTTGTGTTGCGGGACTGGATGTAGGGTAACTTCGAACCAGTATAAAATCCGGTGTGTTCTTTCCTAAACTGCTTTTACTTTATATTTGCATCTGTGTTTGATTCTGTGTTCATATCTATGTCTGATTAGTGTATACATTGTTAACAAATTAAGATAAACTCAAACAGATTTAGTAATTTCTTAAAAACACTATTCATCCCCCTTCTAGTGTTTATTTTAGCCTTAAGATCCGTAATCCGCATTCCTCACATTTGGTATCAGAGCAAGGTTTTCAAAAGTTTCATAATCTGATTTTTGAATTTTTTTTAAAATGGCTACCAACACTAGTACTGTTATTAACACTAGTATTCCTGTCACTAGTTCATTTGTAGAAGGCCAGTCTACTGCCAGACCACTACTTTTTAATGGCAGTAACTATGCATATTGGGCTTGTAGGATGAAATATATTTACAATCTGTAGGATTAGATACTTGGAATATCACACAAACTGAATATTATGAACCCACAACTAATTTTGCACAGTGGACCACTGAGCAAAAGACTGTTGCACAAAATAATTCTAAAACAATGAATATTCTGTTTTGTTCACTTGAAAGAAATGAATTTAATAGAGTGTCAGTTTGTAAATCTGCATATGAAATCTGGAAAACTTTGCAAGTAACTCACGAAGGAACAAGCAAAGTTAAACAGACCAAAATTTCCATGCTCACAAATCAGTTTCAGTTATTTAAAATGAATACTAATGAGTCTATTTCAGATATGTATAGTCGATTTCAAGATATTGTGCATTCTTTAATATCTTTGGAAAAGGAATTTTCGGAAGAAGATCAAGTCAGAAATTTTTTAAATTCTCTCACTCCAGAATGAGATCAAAAAACACTTGCAATTGAAGAGGCAAATGACATCAGTACTTTAAAGATAGAAGAATTGATTGGAAATCGAATGTCATTTGAAGTTCAAATGATCGGGAGAAGAGAAAGCAAAGCATCTGAAAAGAAATCAATGGCATTCAATGCATTAATCGACGGATCAGACTCAAACAGTGATAATGATGAAGAGATAGCATTTATGACCAGGAATTTTCGGAAATTCCTGAAGTACAAAAAATTGAATAGTTCCAAGAGAAACAACTTTAAGAATTCCGGTAATCAGACTACAGTACCAAACTTTATCAAATGCTTCAATTGTGACGAACCAGGTCATATCAAAAGAGACTGTCCGCGTCCAGATAAGCAAAACCCTCCTGCAAACAATGATTCTCCAAAGAAACGGAAACGTGCATTCACTGCTACTCTAGATGACTCTGACTCATCCTCCAGCAACGATGAACAGAAGAAAGATAATTCAAATCTGTGTTTCACAGCAATTCTCGATTTAGTCGATACCAAAGACACGGACTCTGAAAAAGGTACACGTTTACAATACATTGGCTGAAATTGCATGCTTGAATTGATTGATTGGTTGTTTTTGAATTGATGTGTCGTTTGAATTTTATTTTTTTTTTAATAATATTATAATATTTTATGAGTCTTAGTAATATTCCAGATATTATATAGACATTAAAATAATAGATATATATATATATATTACATTATATAAAAGTATCTAGTCATCAAAATTTACCGATACCTGTCGACATGGGTCCATCCCTACCTGTCGACATGGTATAGAAAAATTGAAATTCAAATTTTGAATTCAAATGCTTGTATTTTACTTCACTCTTTCACACCATTCGAGACTATGAAAGGACACTTTTTGACCAAAGAAACTGTCCATTTAATTTCTATTTATTTACTATCATTTACCTCATCTTTTCACTTAACTTTTCAAATTCAAACTCATTCTTCATAACTCAAGCTCTCTTCTCTCAACATCAATAGCCTCCTCAAGTACTCCATCAACTATGAGACTTTCCAAAACCTTAATAGAACACCTCTTTTATGATCCGGAAGCAATCAAAGCCTATATTGGCTATGCTAATTATGGAAAAGTTCATCCCGGAAAGTTTGCAATTTTCCGCGATTTCGCTTCTTATGAAATCGATTCTCTTTGTGTTAGCAACAACATTTTAAGTCTTGTTGACGATTCTCAAAATGATTTTGTATGCTACCCAAATCTTGTGAAAATGTTTTATGCAAATCTTAATCGTGGCTTTTATCAAGGAAACGATGATGAAATTTGGAGTAGTGTAAAAGGCACTCAAATTGTTTTAAATTGTGATGTTTTGGGAGCGATTCTAAATTGTAAGTGTACGGGTATGGATCTTTCAAATTTCAATTTTAATGAAAGTGATCGTGAGACTTTCCACCATATTTTTGAAAGTGACGAAAACTTTGATTTTATAAACCGCAATTTTCGTCCAAAAGCAAAAATTGTGAGCCTTCTTTTGCAACACACTTTGACCCCGAGATCGGGAAGTTTTAATAATCCTACTTCAAAAGTTTGTAAAGCTCTTTTCGCTCTTTTTGGAAACTATGATATTAATTGGGCTCAAGTTATTTTGGATGAATTTCGGCCTAAAAACTTGGAAATGGGAGAAAAGATTTTATATCATGGAATTTACCTTACTAGAATTTTCAACTATTTTGGAGTGAATTTTAAAGGAGAGGAGTTCATTTCTAGAAAAGTTTTCAATCATTCCAATATCTCACTTATGAAAATTCCATACATCTTTCAACCTTATGAATCCCTTGTGGAAAAGGAAGAGCGTTTAGCTCACGAAGAAATGGAAGAAGGAGAGGAAGAAGAAGAAGAAGAAGGGGATGAAATGGATATTCAAGAAGAAGAAGAGGAATGTGAAACATCTCTTGAAAGTATTGATTACACCTCCAAACCAACCAACAAGATGATTATTCAAAACCAAAAGAATTGTGGAAAATCAACGGACACTTAAGAGATCCGTTAGTAAAAAGTTGGATAAAATGTCTTCTAAGATGAACAAGTTCTTCTCAAAAGTCAGCAAGAAGTTTAACCTTTCATCATCCTCATCATCCTCCAATTAGATCTTTCTTTTCATACCATGTCATAGTTGTTTAAGTTTGTTTTAAGTTTGAATGATATTGTATTTCATGTTGTTTAATCCATGTATCATTCCAGTTTGAATTAATGTTGAAGTTCTTTTTGTTATCTAGCTTATTTCATCTCTAGAATAACTGTTAATATGATATATATATATATACATTTATTCAAAATCAAAAACAAGTCTTCAAAACACAGATGACCCTGTCGACAACCCCCAAAGGCACCCTGTCGACATGCTTTAAATCTGAAGTGTCTTTTCATTTTAATTTTTGAATTTTAAATAACTAACTTGTATCTATTCATTTCAAACGAAATTTACACCTATAAATACCTGTTCTCTTTCAGAAATCTTTACTCAAAATCATTACTTATCTATTCTATCTATATTTCTTCTCTTTTTCACAAAAATGCCCGATCCTATTCACAATTTATCTGAAAATCTTGAAGAAACTCTTAAATCCTTCAAGAATATTCTCTCTATCATTCTCCGTAATCAGCATCACTTAGAATTGAGTCAAATGCAGATGATCAAGGAGCAAGAAAGGCATTTCGAAGCAATTCGATGGATGATTTCCTCCCTGCACAAGGATGATAATGAAGCACATCCTCATGTTTCTCTCTCTGTTGATAATGAGAATTGGGATGCCATCAAACAAGACCCTATCTTTGGAGAAGAAAGATGGGTTGATGTTCCTCGTAATATTTGATTAACTTTGTTTAATTTTTATTTGTTTGCTTGCTTAATTAGGATTTGGTTTGATTTGCTTGAATTTGACTTAGTATGGATTGATATTATGTGTGTAAAATATAACATACATATGATTAGTATTAATAATAAATGATCTCTTAAGTTATCATGATTATCAGTTTAATTATCTATTTTTATATTAAAAAAAACTCCACTATGAATAAATAAATTGTGTTATCTTATTCGTATATTCTCTTATCTTTTGAATAAATAGTTTAGTAGTTAGGAAAAGTAGTTATTAAGAGTTTAGTTTAAAGTTAAGTATTGATTATGTATGATAACACTATCATTATAATCACAAGTAATGTAGTCTTAGTTTCAGGGGGAGTTATATAGAGTTATATAGAGGTATATAGTATTATAATTATGGAGTTATATGGTTTTTGTTGATGACAAAGGGGGAGAAGTATAAAATAGGATAGTTAGGCATAGATTAAGGGGGAGTTATTAGAAGTATTAGGATAGAAGTGATATTTTATAAACAAAGGTTGTCATCATCAAAAAGGGGGAGATTGTTAGTCCCTGAGGAGTTGGTTTTGATGACAACAACCTTACTTAGAATTAGATTATAAAATATATAATACTAACATTATTGTGTAGATATATATAGATATGTTTGCAGGTACTAAAGAATGAAGAACTGTACAGTATAAAGATTCAAGATCAAAGATTGAAGATATCAAGATTCAAGACTCATGAGTATCAAGAATTTCAAGAGTTCAAGTTTCCAAGATAAGTTATATAGTTAGGAATATTGTTAAAACTCATAGAAAGGCACTGACATCTTAAAATCTATTTTATTCGTGGAATGGATCCACTTCGTGCTCGTTAAAGGGATGGAACCCTAAGTAGGATGGAACCTACGAAAAATCTAGTGGAACATCTTTTTGTATCCACTTACTTTTATTTCAAAATGATTTTCAAAATATATATAGCTTGTTTTTCAAATTGATTTTAAATATTCCTGTTTAAAAACCAAAATCATCTGTCCTGGTTTTTCAATATATTTTAGCCTAAAAAATATCCTTAGTTTTAAATATCCTTAATTTTAAATATCTTTGATTTTAAATTATTATCCTAAGTTTTCAAACTATAATTCTGATATTAATATATTTAGCTGTTTTATATATTTATACTTAAGATTTAAATATAAAAGTATAGAAAATTATTATATATATTTTAATATTGTTCTCTATAGTTATTTATGTATTATAAATATATATGAGTATATTTTAAAGTTTAAATATAAATATAATATAATATAGAAATTATTTTCAAAGAAAAACAAATCACCAAAAAATACAAGGGCATGTCGACATGGTTACATGTACCCCTGTCGACACGGTGACAGTTAAATTGTTTTTTAAAAAGAAGTGTCTATTCGCCACATCCCTTCACCAATGGACATGGCTATTGATCTACTATAAATAAAGGGTGTTTTCAACGAATTTTGATCACTTTTTCTCTGATTTAACTTCTCTTCTTCTTCTCCACTTTCTTATTTACAAATTACACCATTACTCTGCCAAAATCAATATCGAATCTAACTAGATAATTTCTGGTTTTGATTCTCTCCACTATCTCTACAAGATCCAAGTGCTAATCTGAGTTATAGACTTTTTGTAATCAATTGAGCGAGAGAAGGTGTGATTGTAGCCCAGGAAATCAATTGGGTGAACTTGTTGCCCCGGAAATCAAGTATCTCTACCCAGAGGATTGTGATTCTGGAGGGTGTACCTCGTAGCCTTGAAACCGAGGGTTGTATTTGTAAGAATTGTTTTTGAAAGGAAATCCGTACTTGTGTTGCGGGACTGGATGTAGGGTAACTCCGAACCAGTATAAAATCCGGTGTGTTCTTTCCTTTACTGCTTTTACTTTATATTTGCATCTGCGTTTGATTCTGTGTTCATATCTGTGTCTGATTAGTGTATACATTGTTAACAAATTAAGATAAACTCAAAAAAATTTAGTAATTTCTTAAAAACACTATTCACCCCCCTTCTAGTGTTTATTCTAGCCTTAAGATCCGTAATCCGCATTCCTCATAATTATTCCTTGCTCTGATACCACTTATCGGATCGTTTACACCCTAGAGGGGGGAGTGAATAGGGTGATACTAAAATTAATGTGGAAACAAAAATACTAACAAAAAGTAATGTAGAAGAGACCACACACAAATTTACCCAGCTTCGGCAAAATCCTACCTACGTGCTGCCCCCAAGGTTTCTACTAGAAATTAAGTAGTCAGATGCTTACAAACACACATAAACTTGCGACACCCGCTAACTTGACTAACCTAACTCTAAGCTCAAAACCCTGTCACAACTCAGCCACTAAGTTGCGAATTCTCAAACTGCGCCCTGTAGTTTGTACCTAGTCATACGACTAGAAAGTTACACAATTTTAAAAAGAAATTACAAAAAAAATAAACAACTAAACAAAACCCTATTTAAATAATTGATGCCCAATACTCAAAATTAAAACCGGACCACTAAATAATTAACATAAAGACGTATTCCTCTTTTCTTTTGTTCGTGATGACTTCGGCCGTTCTTTGTTACTCGTTCAAAAGCTAGGGTTTTGTTAATTTGATAACGCCGCTTGAAATTGTTCGATTGGAGTATGCTTTCACTTTGATTTGCTTCACCAATCAAATCTCTGGCTTTGAATACTTACAGCAGCTTCAAATGTCGAGCTCGGATTCCTTGGATTAAATTGGTACGTGATTTTCCTTTTTCGATTTCGATTATGCTCGACTTCGATTCTAGTTATTGGTTTGTGATTTACTTCAATGGCTTGCTCTGGTTTAGCTTGAACTCGAATGAGAAAATACCGATGATGAATTTGGGTTAAATAGGGATCGAAACCCTATTAATTCGTTCGTATTTTCAAGTTTGAATTTTTCGTGAATTGCACTTGTCCATTCGATTTTTGCTTGAGCGCTTGTGATTATTCTGACTTGTTGATCTCATACGTATTACTCCTTGAATTTGAATTTTGCTCCGTTCTTTTCTCTGATTCCATTCTTTGCTGGCAATGATCGAATTTTTTACCAATTCAATGATGTTGTTCATTTGCTTTTGAAACCATTCCTTGACGTGTTTGAACTGCTACTGGTATTTACTGTAAATATGTAAACTGCTTCCCTGTTATAACATTGCTTGTTGTATATCACCATTCAATGTTTGCTTGGTTCATGTTGAATGAAGTCTAGTTTCCACTGCATATGTGTGTGTGTGTGTGTGTGTGTGTTCACGCATGTATATATGTATGTTGCTTCTGGTGTAAAATGTTGCATGTTTGGTTACATTGAACTATTGTCTGCATTACTTGATATTTCTGGTTTGAGTCTGGTGTGCTCCTTTCACTGGCTTGTTGAGTTATCCTGATCTTGTGCACATTTGTCCATGGTTTGTTGTGTATGTACATTTGTTTGGTCTTGCTGTTTCATTGATCTGGTTTTGTTCTTGTATCATTGGAAGTCTTGTTGCACTTGCATGTGTTCATCCATGTCTAGTTGCTTGGTGCATACACTTGTGTTCATGTCTTTGATTTGTGAGCCTGGCCATTGCATTATTCTTGTGCATATCTGTTTTGGTTTTGACTTGAACTCTGTTTAGTTGGACCTATATATATATGTATACATGTGTATTTAGGCATGTATATATATATTCTGGTTGAGTCTTGTTGCTTTGAATGCATTTAACATGTCCGGTTCAATTTGTTGCCATTGCATTTGAAGTTAGGTTCCATTGTATACATATCTGGTCTGTGTTTGCATTGCTTCGAGTCATTTCATGGTTCTATTCACTGTTTGCCTCTGAATGACTTGCTCTGACCATTCACCTGTCTGAATGTAGCTTGTACATGTCTGATTTTGTTATTTCATTTCTCTGGTCTGGATTTGTTGTTTGTGCACTGGCTTTGTTTCATGTCTGGTGTGGTTGCTTCCCATACTTGAACCGATGTTGCTGCTTCATGTTTTGCATTTATGTTTTGGTTGAGGCTTCACTTGTAGTCAAGTTCATGCCTGAACATTATATTTGCTTCGAGCTTCATCTGTGCAGTTTGATTGCCTTTGTCTGGTTCACCACTTTGTTATGTGAGCATGTTGAACTTGAGTGATTGTTTATCCAATGTGCACCATATGTTGCTCTGACCATATGCATGTGTATACTGTGCTAGTTCATGTTGTAACTGGACTTGTTCCACTTAAGTCTCTACTATTCATTTTGTCTTGACATATTTGAGATTTGGTCTGTGTTCACCTCAATTTTGTATTGTTCGAGCCATACTTGCTTTTTCATGTAGTCTTGTCTATGATGCTCCTAACCATTGCTTTGAACCTGACCATGCCTTAAAACTTTGTCTGGTGGTAGCTGCATGTTTGTATTGCTGGTTGTTGCTTTGATTGAGCATTTTCACTTGAGTTGAATCCAGCTTTGGCTCGAGTTTGACCTTGTGCTCACCTGTCCCTGCAGTTTTAACAAGCAAGTGTATATCGGTGTGCACAGCCTTGTGGCTGATACACTGTGCATGTCACAAGTTGTTCATGTAAGATGAATTCAAAAGAAAATGATGATGAACAACCCAAATAACAGAGGCAAACAATATTTTCAAACACACACTTCATTGTACACTGCAAAATTTCCTTTTCAATTTTACTGCGTCAGTGTTTATTTTGCAGATAGTTCAAATGCTGGATATAGATTGGGAAAAAGTTAAAGATCAAATACGAGCGTTGAGTGAATATGTAGTGAGGGTAATATGTAAATTGAAAATTGTGTTGTAATTGAAATTTTATTGTAATTGAAAATGTGTAAATGTAGTGAGATCTCAAATTTGTACTATTTGAATTTGTAATAAAATATTTGTTTGAATAAAATATTTGTTTAAATATGAATTCTGAGCTATTTATTTTATTCAACAAATATTTATTTAATTGTGTGAAAAATAAAATAGTACAACTACAAATACATTTAAACGTATATATATATGTTTATTATCATCAAACAAAAATCGTAGGCTATTGTATTCTACATCCTACTATCATGCCATCCGAAGCCCGAGGTCCAACATGAGCCATACAGTCCTGATACTATCATCTCAGAGCCTACTCCACACACCATTGAGTCACTATTCGCAGTATCAGACTACCAGGTCGAAGCACCACATCCCTGCCTCACTGTCAAAATCACCAGCACCGCATCACTGCCTCACCTTCAATATCACTCGTCATAGGTTAATAACATCCAATCCCTAAACCGGTCACACGAACAAACCGTTGTGTCGTGCACCATGATATCTCATCAATGTCCACGCCACATATCGGCCGAGTTGTCAATCGAAAACAGTGACGGACATTGACCACCCTGCTATGGTCAATACCATCCATCTTGGTCTTGTGCTTAATTGAACAGTTAAATACAGACCAAACGGAAACGTCCGGCATCCACTCTGAAACCCAAATCCATCAGCATGTATCCCAAACCCTCTTCTACAGCTCATCTAGTTCATTATATTTCCATGTGTTTGAAACTCCAACGTACAAGATGCTACCTAAAATCAAATCACCGCTAATCGACGTTTTCAACCGAAACAGCCAAATAAGCAACAAAAGCCAACAAAGCTAAATATACATCCAACATCCATACATCCATCCAAAACAACATACCTACAACATAAACAATCCATCCATATCAATCGATGTGGAAACCATACCAACAGTGGCTATAATCTAATAATTCCCTAACTATGGCACGTTGATTGAAAATATGTGATAATCTTTATAAATCATTTTAAAATAATTTTATTTCTTTTATAAAAATATAGTGTTAAATATGTGTGTATATGTTTTTTGTTTGATGATAATAAACATATATACATTCATTTAAATGTATTTGATATTGTACTATCTTATTTTTCACAGATAAAATAAATATTTGCTGAATAACACAGAATTGGAATTCAAACAAATATTTTATTCAAACAAATATTTATTACAATTTTGATAGTACAATTTCAAGCTCTCACTATAACTATACAATTTCAGTCACAATACAATTACACCACAATTTCATAGTTACATCAGTTCCTCACTACATATCACTCACACTCGTATTTATCTTCAACTTCATTCCAATGTGAATCCAGCATCTGAGCAATCTGCAGAAATATACATTGACGCAGTAAAATTGAAAATAAAATGTTTTTGCAGTATAAAACAAAATATGAATTTTGAAAATAATATTTGCCTCAGTTATTTGGGTTGTTCGTCATCATTTATATTTGAATTCATCACACACGAACATTGTGACATGCACAGTGCATCACTGTACATGCTACAAGGCCGTGCACACCGAAATGTACACTTGATAATGTTACAGGGACAGGTGAGCATAGGTCAAACCCAAATTATCGGATTCAACTCAAGTGCAATAAAACAATGTCATAATTTCAGCACAAGGTCAAACCCGAGTTGTGAAACTGGATTCAACACAGATGCAAATTGTCAAAACTCAAGAAATCAAATCCAGACTGAAACAACATGCACAACTACAAATGTATACCAGCTACATGTATGCAATGCAGACAGGTCGAAGTCATAGACCAGAGAATCGAACTTCAAAAGTGACTCAAACCAGAATTTCAAAATGTCACAGACCTGAGTGCAGTAGTGAATGACAACAAGGCAAATGTACATGAATGTATGTACACTATGTCAACATAACAACAAGACCAGAAAGTACACATGACTACTTCAACTTCAAACTCACAACAAGCATGGTACAAAGACAACAAGAACAAAACTGATTACAAAGGCTTAAAGACACAAATGACATGCACATGTCAACAAGTCAAGGGATGCACCAGTGAAACTGCACACATACAACTTGACTGGAAGTACCAACTACTAAATGCAACAACTCAAATATGAAAGATGAAGACCACAAAAAGGCAAGTTCACATGGAGACAACTGCTCAAACCAAACTACAACAAATTTGAGACATGAACAAGACTTGAACTCAAGCTCTAGATATGTACACAAATGCAATGCTCAAAGACACTGTACACAAGTGACATTCGAATGGTGCAACTCAATACAATGATGAACCATGAAGACCAACAACAGTGAAGCATGAAGCAGTTCAATATCCATACAACAATGCTACAACATGAACACAATGCAACAGTCAATGGTTCAGCAACTAAAACACGAAGTGTGGATACCAGAAAACAACAAGTCTCAAATAAGATACTATAACACAGACATATGGATATGCATCTACAAAGTGACAGTGTAGACAACTGGAGTCAATATCAAAATACATGGAGTAACACAATATCTGCAAGCAGGAAATCAAGTCAAATGCTCACATGAAAATCAGAGAGTATATGTAGAGACAATATCAAAGCAATGGTGATGGCCGAAGTTAATACAGAGTCGTGGATTCGCATACTCAAAATCAAGTTAGTCAATATCGAAGTCAAACAAAACAAAACTGTACAAATACAAAAGTCACCGTGAACAAAGCAAGGTCACAGTGAAATCAACATCATAAGAAATGGTCAAAGCAGAAGACAGGGATGAACTCTAGATTATTCAAATGCAATGAGAAGTTTAGGTTAAACCGACCAGAGGAGATGGTCAGAGACGAAGTACACAGAAGCCAAAAGAAATGAAAATGCAGACCAAAGAATCAACATAGTCAACCTGAAAATATTCTCGAAATCAAAAATTGAAAAAGTCAAAAATCAATGTTAAAAGAGGAAAGTCACTGCCGTAATGATCAAGGAATGATCGAATGATTTAAAATCAAAACCGTGAGAAGCAAGTATCAAATATACGTGAGTGACTAAGTCACAAATATCACAATCGTTCAAGAATTATCAAGCGGCCGAGAAAAAGAATTGACAAAGCCAAATAAATTTTACACGAACGAAATTATAGGAATTAGACTCCTATAAATACCAATCATCATCGGCAAATAAAAGGCATTGAGTTCAAGCATTCAATCCAGAGAACAAAAGACATAAATCACATACCGCTCGTAGACGAACTCGAGGAGCAGCCGTGTGCAAGACGAAGAAACAATCGATCGACAAAAGCAACGAACATCGAATCGTCATTCGATCGAGAATATAGAGTCGGCAGCCTCAACTTCACAAAACCCTAATTCTGTTCAAAGAGGAAACGAACGAGAGCCGAAGCCCTAATTTCAGAAAGAAGAACAAGCCACCATTATCACAAACAAAGAAGGAATCAGGGCCGACATCAGATAAAAGAAAAAGGGCCACATTTTCTTTTTTAATAATAATAGTTTGGGCCGGTCCTTTTTATTATTTTGGCTTTAATTTAATAAGGCTTTGATATATTTAAATTAGGGTGTGGAGTTGTTTTTAATTTGTTTTTATTTTCTATACTTTTCAAATTAAATCTGGGTAAATCACCACCTAGGGTTTAGGTTGTGTCAGATTGTCTAGTTAGGATTAGTTCAGTGAGCAGGGTTTGCGAGTTTGCAAAACTCTATAGGCGGTAGCAAGGTTTGCGAGTCTGTTAGAGTGTTTGTAAGTGGGAGACTGTTTAATTCTAATAGAAATCTGGGAATGCAGCAGTAGGTAGGGGTTGCCGAAGCTGGGTAAATTTTGTGTGTGATTTACTTTTCAGCATATCTACTTCTCTGCAGTTTGTTTTTGTGTTTAATTCGAGAAAATTTGCTATAACCCTATTCACCCCCCCCTCTAGGGTTAATCTAGATCCTACAAGTGGTATCGGAGCCCGGTATTTTTCTTTAACTCTAGAGTCATGAATCCACCAAACAATGCTTTTTCTGAGGGGCAATCTATTATTAGGCCACCCATGTTTAATGGGAATGATTATGCTTACTGGAAAGTTAGTATGGGTATTTATCTTAGTTCTGTTGATTATGATGTTTGGGACATTATTGAAACTGGCTATACATCTCCCACTATAACTGTTGGTGATACTGAGATTCCTAAACCTAAGGAGAGGTGGGACGCTAACGATAAGAAATTAAAAACTACAAATGCTAAAGCCATGAATGCTTTGATCTGTGCTCTTGATAAGAATGAATTTAATAGAATTTCTCATTGTAAAACTACGCAGGAAATTTGGTATACCTTGGAGGTGACACATGAAGGAACTTCTCAAGTCAAGGAGTCTCGTCTAGCCCTATTCAGCAATGAATACGAGAACTTTGTGATGGAAAAAGGCGAGAGCATAAAGGACATGTTTGGACGCTTTTCAACTTTGGTGTACAATGCTAGAGCGCTTGGGAAGGTATTCACTGAGGTAGAGCTTATGAGGAAGGTGCTACGAGTCTTACCGATGAGCTTTGAGGCAAAAGTCACGGCAATACAAGAATCGAAAGATCTGAGTAAACTAAGCATGGAGGAGTTGATCGGCAACTTGATGACATATGAGCTTGAGCTAAAAGCAAAGGAAGAACGCAACAACTCCAAATCAAAGAAGAAGACGATTGCCTTAAAGAGCAAAGAAGAGAGCGATGAAGAAGAAGTTTCAAATAATAGCTCAGAGGAGGCTAACTTGTGTCTTACGGCAAAATCAGATTCAGAAGCAAGCTTAGAGGAATCTAGTGAGGTAGGTGATTATTCTTATAAAGAACTTGTTTTGATGTGCTATGATCTTACTAAAACAATTGATACTCTTGAATCTAAAATTGAAAAACTAAAATCTGATAGGAGAGAACTTGTCCATGAAAATACTAGGTTAGAAACCGAACTTGAAAATATTCAAAACCTAGACTGTAAGAAATGTAAAATTTTAGATTCAGAATTATCAAAACTTAAGAATAGCTTTGAGAATCTTGAAAAAGAAAACTTGAATCTTAAGGAAAACATTGACACTAGGAAAAAGGATTTTATAAATAGATGCACCTCACTTGTGACTGAAAACACAACATTAAAAACCAAAGTACAAAATCTTGAGAAAACTCTGAATAACTTTTCAAGAGGAGAAAAATCATTCAACATGTTATTGGGAAATCAACTTTTTGCTAACAATAGAAAAGGACTAGGCTTTGGGAAAACAAAAGTTCATGATAATGCAAAAGGTGAGAGTGTCTTTGCTAGATGTGAAATAATTGGACATCGTGTTGAAAATTGTAGTCATAGGAACAAAAACACAAAATTTATACAAGTTTGGGCTCCTAAGAATTCTACAAACAAATTTCATGTCTATTGGAACAAGAATGAAAGGACAAAACAAGTTTGGGTGCCAAAAGGAACATATATTAATAGTTTTGGGTTTACTCAAACATATTCATCAAATTATTCTGCCACTAACAACCATGGACCTATAAAAATAAATAGGTCACAAAAATCTTTTACCGTGTAGGTGTGGTGGCAGGCTAAGGAACAACATTAGTGTTATCTGGATTCTGGCTGTTCCAGACACACAACGGGCGACAAATCAACGTTCCTTAGCCTAGTATAAAGGTGACAGATTCACAATGGGCAAACAACGAAAGATTATCGTACAGGTAAAACAGGTAATTGTATTTATTTTCAAACGATAGATAAAATGTGAAAATCTGCACCATAATCTGAATTAAATCAGCCAGTTATGTGAAATGATTGATGATGTTAATTCTGATTTTTTTAACCAATCAACTTTAAATAGAATTACTTGAAGTAATTATGATGGTTGACAGATTCTAACTTACATGATATGATCTTACATGACTTGTTCTTATCTATGACTTTGATTTGTGCTTAAAAGTTGACCAACCATTTTTTATTGAACTTAATCTGTTTGGTCAAATTATGATGTTGATTGATTACTGATTACTCATGCTATAAAAAGTTTTTTAAGAAATTATTGAAATTGTTGAAACTTTATGAGATTGGTGAAACTTCAAGAAATTGTTTTGAAATAATGATGATGGTTTAATGACTGTTGATCCTACATCTGACACTATGATATTTGTTTGATGGTTAACACGACTTCAATTCAAAGTCAAGAAAATTTCGTTTAAAAATTGTTGAAAATAATTCTGAGATAGTTTGTTGAAATTTCACAATCTGGTCTATGACATCCAACGAGTGAATATTGAGTGAAATCTAAAGTCAGATGCAGATCACACTGGTAATGTAGTTGATAGAAAAATTACTAGTGGAACGTGATTATATTTCAAGACATTCATTTGCTGTATCATTTTTCAAAGAAAATATCTACATATTTTTCACTTGAAATAATTTCTATTTTAGCAGAAATTTTTCTTAAAAACCCCTTCTAGAAAATAATTTTTGTTGACCTTGTATCAGATTAGTTATTTAAGAAAATTTGATTTTATAACTATTTTTGAAATTGATTTTAAATAACTATGGTAACTAATCTGACCCCCTAATAATTATCTAAAAAGATAGATAGTGATTGAAAATAAGATGAGTGTTGATATTAATCATATATTATGACTTGAGAAAGTATAATTAGAAAATTTCTTTAGAAATTTAAACAAGAGTTATGAAAACTTTTTGTTGATAAATATTCCATGATCATTTCTATTTCTATCATTTTTCTATCGACCATCACTCATCAAAAATCAATATAGTATGTCAATATGTGGTAATTTAAACTGAAAATCATTTGTGCTTCAATTTTATTATATTTCTAACAATAAATAATAATATCCAAAATATTCACTCTCATTTAAAAGTCCTCACGGTTATGCATGGGTGAATTACTTGGATTTTTGATTATATGCTTCCATGCTCATTTAAAAGTCCTCACGGTTATGCATGTATGAAACCCATATCAAAATTAATTTATTAAATAGACAAGTTGATTCTAATCCCATTTAAAAGTCCTCACGGTTATGCGTGGTTAGAAGATACTTGAATTCATTTTTAAAATAAAAAAATACTACTAATCTTATTTAAAAGTCATAACGGTTATGCATGGTTAGTAGATATTCAAATTTCCTGAAATAAATATACCACAAATAGACACAACTATATGGTTTTATTTGATATCATCCTATCATTCTAAAGTGGAATATGCGTCAATTAAAGTATTTATGATTTTTTGTTTGATTTTTTTATTGAAATTAATATTTATACTCGATCGAGTTTTAATATTGTATTAATGTCTATCACTATATCCCTATTTTTCTAACACTATTATTCTTTTGCTGATAACAAAAGGGGGAGAGAAAGGTTAAGATTTTGGAAAATTAAATTCACATATTTTCTATTTGCATATAGATTCATATTGCATATACTTCTCTGCAGTTTGTTTTTGTGTTTAATTCGAGAAAATTTGCTATAACCCTATTCACCTCCCCTCTAGGGTTAATCTAGATCCTACATATAGATGCTGTATAAGTATAGTAATATCACACTTAAAAACCAAAAAACATTCTCGAGTGTTAATCTAATACTATCCAACCAACCTTAGTATAGTGAAAGACAATATCATCCACCTCATCTAAATCTGTCCAAATCATCGCTATAGTGTATACCTTGCCTTCAGGAGTGCAACACAAGAAACCGCATCTAAAACGGACCTCGTACGCAAAAGTTATGGCCAAAATAAGAATCAAGATTAACGAGATAGTTAATTAATTAAATAAAACGTTAATTACCTTAATTTATTTCTTAATCTTTCTTCCTCTTCCATTCGAAAATCCCTGTATCCATGCATGCGTGCATATCTGATCCCCTCTCGCTATGATTTCTTGGTCGATACTGGATGAAATCAAGATCTGTCTTCGCCGATGAATCCCGCTACACGATCTCTCCGATCTACACTCGAAAAACTAAAGCCCGATCATCCATATACAATCGCAACATGATGCCCTATTTCCTGCCTCCTGGTTATCGTGATTCATCCATGGCAATCGGAGCTCAGGTGAGTGATGCCGCGAGGTGCCAAACGTCGAGGGAAATGCGGCTACAATCTTTAATTCACCTAAGTCAGCCTCAAGATTCATGAAATGAAAACCGTACATCCACGGTGAATAATCGATCTCGGCCATGACGCGTCGCACATCAAATCAAGGGTATAGAATCGAAGCCCTCATCATTACGATCTCAACGAATCAAACATGGTGATTTTTAGTGAAGTAAATCTCTAGATCTACATTTTTGAA
This sequence comes from Allium fistulosum, assembly GCA_030737815.1. Taxonomy (NCBI): domain Eukaryota; kingdom Viridiplantae; phylum Streptophyta; class Magnoliopsida; order Asparagales; family Amaryllidaceae; genus Allium; species Allium fistulosum. Next base: position 754,860,748 of record CM060908.1, on the reverse strand, counting down.
TGGAAAGAAAAAGAAGCGGCCATGGAAATTTATTTCCAGGCATGAATAGTGAAATGATAAAATAGAATTGGAAGGTGAGATTTCAAAAGAGATATTTATAATATTTTATATCCCATTTATTTATTCTCTTAAATAAACGACTGTACGTTTCGAGCCTGTACAATCACATGACGCGTCCAATCACCATGAAACTCGTCTGCGTTCACCACCTCATTTTTTTGGATCCAATGGTACTAATCGCATCTCCATTTAAGACTATGCCCCAAAAGACTAATTTCACGTATTTTGAGACCGTTTTGGCCATCGGATCGTCCGACCTCGAAATATAGTGATCCTTATACTCATTTTAATTCGCAACGTCAATCAAAACTCAATGGAAGTGAGCTCGAGTCCTGATTCGGTCGTATGCGAAAAATCACATTTTGGGCCTTCGTTTAATTAATGATTAAATATTTAAATGTCCAACCGTTAAAAATACGGGTCGTTACATTCTTTCCTCTTCAAAAAAGTTTTGTCCTCAAAATCACAAAGCTAAGAGAACGTCTCCTAACCCATCGACCTTCAAAAATCTATCAGATGCTGGAAAAATTCAGCAGAACTCCTTTGGACAACTAGGTCCGAAAATCCAACTACAATAAAGGTATGTATGCAGCTCATATCTTTAACTATATTGGATCATCTATAGCAATCATCAAATAAGAATGTTACACCAAACAATAACTATCCCGCATGCCTAACAACCATACTAACATAAACTATCATCTAAAATGCTAACAATCAAATCAAACATGCATATATAAGATCTAACATCCAAAAGTAACATCCATGCCTATCCTAGCATGCAAGATACTAAACTATCTAGCATAAAACATCGAGTATGATATCTACAATGAAAGTTGACGATACAAACAAAGTCTCATCGTCTAAAGAGCTCTGGACTAACGGTCCTCATGCTCCCCACAGTCTATTATACCCTATTGCTTTCGCTTCATTCCACTGAACCCCTACTACTCCACTGTCCTCCTTCTAACCTAATTTGTATCACATTTATCGGTACGAATAGGCCTACGAGGTCTTAAAGTCTATCGTTCAGTCTCGATATCATCTAATCCATTTAGTGCCAAATATCCAAATGCCTCTTGTAAGTTCTCCCGAAATAAACCATCGAACAACGGTTTCGATCACCTACAATGCTCTTGGCACATAATGGAATCATACTATCTATCCCTATACAACTCATCAAACACGAATGCCATCCTACTAGACTTAAGGAATACAAATCTAGCATTATTCATCAACCAATTGACTGTGATTCAAATGCTATTATCCCCAGTCATCGATAATCCATCGATGTAGTCTATAAATTTATGCTCCCATTACTCGAGAACAAACAATCTCTCATCCCTACGGAATCAATAGTCTCGGTTGGATCCGCACTACATCTCCTCTACAAACACTACTTACTCTTCTAATTTAGTCATGATCTCCACTAATCTAGCTTAACGCCTCTGACTAGTATTAATTAGTTAAATCAAAGTAGGTCTGATGGTTAAACTAGCCATCAGACTTGGCCATAGCTCATCAGTCCTGAAGTCATAACTAGTGATAAGCTCAAGCAATGCCCACTCTAGGAATACTGCTCCCAAACTGGTATGTCTTCCACTCGAAGCATTGAGAACTACATTTCCTTTTCGGTCGTACATGAAATGTCAAATCCATAGGAGGCTAAGAACTCCAACCATTGCTACAGGCGAAGGTCGAGATCCTCTCGGAGAAGAGATACTACAATGGAGTGGAATCACTGAACGGCTCGAACTCCTTTCCTAACAAACACTGCCTCCATATCTCCAAAGGGAACTCTATCGCCTCCAACTCCGAACCAAGAGTTGGATATTACCTCTCGACATCACTGCCATACCTACTTAAGTACCACAGGCAAGTGCATACTATTTTCTCTTCGTTCCCGCTCGGAATGAGTACCATCAATGTATTCGTCAACCTCTCGGTCAGACTCACTAACGTGTGTCTACATCTCATGTCTCAAACAAAAATATGATCCTCTCCCATAAAATAGGTCAACGATACTGCTATCTTGGGTATATCCGATTCCGAACTGCCGTACTAAAGGATCTACAGCGACGTCCTACTCTGAAACAACATGACCCAAGCATTCACTCCCCTTCTTCAGGAGTGATACCATCAAAACCTCATCACTAATCGTGTCTTGTATTCCTCCTCCGTTCATGGGTAGACAGAAGTATCATCAACGAACACAAACACAACCTACTCAAGTGACCACTCTAATCACGGTCCATGAGATCCACAACATATTCCGACACATTGGTCAGCCTGAACGGCATAACCAACCTAAAATCAAGGTAGTGTGTGAAACACTATAATCGACACACTCACCCAAATTACTCTCAATTGGTGTAACCTCACCGTAGGGTCCAACTAAGAGAACATCCTTATGCTATAGAGTTGATCGAACAAGTCATTAACAAATGGGAGTGCGAACATGTCATCTCATCCAACTCAAGACAATCAACAAACAACTCCAAAGAGCCATCCACCCTACCGATGAACACTATAGGTGCATCCTACCCAAAATATATACCTATGGATGACCCATCACCTAAATAGGTCATCCGCTCGCACCTCTAATCTCCTAAGCTCTTTGGACACTCTGTGCTTTAAAGGCATAACTGCTGGTCCAACTCCTCTAACCAGATTGATACGGAACTTTATCCTATGTGGTGGTAATCCGGTTACCTTCTCGAGTATGTCCGGATACTCTCCATCTACAGGCATAGATGACATCCTATCATGTGGAATATCGAGCGAATATATAAGGCTCCTCTACTGGCAGCCAATCACTACCATTCGCTCATCCACAACCCCGATCGTCATAAATGGCCTCTCTCAGTCCACCACTATTCCGTTTCCCCTTCGGCCAGTCCATTATTAAACTATAACACTAATCCAACTAAACCCTAATAATCAATGTCTAAAAAAACAAACAACCATGAATAGATCGGGCAAGGCCTCGACAAACCATGTATAGGCTGGCTGAGCCCCTAACTAGATCAGTCACGATCAAAGATTGGTAATTATCTCGAGTCTCTATCCTAGTATCTAACCATCAGATCTGGATATAAAGGAATACGAAACATCGATGTCAAATAAAACATGTACGGAACCACCATATGTGGACAACATATCTTAAACGATGTCGCCATTTACCTTCTCTATCGTTGATGGAACAATCGACGAAACCGAAACGATGATCAATACATATGCTTCCCGATCTATCTCTACACAACTGATACGGAATAACTCTTCAATACTAGTTACTTTTCAACATCCTCTCAAAGCCCTCATCGATGTGACGAATCAATCGACCCCCAAGATGATCTCTCTACCCGATGATAAACTTCAATCCTTTCCGTGTGGAGTATCAACAAGAATAGATGGTACCACGATATCATATCTAATCCGACTACATACTCTAGCACATACATATCGCTGTACTTCAATTTGGCGAACTCTCTAACCATCCCCGACTTCAGAAAAATCAGGACAAATCTTCTTCGAAGCGAACTATGAACTGTTGAATATGCTAGTATATGATTTTTTTATGATAATAAACATATATATATATATATTCATTTAAATGTATTAGCTAATTGTACTATTTTACTTTTCACATAATTAAATAAATATTTGTTGAATAAAATAAATAACACAAAATTTAAATTCAAACAGATATTTTATTCAAACAAATATTTTATTACAATTTTTGAATAGTACAAAATTTGAGCTCTCACTATATATACAAAATTTCAATTACAATATAATTTCAAATCACAACACAATTTTCATTTACATTTGCACCTCACTACATATCACTCATTCACTCATATTTGTTCTTCAACCATATTCCAATTTGTATCCAGCATTTGAATTATCTGCAAAATAAACACTGACGCAATAAAATTGAAAAAGAAATATTTTTGCAGTGTAAAATAAAATTTGTTTTGAAAATATTATTTGCCTCAGTTATTTGGGTTGTTCGTCATCATTTTCGTTTTTGAATTCATCAAACACAAACAACCTGTGACATGCACAGTGTATCACTATACATGCCACAAGGCCGTGCACACTGATATACACTTGATAAAACTGCATGGATAGGTGACCACAAGGTCAAACCCGAGCCGAGGCTAGATTCAACATAGGTACAATTCAAAATGCAAACAAAATTTAGTTCAGAAAGACACAAGGCAGTTCTCTAACTAATATACACATCAAGCCTCGACCAAAAAATTCAATGGTTCACATGAAAGCATACATGAAGTATTAACCAGAACCAGACCCAAATCAACAATGAACTGTACTCGAAGCAACCAGACTGCAACAAGCTCCAGTCCAGAATGAATGCAACAAAACCAAAATGAACACAGCCTCAACAATACAGTTCAAATGAAATAGCATATAGACCAGATACAAATGGTCAAATGCAAAACATGAAGCATCAACATAAGTTCATATGCCACAAGTCATGTACATATTCAAGTTGTACAGACCAGTTCAAAAAGACTTCCAGTGGAACCAAATATGCATGTGTGGAATACAACATCAGCTACAACATACAACAAGACTCAAATCAGGCTTCAGATCAAACAGTGATGAACTAGACTAAAATTACATATGAAATAGCAAGTTCAACAAATGCATAGCCATCACACACATATATACATACATGTATGTATATATTTGGAGAGACCAAAATGTTTTCCATAGAAAACTGAAGTGATACCAGACTCAATACAACAAACAAGTTCAAATGCAAGTACTCAAAGAGGACAGAGGATATGCATGCATTCAGACATGTATACATATGGAATTCAACTGAGGTGAACACAGACACACTCGAATATCAATGTAACTCCAAGCATACCACACATGAACCAAACTTCAAAAAACAAGTAAAGGGAGTTTTCTAAGCAATGTTAATGAACACAGCAGTTTAAACCAGACCATGCTAACAAGTGCACAAGTTTGTCAATACATCAGGGTAACAAGAAAATGAATCAAGCAGTTAAATTTCACCAAACTCCATGAACACACACATATATACATACATAAATGTATGTATGTATACAAGTGGAGATGACCAGCATTCAAAGTGCAGACAAATTCCAAAATCAAGATGAAGCCAGTGAAACTAGACTAGACTCCAAACAAATGAACACTGTAACCAGACCTGGCAACTTGAATACAATGACCAAAGGCAACAACACTCAACAGGTCATCAATGAACTCAAATATCAACAGCACTAGGTCAGTACAACATTACAACAGAGATCAGGAGAAAAGCAACAACCATAAGTGAACAATAATTATAAGCATGGATGGTATAAGCAGTGCAACCCGAAGCAAATGCAAAGCTATGCCAGAGAATACAAAAGTGCAGACCACAAATTCAAGTCAATGTAAAGATCATGGCAACACACTTCGATGAACAAGGTCAATGTCGCAGGGAATTCAAACTGAACATGTCAAGTTTAAATGCCAAAGTCAAAGCCAATTGAACAAGTCTAGGAAATATCAAAAATTCAAACACCACAATTGATTGCCTACAAATCGTGAACCAGTCAATTATCACGAAATTAGAAAATATTATCTCTAATTCAAAGTGCCGAAACCAGAGATGTCAACAGAGAAAAGAACGGAACCAAATTCAAAGCAAACGCAAGCCATGATAATCAAGCAAAAAAATATTCGAAATTGAACCACTTAGGATGAATCACATGTATTCAAGTAAAATCGAACGGCCGAGCTAGAGTAACAGACGAATTCAAAAGATTTATTCGAACGATAATTTAGGGAATTAAACCCTATAAATACCATTAACATCATCGACATACAAGGTATCGAGTTCAAGCATATCAACGAGAGTATTAAAGCAAAATCGCATACCAGTATTATTCGATTCAAACTCGATCGAGAAGCAGCCGCGAAGGAACGAAAGCAACAGAAGATTCAGGCATTATTTCCTACAAGCGTGGAGCATTCAATTCGATTAAATTCAAGGCGGCTACTTCAAATTCTAGAAGCCCTAATTTCTCAAAGAGGAACGAACGAAGGAATTGAACGAAAGAGGAATCAACAGGAAGAAATAAAAAGAGAAAAGGGAAAAACTTTATTTTTATTACCGTCTTTGGGCCAGCCTTTATTAATAGTTTGGGATTTAATATAGGGATTAATTTTTAAATTAGGGTTTCTTGTTTAGTGTTTTTTTTTATTTTGTATTTTACTTTTAAACTTTTATAAAATTCTAGTCTTGTGACTAGGGGACGAACTACAGTGGTGTAGTTCGAGAATTTGGAACTTAGTGGCTGAGTTGTGGCAGGGTTTTGAGCGTAGAGTTAGGTTAGTGGATAGCGGGTGTCCCAAGTTTACGTGTGTAAGCGTCTGACTACTTAATTTCTATTAGAAACCTTGAGGGCAGCACGTAGGCAGGGTTTTGCCGAAGCTGGGTAAATCTGTGTTATTCTATTTCTGCTTTTATTATTCTGCTATTATCTGTGCTGCAATTATTTTATATATTTCTGCATTAATTTTCATAATTGTTAGTATCACCCTATTCACCCCCCTCTAGGGTGAAGTAGATCCTACAAGTGGTATCAGAGCTAGGAACAAAAACCATTTTTTTGTTTTAAAAATTTGATTTTTCAAAAACAAATCCTTATTTTATCATTTGGATTTTTAAATGGCCTCGTTTAAAATGATTTTAATGAGGGACAGTCTATAGTTAGACCACCAATGTTCAATGGTGAATATGCTTACTGGAAAAATAGAATGAAATTTTTTCTGAAAATCATTGATGCTTGGAATATTGTTGAGACAGGATATCGGACACCAACTATAATGGTAGATAATCAGGAAATTGAAAAACCTATGGATCAATGGACAAATCTAGAAAATAAATTACAAAATGCCAATGCTAAAGCTATTAATTCTATTATTTGTTCATTAGATCAAATTGAATTTAATCGTATCTCACATTGTCTAACTGCGCGGGAAATCTGGCACACACTTTAAGTGACTCATGAAGGAACATCTCAAGTCAAGGAATCTCGCCTTGCCATGCTTAGTAGAAAATATGAGAACTTCACAATGGCCAAAGATAAGAATGTCAAAGAGATGTACGTACGACTTTCTAATCTCGTATACAAATCAAAAGCTCTTGGAAAACCATACACAGAATTGGAAATAGTCCGGAAAATCCTCAGAGTCCTTCCACGAAATTTTGAAGCGAAAGTTACTGCCATTCAAGAATCAAAGGATTTGAAACAAGTTAAAGTTGAAGAACTCGTTGGAAATCTCACCACTTATGAGCTAGAAATTAAATTCAAGGAAGAGCGTGAAGGAGGTGATACTCGAAAGAAATCAATGGCTCTCAAAGGAACAATAGAAAGTGATGATGATGATGATGGAGCAGCTGAACTGGCACTGATAATAAAGAAATTCAAAAGATGGAACCACAAATATGGAAATCCAGCTCTAAATCAACAATTGAAAAGCAGAATAGTCAAAGTACTAGACAACTCAGAAGAGCAGGAGATCATTTGTCACAAGTGCAATAAACCAGGTCACATCAAGCCCAATTGTCCTCAGAATCGACTCGGCCAAGGAAAGAAACAAAAAATGAGAAATTTTGCAGCTACTTAGGATGAAACTGATGAAAGTGATGAAAGCACTAGCAGTGAAAATGAAAAAGCAAAACTGTGCCTTCAAGGAGAAATAACTGACAGTGATGATGACGAGCCAAGCAAGGTATCAAAACTTACTCATTCAGAATTACTTATATATTTTCGTGAGGTAAATGGCTGTTTTGAACGACTTAGGGAGAAGTACGCTAAAATTGAATCACAAAGAGATAGTTTAATAAAACTAAATAAACAGCTTGACTAATTGGTTAAAAGCTATCAAAATAAGAGCCCTAAGTGTGATAAGTGTCCATCACTTGAAGAAGAAATTAAAAAATTAGAAATTAAAATTAAATCATTTGAGAATGAAATCTGATTTTGAAAGAAAGTGAATACACAAGGAGAGAAAATTCTATTAAAAAGTGCACTTAATTATTAAATGAAAATGAATCACTCAAAACACAAGTCCAACAATTGTATACAACTTTAGGAAAATTCTCTAGAGGAGAAAAATCACTAAATATGCTAATAGGGAAACAAACAGTCAATATTGTTAGACAAGGACTTAGGTATACTCAATCTGAACGTGTTGGTAGCAAAATTAATCAAGTCAATTCCAAGTGCACAATTTGTGAAAAAACTTGACACAATCACAATAATTGATGGTATAGACCCAAACACGTGAAAACCATTCCAATTTGGGTTCCAAAAGGCATGAATATAAAATCCCTTAAAGTCAAACAAATCTGGGTGCCAAAAGGAACAAATATAAATTGTCTTGGGTCTACTCAAACATATTTTTCAAAATCTTTTGCCACTAACAATCATGAACCTATAAAAATAAATAGGTCACAAAAATCTTTCCTTGTGTAGGTGTGGTGGCAGGCTAAGGAACAATAAGAGTGGTACCTGGATTCTGGCTATTCCAGGCACACGACGGGCGACAAATCAAAGTTCCTTAGCCTAGTACAAAGGTGGCAGAATCACAACGAGCAACAACGAAAAATTATCGTGAAGGTAAACTAGGTAACAGTATATTTATCTTGAACAATTTATTAAATGTGAAAATCTGCACCATAATCTGATTTAAATCAGCCAGTTATGTGATAAGGAAATAAATGTTAATTTTGATTCTGATCTGTGCAAAAAGTGGACCAATCATCTTTTCGTCTTTGAACTGGTTCATATAGATTTGTTTGGACTAATGATGTTGTTTGTTGATGATTACTCTAGATACACATGGATATATTTGTTTTATTTTACTGATTCTAAACCTGTCATTATGTTCACTGTTTGTTTATTTGCACGATTTCAACTCAAATCCAAAAGAATTTCATTTTAAAGCTGTAAAAAGGATTTTATGGTATTTGTTGCACACTCCATGATCTGGTATATAACATCCAACTAATGATAATCTTGAGTCAAAGGAATTCGAATGCAGATTACACTGGTAATCTAGTTAATAGAAAAATTACTACTGGAACGTGTTTTATGTAGAGACATTCATTAGTTGCATCACATTTTCAAAGAAAATATCTGCATATTTTTCTTTTCAACTGATTTTCAATTAGCAGACATTTTTCTTATAAAACCTCTTCAAGAAAATAGTTTTTGACCTTGTTTCAGATTAATCAGTTTAGAAAATTTGATTTTATAATTATTTTTGGATTTGATCTTAAATGACTACATTAACTAATCTGACTCCCTAATGATTATCGAAAAGATAAATAGTGATCGAAAAAGTGATGAGTGTCGATATTAATCATATATTATGACTTGAGAAAGTATATTTAGTAAATTTCTTTAAAAAGTCTAAACAAGATTTATAATAATTTTTGTTGGTAAAACTTCCATGAACATCTCTATTTCTATCATATTTCTAACGACCATCACTCATCAAGATCCAATATAGTATGTCAATATGTGGTATTTTAAACGGGAAATTATTCGTTTTTCATTTTATTTTATTTTTTAGCAAGAAAAACATCCAAAGTATTCACTCTCATTTAAAAGTCCTCACGGTTATGCATGGGTGAATTACTTGGAATATTTGTATATGTGCTTTCATTCTCATTCAAAAGTCCTCACGGTTATGCATGTATGGAACACATATCAAAATTGATTATTAAATAGACAAGTTGGTTCTAATCCCATTTAAAAGTCCTCACGGTTATGCGTGGTTAGAAGATGCTTAAAATTCATTTTTTATAAAAATTGGGAATACTACTAATCTCATTTAAAAGTCCTAACGGTTATGCATGATTAGTAGATATTCAAATTCCTGATATAAATATACCACAAATAGACACAACTATATGCTTTTATATGCCGACATCACCCCTATCACTCTAAAGTGGAATATGCGTCTAACAAAGTATTTATGATTTTTGTTTTATTTTTTATTGAAATTTAATATTTATACTCGATTGGGTATTAATGTTGTATTAATGTCTATCACTTTATCTCTATTTTTCTAACACTATTACTCTTTTGCTGATAACAAAAGGGGGAGAGAAAAGTTAAATTTTGGCAAATAAAGGTCAAATATTTTATTTTTTATTTGCATATTCCCATCTAGTTTCATTTGCATATTTTTATTTATTTTCATGCATATATGAAGGAGGAGCTTTGTTGTAGAGCATTCAAATAGGGGGAGCAAATAGAGTTCATCAATGACCAAATACATTTAATATGCTAGTATATTCAAAATCTTTAATATATGTTTGTTATCATCAAAAGGGGGAGATTGTTGAATATGCTAGTATATGATTTTTGTTTGATGATAATAAACATATGTATATTCATTTAAATGTATTTGTTAATTGTACTATTTTACTTTTCACATAATTAAATAAATATTTGTTGAATAAAATAAATAACATAGAATTTAAATTCAAATAGATATTTTATTCAAACAAATATTTTATTACAATTTTGAATAGTACAAAATTTGAGCTCTCACTATATATACAAAATTTCAATTACAATACAATTTCAAATCACAACACAATTTTCATTTACATTTGCACCTCACTACATATCACTCATTCACTCATATTTGTTCTTCAACCATATTCCAATTTGTATCCAGCATCTGAATTATCTGCAAAATAAACACTAACGCTGTAAAATTGAAAAAGAAATATTTTTGCAGTGTAAAATAAAATGTGTTTTGAAAATATTATTTGCCTCAGTTATTTGGGTTGTTCGTCATCATTTTCGTTTTTAAATTCATCAAACATGAACAACTTATGACATGCACAGTGTATCACTATACATGCCACAAGGCCGTGCACACCGATATACACTTGATAAAACTGCAGGGATAGGTGAGAACAAGGTCAAATCCGAGCCGAGGCTGGATTCAACACAGGTACAATTCAAAATGCAAAAAAAAATTAGTTCAGAAAGACTTAAGGCAGTTCTCTAACCAATGTACACATCAAGCCTCAACCAAAAAATTCAATGGTTCACATGACAGCATACATGAAGTATTAACCAGAACCAGACCCAAATCAACAATGAACTGTACTCGAAGAAACCAGACTGCAACAAGCTCCAGTCCAGAATGAATGCAACAAAACCAAAATGAACACAGCCTCAACAGTACAGTTCAAATGAAACAGCATATAGCCCAGATACAAATGGTCAAATGTAAAACATGAAGCATCAACATAAATTCAGATGCCACAAGTCATGTACATATTCAAGTTGTACAGACCAGTTCAAAAAGACTTCAAGTGGAACCAAATATGCATGTGTGGAATACAACATCAGCTACAACATACAACAAGACTCAAATCAGGCTTCAGATCAAACAGTGATGAACCAGACTAAAATTACATATGCAACATCAAGTTCAACAAATGCATAGCCATCACACACATATATACATACATGTATGTATATATGTCGAGAGACCAAAATGTTTGCCATAGAAAACTGAAGTGATACCAGACTCAATACAACACACAAGTTCAAATGCAAGTACTCAAAGAGGACAGAGGATATGCATGCATTCAGACATGTATACATATGGAATGCAACTGAGGTGAACACAGACGCACTTGAATATCAATGTAACTCCAAGCATACCACACATGAACCAAACTTCAAAAAACAAGTCAAGGGAGTTTTCTAAGCAATGTTAATGAACACAGCAGTTCAAACCAGACCATGCTAACAAGTGCACAAGTTTGTCAACACATCAGGGTAACAAGAAAATGAATCAAGCAGTTAAATTTCACCAAACTCCATGAACACACACACACATATACATACATAAATGTATGTATGTATACAAGTGGAGATGACCAGCATTCAAAGTGCAGACAAATTCCAAAATCAAGATGAAGCCAGTGAAACTAGACTAGACTCCAAACAAATGAACACTGTAACCAGACCTGGCAACTTGAATACAATGACCAAAGGCAACAACACTCAACAGGTCATCAATGAACTCAAATATCAACAGCACTAGGTCAGTACAACATTACAACAGAGATAAGGAGAAAAGCAACAACCATAAGTGAACAATAATTATAAGCATGGATGGTATAAGCAGTGCAACCCGAAGCAAATGCAAAGCTATGCTAGAGAATACAAAAGTGCAGACCACAAATTCAACTCAATGCGAAGATCATGGCAACACACTTCGATGAACAAAGTCAACGTCGTAGGGAATTCAAACTGAACATGTCAAGTTTAAATGTTAAAGTCAAAGCCAATTGAACAAGTCCAGGAAATATCAAAAATTCAAATACCACAATCAATTGCCAGCAAATCGTACAGTCAATTATCACGAAATTAGAAAATATTATCTCTAATTCAAAGTGCCGAAACCAGAGATGTCAATAGAGAAAAGAACGAAACCAAATTCAAAGCAAACGCAAGCCGTGATAATCAAGCAAAAAAATATTCGAAATTGAACCAGTCAGGATGAATCACATGTATTCAAGTAAAATCGAACGGCCGAGCTAAAGTAACAGACGAATTCAAAAGATCTATTCGAACGTTAATTTAGGGAATTAAACCCTATAAATACCATTAACATCATCGGCATACAAGGTATCGAGTTCAAGCATATCAACGAGAGTATTAAAGCAAAATAACATACCAATATTATTCGATTCAAACTCGATCGAGAAGCAGCCACGAAGGAACGAAAGAAACAGAAGATTCGAGCATTATTTCCTACAAGTGTGGAGCATTCAATTCGATTAAATTCAAGGCGGCTACTTCAAATTCCAGAAGCCCTAATTTCTCAAAGAGGAACGAACGAAGGAATTGAACGAAAGAGGAATCGGTAGGAAGAAATAAAAAGAGAAAAGGGAAAAACTTTATTTTTATTACCGTCTTTGGGCCGGCCTTTATTAATAGTTTAGGATTTAATATAGGGCTTAATTTTTAAATTAGGGTTTCTTGTTTAGTATTTGTTTTTTATTTTGTATTTTACTTTTAAACTTTTATAAAATTCTAGTCGTGTGACTGCGGGACGAACTACGGTGGTGTAGTTCAAGAATTCGCAACCCGGTGGCTGAGTTGTGGCAGGTTTTGATAGTAGAGTTAGGTTAGTCGATAGCGGGTGTTGCAAGTTTACATGTGTAAGCGTCTGACTACTTAATTTCTAGTAGAAACCTTGGGGGCAGCACGTAGGCAGGGTTTTGCCGAAGCTGGGTAAATTTGTGTTGTTCTATTTCTGCTTTTATTATTCTGCTATTATCTATGCTGCAATTATTTTATATATTTCCGCATTAATTTTCATAATTGTTAGTATCACCCTATTCACCCCCATCTAGGATGAAATCGATCCTACATGAACTAGTCCCAAGGAAATCGATTCTCGGGAATCAAAGCTATAGAAACACTCCGCTAGTTCATCGTCCATCCTTTGAGTCATCTAAAGGCTAACTTCTACCTCATGCATCATCTAACTCCAAGTCATCAAAGATCCATCCACAAGCAACCAACCAAACTAGCCTCCCAATAGCTGATTCTGTTCCAAGGAACGGTCTGCCTCCTAGACTCTCATGGTCTATGTACAACTTGGTAAAGTCGACTCTAGCCAATTGCACTTAAGCCCCATAACCATCCAGAACAAAATGGGAATCCAAGAAATGATCCGCACTAACTCTACGAACATATCCTATCAATTAGGGATAACGACCCTGATACTTCCCAATACTCAACTCTAAAGATAGAACCAATAGCAGTTTTTATTCCATGCCATATGATTCCTATTCTATAATAAGGATGATCCATCTCTCACAAAGAAAACTGCATCAATAGTGCTCATGCACCCAACTTATATACTACATATACTACTATATAGTTTTGAAAACCAAAATATATAATAAATACGAACTCTCTCGTATATATACACGCTCTAGATCAGGTCTAAGGAGACAATTCCTACCCTTTCTATATTAGATCGCGGTATCAACTAAGGTTAATTGAGTAACCTTTGCTTTGATACCAAATGTAACAACTACACTACACCTATGGTGCAGAACAATAGTCAAAGGAAAGAAAAAGAAATAAGATGAAGAGATAGAAGAGCAAAGAATGGAAAAAGAAGGAAAAGGAAGCATCAACTAACCAAATTACCTGTCGTATATCTCATATCGCATCAGAGTAAATATAATAATCAATACAGGTATAAAACAGTAGAGACAATAATAACAATGTGAAATAATCATCTAAATAAAGATCCATAAAGTTATACAACACCATAATAGAGTTTATACAACGGGAAAGTAAACTCAACTGGTACACTATCTCATAATAGCAAATTAACACCGTCACAGCTCCACAGCATCACACGACAGAAATATAATAACAAATTCACGTATAAGTATAGATAACCGTCACCTCCTATCAATCCACCTGTAAAAATCCATAATCATCCACCTACTCTCAATCAACTCACCGAGATAAAAAGAAGCAAAGCATAAAACTTCGAGTCAGACAACAGTCTGGTGTGAGCGATGTCAAATCTCAAAATACTATAAAACTCAATAATATATGGAACAAAGGGTATATAAACCATACCTGACATGTCCCTGCAACCACAAAATCAGCACATAAACATAAGTAATATGCTACTCTATAACATCTTAAAAAGGGTACACCATACTCAGAATCTGTTAGGGTGCCTAGGTATCTCCATCTATAGTCCCTACTCCATACTAAGTAAACTTCAGGTATCTAGGTATCTCCATCCATACCTACTCCACACTAAGTAAAATTAGGGTATTTAGGTATCCCTACCACAATACCTACTTAGTGTCAAGTGGCTAGTGAGCAACTGTAACAAACATAACATCCATCAAAAAATACTAACTGTCACCTAAAGTGCCAAATATATGATGACTCATATGACCCTCTACAACTGTCAAGGACAAGTGGAAATCCCGGTTCTCGATTATGTTTCCCTGTACTTTCAGGTTGGAAACCCCGCATGATTGTCTCCTACAGTACCTCTGTACCGTCTAAGACTAGACCCTCTCGAAGCGGTCTAGGATACATGACTGGTGCTACCAACCCTCGGGTGCCCCTGCATATAGTACCCTTGTTTGAACACAACCAGAACACTCTGAGTCATCAATGATCTCTAGGCACAAACACATCCATCGAGCTCTAATAACTCGATACGGATTTGAACCCTACTGGCTCACTACAGTTTCTGGGCACGAGCCCTAACACTCAACCCAGTCCACTATCTGCAGCCTCACCCCAATCCGAGTTGCCATTCTCAATCCTGCTCTCCACCTAAGCACTCGATCGAGGAACCCTACTATCATGCCATCCGAAGCTCGAGGTCCAACATGATCCATATAGTCCTGATACTATCATCTCGAAGCCTACTCTATACATCATCGAGTCACTATCCGCAGGATCAGACTACTAGGTCGAAGCACCACATCCCTGCCTCATCATCAAAATCACCAGGTTGAAACACCACATCACTGCCTCACCATCAATATCAATCGTCGTAGGTTGATAACATTCGATCTCTAAATCGGTCGCACGAACAAACCATTATGTCGCATACCATGATATCCCATCAACGTCCATGCCATATATCAACCAAATCGCCAATCGACAATAGTGATTGACACTGACCACTATACTATGGTCAATACCATCCATCTTGGTCTTGTACTTAACCAAACAATTAAGTATAGACCAAACAGAAACGTCCAGCGTCCACTTTGAAACCCAGATCCATCGGCACATATCCCAAACCCTCTTCTACAGCTAATCTCGCTCATTAGATTTCCGCATTTGTGGAACTCCAACGTACAAGATGCTACCTAAATCAAATCACCGCTAATCAGCGTTTTCAACCAAAATAGCCAAACAAGCCAAACATACATCCAACATCCTTACATCCATCTAAAACAACATACATACAACATAAACAATCCATCCATATCAATCAATGTGGGAAAGCATATCAACAGTAGCTCTAATCTAATAATTCCCTAACCATGACACATCGGTGGAAAATATGTGATAATATTCATAAATCGCTTTAAATTAATTTTATTTCCTTTTATAAAAATATAGTTGCTGTATAAGTATAGTAATATCACATTTAAAAACCTAAAATCAATCCCGAGCGCCAATCTAATACAATCCAACCAATCATAGTATAATAAGAGAAAATATCACTCACCTCATCCAAATCTATCCAAATCAGCGCTAAAGTGTAGATCTTGCCATCATAAGTGCAACGCAAGAAACCGCATTCAAAAGGACATCGCATGCAAAAGATATGGCCAAAATAAGAATCGTGATTAACGAGATAAGTAATTAATTAAATAAAACATTAATTACCTTAATTAATTTCTTAATCTTTCTTCCTCTTTCACTCGAAACTCCCTGTACCCATGTCATGTGTGCATATCCTATCCCCTCTCTCTATGATTTCTTAGTCGATACTGGATGAAATCTAGATCCGTCTTCGCCGATGAATCCCTCTACACGATCTCTTCGATCTGCACTCGAAAAAATGAAGCTTGATCAGATATATAATCACGACCTGATGCCCTATTTCCCGCCTCATGGTTGTCGCGATTCGTCCACGACGATCGGAGCTCAGGTGAGTGATGCGGCAAGGTGCCAAACGTTGAGGGAAATGTGACTACAATCTTTAACTCACTGAAGTTGGCCTCAAGGTCCATGAAATGAAAACCCTAGATCCACGATGAACAATCAATCTCGGCCAAGACATGTCGCACATCAAACCGAGGGTATAGAATCGAAGCCCTTATCAATACGATCTCAACGAATCAAACATAGCGATTTTTAGTGGAGTAAATCCTTAGATCTAGATTATTGAATGGAAAGATAAAGAAGCAACCATGGAAATTTATCTCCAGGCATGAACAGTGAAATGATAAAATAGAATTGGAGGGAGAGATTTCAAAAACGATATTTATAATATTTTATATCCCATTTATTTATTCTCTCAAATAAATGGCTGTACGTTTCGAGCCCGTACGATCACACGACGTATTCGATCACAACGAAACTCATCTACGTTCACCGCCTTTTCTGGATCTAGTGGTACTAACCGCATCTCCATCTAAGACTGCACCCCGAAAGGCTAATTTTGCGTATTTCGAAACCGTTTTGGCCATCAGATTGTCCAATCTCAAAATATAGCGATCCTTATACTCATTTAATTTGCAACGTTAATCCGAATTCAACGGAAGTGGTCTCGAGTCCTGATTCGCTCGTATGCGAAAAATCATAATTTTGGGCCTTCGTTTAATTAACGATTAAATATTTAAATAAACTATTTAAATATCCAACCATTAAAAATACAGGTCGTTACACAAACCTTGACTCGACAACATTCTTTTCTTTTAGGATAGATAGATGTTTACCTACATCGAAGTTTAATGGCAAGTATAAGACTTCATAAATTATGTACAATTATTTAAAACAACCAAAGTGCTATAAGCCAAACTCCTTTCTCCAATTTCCCAAATCCATTTAATATAACAAGAATATTATAGTCCATAATCTCTTTCCTTTTCTCGTAAACATTTATTACAACAATAGTGTTGTAATACAAGCTTTCTTCTTAATTAATATCATATTTAAAACACTTTAACCAGCGATTTAAAACCTTTATTCAAACATCACTTAAACGTCAACACTTTTGGAAAAGGATTTGATTTTGGAAAATAGAAGAGTTTCCTTTATATAAACCACTTGTTAAATATCTCAAATTAAATTCTTTAATTTTCGAATCTCTTTTAAACATTTCTACTTTCCAAAAGTATATTTTTAAAATACTTAAATTGTAATTCAGATCTCTTGTCCAAAATGTTACCGGATGATCTTTAAATAAAACACAATTTTGATTTGAAAAAGATAAGTTTTTTCCTTGATAAAATTTAAACGTCTTATTTAAATAATTACAATAAATCCTTAAAAATATATTTTAAACTTCAAACTCCTTTTAAAATACTTATACAACTTTTATAAACACATTTGAAAAGTGACTTTTCAAAATATATAAAGTAGATAATATTTTTATACTTTTCTAAAATCATAGATTTCTAAAGTGCATCCATAGTGGTTGTCGCTGTATGGACCTTAACTTCTAAAACATTGTTTTGTAAATCAAATAGTTTTTTAACACCATTTCTTTCTGTATTTAAATCACTATAAGTATAGAAAACATTTACTTCAAAATATCCATAAGTTTGAAATTAATTTAAAATTTATAAAATAACTTTCCAAATAACGGAAGGAGGCTTGTGACTACTCTATCACATCATCAAGTGTTATATTACTTTTATCTCAAAGGAATTCAACTTTCCAAATTCTTTCACACACATTTACATAAACAAGAACATATGTATATAAAAAACATCAAGGTGAGGAACTCCTTAGAATCCCTCTAAAAAATTCCCTGCAAATCTCATATATGTGTGTGCATCTTCAAGTGTTCCATAGTGACCTAGTTGCCATGAAGACACTTCGACTTCCTCTTTTTTTGTCCCCTACGCTGATTACTTATATCATCCACTTTCAAAGGGGAATCAAATCCAAACCAACAAATAAAATTATTACAAAAACACATATATAAACATCATATATAGCACTATTCATACATCAAATATATATATATATATATATATATATATTTATATTTATCAAGGCATGTTAAAATGAGAAATCTCACTTTTAATCACGACTAAACCCTTGCTAGAAACTACCACTACATCCTACGACCCACCAATCAACACAACACCACACAACCGCTTTGCATCCTCGGCCAAAGCCCTCCTCTATCACCTACAACACACGACCATGGGCCAACCATTGGCTTTTGGCTTCAAACTTTGGATCTTTGAGAAGAAGAGGGTGATATCAAGGTTGTTTAAGAAATCGAGGTGGAAAAGAAGGAGTTTTTAAGGAGATTCTTTTATGAAACATTAGTGGAAAGGTAGTGAAGAAGTGCGAAGGAGAAGAGAGCAAAAACAGAAAATGAGGCAAAGTTGGAAATGAGAACCAAACACCCACTTATATGACTTTTGGAAAATGCCAAATTACCTTACTTACTCCTTCGCCAAATGACCCAGTTACCCTTCCTTGATACATGCTACACCCTTCTTTTTTTTTCAAACTACCATCCTTCCTTTCCCACACACCTTCATCTTTTCCAATGCAAGCACATGCCTCCATGATGGCGCTCCATGTACCAACCCATATGCACATCTTTTCCTTTTACTGATGCATACAAATCCATATACAAAAAGTTCACTTTTCTTAATCTTTTATTTATCAAATCCTATAACTTTTTAAACGATGATTAGAGTTAATCAATCTCTTTATTAGCAAATAGGAAATGTTATTTGCTATTTATATGTCCATTTATAAAATAGCGTGTTCAAAAAGTTACAACGACTTAGCGTTCGATGAAAAGTTGAAAATTCGAAAACGAATTTCGGTCACATTTTCAATTTTTCACTGAACTATTTATTTATGTAAACGAATATTTAGAATGAGTTCACCATCATTATTTATTAGTTAACAAAGATTTATTTGATTATTAAAAATCATTAATTGAATATTTAAATTTTATCAAAATATTCACAAATCAAAGCAATAAAATTCCAGGTCGTTACATTCTACTCCCTTGAAAGAATTTCGACCCCGAAATTTCATCATAACCAAACCAAGAAAGAACAAGCCATAATAATACTTATCATCCTTACTTAAGCCCATATGATGTGCATGAATCATCCGTACGCAATATTCGATCACTTGTTCGGATACATAAATCTCTCATCCAAACTAGTATAGATCACTTAACTTCTCTATTGCGGAACCCTGATCCAGTTCCTTGATCTGGTACTTATATTTTCCTTACATGGACCTAAACTATGATAGAAAACACTCACATCATCCCAAGAATCCATCTCAAGTGTTCACCATCAAGAAATCAAGTGAAAATTCCTTATTCGGACTGGTGTATATCACCTAGAAATTCTATGCTCGAACTCTGGATCTAGAATAGTCATGTGAATAAAATGGTCCAAGTCTAACTTACGGTTTTGTCCCTTTAGGATGACTTGATAATTGTACTGCTCCAATTCTTTTTACTTTCCAAAATTATTTATAAAAGCATTTCAAAAATATAACTTAAATTTTGAACTTGTATAATACTCTACTACATATTGAGAATGTATACAACTATCTAATTTAATCTTTTATCTTATCTTTTTTCCTAAATTTGGATGTAGACCCAAGATAAATATGGGTCTTAAAACTGAGTCGACCTCTTCACTCATATGGTCTAGTAAGTAGTTAAAAAGAGTAGGATGCTGGTATCTAAACTTAGTCTAGAGTCTACTTCTCCTTAGACACCTCCAACATAAAGACGTTTTATTAGTCGACCCAATAACATCAAATAGTTTTTACAACTTAGATGTTAAAACAAAAGACACGGTTTTAATAAAACAAAGTTTAATAAAACCTTCTTATTAAATTTAATCCATTTAAAAACTTGTGTTAAATTATTTCCTCTCTAACCAAGGGTGATATAAACCAATATTAAAAATCCATTTATCAGCATACTCTTTTACCAAAATACCTTTTTATTTTGAACCCATTTTCTTTAAGAAAAGTTAAGAACTAAATACTCGGTTTATATTTCGAAATCCTTTTGAAATGATACTATATATTTTAATCCATAGAAAATATATATAGAGATCGAGCAACCCCAAAATGATACCAAGGAAATGGGTCCTAATAAGTAGTATCATACATCCTTTTACCAAGAAGGGTGATACTTAAGAGAAGTGCTTACCATCCGAAAACTTCTCTTGTCCATTTTTAGTCATTTTTGAGCCACCCGTACTAGTTAACATAAAAATACTTCTTCTCTTTTGAATCCCATTTTTAAACAATATTGTATATATTTCTCATATATATATATAATAGCTTTAACACTTTATTTACTAAAACTTTCTTTAGGTCCGTTCGGATTTGAATTCGTTTCGATCATACAGTGACAAAGAGAATAATTTATTAAGTGCACTACAATGTTCGCCTAAGTAAACATCCGATCGTCACTTAGAAGATTATTCAGATTACCACAAAACGAATCGAGACTCATTTTCCAAACTATCAAAAGAAAATGTACCTTACTTGAAATTCTCTTTGAAAATACTTATACTTATAAATACCTTCAAGTAATACTATAAATACTTTTTCCAAAAATCATTTGAAATCTTTTATAAAGACATCGGGATTTAAATTCTCAAAAATCTTCTTTATTTTATAAGATACATCTTATAAACCTGATATAATCATATTTATATAAAATCATTCTTCCTTGTATCAAAATGAGCTTTATAACAACATTACTACCGAACGCCTTATTGTCAAATTGTGAAACTTAATTCACAAGGTTTCCATATTTATTCTAAATCGAAACAATAAATGCTCAAAAATTGACTGAGCATAAATAATCAATCAACAAACAATAGTCAATGCTCCTAACTGGATGAGCATGACTAATCAAACAATAAATGATAATAAGTGCATATTATCATTTCCTAACAAACAAACACATCATAAATAACTATATCAATTTTTGAAAACCATTCTTTTATATATAAAATATAATCCTAGGTAAAATTATTTCTTTATAAAACATTTTTATAGCACTAACAAATACACGCTTCCATATATTATACATTCATTGTAGGGTGTTCCTAACCATATCTCTAATGAGTTTACCCCACTAAGGCCTATGTGTTCACTCAACCTAGACTCTAATACCATTTTAACGACCAGTCTTTTCGACCCTCGAAAGTCAACATTAATACATCCACTCCCATGCCGCGTATCCGAGTGCTAAAACGACAGATTGTTGTGGTGAAAGTAAAGAAAAGACAGGACGAAATCTCACATCGTGACGAGTAATATACAATATACAATAGATCTTTACAAAAGAAAGATTTTGTATATATACAACAATCAGAGTAACTAACCTATCATTAGTCTGGACAGTTATAACAGCTTGTCCTCACAAATGCTAATAAATACAAAACAAGGAATGAAGTGGAAAATCAAACATGTGAATACGTCTTGGAGGCATCCAGCTCATCTCCTAAAGCTCCAAAGGATTATCACTAAAGCTGGAAATATACTCGGGTCTAACCTAAGTATTATAAGAAAATAACATTCGAATTAGTCTGGTAAACCTGAGTGAGAAACTCAAATCATTTAGATTATTTAATATTATAAAACCCTTCAAAATATAAATATATCTCATAAGATCACACCGTGCATAAACACAGACGGGTTTTACCTTACAATAACCAACCATTCTTTTTATTAGAAAATCTTTGATATTATAATAATGTCTAGGATTTAAAATAAATATACTACATATCTGAAACGCTTGCATCTCACATTCCAACATATTTGGTATACAACTAAGTCCGCAAGGCACGTATTGGAAAATGGATTCCATCAATGACAAGACTACTGGGGTACCGCCTGTCACAGTACACCTCTAAAGAAAATGTACCGATGGCCTTACATGGACCCTCTACCAATACAGAACCGGCCCACCCCTTCTTGGATAGTACCGAACATGTCACCACCCTGGTTGCGATCGACAACCGTACCCGGGTTCGAAGCATGCATCCAAAGAAATATCGATCTAGATCGAGTGATGACCATAGCCTAATGGTAGCGAACCACATAGCCATGCTGCATATTCCATGTTTTAGTTATTATCGAATGTGAGGATTGAGGCTATGTTTTACATTTTTAGCAAATCTCACTTGGAATGCTAACACTGCCCTCCAAGCAACAATGTGATATCAACATTCATCCATACAAGTTATTCAGGATATGAACAAACTAAAGGCACTACTTCAACTACATTCTTTTTGGAATCACCCTCAGAATTAGTAGCAAGTAGCTCTTGCACTTCAAAGAACTTTGTATTCAATTCCATCATCTTCAAGATGTCCCAATTCGAACGTTTATGCTAGTTTGAAGTGGTTTTTGAATAACTCATGCTTATCCGATCCCGGTATCTCCGAACCAACAAATGATGGTTTCAAAACTAGTCAAGATTGATAGTTGATTATTTAACTATTAAATAAGCAAACAATCCAATTAGAGATTTAATTTCACATGGAAACCTAGCATGATTAAGCACATAAGCAATAGTAAGCCTCTTTAATTAATCCTTTCATTAATTAAAACCACTTTTCTATTCTGATGTAAGTAAATAGGCTAAATCGAACTTAGACAAAAAAATACTTACCACCACTCTTCGATTTCAAACTTTTTCCATCCCTCAATTAACAATGAAGTCGGACAAGTTATAAAACTATCCCTGCCTTGACATACATTCTTAATTCTTACAGATAGAGACAAATTTTCATACCTTGGTATTTGGTGTTAAGTATGAAAAGAATATTTTCCATACCACCATAAGTTATAACGATAATTTATTGAAATCGAATTTCCTATGCTTGTCGCGTTTCAATATTTTGACTTACTCTGTCCCTTGCACAGAAACGAAGCCAGGTAAGTCAGAGCACTGGTTGCACCTAGCCTTACCTTAGCTAAAACACTCAGATTCTCTATCTACTCATTGGCTTTTAGTGCCAAGCACAGGACTACTTAATTTCCATAAGTAATCGAATTCGCATATGGAAATAATACTTCATATACTTAACATCAATCTTCGATTTCAAACTTAAATTATCATTTGGTTAACAATGAAGTCATTCAAGTTGGGGTATTATTACCTCTCAAACCTTGACTTAACAACATTCTTATCTTTCAGGATAGGTAGAAGTTTACCTACCTTAAAGCTTAACAACGAGCATAAGACTTCATAAATTTTGTATAATTATTAAAAACAACCAAAGTGCTATAAGCCAAACTTCTTTCTTAAATTTCCCGAAACCATTTACTATAACAAGAATGTTATAATCTATAATCTCTTTCCTTTTCTCAAAAACATTTATTACAACAATAATGTTGTAATCTAAGCTTTGTTCTTAATTAAAATCATATTTAAAACACTCCAACTACCATTTAAAACCTTCATTTAAACATCATTTAAACATCACCACTTTTGGAAAAGAATTTGATTTTGGAAAATAAAGGAGTTTCCTTTATATAAACCACTTATTAAATATCACAAATTAAATCCTTTAAATTTCCAATCTCTTTTAAACAATTTTACTTTTGAAAAGTACATTTTAAAATACTTAAATTATAATTCAAAACTCTTATCCAAAACATTACTTGATGATCTTTAAATAAAACACAATTTTGATTTGAAAAGATAAGATTTATCCATGATAAATTTAAACCTCTTATTTAAATAATTAAAATAAATTCTTAAAAAATATTTTAAACTCGAAACTCCTTTTAAAATATTTTTACAACTTTTATAAACACATTTTAAAAGAATTTTCAAAATATCCAAAGTAGATGACCTTTTTATACTTTGCTAAAATCATAGATTTCTAAAGTGCATCCATAGTGATTATCGCAATATGGACCGTAACTTTTTAAACTTCGTTTTATAAATCAGATAGTTTTTGCCCACCATTTCTTTCTATATTTAAACCACTATAAGTATAGAAAACATTTACTTCAAAATACCCATATGTTTGAAGTCAGTTTAAAATCCATAAAAATAACTTTCCAAATAATGGAAGGAGGCCTAGCGACTACTCTAGCACATCATCAAGTGCTACAAATACTTTTCTTTCAAAGGAATTCAATTTTCCAATTTCTTTACACACATTTACATAAATAAGAACATATGTAAATAAAAATCAATAAGGCGAGGAACTCTTTAGAGTCCCTCTACAATAGTCCCCTACAAATCTCATATATGTATATGCATCTTGAAATGTTCCGTAGCAACTTATTTGCTACGAAGATACTTCGACTTCCTCTTTTTTGTCCCATGCAAAACAATGGTTACTTAAACCATCCGTTTTCAGACGGAAATCAAATCCAAACCAACAAATAAAATTATTACGTACACATATTTATACACGTAATATATAGCACTATTCATACATCAATGTATATTTAAAAAGGGCACTTTAAAGTGAGAAATCTCACTTTTAATCACGACAAAACCCTTGCTAGAAGCTACCGCTACATCTTATGACCTAACAACAAACACAACACCACACCACCACCTTACATGCTCGGCCAAAACCTTCCCTTATCACCTACATGTGCACGACCATGGTCCAACCATAGGCTTTTAGCTTCAAACTTTGGATCTTTGAGAATAAGAGGGTGATAACAAGGTTATTAAAGAAGTCGAGGTGGAAAAGGAGGAGTTTTTGAGGAGATTTATTTTATGAAACATTAGTGGAGAGATAGTTGTTGCTGAATTTTTTTGTCCTTTAACTCCTCAGTTAAGTGCAAAGTAATTATTCTGCTGATTACTTCATTTATTTGAATTAGCAAAACTAAATAGTCTTAATTTTGCTGTGAAGTGGTGATTATATCACTGAATGCTTACACAATCAAGTAGTTGCATTTTAATTGTTTGTCAAAGTATCAAATCCAATCAATATCTATTTCAAGTTCAAATATGGTAAAATCTAGTGCTGAAAACTTATAGGAAAATAACAAAAGTAAAAAATAGTAAATGACACAAAGAATTTACGTAGTTTGGATTTTAAGGAATCCTACGTCAACGGGAAAGTTTCTCATTATTCCTTCGTCATTGATTTGGTACAAAATTTCATTGCAGAAGGTACAGTTAAACCTTAAAGATCTAGAAAGAGGAAAAATGTCAGAAGTCTCTTTCATGCTACAATGCCTTTTCTATTCATAGTATTGAGATGGACGTAGATTGCTATAATACTTTTCTCACCATCATGTGCCAGCCCTTGGACTCTGCTAGATGTCATCTATTTTTGTTGTCTATTTGATGTGCATAAATTGCTGATGTGCCTTTGGAGGGAAATTTGAATAAAGGCGGGAATTCCAAAAATTAGAGCGAGAATATTTGAAATTGTGGCGGGAGAATTCAAATTTGAATTGACCTTGCATTGGGCCTTTGGAGGGACATTAGGTATCACTCGTTGGCCTTGAAGTACTATCATTGTATATGTGCTAACCGGTATACAATTCCTGCATGATGCTGCAATGTTGATATGTGTATTTGACATCATATTAGGGTGAAGCCTTACTGCGTTGCCCTGTTTCATCCTGAGGGTTGACTTGATATGCACTTGGTGTGTATTTGGGGCTAGTCATGATCTTGAAATGGTGGCAATTCGAGGTACCCTTTTTTCCTGTATGCTCAAATTATTGGTGAGGAAGAGGAGGAGTTCCATATTTCTGTCGCTGCCTATGTAGTTCTGCATTTGAAGCTTATCTTAAGTGACCCTATATGCAGCCTTTTGAAGTGCCTTTGATCCCTTGTGGTACTATATAGGTTTCTTCTGATATATGCTTGTGCAGACCTATTCTTGTAGGTGTTGACAAGGTATAAGTTTTGGAGATGCGGACTTCTCAGTTCAGTATGTACTGCCCTCTAGGCTTCAATGTTGTATCCTCTTTCCCAATACCTTTAGCATTTTCTTTGTTCCATGATTGTCTTAGTTGCAGGCTTCGGGATGGGTTAGGTTGCGTGGCTTTAAGTTGGCTCCTTGTATAGTACTAATCTGATTGATTCACTTCCTTTTTTCTCTCCGTCTACTTTTTAGTGTGGCTTTCCTGGCCTCGTGTCATGCCCTATTTTCCTTCAAAGAATTTCATGGTAAGAAAGAGTGTAACACTTGCTCTTCTAGTCTGCTGCGACCACAGGTCATGGTAGACTTGTTTTCTTAAGCACATGACCTATGCATCTTGTCATTTCTGCCTGATTTCCCTTTCTTGTCGACTATTTGGGATATGGGCCTCTTGTGCTCTAGTCTGTATTTGGACATTTACGTATTACATTTAATTTAGCACCACCGTTCTCATTTCTAATATTGTCGTTGTTACTAGTATGTTGTGTCGTTGGTACCACTATTGAGTGACATCGGTCGGTTGTGTGTTTGGTATGACCTACTCTTTTTATTTGAGGATGTAATGTCATACGTACACCTGGTATGACCTGCCCCCTTGTTTGGGGGTGTAATGCCCTTGGCTGCATGCTTGATATAACCTACCCTCTTGTTTGGAGGCGTAATGTCATACTGTGCTTGGCTGCATCTTTGTCTAGCATCATTGTTATTAGTTTTGAGATTGCCGTTGTCGCTCGTAGGTCACATTGCAACCGTAGAACGACGACGGTGAGCTATGAGAAATTTGTTCGTGGGCTTGGCATGGTCCTCTTAGCTGTTTGGGAGGGGACTAAGAGACGATTTGACTATGAAGTTAGATCGTGCATATACAACACTTTTTGCATGCACATGTTTTTTTGTACTTGTTCTGGCTGTCTAATTCCAGTGTGTTATGTTGAATTGGCTAACATAGAGGGATTTTTATATTGGTTCGGGCCATCCAATATCCCTACGACCAGTTTGACTATGATATGATTGCTATCATAGAAATATTTATACTAGGGCAGGGCAGTCTAATATCCACATGTCCAGTGCAATAATTTGGCTGAAGAGCCGGATTGCGTCGATGCAAGTCCAAGTGTGCAGGTCCAATTTCACCATTCTTAGTGTTGAGAGTACCATCTTCATCTATTGACCTCGCGTATTGCTAAATCAGTGACTATTGGCGGTGAACTGTGATTGTGCATTTAATTTTGCCAAAGATAAAACAGAGATTTTTATACTGCGTCGGGCCGTATAATATCCCTATGTCCAGTTTATAGTTTGTTATTTCTTTGTGATACTACAATGTACATCACATAAGCAATGCAAATTAGACAAAGTAAGGTCTGAGATTATCTGAGATCCAAATTCTTGGAACTAGGTTGCTATCAGGTCTAGATAATTGGTATGCCCAGGTCGTTAAAACCTCTGCTATGACTAGTGGACCTTCCCAGTTTGGTCCTAATGCTCCATCCATGGTTCCTTGGTATTAGCCATTACTCTCTACAGTACCAAGTCCCCCTTGTGGAAGTTTCTTTCTTTGAGTCTTGCATTATAATTCTTTGTCATCCTTTGTCGATATATGGCTGCTACTACTGTTGTTTCAGCCCTTCTCTCCTAGATGAGATCCAGGGTAGCTTCTTTCAATTTCTTATTCTTTTCTGTGATATATGATATTCTTCTATGTGATGGGACTTCTACTTCGATGGGTAACATGGCCTCATACCCGTAGGTCAGCGAAAAAGGAGTGTGGCCAGTAAGAGATTTGGTTGAAGTTTAATAGGCCCATAATACTAGAAAGAGTTCTTCTATCCATTTTCTTTAACTTTCTGCGGCCTTTTCTTGAGCAATTTTTTGATGGTTTTATTGCAACTTCAACCTATCTATTTGCCTGCGGGTGAGTGACTAAGGAGAAACTTTTTATTATGTCATTCTTCTCGCAGAGCTCCATGAATTCTTTGTTTTCAAACTGGGTGCCATTGTCAGAAATAATTTTGTAAGGTATCCCATATCTAGTAATTATGTTCCTTACTACAAAAGTGACTATCTTCTTTACAGTAACCATGGCTAGGTGTTTTGCCTCTACCTATTTGATGAAGTAATCTATGGCCACTATGGCGTATATAGCTCCTCCTTTTAACATTAGAAGTGGTCCTATCAGATCTATTCCCCATATGTTGAACGACCATGGGCTTGCTAGTGGGATGAGTCCATGGGATGATTGTCTAGGGATACTAGCGTATTGTTGACATCTATAACAATTTCTCATGAATTCCTTTGCATCTTGAAGCACGGTAGGTCAATAATAACCATGTCTTAGCACCTTTTTTTTGCCAATTAGTTTCCTCCAGATTGATCTCCACATTGACCCTCATGTACTTCCCTCATGACCCGTACTCTCTTCCCTGGAAACACATCTAAAATAAGGGGTAGAATACCCTTTCTTGAATAACGTGTCATCAAAAAAGGAGTAGTATGGGGCCTAGTATTTTATCTTTCAAGCCTCATTCTATTCGGGGGTAAGATTCTGTTTAGAAGGAATTGCTTGATAGGAGTCATCCAGTTATTCTCCTCGGTTTGTTAAGGCTGAACTCAACGACGGGTTTTGCCCATGGCTCTCCGTTGTCTTTTGATTTTGTGTGCTTAGATTGGTGGCCTGCTGGGCTCGGGTCAGGACCAGCATTTGACATGATTCTGTTATACTTAGCTCTGCTTGATGCCCAATGAAAGTGTGTATGGATCGTGTATTTATATCTAATATGCAAGTGTAATAAAAAATAACTTATAACTACCAGAGCAAAGTACATAAAAGTAAAGAAACAATCACACTAGAGTTTTTATACTGGTTCAGTCCTCCCATCCTACGTCCAGTCCCGAAGCTCCCATTCGGCCTTAAACTAGCAAACAACCCTCGCTTCATCTGAAGGAATAGGCTTGATACAAAAATTCTTTTCTTGACAAGTATGTATTCTTAGTAACACTGATTTTGACTGCACAGTACAAATCTTCCTATAATCACCTTTGAGCAGTATGTGTATGTGAAGCTTTGTTTTAGGAAGTGATAAGAATGATGTATTGATTGCTTTTTAGAAATCAAAGTATGCAAAGAATAAAGAGAAGAGATTTAAAAAATTCAAATTAGTTGTTTCTCAAAATCTTTACATATTTATAAGCGTTCAAGGGTTTTCTTGAGAAATAACAACCTTTAGTATGTTTTACTTCAGTCTAAGGTTGCAATCTTTGAGGAAGAAGAGATGCATTAAAGAGATATAGATGCAACCATTAGAATGAAGCAAGTGTCTATTTAGGATTTGAGCCCGTTACCCAGGTCGGACGTCTGGGATAAAATTCAGACGTCTGTCTTTATATATATTTTTTAACCCAAGAGCATAGTCAGATGTCTGACTTATATAAACAGATGTCTGATGTCTATGTACTTATAAAATTACTTTGTTTGAAATAATGATAACCTTGTAAAAGCTTTTATGAGCAATTTTGTGTAAAAACTACTCAAGGAGATTTTAAAAATCATCTATCTATGACTATAACATAATATAATAGCTTCTCTAATACCAATAATTCTTTTCTTTCACAGTTCATCTTCAGGTCATGATATTGTGAATTCTCGAAGCACTTACCTGCAAATAGATGGAATATACTGTATGTGTGTGATTGTATAGTAGTTTTCATCGAAACCATAGAATCGAGGTTCTAACATTCTCCCCCCTTTGATGATGACAACTATACAATCAATTATAGAATAAGCATATAACTCCCCCTGAGTGTGATTCCTTCCTTTATATACGTGTAATATGATATCTCTCCCCCTTTGTCATTATCAAATATAATTATTGAATATAAAGGAGATTTTATGAAGAGAAATGATGGTTTATCATGGAAGCATAAGTAACATAGTAAACATAGAAGCACAAAGAAAACAAGGTTCTACTAAGCCACAGAAAATACCAAACATAGTCATACAAACAAACTAATTGTTCTTAAGAAGTTTTATACACTATTATGAATGAAAAGAGAAGATAACTGTAACGACCCATATTTTTTGATAATTAAAAATATTAAATTTAATAAGATTTAGAATTCAATATTGTGTGAAATAAATTTTATGATTTACAAATGGGAAAGACTATTAGAATGTGATTTAAAAAGGTTGATTTAAGGTAACTGATAACTTTTATAATGCAATTTTAGTCAATTGAAATAATTGTAAAGTTAATTTGGTTATAATCGTAAATAAGGAATAAATTCAATGTTGTGTTAATAATGAAATTGTATGTCATTTTATTCAATTGGTTTTGGTATATACTGTGAAATTAATTATGTGTACGTAGATTTATAATCCGGTTGAAACAATAAACTTGTAAATGTGATTAAATTACGTAAAAGTAACAATTGCTTATTTACCGTCTTATTATTTAATACATTGAAATTAATTTGAAAATTAATAAAATTTAATGTAATTAAATATTTCTGTTAATATAAGTTAAGATGATAACTGTAGAATAAGAATGTAATAAAAAGCGAACTAGTGTCAAATGAATTCATATTGGTATTGGATGATTGAATAATAAGATGTAAATCAAAATAAATGAATTTATTGGAATTTAAATTATAATTAATGAATTTATTGCAATTGCCATTGAACGCTGTAATTAGTGTAATATTTAAATCTTAGGTTTAATAAGAATAATTTATTTTAAAAAGATTATTAAATTTCTCTGTAATAAAAAATGATGAAAATTGTGAACTGTTTAATTTGAATTTAAAAGCGATTAAACCAATTTAATAATAATTTATTTAATTAACGTGAAAATTAGCCATTTTGGCCACTACCTCAGGTTTTGACGAAACTAGTTTCATCGGATCCGTAATAGTAAATTATTGTAGGATTTCAAGTTTCATAGAGATCAGACTTGTCATTTGATCATGCGGGCTCGAAACGCGTAGAAATCAATTAAAAGGATTTAAATGAATATAATCTGATTTTAAAAGCTAACTTCTATATACAATGGAATTATGGTTTGAAACTAGTTCCATTGAGTTTAAAAATATCGAAAACCTATATTTCGATATATTGGATGATCCATTTACATTTCGGGAATGAAACGAGCTTTTTGGGTCATTGTTATCGTTTCAATCCAACCCTGCCTATATATAGGCTGTTATAAACCCTAGCTGTTTCTTATTTCATTATTTCTATACATACATCTTCCTTCTCCTTCTCAAATGACAGAACATCAAACCTAATTCCCAAATTCCAAAACCTAATTTCAATTTCAAAAAAAATGCGGATATACAGCGACTTCGGGTCGTGCTCCGGGTTCCACAGGCAAAAACCCTGCAACAACTTCGGGTCAAGAAGCAAATGACTCGGGTCTCGAGTCATTTTGGCAAAAAATCAAAGCAAGCACCGGGGATTTGAGGCGGCGGACCGAAGTTGAACCCGAAGTCGACTTAGGGCCTAAATTTTCCAATCTTCTAAGGTTAATAACTTTTGCATACGAGCTCAGATTCACGTACGGTTTTCTCCATTGCGATTGTATCGAAATTCCGGACATTATGAAACTTGTTTGGACAAATTATGAGACTGTTAGATTTTGGGCCTTTATTTGGATTTTAAATCAATTGGAAATCAAAGGCGAGTGTTTTAACCCACTTACAACTACTAAATTGTCTTATGTTAGTTAAATCGAATTTATGATGTGATTAGAAGTTGATTGATTGTTGTTTGATATATTTAAATTGTCATTCCAGTTAAATCTGACTTCTATTGAATTTAATCGCCATTTAATTTAATATTGAATTTTAAAGTGCCAATTAATACTCATTGATGATAATTAGTCAAATTGTTGTTATTTATTGGTTGATTTGAATGATGATTGTGATGCATGTTTGATTGTTGATATTGGATGACTGGATGTTATATTTATATTGTTATAACACTCAAGTTCCTTTAGTTATTGTTAGGAAAATCACTATCGGTTGAAATGATACATAACCGAACGATCTATAGGTTAGGGAAAATCGTTATGGGTTGAAATGATAAACCCATGCGTTTTTATGGATTTTGAATTTTATTCGGGATTGCGGGTTGAAATGATATATATCCGTAAATATAAATTATTGCAGTTTGAAATAATAAATATTCGCATCACTTGACCATAGGGTAGAAAATTATATACGGACACCGGATTGGTTAAATTAAATGATTTTTAAATTCTTAATTTTTGAACTCAGCTAAATGATATTTTGAAATAAAATTGGATTTATATAAATTGAATTATTTTCGAAAATCCAAGCTTTAAATGTTGAAATTGGATTGGTTTAAAGGAATTATTTAAAGAAATTTAATTGAAATTTCAAAGTTGAATTGTGAAATATAAATGAAATTTATCGAAATTTAGTTATTAAAATGTTTGAATATTTAAACTTTGAAATCTATGAATTTGAAGAGCTTTAAAATTTTAGTTCAAACATGAATTCGAAATCGATATAAATTGAAATGATTTCTGGGAATTTTATTGAAAGAAAATTTAGTTTTGTTGAAATCTAGATACGGTCCAGATTTGTTGAATGGAAGAAATAGTTTAATTTGATATTAATTTCAAATTAATTATTTTAATGTAAACTATTTAAAGATATATTATTTTAAATTCAGATTTATTAAATTTTCAAACTATCAACTATATAAACCATTTCCAATAATCAAACTATTTTATATTAAACTATTAAAACTATATTAAATCTAATTTTAGACTAATTTTAACCTATTTTAAACTATTTAACTATTTTAATCAATATTTAAACAAGTTTAATCTATTTTAAACTATTTAATCTATTTTAAACCATTTTAACTATTTAAAATTATTTTACTCTATTTTAAACTATTTTAACCCATTTAAACTATTTTAAAGTATTCTAACTATTTTAAACTATTTTTAAGCTATTTAAACTATTTACGACTATATATACT
Source organism: Allium fistulosum (assembly GCA_030737815.1). Taxonomy (NCBI): domain Eukaryota; kingdom Viridiplantae; phylum Streptophyta; class Magnoliopsida; order Asparagales; family Amaryllidaceae; genus Allium; species Allium fistulosum. Next base: position 754,826,966 of record CM060908.1, on the reverse strand, counting down.
ATTTTCTAAATTTCACACTGTGTAAATTTGAAGTGTTTATATTTAAATCCTTGATTTAAAAGCGAATATGGTTAAATGATGTTATAACCTAAGTTGGGATTTGAAATGATATTTTCTAGTGAAATGACATATTTGAGTAAATATAATGATTTTGAAATGAGGATTTAACCTATTTTGTCGATATGATTTTGAAAGTGAATATGATTTCGAAAGTGAATATGATTTCGAAAGTGAATATGATTTCGAAAATGATATGGTTTGAATTGAATATGATATTTTGATATCAATTATGAATTAATTTTGGAAATGTAAAAGAACCACCCGGTGTGAAATAAGCGTTTGGTTGTTAAAGAGACTGGGATCAGATATTGTCATACTCTCTACCAATACCGAAAACCACTTTAACAACTATGTATGTGGTGGAGATTCTAGAATGAAGTAGGATGGTTTGGTGAACGATTTTGTATGAGGTATTAACGTAGCCCTGACTCCCTCGAGTCAGCTTGATGTGACTAAAACAGGAGCCACGCCGGGCCAAGTGAGGTCGCACCTCCGATCAGACATGCTTCTTCGATACCATATTATGACTTTGTGATTGATTTGGTGGCCACCCCTCGATTTTGATTATGGGAGTGTGTTCCGAGGTGGGCGGTAGTAGCTGATATGCGTTACCACCAGTCCAGATCCGCAAAACGGTAGTATCCTACCCTGGGCATTGCCTCGCGTGCCTTGTCACATGCCTTATCGCGCCCATTACGAGTTTGGTTTGTACCGTACCTATGGAGTGCTCCCTGAGTATCCCATCAGTTTGGTGGGGCTTATAGTATCTGTATAGACTACGGAATATATAAAAATGTGTTAAGGGGGATATGGGTAACGCCTTAACGCTATTTTAATACTTTACTTTACTGTAGACACTATTATAATAGCGTATTGTACTATGTATGTAGATAGTTTAACGGATCCTTAGGAGATGGAATCCCGAACATCTCTTAAGTTATTGCACGCACGTTAGACACTGGACAAGAGATGTCAAACCCCGTAAACATCTCTGATGTCGTTACACTCATATTTATTTGCTATTGATTTAACCTACATAAGATCTTTTAGTTCTAACTCAAGTGTTTTGTCTTTTCATTACGCTCGGGTCAGTCTGAGCTTTTCAGTGTACTGAAGACCATTTTTCTCTGGAGGACGAAGATGGAGATTTGTATGTTATTTATTATATTTATACTATCGCATCATGTTGTTCCGCTGCATTTATTTATTTATTCCTATTGTATGTAACTCTAATCTGTATTGTAAAAGTGTAATCAAATATTATTTGTAAAACAGCTTCATGAACTGTTATTTGATTATTATATTTTGTCATTCTCTGTGAGATTCTGTGCTTTTTTCTTCTTCTTTCTCTTCTTTTCTTATTTACCCTATAACAATCCTTCCTTGGTTTGAATTTGACATGTGTGGTTTATTGTCGATTTGAACCGTCCAAAAAGGTGGGTCGTTACATTTAGTATCAAAGCTAGGTTTAGCGATAACCTTAGCTTTGTGGGTCTGATTCATTAGAGATAGGGTAGTAATATCCTAGAATGAGTTTGTTTGAGTGTATATATGAGAGAGCGTACTTGTTAGTGTTATAAATATGTTTTTATATTGTGTTAATGTGTTCTGTTTAGTATTTATAAATTCTGGTCGGTACATAGGACGCTACGGCATCGATAGGGATTTCTAAACACTGAATAGGGCAGACAGACACAATTTTTTTTTGAAATATAGGTAAATGAAGTAATTTTACCTAGTATTATATATTGTTTATAAAAGAATAATTTTTATAAATGATATACTTGGATGTGATATGTTGTTGTTAAGTAGAGAAATTTTATAAATATTGATTGTAAAATAGGATTTACAAGTAAAGTAAATATAAATTGGAATTTGAGAACTTAAATTTTCGAGGTTTTGAAATTGGTTTTTCAAAGGATTTTGGAATATAATATTAATATTATTTGGAAGTATTTTCGAATATAGATATTTTTAATATGATTTAAAGGAAATGTTTTAAAGGAAATTTTAGAGGAAATAAACTTTGTACTCCCCTCTCTATCACTGGAAAATAATTTCGACGATGAGTGCACGCATCATCGACTCATTTTGGAGTTTCAAAGTAGGAAGACCATAGTAGTAGTTTTACTACACATTTTTTTTGATAAAAAATCTTAAATTTTAATTTCAAAATATGATTTGGATATATAAAAGATATGATTATATATATATATATATATTATTTTTAAATGTTTTGAAAATGGAACCCGGTATTTGGTTCTTAAGTTTCTGTAAATTAGTAGTTTCAATTATTGTAATGAATTAAATCTTAACCATTTTAATAGTTGGAAACTTCTAAAAAAAGAAATAAGAAATTAAGAGTTAAGTGATTAATGAAATATATAAGAAATTGGAAATTTGTAACTTGTAAATCAAAGATAATGAAATTTTAAGAAGATGTAAAGTGTTGAACATTTGTTAACTAAGTGAATAAGATAAACTTGTGTAACATTCAATTACATCCTTAAAACACACACACACACAGATATATATATATATATATAACATACCAATAATATTTAAAAAGTTATAATGTTAAATAAGAATATGTAATAGAATATTATACAAGTAAAACTGAAGTAATGAAAGTGTTTAATGGAATTATTTCTATAAATAACAATTTAGATGTACAATGAATGTTATAAGCATAAGTTAATTTTTTGAAATGCTAATAATTAGACTTAATAGTAAAGGCGAACATCACTTAAGTTGAATGATTCATTAAATTAAAGTCAAACTCCATAAACAATGAATGTAAATAAAAGGTAGAGAAACTTAAGTTGGAATTCGTTCACAATGAATATTTATATTACATGGAAATCAAGTTATATAAGTAAATAATAAATGTGAATAAATGAATTTAAACTAATAAGAGACAACCTTGTATGAATAAATTAGAAATAAATGAAATGTATGTAATACTCTAACAATGTATTCAATGATGATTTCAAGCATTGCATGGGAAAAGAAAATATTATATGAATGAATGAAAATAAATAAAAAGTAAACAATGATTTAGAAATAGAGTAAATGTTCAATAATATTATATATGAAAGAAATAAATAATAATGGTGAATTAAAGGTGCAAAGAAACTTACATAATATTTTAAGAATTAATTATGGATGATCTAAATAATTGAATGGAAATAACTTATGTAAGCAAATGAATGCAAATTAATGGAAAATGGCATTGTATGAATGAATGAGGAATGATGAACAGTAAATGATGTGAAAGGAAATTAATAAGAATAAACTTAAATATATGTTAAATTCTTTGTTGTTTGCCTTACAGGATGTTTGGGAAAGGATACTTCTAACTGTATAAGGATGTATAAATAATCTATTAAGTTATTATCTAAGGTTGTTGAGCGTAGGGTATACTTGGTAGTTTATTTATCACTCTTGTACGATTAAAAGTTTCTGAGCCTGAATAAACCATTTGTTTTGGTTGCTATGGATAAATAATTGATTTCTTTGTTGAATATGATGGTTGTATTGTTTTGTTTGCAAGTGACTATTGTTATGTTATGTTGATTTGTTTTGTTACTAATTGAAACAACTTATATGTTACTCTTTTACATAATTATTAACTTCTTTGGATTATATAAGTGAAGTACAAGTTGATGGAACCAATAGCTACTACTTTTGGTTTCATAAATAAAGCGTTGTTTGCCCGACAAATAGTAAGTTTTTTTATTACGGGTTTATAGCGATATTATATTGTTTTCCCGTGGTTTGGGATATTTTATTTGAAATATGATATATATATATATGGTTATTATTGATAATAGTATTTCTTTCGGACCTCTACGTACAAAGGAGACTCTGCCGAAATTTTTCGTGAATTTTAGACTTAGAATTTTTTTATGAAAGTGAAATATTTTCAAACTTTATTAAACGTGAAAATGAAGATTTAATTGTTTATTAATTGGTATATTTATTTAAAATACTAAATTATGTAAATTAATTATTATAAATTGAATACTTTGAATAAAATATATTAATTTCTTAATTCTTTCTTTTCCTTTTCGAGGACGAAAAGTTTTGAGTGGGGGAGAGTATAACGACCCGCATTTTTTGATAATTAAAAATATTTAATTTAATAAGATTTAGAATTCAATATTGTGTGAAATAAAAATTTATGATTTACAAATGGGAAAGACTATTAGAATGTGATTTAATAAGGTTGATTTAAGGTAACTGATAACTATTATAATGCAATTTTAATCAATTGAAATAATTGTAAAGTTAATTTGGTTATAATCGTAAATAAGGAGTAAATTCAATGTTGTGTTAATAATGAAATTGTATGTCATTTTATTTAATTGGTTTTGGTATATATTGTGAAATCAATTATGTGTACGTAGATTTATAATCTGGTTGAAACAATAAACTTGTAAATGTGATTAAATTACGTAAAAGTAACAATTGCTTATTTACCGTCTTATTATTTAATACATTAAAATTAATTTAGAAATTAATAAAATTTAATGTAATTAAATATTGCTGTTAATATAAGTTAAGATGATAACTGTAGAATAAGAATGTTATAAAAAGTGAACTAGTGTCAAATGAATTCATATTGGTATTGAATGATTGAATAATAAGATGTAAATCAAAATAAATGAATTTATTGGAATTTAAATTATAATTAATGAATTTATTGCAATTGCCATTGAATGCTGTAATTAGTGTAATATTTAAATCTTAGGTTAATAAGAATTATTTATTTTAAAAAGATTATTAAATTTCTCTGTAATAAAAAATGATGAAAATTGTTAACTATTTAATTTGAATTTAAAAGTGATTAACCCAATTTAATAATAATTTATTTAATTAACATGAAAATTAGCCATTTTGGCCACTGCCTTGGATTTCAACGAAACTAGTTTCATCGGATCTGTAACGCTGAATTATTGTAGGATTTCAAGTTTCGTAGCAATCAGACTTGTCGTTTGATCGTGAGGGCTCGAAACGCGTAGAAATCAATTAAAAGGATTTAAATGAATATAATTTGATTTTAAAAGCTAACTTCTGTATACAATGAAATTAGGATTTGAAACTAGTTCCATTGAGTTTAAAAATATCGAAAACCTATATTTCGATATATTGGATAACCCATTTTCGTTTCGGGAACGAAACGCGCTTTTCGGGCCATTGTTATCGTTTCGATCCAACCCTGCCTATATATAGGCTGTTAATAAACCCTACCTGTTTCTTATTTCATTATTTCTATACGTACATCTTCTTCCTCCTTCTCAAACGACAGAACATCAAACCTAATTCCCAAATTCCAAAACCTAATTTCAATTCAAAAAAAATGCGGATCTACAGCGACTTCGGGTCGTGCTTCGGGTTCCAGAGGCAAAAACCCTGCAGCGACTTCGGGTCAGGAAGCAAATGACTCGGATCTCCATTCGTTTTGGCAGAAACTCAGAGCAAGCACCGGGGATTTGAGGCGGCAGACCGAAGTTGAATCCGAAGTCGACTAAGGGCCTAAATTTTCCAACCTTCTAAGGTTAATAACTTTTGCATAAGAGCTCGGATCCACGCGCTGTTTTCTCCGTTGCAATCGTATCAAAATTTCGGACATTATGAAACTAGTTTGGACGAATTCTGAGATTGTTATATTTTTGGCTATTATTTGGATTTTAAATCAATTGGAAATCAAAGGTGGGTGTTTGAACTCACTCACAACTACTAAATTGTCCTATGTTAGTTAAATTGAATTTATGATGTGATTAGAAGTTGATTGATTATTGTTTGATATATTTAAATTGTCATTCCAGTTAAATATGACTTTTATTGAATTTAATCTCCATTTAATTTAATATTGAATTTTAAAGAGCCAGTTAATACCAGTTGATGACAACCAGTCAAATTGTTGTTATTTATTAGTTGATTTGAATGATGATTGTGATGGATGTTTGATTGTTGATATTGGATAACTGGATGTTATATTTATATTGCTATAACACTGCAAGTTCCCTTAGTTATTGCTTGGAAAATCACCATGCGTTGAAATGATACATACCCGAACGATCTATAGATTAGGGAAAATCGTTATGGGTTGAAATGATAAACCCGAGCGATTTTATGGATTTTGAATTTATTCGAGATTGCGGGTTAAAATAATGTATATCCGTAAATATAAATTATTGCGGTTTGAAATGATAAATATCCGTATCACTTGACCATATGGTAGAAAATTATATACGGACACCGGATTGGTTAAATTAAATGATTTTTAAATTCTTAATTTTTGAATTCAGCTAAATGATATTTTGAAATAAAATTGGATTTATATAAACTGAATTATTTTCGAAAATCCAAGCTTTAAATGTTGAAATTGGAATTGGTTTAAAGGAATTGTTTAAAGAAATTTAATTGAAATTTCAAAATTGAATTGTGAAATATAAATGAAATTTATCGAAATTGAGTTATTGAAATGTTTGAATATTTAAACTTTGAAATCTATGAATTTGTAGTGATTTAAAATTTTAGTTCACACATGAATTTGAAATCGATATAAATTAAAATGATTTTTGGGAATTTTATCGAAAGAAAATTTAGTTTTATTGAAATCTGGATACGGTCCAAATTTGTTGAATGGAAGAAATAGTTTAATTTGATATTAATTTCAAATTAATTATTTTAATGTAAACTTTTTAAAGATATATTATTTTAAATTCAGATTTATTTAGATTTTCCAACCACCTACTATATAAACCATTTCCAATAATCAAACTATTTTATATTAAACTATTAAAACTGTATTAAATCTAATTTTAGACTATTTTAACCTATTTTAAACTATTTAACTATTTTAATCTAAATTTAAACTAATTTAATCTATTTTAAACTATTTTAAACTATTTAATCTATTTTAAACTATTTTCAACAATTTTAACTATTTAAAACTATTTTACTTTATTTTAAACTATTTTAACCCATTTAAACTATTTTAAAGTATTCTAACTATTTTAAACTATTTAAAATGTTTACGACTATCTATACTATTTTCTAAATTTCAGACTGTGTAAAGTCGAAGTGTTTATATTTAAATCCTTGATTTAAAAGTGAATATGGTTAAGTGATGTTATAACCTAAGTTGGGATTTGAAATGATATTTTCTAGTGAAATGACATATTTGAGTAAATATGATGTTTTTGAAATGAGGATTTAACCTATTTTGTCGATATGATTTTGAAAGTGATATGGTTTGAATTGAATATGATATTTTGATATCAATTATGAATTGATTTTGGAAATGTAAAAGAACCATCCGGTGTGAAATAAGCGTTTGGTTGTTAAAGAGACCAGGATCAGATATTGTCATACTCTCTGCCAATACTGAAACCACTTTAACAACTATGGATGTGGTGGAGATTCTAGAATGAAGTAGGATGGTTTGGCGAACGATTCTGTATGAGGTATTAACGTAGCCCTGACTCCCTCGAGTCAGCTTGATGTGACTAAAGCAGGAGTCATGCCGGGTCAAGTGAGGTCGCACCTCCGATCGAACATGCTTCTTCGATACCATATTATGACTTTGTGATTGATTTGGTGGCCACCCCTCGATTTTGATTATGGGAGTGTGTTTCGAGGTGGGCGATAGTAGCTGCTATGCATTACCACCAGTCCGGATCTGGCAAACGGTAGTATCCTACCCTGGGCATTGCCTCGCGTGCCTTGTCACATGCCTTATCGTGTCCATTACGAGTTTGGTTTGTACCGTACCTATGGAGTGCTCCCTGAGTATCCCATCAGTTTGGTGGGGCTTACAGTATCTGTATAGACTACGGGAATATATAAAAAATGTGTTAAGGGGGATATGGGTAACGTCTTAATGTTATTTTAATACTTTACTTTACTGTAGACACTATTATAATAGCGTATTGTACTATGTATGTAGATAGTTTAACGGATCCTTAGGAGATGAAATCCCGAACATCTCTTAAGTTATTGCACGCACGTTAGACACTGGATATGAGATTTCAAACCCCGTAAACATCTCTGATGCTGTTACACTCATATTTCTTTACCGTTGATTTAACTTACATAAGATCTTTTAGTTATGACTCGAGTGTTTTGTCTTTTCATTATGCTCGGGTCAGTCTGAGCTTTTCAGTGTACTGAAGACCCTTTTTCTTTGGAGGACGAAGACGAAGATTTGTATGCTATTTATAGTCGCTGCTTTGCCACTGTGACTGATCATTATATTCCTCATCTTCTCGAATAGAGAGACGCTGAAATGCTGTGTAATGACTATAGTGTTGAGGGTCTTGTGGAGGCCAGGATATATCTTCGCTTTCCTTCGTATCAACGGTTATTTGTGTCTTACCACGATGAGATTGTGGCACTGGTTCACTTGAAGGCCCTATGCCTGAAGAAGGTCCCAGCTGAAACAACTTTGGTGGTGGTGGTGCTGTCGGGGATGGAGATGATGAAGATAGTGAAGAGGAACGACCCCTTACCTTTCTCATTACTTTCCCTAAAGTAGAAATGACCTTTTCTAATGTTTTTCTACTTTGGCCATTCTAGTAGAAAAAGACCGTTCTTGGCGAGAGATATTTTTATCCAATGCCTTTTGGTTAAGGGAGAGGAGATGTTGGTTTTGAAGTGCAACATCTTGATAGTTCTCCCCTGGCTCAGCTGCAATTCTTTCTTCTTGAATTTCCAAGTCAGAGCAATACTCTATAGATTCAGAAGGTCCTGCTGATTGGGAAGGCCAAGTTGGAGTTTGTTGTTGTTGTTGATGTTGATACGACATCGATGACATCTCCAATTCCAATGACAAATCCTTTTGAATTATCTTCAAAATTTACAGTACCACCATCTATGTATGTTATATTCGATTACATATGTGCATTTCCAGTCATATGTTCGGAGCATCCGCTATCAAGTATCCATTTCTCCTTGTCATTAGATTTCCTTCTGGGTACCTGCAAGATAAAAATAATTTAATTGGTATCCGCTGCCTCCGTTAGGGTCCTAAGTGTTAGAGAGTGAAGCTAGTCGTACCCAGGAGGGTTTGGGACCTATAAAAGAGTAATTTTCATTATGAACAACACTTTTCAAATAGTAATCTATGTGTTTCTGTCTAATTAGTTTGTTACCAGATTTTGGAATCCATATTTTCTATGTTTTAGAGTTAGAAGCTTTTTCTCTAGTATGTGGCTTCTTGAACTTTTTATATAGTGAGCTAAAGTTTTTATGTTTTGGAGCCTTCTTGAATCCTAATCCATTCTAATTTCCAGATGGTTTAGAAATTTTGATCAAATTGTCCAAATTCCCAAATTCTACTTTCCTTTATTGAATTTTGAAACATTGTTTGTAATCTTATCTAACTCACTTTTAAGGTCGAAAATTTCGGATTTTGATGCTTTTAGATTATCCTTTAATACAATGTTTTCTTCTATAATATCATTATTTTCTAGTTTAACCTTTTCTATTTCACATAATAAAGAATAATTTTGAATAGAAAGATTCTTACATTTTTCCTATGTAATTTGTAGTTCTTCTTCTACAATGGTTTTCTCGTCTTTTAATAATCCTATTTCAAGCTTCATTGGATTAAATTTAGCAACATATTCTTTATTTAACTTTTTAGTTTCTCTATATTTGTCATCTAATTTCATGCTAAGTTCTAAAATTTCATTATAAGTAAGATCGGGACATACCTCCTCAGTGTTTGCCATGAAGCATACATTGGCTTGCTCAGAATTACTACCGCCGTCACTGTCTGATGATGAAGATGATTCTGAGTCATCCCAAGTTACTTGAAAAGCCCATTTTATTTTCTTGAATTTCTTGAACTTGCTTTTCTTTTTGTCATTATTGAGTTCTGGGCATTGTTTCTTCATGTGTCCGAACTTGTCACATCCAAAGCATTTGATTGAAGTTTGGTTGGATGAGTTTGAATTTCCACTGTTTTGGGATTTCATCATCATATTGAATTTCTTGAACTTGTTGTAGTTTTTGGCAATAAATACGATCTCATCTCCATCTAAGTCTGAACCATCATCGTTGGCTTGAAAAGCTATATTCTTCTTTTCATGATTTTGTTCTTTCCTTGCCTGCAAATTTGCATCGTACGACATCAAATTTCCTATCAATCCTTTAACTTTTAGCTGAGATATGTCATTATCCACTTCAATAGCCAAAAAATTTCTTTTCCATTCATTAGTTAAAGAATTTAAAATATGTGTAACTAAATCAAAATCTGTGAATTTGACTCCAAGTGCCATAAGATCGTGTTGAATAGTTTGAAATCTAGCATACATATTACCAATAGATTCATTTTCTTTCATTTTAAATGAAGAAAATTGATTTTGTAAAATGGAAATCTTCGTTTGTTTAACTTTGTTTGTGCCTTCATGAGTATTTTGTACTGTACGCCATATATCATATGCAGTAGTGCACAACATAACATGTGACAATTCATTTTTGTCAAGTGAACAGAATAGAACATTCATGGCTTTAGCATTGTTTGTTGCTGTGTTCTTTTGAGCATCTGTCCAAGCGCTTATATCTATGCCTGGTGCTTCATGTCTAACTTATGTTGCTTGCCAAATTTATAGACCATTAGTTTCCATAAAAATATGCATATGTGTAGACCAGTAAGCATAATTAAATCCAGTGAATAGTGGAGGACGTGCAGTGGATTAACCTTCTTGAAATGTACTTGCCATATTAAATATGTTTCAATTACGTGTTACTGTAACTTGAAATAACCGTGCTCTGATACCAAATGAAAGTGTGTATGGATCGTGTATTTATATCTAATATGCAAGTGCAATAAAAACTAACTTATAACTACCAGAGTAAAGTAAATAAAAGTAAAGAAACAATCACACTAGAGTTTTTATACTGGTTCAGACCTCCCGTCCTACGTCTAGTCCCGAAGCTCCCCTTCGGCCTTAAACTAGGAAACAACCCTCGCTTCGCCTGGCAGAATAGGCTTAATACAAAAAGTCTTTTCTTGATAAGTATGTGTTCTTAGTAAAACTGATTTTGACTGCACAGTACAAATCTTCCTATAATCTCCTTTGAGTAGTATGTGAAGCTTTGTTTTAGGAAGTGATAAGAATGATGTATTGATTTCTTTTTAGAAATCAAAGTATGCAAAGAATAAAGAAAAGAGATTCAGAAAATTCAATTTAGTTGTTTCTCAAAATCTTTACATATTTATAAGTGTTCAAGGGTTTTCTTGAAAAGTAACAACCTTTGGTATGTTTTACTCCAATCTAAGGGTTGCAATCTTTGAGGAAGAAGAGATGCATTAAAGAGATATGGATGCAACCATTAGAATGAAGTAAGTTTCTATTCAGGATTTGAGCCCGTTACCCAGGTCAGACGTATGGGATAAAATTCAGACATTTGTCTTTATATATATTTTTTAACCCGAGAGCATAGTCAGACGTCTGACTTATATAAACGGATGTTTGATGTCTATGTGCTTATAAAATTACTTTGTTTGAAATAATGAAAACCTTGTAAAAGATTTTTATGCAATTTTGCATAAAAACTACTCAAGGAGATTTTACAAACCATTTATCTATGACTATAACACAATATAATAGCTTCTTTAATACCAATGATTCTTTTCTTCTACTGTTCATCTTCAAGTCATGATATTGTGAGTTCTCGAAGCATTTACATGAAAATAGATGGAATATATTGTATGTGTATGATTGTATAGTTATTGTCATCAAAACCATAGAATAGATGTTCTAACACCTAATTGGTACTGCTTTCATTTCATTGGACACTTTGGTACTAGCTAGTTTTGATAAAGAGTCGGCGGAGGAGTTGATCTCATGGGGTTTGTTCTATTTTAGATAGCTCGAACTGCTCTAGTAATTTCTTAGGTAGTTCTGCATATTTGGCTAAGGTCGGTTCCTTCACTTGGTAATTTCCCTACACTTGATTCACAAGTAACTGAGAATCACTGTGAACTTTAATTTGTGTTACCTTCATTACCTAGGCCATTCGTAGACCCACGAGAAGGGCCCCATATTCTACCACATCGTTGATCACTTTGAAACCAAGTTGCATTACTCCATGCAACTTTTGCCTATTTAGGGTGATCAATACATATCCAATTCCTACCCCTAGTTTATTTGATGCTCCATCTACGAACAAGTGCCAGAATTGTAGGGTGTTTGTTTCTTCCTCTAAATGGGGTTCAGGCAGTAAGGTGCATTCTGCAACAAAATCTACAAGTGTCTGACCTTTGATTGCCTTCCCGAGGTAGCAGGTAATGTCGTATTAGCTAAGCTCCATTACCCACTTTAATAGGCGACCCGATGTCTCTAGCTATATGGTATTTACCTAAGAGGTTTTTCTGTGAGAACTTTGATGGGATGCGCCTGGAAGTAGGGCCATAGTTTCTTGCTATAAGAGTTTTTCTCTGCTTCTGATAGCCACTTTCTTGTGAAATAGATGGGTCTTTGCGTCCCTTCATTCTCTCGTATCACTGTAGCATAAATAGCTTGATTAGTTACAACTAAGTAAATGTATAAGTTCTCACCTGTTACTAGTTTTGATAATATAGGAGTACTGACCAATGATCGTTTAGATTTTGGAATGTAGCCTCGCACTCCTTGGTCCATTTATCCTTTAACTTCTTAACCTTTTCATGTAGAGTGTTGTATCTTTCCCGGTATAGAGTCTTGCGCTTCTGTCTAGCTGGGTGCACATTTGGGTCGATGTTTAGTGCGTAGAGATGATGGTCGGATATATTCCTACCATATCTGAATGAGTTGAGGCATATACATCTATTGACCTTTTTAGGATGTCTATCAATTCATCTTGTGGCTCTACATAAAGGTTCTTCCCTACCTTGAGCACCTTTGTGGGATCCTCTAGATCTATTTATATGTCTTTGATATCATCTACCGACTTTAATTCTTTCTTTGGCGCCCCTAACCTTGGATCTGTCTCACTTTATGGCTCCTCTTCTGGTGATGGGTTCACAGCAGGCGCCTGTTTCTGGGCTTCCTCCGAGAAATATTATGCATAAACTGAATTATATTTGTCAGTACCAATCATGTGCATATATGATCTCTTCTCTTTTCTCTTGGGTTTCAGGGGCAAGGGATTACTCGCCTCAGTATCAGTTAGAGTATCTGATATAGTCATAGTTTTATGTTACGATTTAACTTCATTCTTATCATTACGAATATTAGAAAAGACAAGAGAATAGGTTGGAACAATTTTATTGTTAGAGTTAAGAGTTACATTGTACAGTTCCATAGCTAAAAATTGTTCCCCTCTTATTAATCCTATTACAGCTGGAGTACTGAACTTCATGAGCAGGTCCTTTTGAGGGATGATTGCCCTCGGGTCAACTAGAGTAGGTCTTCCTAAGAAAGCATTGCAGGGTGAGGGTTGATTGATGATTAAGAAACTTGAATAAAATGACTTATATAATGGGGCACTTCCAGCTGTAACGAGTAGACGCGCTGACCCAACTGGAATGGTAGCAGTGTTGTTGAAACCAAAGATTGGTTCAGGGCTGGGTTTTTGGATTTTGAAGGAAATTTCATTTGATCATAAGCAGGCTTGAAAATGACATCGACTGAGCTTTTCAAATCAACAAAGACTTTCTTCATAGTATAATTTGACACTTGAACTGTAATGATAAGTGGGTCTTGATGTAGGAATACAACTCATGTCGCATTAGTCGTCTTGAAGGTTATTTCTAGTGCAGGTTTTTGTTTAACGTGGAAGATCAATATGGAAGATCGCCCTTTAGGTTTTAGCCTCCTGCACACATCTCTCTTATACCTTTGTGCTTGCACCTGCGATGTGTGATCCTCCATGAATTGAAGCCATCAGTTTTGAAGGATTTCCAACTTGGTGTTCATTAGGATATGGAGTTAGATTTTCGGTCGTGTCTCCCCTATTTTTCCTATAAAAGCTACCTAAATAACCCTTCTCGATTAGCCTCTCTATCTCCTTCTTCAAGTGTCGGCAGCTATTAGTATGATGACCGTTCGCTTTGTGGCAATTGTAGTATGCTCCACCTTTGTTCTATTCTTGTCTCTTTCCTTTATTCGGCAAGTTGTAAGCCAGCTCATCTCTGGTCATCTCATATATATGCCCAAGGGGATGAGTGAGGGGGGTTTTTGTAATGAGATTTAGCTCCTTTTGCTGCTTTGTGGGTGGGTGATATTCATCTACCCCCTTTTCTTATCATAATTGGGGGCGGAAATCCCATGAGATTGTGATACAGACCCGGCTTTCTCCATCCTGATGTAACCAACTGCCCTTTAATAAAAGGTTTTCATACTATGGCAGGCTTTCCTACTATTTTTGTCCTATATAGCAATTTCTCTTCTAATCCTGTAATGATCCTAATTTTGACTAACATTATTTATAGTATTTAATCGGGTAAATAAAATAAAATAACGTAGATAGTTAAGAGATTGAGATTTGTTAATTAAGAAGGAGCCATGTCTTAATGAATGTATAAGCAAAAGAAAATTTAAAGTAAGTAAGTAGGAGGAATATGGTAAGGGTAGAATAGGAATAGCCCTTGCTCTTATACCCTAAACCCTTCCATTCTTCATTCCTCGTTCATTTTTAATTTTCACAAACAAAACTTAGACCTTAAAGAACTCGACCGGCCACCATTAAGAGGATTCAAGGAGAAGAAAAGCTAGGATTCAAGTAGAAAGCCTAAGCAAATCAATTTAAGGTCAAATTTCAACCTTCTTAATACAAAGCTAAGGTGAATAATTCACTTACATCCCACTTTTGATATTGATTTTGGTTTCAAGTTAGATCCGAATTATTTTGTATTAACAAGAAATCTTGTCAACACCTCAAAGCAATGTTAAAGAAGTAAATGATCCCTTTGAAACCCCTTTCGAATTAGCAAGGTTATAACCCAATAGGGATGGTTGAGATCTAACTAAGTTGAAAGGGTCTTTATGCCTTCGAAAGGAACCCCTTCGAAGATGTTGATACTACTGTCATGGGGTGGATTCCTTCGAAAATAAAGATATGTCCCGAAGTAGGAGTCCTCCCGAAGGGTTTAACTTCAATGACCATGTGGTGAATCCTTTCGAAGGACTAGTTCTCTTCGAAAGGATTCAGAACATAACATGTATATATTAAATAAAAAGTGGATTCAATATGCCATGGAATTTTATTTTGGATAAAGAACGTAAGACCAATTGACTTAGTAATATTGAAGTATCATCACCACGTCACTTTAGTGCCGCATGAGCTTTGGAAGTGATGATAATTTGCTCTACAGTCAAGATATCCAAATAAACTCCATAGCATAACATATACCAAATAAGGGTTATGAAGATAAGTGTGCATCATGTACAATTGGTCATTAGACAAGATAATGGCCGAAATGATCATCCTCGTATTTGAAATCAATATTAGATCCATGCATCCTATCATTTTCATTTCTCATAAATGGATTACAAGTAGTGAATTTTTCCCCAATTTGATCTAGGGTTACAATAATTTGATTTGGCCAAGAAGTAAAAGAAAATCCAAGAATCCAAGAATCGGTCCTCAACTTGGACTACTAGATTCGTATTTATAAGTGTGGATTGGACCCTTCCACACCCATCCTTTCAAAGCTGTCGAAAGGTTCCGCACCCATCCTTTGAAGCTGTCGAAAGGTCTCTCTTTCGACCTTTCGCATCCATCCTTTCGCCTTCGTCCTTTCGCTTCCATAGTCTCAAAGTTGTGAGTAGGTATTCAGGTCTTTTGTTATGCTTGGATTAACCCTTCCGTCCCTATCGAAAGCATACTAACTATGGATATTGTTCCAATACTCAGCAATACTGCTTTCTAGTACTTCTGGAGCCTTTCGACACCTTCGAAAGGTGCATTTCCTTTAATGGCAAGTGATTCAAGGTTCCTTATTGCGTTGTTTGAATATAAGTGGAAGCACTTTCGACTTCTTCATCACCTTCGAAGCCTCTCCTTTGTTGTTAAGGTATGGTGCTAATATGATATGTGACTATTAGAATGAATAAGGAAGGGCATTTGGATGGTATAGAAAGGATTTAATGGTGGCAAAAGGATCATTACAAAAGGTCACTTGAGGAGGCTTAGTTGCGGAAGTTGGCTTTCGAAAGTATTCATGTTGATCAATGCGGAAGCCCCATCCTCTAGTGCTTGGGGAAGCAATACTGGTCACATGTGAAGTTTCCTTTATACTTGCGGAAGGGTTCATCCGATTCGAAAGGCTCATCTACGCTTTTGAAAGGGATGCTTTGGTAAAATGTTCCTATGTGTAAGGTAAACTATGGCGAAACCAACTGCTTCGAAGGGTTTGATACATGTGCGGAAGCCTGTTATTTGGTACCTTCGAAAGGTGCTTCTAACACATACGAAACTCCTTTATGCATGCAAAACCAACTGTTTCAAAAGGGTCGACTGAAGCGGAAAGATAGCCTTGACCTCTTTTGATTCCTTCGGAAGCCTATACTCCATTTAATATTTGCAAAAGCATCAAATGCTTGTATCAACGATCCAATCTTTGCGAAAGCTACTTTGATGCCTCCAAAACACCGCTTTTAGATCATGGCGGAACCCCTCTCTTTAATTCTTGTGATGTTTTTACAATGCTTTCGCAAGCTTTCTTTTATTCCTACATTCTTGAGTGAGCTTTATGGTCAGCATTTTGCAAGTTATGTGCCATGTTGTGTTTTTTTAAATGGATATATATGCTTGTTGATGATTATATGGTTTAATATGGATTTTATGATATGTTTTGATTAGAAAATCTATTAAATGACACCCAAATAATTTACGTTTTTGATATATGGTTAAAAACATTAATTTAGAAGTGGGTTTCAAGTTCCATAATTTTATAAGTGATTGTGGATTTGTTATGTATTTTCTATTAGAGAAAATAGTTAATTTTGGGTTTAAATTATTTACGGCAATTAAATAATTTTTTTGGGTCTGAAATTTACGTATGTTAGAAAACATATTCAAACTGAATTTTGGTAATTTTTAGGGATTTTTCCTTAGTATTTTAGTATGGTTAATAAATTATTTAAGTTAGAGGACTAAAATGTTTTATTTGTTGTGTTAACGCGAAGGGCTTATTTGTTAAAATAATCTCAACTGTTAATTGTTGAATTAGGCAGCCTTTTTAGAAAAGAAATTTGATAAAGAATTGGAAATCAATCATATTTTGACAAATTAGGCAAGTTAGGTAAAAAGGAATTACTTTGGAAGGCATAAAAACAAGTTTTGTTTCAAATTACAACTTCTCCCTTTCAATTGCTTGCTTTCGTCACCATACGCAGAAGGCCTTTCACAACCATTCGAAACCCATGCATATGGTATCAAGCAATTGATACGTAGTATATTGGAGAAAGGCGGAAGGGACTATGTCAAAGGCATGCTTTCGAAGGGGTTGAAGCCAATTTTATTAGCTTTCGAATCAATCAACCTGCTTTTGTTTTTAAAAAGAAGCTTTCGAAAGAGTTGCCGCTTTTAATACATTCAAAACATATCTGCCGCATTCATACCTTTCAAATTGGTTTGAGGCTGATTTTCTTATAATCTTCAAACAATGTATTCAAAAGGGGAGCTTTCGCCTTTTAAATTTTGAAGCCGACTTCCCAATGCTTTCGAAAGGGTCCTTTTAGCCGCTTTTATCCACAGTTTCGAAAGGATGGTTTCGAAGCTACCATCTTCTCCAATCCTTTTACTTGAGATAAGTGCTTTTGAAAGTGAAGCTTTCGCTTCTGTTCTCTTTGACCCAATAGTTATATTAAATATTAAACTAATGGTTTCAAAAGGGATACTTTTAAAGGGTTTTGAAGCTATGTTTCCACAAATTCTCACTTGAACCCAATGCCTTCGATGGGTATGTTTTTAAGTGTTTTGCAAGTGATGTTTTAGTGGTTTCGAAAGGGCTTATTTGAGGTCTTAAGCAATGGTTTTGAAAGTAAGGTTTTGGCCTTATAGCCTGATGTTTTCTAAGTTAAAAAGGGCTTTAACTTATTTTAAAGGGATATATAACCTTATGGACTTAGTTTTTCATCAACATTGTTTTGTGTAAAGCATATATCATGGCATAAGTATTTTGAGTAAGCAAAGGGTATAATTTGATTATTTTGAAAAGATATGATTGTTAACCGCCTTTTGGCAAGGCCGTGGATAGACGGATCTAACTAAATCGACTGCTCGTTTGTCGAGACTGGAATACGATAGGTTTGAGTTAGCTGGATGGAAAGACAGTCAGTCATGGATGGTTCAGTGTATATGGCTCGGCCATGGATGGGAATTCGTGCGTGGGTCAGCCGTTCGGTCAAGTGGGGCTTGGTCATGGCTCGGTCGAGGAGTAGAGATCATGCATGGCTCGGTCTCGGTAGCACGGTCCGGTCTTGGTGGCATGGTTCGGCGATGGGAGTGGGTCGGCAGATGTGGCTCGGTGGTGATCTGGTTCGGCACTTCTGGATCGGCTAAGTTAGGGCCGATCGACATGGAAGGGAATAAGTCGTTCGGCATGTATGGATCGGCTAAACTGGGTCAGCTAAGGTGGTTCCCTTGATGGTGTGGGTCGGCCTGGATTGAGTGGTTCGGTATGAAGGTGAATTGGACATGTGTGGATCAGTCAACGTAGTTAGGCTGAGGTGGTTCGGCATGTTGAGCTGGGTCGGTCTCGGTGGTGTGGAACGGTGAGCATGGGATCGGCATGGGAAGAGCACACTCATCTAACTCCGGGTTGGCAAGTAAGTAACTTCGAGTCGCCAAGCACTTTACTTCGAGTTGAGGTTAGGGTCACTTCGGGACAGTACCCTGGCTACTTCGGGTCGACTTATTGAGGAATGGGGATCGGTGGATGTGGCTCGGCCTGCCTGGATCGGTCGAAATGTTGAGTCTGGCTCGGCTATGGCCTCGATGGGCCCGGATTACTCAAAAAGCCCAGTAACTCGGGTTTTGCCTATAAATACAGCATGTGGGTCTCCAGATGAGGGGGATCTTCTTTTCGGCTCTCTTGCTTTCTATTTTCTAAGGCTGAGGCTACTCTACCATTTTGTAACTGTAATTGATTCTAATATCAATAAAAAAGGAAATTTCTGGAGTGGACGTAGGCCGGAGTCAGCCGAACCACTATAAATCCTCTGTTCTTACTGCTTTCTTTTTAATTTTTACTGTTCTTCATATTTATACTCTCTACATACACTCTATCTGTGAGCTGTGACTGGTATTTGGTGCTTTCGTTTGGATTTGGGTGTTAGCGACCATTTTGGCGCTAACATTTTGGTGCTTTCACCGAGAACGCAAGCACTCGGGGATTTTGGAGTTTGGAACTTGGATTCTAGGAAGCAATGGCTAGGCCACCAAGAAGGAAGCAAGTGACAGAAAGAAGCAATCAAGAGGGAAGTCAAGAGGCCTCCTTTGGAGCTAGAGCAGGTCGAGCATCCATCTACATCACCAAAGACGAAATGGAAGCAATGCTGAAAAGACAAGAGGAGATGATGCAGACTCTTCTCAGACAATTTGGACAAGCAGGAACTGCAGGAGCTCAGATCCGTGGATTTGGATCAGAAGCACTCAACCAGCAAGCAGTTGGAGGGTTCAGCAGGGAGCAGCCCCTGATCAGCGAACAACTATTAACCCGGATGGACCAAGAATTTGGGGCATACCAACGGGTTAATGTTGGACCAATCCATGGAGGGATACCTGACGATGTTGTGCAACTCGACATCAACAGGAACACAGGAGTACGTGATGAGGAGTATGTGCTAGGATTCCCTCGTGAACTCGGGGGACAGATCAGAGGCAGTGAACAAGGATTACAGCTTGGCAACAATGACAGATTGGCGGAGATGGTCAGATGAGCTGTGAGAGGAGGATTGGTAAATAAAGACTTGGAGGATGTGAATAGGAGTCCCTTCACTCCTACTATCAGGCAAGCTAGGAACCCACCGGATTTTAAGCTACCAACGTTGGAAATGTATGATGGGAGAACGGATCCTGCCGTTCACCTGACAAGGTACATGAGGCATATGGAGGTACTAGGGGCATCAGATGAGGTCATGGCTCGATGCTTCCCTTTGTATTTAACGGATATCACAACTATGTGGTTCAGATAGCTAGAGAGTGGCTCTATCAGCACATGGATGGAGCTGATTGAAAGGTTTATGAGACAGTTTCGGGTCCACATAGTCAGACCCAAGAACGTGATGACTTTAACATCGATGAAACAATGGAAGGGAGAGTCGCTCGAGGATTTCTTAACCAGATTCAATGCGGCGGTGGCTTCAGTGGATCGACCCGATCCATCGATGGTTTTGATGGCGGCAGTTTAAGGAATTGCGGATAATTCAGATTTTAAGATATCGTTGGAACGGGACCCCCTAATGGATCTTGGGGAGTTCTATCATGAAGCGGAAAGATTCCTAAGGCAGGAAGATGCGCAGGCCGAAAGAGAAGGGAGAGAGGCTGAAGCTTATGCTATTAGAGGTGGAGGTCCACCCAGGGAGGAACCAAACAAGGACGATAATGGCAAAAGGAAAATGAGTGACGACGGTAACCCCTCAAAAAGGAAACAGAGAGAATCAAAATTTTCTTCTTATACGGATTTGACAGAAACTCTGGAAAGGATTTACTTGGATACTCGGGGGGACCTCCAGTATCGAAGACCAGCTAGGAGGGAACCATCGGAATACGAGTGGGTGTAAAGAAAGCATTGCATATTCCATGAGCTAGATGGGCACAACACAAACGATTGTAGGCATTTGAAAGATATCGTTGAGGAGCATGTAAGGAATGGTCACCTGTAACAGTACATAAGGAATCGAGCTGTAGCAGTGGAACGGGAGCGGCCACCGCCTACCTCGAACGAAGGTGGCGCTAGATCTAATCACCGTCGGCTTGTTATCAACTGAATAGATTTATGGTTTTGAATAAGTAATAGAACTCGAAGTAATACGGCTAGGTCACTCACACACGTACGGGCTCGAGGACGGTCCCTGGGCGTGCTCTAAGATGACGAAAAACCGTACTGCTTGGATCTATGAAATCCTGTTTTCTTTCTATTTTTCTGCAAATTCTGGTTTCCTCTTTGGTACTTTGGAAATTTAATTCCCTTTGTTGTACGAACTTTTGCCTTGATAACTGAATTCTGTAATGATTGGGATTGGACTAATTCAATGAATAATACAGGCCAAACGATTACCGTCCCGACCGGAGAGACGGAGCAGTAATTGCGAATTACGAGTCCCTTTGCCGGATAGCAATGGAATGGACTCGAACAGAATATAAAAGTCCTCGACCGGAGAGTCGAAGCCGAAGCACATAAAAGTCCTCGATCGGAGAGTCGAGGCCGGAGAAGATAAAAATCCTCGACCGGAGAGTCGAGGCCAGAGAACATAAAAGTCCTTGACCGGAGAGTCGAGGCCGGAGTGTGAGAAATGCAGATTAAGGATCTTAAGGCTAGAATTAACACTAGAGGGGGGATGAATAGTGTTTTAAGAAATTTGTTAATATTTTTGAGTTTATCTAACTTTATTAACAATGTATACACTAATTAGACACAGATATGAACACAGAATCAAACACAGATGCAAATATAAAGTAAAAGCAGTAAAGGAAAGAACACACCGGATTTTATACTGGTTCGGAGTTACCCTACATCCAGTCCCTTACAACTAAGTATGGATTTCCTTTCAAAAGCAATTCAACAATTACAACCCTCGATTTTAAGGCTACGAGGTATACCCTCTAGAATACCAATCCTCTGGGTAGGGATACTTGATTTCCCGGGCAACAAGTTTACCCAATTGATTTCCAAGGCTACAATCACACCTTTTCTCGCTTGATTGATTTCAAAGGCTACAATCACACCTTTTCTCGCTAATATATTACAAAGAAGTCTATAACTCTGAATAGCACTGAGAACCTTGTAGAGATAGTGATGTAGAATCAAACTAGAAGTAATCGAGTATGATTCGATGTTGATTTCGGCAGAGTAATGGTATGATTTTATAATAAGAAATGTGGAAGATGAAGAGGAGTGAAAATCAAAAATATATGATTTAAAATTCGTTGAAACTGACCCCTATTTATAGAAAACCAACAGCCATGACCATTCATGAAGAGTTATGGCGAATAGACACTTCTTTTGAAATTTGAATTTGAACTTCAACTGTCACTATGTCGACATACTACCTAGGGACATGTCGACATCCCTCAGCCAAAAATGATAATTTGAATTTCTATAAAAACAATATTTATCTTATATAAAAACTATTTAAAACTTTATAAATATACTTGAATATAGTTGAAATTCATAAGTAAATATAAAGAACAATAAATACATATTTTAACTATAATTTTATATTTAAATATAAGTATAAATATTAAAAGTTAAATATATTATTTGAAAAGACATTTAAAAACAGGAGTATTTTGACTTTGAAATTAAAGATGTTTTGAGGCTAAAATTATTTAAAATCAGGATAGAGAGTTTTGAATCTTTTAAAAAGAAAGTTTTGAAATCATTTTGAAAACAAGATAATTTTGTAAAATCATTTGAATTAAAATTAGTGGATACAAAACAATGTCCCACTAGATTTTCGTGGGTTCCATCCTACTTAGGGTTCCATCCCTTTAACGGGCTCGAAGTGGATTCCATTCCACGAATAAATTGGATATTAAGATGCCAGTGCTTTTCTACGAGTTTTAACAAATATTCCTAATAAAACAGACTTAACCTTGAACTCTTGATAATCTTGATACTCATGAGTCTTCTATCTCTGTATCTTGAATCTCTATATTGTACAGTCTATGTAACATCCCGTATTTTTAAGCCATTGAATTTGAACATTTAATTCATTTTAAATGTTAATGTGAATTCTTAATTGATTTTGTAGTGGATGGATGCGGGTTCAATCATTAAAATAAATTATAAATTCAAATATAATTTGGATAATAATAATTAATTATTCAAAATTGGGATAAAGGGGTGAATTTGGGATAAATGATTATAAAAATGGTGTTTAAATGTATTTTTAAGCTCAATTAGGTATAAATAATATTGTTGGAATTTTAGATGAATTTTAAAGTGAATAAATTAATATTTCGGATTTTATATTAATTTTAAAATGAATTTAATATTATTAAAATGCAACTTAATCAGATTTTGGTCCGGAATGAGCCAGAATGATTTTTAATGTGTTTATAAATTTTATATGATTTATTTTTAAGTTAATAAAATTTTAAAAGTGAAAATTTTAAGCGTTTCTGATAATTTCAGAAAATCGCCTGATTTAATAGACGAGTTAAAATAGCCTTCCGGGGCGCAGTCTCGGAATTCGACGAAACTAGTTCCATTGGATCCGTAATAGTTAGTTATTATCGGATTTCAATTTTCGTAGCAATCGGAGTTGTCGTTTGACCGTGGCAGCTCGAAACGCATCGGAATCGATTTAACCGATTCAATTTTAAATTGATCGTTTTATTCCGTAACTCACGCATATGATCAAATTAGCTTACGAAACCTGTTCCATTGTGTCCGGAACGCGGAAAAACCCCAGGATAGCCTGTCGGAACGTGAGAATTGGAGGTCGTTTGCATTAACGGTTAAATTGAGATATTTTATTAATTAAATAATATTAAAACTATTTTATATAATTGCATTTTTCTCTAAACCCTAGAAATAACGTGAGCCGCCGTCTTCATACATCAATGGCCGAAACCCTCCTAATTTCAATTCCAATTATCGATCGATCCACGTCTCGATTGAAAGAACTTCCAACTAGGAAGTTGTAGATCGTCTCGAGCGCTACCCATCCATACGGCGGAGTGGCTCGGAATTCAACGTGATGGCCAGAAACCTTGACGGAAGTGAAGATGTTTGGGTGCGAAATTCTGGACGCGTGGGGGACCGGGTTTGTGCGCGCGCCTGGGGAGAGTGGGGTTGGTGATGGGCTTCGTTTCCATGTCGCCGGATCGAGCTCAGGGCGATCAAAGGTGGGGTCTAGGCCGGTCAAAGTTCATAAGTGTTGGGTTCGTTTTTCCCAGGAGATAGTCGCGATGGAGAAGATGAATCTTGGGGTCCTGATTTCCTGAACGAAGTGAACGGTCTGATGGGTTTTGGTAAAAGTGAATTTAAAAATTTAAAAGAAAATTTGTTTTAAATGTTGTTCAAACTTTATAAAACCGTAACTCGCTCGTACGTTATCAGATTTTAACGAGATTTGCAACGTTGGAATCGCAGAGAGGCGTGCTACGCAATGGTGCAGATCCGGATTTCATTCTGGGCAAGTAGAAATTTGGGTTAAATCGGACACCGTCTGGTTTAACTTGAATTTCGAACGCTCGTCGAAACTCAAGGTGAGTTTTCTCACTCACATCTGGATGCTAGACATTATAAATAATTGATATTTGAATATCTGAATGATTGGTTGACTTTAACTGTTGTTATCTGGCTGGATTGATATTTATATTGTGATGTGCTAATATCTGTGATGCAGGGAGAAACAGGTTGGAGGGATCCAACTGGATTCCTCACAATGTAGCAATTATTTTATAATTGATAGTGATACCTGTTTATATGAGGTGATTGATAAATCTGGAAATTTAGTTGTTCTGTGACATTGTGGTATAAATTGTAATCACAGAATTTAATTATAAATGGATAAATTGTGTTTTTACGAAATAAAATGAATTTTTAAATTTAGAATTTCAAAGAATAAAATTTGAAATCGGATTTGAAAAGAAAAATGTAAATTGGGTCAAATTGGGATTTTGAATATAATGGGAAGTTTATGAAATGGGTAAATGGAAAGTATAGTTTTCTGGAAATTAAATTTATGAAATTATAAATTGTTTAAAATAACGATGTTTATTTTAATAATGGCTAATGTTATCCGAAAATTAAAAATATGTTAAATGGAGTTTCCAACTATAAATTAACAAGTTCAAATGAAAAATAGAATGTTTTGAAATGCCGTATTTCATTGGAATTTAATTAAGTGAAATGGGAAATTTGGCTTCCATTGGAAATTCACCAAAAATATTTAATTTAAAATGTTTTAAACTATGATTTAAAAAGGAATTTCCGGATATGGGAAATTGGGTATGAACTTCGGATGAAGTCATAGTTAAATATGGGATTTGGGATTTATGTTGTAAAACATAATTGACTTGAAATAAATCAGTGGATTTATATGAAAGAGTACTTTGGAATGTTTAGAAACGGGAAAGTGTTTCCCTGGGAAAACCAAGTAAATGTTTATAAAAAGATTTTATTTAACTAAGGTTAAGTTTTAAATCGTTTTAAAAAGTATTTTTAAGAAATCGTTATTTTTAAAAGGAATAAATTAATAATTTTTAATACCGTAATAATTTGGGAGTATATTAGCAATTATTTTTACAAATGGATTTATTTAAAAGTTGGTTTAGCTTAAGTTGTTAAAATTAGCATTTTTCTTCTTATAACGCTATTTTGAATTTAGTTAAACTAAAACCCTTATTTTTAAAATCAAAGTTTATGTGTTAATAACTAGTTTTCTTCACATATTTTAAATTTATATTTTTAGTAAATAAATAGAAGTAATTTTCATATTCTAAAGTATATTTCAGTCTAAAGTATTTTAGCTGTTTAAATACAAATTGTTTTATACTTGGTTATTCCCGATGGGAATAAAGGGTAAAGGATTTACCTTGTAAAGGAAGAGTTTTGGAAAATTGTTTTCAAACGAGTTTTGAAAATGTGAAAATATATCTTTGAAAGATATTAGAAGAAAATAAATAATATGGAGATTATTTATTGTGTGATGGATGTGTATGGATGTTTGTGAACATTAATTGATAGTTAAATCACCGACTATCAATATTGGCCAAATGCGCTGATCGTTTCGAAGAGACCGGGATCGAGTTTCCGTATACCGGGATTCTAGGTCTGGAGACTCGAATACCACTTCGATCCGGTTTGTACGTTTCGTGTAACGTGTTCGGAGTCGAAGACGGAGCAGTGAAGAGCAAGGGCTAGTCGCTACTAATCCTGAGGATATTTCCAAAATGGATGTAGTAGGAATAGTGCCTTCCGTTCCGTTCGGACCCGGGACGGACTTATATGGACGAATGCTTTCGTGACATCGTCAGGTGGACGATGGGCATTCAAAGTGAAATGTTCTGTAAAGGTAACGCTAAGCCTCAAGCCTCATCAACCGGGAATGACTGAAAATCAGGGGATATGCAGCAAGGCTTCGTGGGTAGCACCCACTGGAGAGTATGGTCATCCCTGTCTAGATGTCCCTTTTTTATTTCGGCTTAGTGGTGCGGTTGCTGATCCCAACCGCGGGGTGATCATATTCGGAATTGCCCATAGGTGATTCCGGTCTTGTGTTGCAGGGGAGCGGGCGTACTCCTCGGTACTGTGATCTAGGCCACGTACTATGACAGGTGGTACCCCAGTGCCTAGTCATTCGTTGGAAATCCATTTTCCCTACGTGCCTTGTACGGTATTTGTTTGTATACCTAGTATGCTGGAATTTAATCATGTAACAATTTCAGCTATTTTAATAAGTATTTGTATCTAGACACTATTATAATATCATAGGATTTTTATAAAAAGTGTTTTAGCTATCGTAAGGTAAAACCCGACATGTTTATTTGTGGCGTGGTCTTACGAGATGCTTTTGTTTCAAAGGATTTTTGAACTTTAATAATCAGTTTGGATGTATTTATGATGCGCTGGTATTCCAGACTGACTCGGGTGTTATTTTATTATAATGCTCGGGTCAGACCGAGTATATTTCAGGATAGGTTGCTATGGAGCCCAGGAGAGGAGCTGGAGTCCGAGACGTATTTCTCGTACTTGTATTATTCCGCTGCTGTGATTGTTGAGATTGTTTGACTGGCTATGGTTGGTTGTATTGATATACTCTGATGATGATGTATTGTATATAAACAGATATAGTTTTGATTTGTGTAAAGTTCTGTTCTATATATTATATTTTATTCCGCTGCGACTGTGAGGTTTTGATGTTGTTTAGTTCATTCTTCTTCTTCTACCTTCTTTCTTTCCCTACAATCTGTCTTTTCCGGCGTTCGATCGTCGGCATATTATACTGTTGAGTATTTTGTGTCGATTTTCGAGCGCTGAGAAGGGCGGGTCGTCACAGTTGGTATCAGAGCTTAGGTTGGCGACAACCTAGGCTTTGGTGGGAAAATTACTCATTTTAAATAGAGTCAATAGTACTCTATAATGAGTTGAGTGTAATAATAGCTATGAGAGCGTACTTGTTAGTGGATATAAAATTGTTTTTGTACTATGTTGACTTATCGGTTGAGCGTTTATGAATTCTGGTAGGTGCGGGAAGTACAACCGTATCGATAGGGGTTTCTAAACTCTTAAACAAGATAAACCGACATAGTATTGTTTTAAAGTGGGTAAATGAAATAATTTTACCCAAAATTGTATTTTAATATAAAAAGAAATAATTTTCTAAATTATTATATGTATTGGATGCTTGTTTGGTTGTTTCTTCTATAATCAAATAAGAAATTAAAACATGATCTAAAATTTGAAATGATATATATAAGCGAAGAAGAAGTTAAAATATTAAAATGGTTATAACCAAATGGAATTATCTAAATATGTTTAAATAAGAATAAGTGAAATTAAAATTTGATTTAAACTAGAATTTTGACCCCGGAAAATTTGAAAGGGATTTCAAATGGAATTAAACAAAGTTTTGGGAGTTTGACTTTGTGGAAATGTTAGAAATGTTTTCAAAAGCATTTGTAAGAATGGAGTATATTTTGGGGAAATATTTTTGAATGGAAATTGATTTAAGGTAATTTTTGGAAGTGGAAAGCATTGAACTCACTTCAGTCGCTGGAAAATAGTCCTGATGATGCTGGCCACATCATTAGAATTCATTTTCGAGTTTCTAAAGTGATGGATTGCTACCAAAATAGTTGGTTATGACATTGTTTGGACTTGTTTGGGAAACAAGTTATTTTGGAATTTTCAAAGGAAAATTGTTTGGTAAAAGCAGTTTGTTTTGGAATTTGGTATTTGATTTGAATATCAAAGAGAAATGTGTTGATTTTTATTTCTAATTGGTTTTGAAATAAATCCGGGTAAATTGAATTCTGGAAATTCTATTTTAAAATAAAAAAATGTGAAAGTTGAAATGATTCAACTATATAACTTATAAAGGAAAGTTGATTTAAAGAAGAATTGAGTATATATGGAATGTAAATTTACTTTGAATAAATGAAGGTGAATGGAATATATCTGGATTTAACTTATGATAAGTTAAATAAAATTAAGAATTTGAAATTGAATTAAATCTAAATGAATTGGAATTAAATGGAAGTTGAGATAACGGTGAAATGTAAATGCTTATGATTGTGCAAATGAATTCATATTCTTAAGCTATTAAGTGTTAAAATTTGACATTGTGATTATAAAAATGTGGATAGGTTTGAAATGAGCAATATAAACTTACAAGTAAATAAGTTGGAGAACTTGAGAATGGAAGATTTGATTTTAACTCAAGTAAAATGGAATTATAATCACAAATGGAAATAATAAATGGAATGGTGAATTCGAACTTAATTTTAAATGGAATGCAAAGTAAGGTGAAACAATTATAAAATATAAAAGAGGTAAGTGAACTGAAGTTAGTAAATAAGTTGAACTTGGATATGGAGAATTAAGATTAAATTGAATTTGGTTTAACTTCGACTAAGATGGAATTAAGCTGAATATTAAAATTTCTGTTGTGTTATGAATAAAAATGAATGTAATTCAATTCTTATTGAAGTAGTAAAGGAAATGGTTTAAATTCAGGTGGGCTAAATAAAATTTAGATGAACTTGAATTAATTCTGGAAAGGAATTAAATTGAAAATGCATATATAATCTAGTTAACCTTGAATTAAATTTGGATAAGAATTTAATTAAATGGAAATTTAATTTAGTTGAAGTGATGTTGAATGAAGTAAATGCTTACTCAATTAAATCCAAAATGATTGTTTGGAAATAAATCTTGTGTAAGCTAAATTAAATGGAATTTGTA
Organism: Allium fistulosum; assembly: GCA_030737815.1. NCBI lineage: Eukaryota > Viridiplantae > Streptophyta > Magnoliopsida > Asparagales > Amaryllidaceae > Allium > Allium fistulosum. Next base: position 754,797,820 of record CM060908.1, on the reverse strand, counting down.
TTGCAATAAATAGAATTTTGATAGTTTGGTCAAAATTTAGTAAGTAAGGGAAAAATCCAGTTGTTGAATGAAATTTAAGTTTGGTAATAAATGTTGGAAGTGAGAATGTATAATGGGATTAGATTATAATAGTGATGGTTTGAATTGTAAGTAAATTCAAATGAGAGAAATAATTTAAATGGTCTCTTTGTTGATAAAATAAATCTAAAATGGATTGGATAAATAAACGAAGAGAATTAAACTTTGTAAATGAATTGAAATTGGTTGAATGAGAATCAGATGGAAATAAAATTAAATAGATAATGGTAATATTGTGAAACTACTTAAGCAAATTGAAAGAAACAAATGATTATGGATGAGCTTTATTAAGAAATTTGAATGGAATTTGTTGGATAATAAAATTGAATTGAAAGTGAAATGATATTCATTAATTATTGTGGTAAATTAAGAATGTATGAGTTGAATATAACCCAGGATCGAATGATATTAATATAAACTTGAATTTGGTTAATGGAAATAAAGATGTAAGGAAAATGTAAATTAACAATTACATTGGAAAGAGAAAATATTTGGTTTGTGAACCTTGTAATGGAATAAAATTTATATGAATCTAAGTTGGGATTAATTTTAAATGGTTATAAGCTTAAGTGGTGATTATTTTGCTTGAAGGACATGAAATTAGCATGTATTCGAAATTAAATTGTTTAACAAGCAATGGAATGAGTTTTGCATAAGTTAAACTGGATTGGAATCTAATTTAAAGAATTAGTATATGAATTCAAGTGAATTGGTTAAGAATAGCAAATGGAATTGATTTTGGATCAATTGGAATAAATTGCCGTTTAATAAATAATGTTTGCATATGAAGGGAAATGGATTATAAAAAGAAATGCAAATACTTCAAATTAGAATAAGAATTTGATTGTGAATCAATTTGTAATTGAATTGAAGTAAATTGATGCAAGTGATACGCATGTAATCAAATTGATGTAAATATGAATTGAGAATATTAAACTTGAATGCAAGTCATTCAAGAGAAATAAAATGAAGCTTGGACTTGAATAAGTGATTCGAAAGTGATTGAAATCTTTGGATTGTTGAAAATATAGTGACATTGTTAAACTATGAAATTTGAGTTTGTAAAGCGAGTTAAAATGATGTCAGTATTGTGAAATTGGTTTATAAAGATGGTTAGCTTGCATTTATATTGGAAATTCTAATGAAATGTTCTTATCTTTGAAATTTGATGAGTTTGTTGAGTATAGTACAGGTGCGGGAGGCGTTCGAGAGAGTTGGAGCGAGTATATGCGAGATATTAGCCGCTTGCTTTTAAAAATTTGCTAAGAGGTACGCCTACGCAAATATAATTGGGAAATGATATATATATTGTGATATATTTTGGTTTCCGGCCATGTGAGCCGATGTATATATATTTGTGTATCCTGCGATATCGCAGAAGCTCCTCCGTGCAAAGGAGACTCCGCCAAAATTTTTCAGAAATTTTGGGAGTTAGAAAATTTTTGGGATTTTTGGGAAAATTTATTAATAAGTAAAGTTATTTTGAAAGCGAGTGTTAAGATAAAGGCTTTAGAGTAAATAAAGCAAATGGTTTTGAAATGGAGCTGAAACTTTTGGGGAAGTGAATGTAAGTTTTTAACTAAGCAAATGAGATAAGTGAGTTGAGTTGGAGTACATTTTTACCTTAGCAAATTTCGGGGACGAAATTTTTATAAGGGGGAAGGAATGTAACATCCCGTATTTTAAGCCATTGAATTTGAACATTTAATTCGTTTTAAATGTTAATGTGAATTCTTAATTGATTTTGTAGTGGATGGATGCGGGTTCAATCATTAAAATAAATTATAAATTCAAATATAATTTGGATAATAATAATTAATTATTCAAAATTGGGATAAAGGGGTGAATTTGGGATAAATGATTATAAAAATGGTGTTTAAATGTATTTTTAAGCTCAATTGGGTATAAATAATATTGTTGGAATTTTAGATGAATTTTAAAGTGAATAAATTAATATTTCGGATTTATATTAATTTTAAAATGAATTTAATATTATTAAAATGCAACTTAATCAGATTTTGGTCCGGAATGAGCCAGAATGATTTTTAATGTGTTTATAAATTTTATATGATTTATTTTTAAGTTAATAAAATTTTAAAAGTGAAAATTTTAAGCGTTTCTGATAATTTCAGAAAATCGCCTGATTTAATAGACGAGTTAAAATAGCCTTCCGGGGCGCAGTCTCGGAATTCGACGAAACTAGTTCCATTGGATCCGTAATAGTTAGTTATTATCGGATTTCAATTTTCGTAGCAATCGGAGTTGTCGTTTGACCGTGGCAGCTCGAAACGCATCGGAATCGATTTAACCGATTCAATTTTAAATTGATCGTTTTATTCCGTAACTCACGCATATGATCAAATTAGCTTACGAAACCTGTTCCATTGTGTCCGGAACGCGGAAAAACCCCAGGATAGCCTGTCGGAACGTGAGAATTGGAGGTCGTTTGCATTAACGGTTAAATTGAGATATTTTATTAATTAAATAATATTAAAACTATTTTATATAATTGCATTTTTCTCTAAACCCTAGAAATAACGTGAGCCGCCGTCTTCATACATCAATGGCCGAAACCCTCCTAATTTCAATTCCAATTATCGATCGATCCACGTCTCGATTGAAAGAACTTCCAACTAGGAAGTTGTAGATCGTCTCGAGCGCTACCCATCCATACGGCGGAGTGGCTCGGAATTCAACGTGATGGCCAGAAACCTTGACGGAAGTGAAGATGTTTGGGTGCGAAATTCTGGACGCGTGGGGGACCGGGTTTGTGCCCGCGCCTGGGGAGAGTGGGGTTGGTGATGGGCTTCGTTTCCATGTCGCCGGATCGAGCTCAGGGCGATCAAAGGTGGGGTCTAGACCGGTCAAAGTTCATAAGTGTTGGGTTCGTTTTTCCCAGGAGATAGTCGCGATGGAGAAGATGAATCTTGGGGCCCTGATTTCCTGAACGAAGTGAACGGTCTGATGGGTTTTGGTAAAAGTGAATTTAAAAATTTAAAAGAAAATTTGTTTTAAATGTTGTTCAAACTTTATAAAACCGTAACTCGCTCGTACGTTATCAGATTTTAACGAGATTTGCAACGTTGGAATCGCAGAGAGGCGTGCTACGCAATGGTGCAGATCCGGATTTCATTCTGGGCAAGTAGAAATTTGGGTTAAATCGGACACCGTCTGGTTTAACTTGAATTTCGAACGCTCGTCGAAACTCAAGGTGAGTTTTCTCACTCACATCTGGATGCTAGACATTATAAATAATTGATATTTGAATATCTGAATGATTGGTTGACTTTAACTGTTGTTATCTGGCTGGATTGATATTTATATTGTGATGTGCTAATATCTGTGATGCAGGGAGAAACAGGTTGGAGGGATCCAACTGGATTCCTCACAATGTAGCAATTATTTTATAATTGATAGTGATACCTGTTTATATGAGGTGATTGATAAATCTGGAAATTTAGTTGTTCTGTGACATTGTGGTATAAATTGTAATCACAGAATTTAATTATAAATGGATAAATTGTGTTTTTACGAAATAAAATGAATTGTTAAATTTAGAATTTCAAAGAATAAAATTTGAAATCGGATTTGAAAAGAAAAATGTAAATTGGGTCAAATTGGGATTTTGAATATAATGGGAAGTTTATGAAATGGGTAAATGGAAAGTATAGTTTTCTCGAAATTAAATTTATGAAATTATAAATTGTTTAAAATAACGATGTTTATTTTAATAATGGCTAATGTTATCCGAAAATTAAAAATATGTTAAATGGAGTTTCCAACTATAAATTAACAAGTTCAAATGAAAAATAGAATGTTTTGAAATGCCGTATTTCATTGGAATTTAATTAAGTGAAATGGGAAATTTGGCTTCCATTGGAAATTCACCAAAAATATTTAATTTAAAATGTTTTAAACTATGATTTAAAAAGGAATTTCCGGATATGGGAAATTGGGTATGAACTTCGGATGAAGTCATAGTTAAATATGGGATTTGGGATTTATGTTGTAAAACATAATTGACTTGAAATAAATCAGTGGATTTATATGAAAGAGTACTTTGGAATGTTTAGAAACGGGAAAGTGTTTCCCTGGGAAAACCAAGTAAATGTTTATAAAAAGATTTTATTTAACTAAGGTTAAGTTTTAAATCGTTTTAAAAAGTATTTTTAAGAAATCGTTATTTTTAAAAGGAATAAATTAATAATTTTTAATACCGTAATAATTTGGGAGTATATTAGCAATTATTTTTACAAATGGATTTATTTAAAAGTTGGTTTAGCTTAAGTTGTTAAAATTAGCATTTTTCTTCTTATAACGCTATTTTGAATTTAGTTAAACTAAAACCCTTATTTTTAAAATCAAAGTTTATGTGTTAATAACTAGTTTTCTTCACATATTTTAAATTTATATTTTTAGTAAATAAATAGAAGTAATTTTCATATTCTAAAGTATATTTCAGTCTAAAGTATTTTAGCTGTTTAAATACAAATTGTTTTATACTTGGTTATTCCCGATGGGAATAAAGGGTAAAGGATTTACCTTGTAAAGGAAGAGTTTTGGAAAATTGTTTTCAAACGAGTTTTGAAAATGTGAAAATATATCTTTGAAAGATATTAGAAGAAAATAAATAATATGGAGATTATTTATTGTGTGATGGATGTGTATGGATGTTTGTGAACATTAATTGATAGTTAAATCACCGACTATCAATATTGGCCAAATGCGCTGATCGTTTCGAAGAGACCGGGATCGAGTTTCCGTATACCGGGATTCTAGGTCTGGAGACTCGAATACCACTTCGATCCGGTTTGTACATTTCGTGTAACGTGTTCGGAGTCGAAGACGGAGCAGTGAAGAGCAAGAGCTAGTCGCTACTAATCCTGAGGATATTTCCAAAATGGATGTAGTAGGAATAGTGCCTTCCGTTCCGTTCGGACCCGGGACGGACTTATATGGACGAATGCTTTCGTGACATCGTCAGGTGGACGATGGGCATTCAAAGTGAAATGTTCTGTAAAGGTAACGCTAAGCCTCAAGCCTCATCAACCGGGAATGACTGAAAATCAGGGGATATGCAGCAAGGCTTCGTGGGTAGCACCCACTGGAGAGTATGGTCATCCCTGTCTAGATGTCCCTTTTTTATTTCGGCTTAGTGGTGCGGTTGCTGATCCCAACCGCGGGGTGATCATATTCGGAATTGCCCATAGGTGATTCCGGTCTTGTGTTGCAGGGGAGCGGGCGTACTCCTCGGTACTGTGATCTAGGCCACGTACTGTGACAGGTGGTACCCCAGTGCCTAGTCATTCGTTGGAAATCCATTTTCCCTACGTGCCTTGTACGGTATTTGTTTGTATACCTAGTATGCTGGAATTTAATCATGTAACAATTTCAGCTATTTTAATAAGTATTTGTATCTAGACACTATTATAATATCAGAGGATTTTTATAAAAAGTGTTTTAGCTATCGTAAGGTAAAAACCCGACATGTTTATTTGTGGCGTGGTCTTACGAGATGCTTTTGTTTCAAAGGATTTTTGAACTTTAATAATCAGTTTGGATGTATTTATGATGCGCTGGTATTCCAGACTGACTCGGGTGTTATTTTATTATAATGCTCGGGTCAGACCGAGTATATTTCAGGATAGGTTGCTATGGAGCCCAGGAGAGGAGCTGGAGTCCGAGACGTATTTCTCGTACTTGTATTATTCCGCTGCTGTGATTGTTGAGATTGTTTGACTGGCTATGGTTGGTTGTATTGATATACTCTGATGATGATGTATTGTATATAAACAGATATAGTTTTGATTTGTGTAAAGTTCTGTTCTATATATTATATTTTATTCCGCTGCGACTGTGAGGTTTTGATGTTGTTTAGTTCATTCTTCTTCTTCTACCTTCTTTCTTTCCCTACAATCTGTCTTTTCCGGCGTTCGATCGTCGGCATATTATACTGTTGAGTATTTTGTGTCGATTTTCGAGGGCTGAGAAGGGCGGGTCGTTACAGTCTTCATTCTTGATACCTGCATGGTTAGATCCTGCAAATACATATATATCTAAACTTGTAATGTTAGTATTTATATTTTATAATCTATTCTAAGGTTGTTGTCATCAAAACTATCATCTCAAGGACTAACACGGAGAACATAAAAGTCCTCGACCAGAGAGTCGAGGCCGGAGAACATAAAAGTCCTCGACCGGAGAGTCGAGGCCGGAGAACATAAAAGTCATCGACCGGAGAGTCGAGGCTAGAGAACATAAAAGTCCTCGATCGGAGAGTCGAGGCCGGAGAATATAAAAGTCCTCGACCGGAGAGTCGAGGTCGGAGAACATAAAAGTCCTCGACCGGAGAGTCGAGGCCGGAGAATATAAAAGTCCTCGACTGTTCGACGACGGATTTTCTATCGGTTTAGAAAACCGTCGAACGAATTTAGAAATAAAATATAACCGTAAGCGCACGGCGTACTATCATAGTACGTGGCGAGTACGGGTCGATCCGCAGGGAATTGTTGATTTTTAAAATTTCAATTCAATCAAATTATACCAAAGTCGAGAGATTGTTAAGCTAGAAAAATGAGAAAACTAACAAACTAACAACTACAAATGTGAATGAAAACTATGAGAATAAAATGACAATTTAGAGATAATTCTACTCTCTAGATCACATAAATCAATAAAATGAAGTTATGATCTCTCTTTTCTTGTCATTAGTGTAATTAGTTGATGTGCTTATCATAAGTATGGTATATTTATGCTATTAATTAGCACAATATAAACCATGAAACTATAACACAACCACTAATACACATTTAACTCTCATGAAATATGACAACAAAGTTGAAAGCAAAATCTATTTTAAGCATGGCCTATTAACTATTAATTAGAAATATAAGCTAAGTAGCCATGAAAAGAGAAAGAGAAGAGCTTTTTTATTTGTGAGCCTAAACTAAACTAAAGAGAGACTAAGAGAGGGGAGGGTTACATGAAACATAAGGGGATTTTATACATGTGCTAAACCCTAATTCATATTTTTGGGGAATGCCCAAAATACCCTCTTAGGAAGTGTGGTGGCCAAGTTATCATTAGCTTCAATAATCCCTCACTTAAATGTACATGAAGACATTAATTCCATAAGCATGTGCATTAGCCTCTAATTTGTACATTAAGGTAGGTGGGTAGGTGGGGTCCTCCATTATCTTCACTTTGAATTATTTCCATCTTAATTTGTTCTCTTCACTCTTGTGCATGCATATATCATCATGAAACCACTTGTAAAATTCACCAAATTTCCTATAAAACAACATAGAAAATTCCAAGTAAATTTTCACAATTTAATAAATGCACAAAATGACCGTTTTGCCCCTATATGAAGATGAATATGTGACAATTTGAAATAATTTGAATTTTGGTTTAAATAAGTTAAAATACCCGATATGATCATTTATTTAATTTAAATAGATTAAATATGGTGGTAAAAATATGCACATTTACGTGCACATCAAATACCCTCACACTTATCTTTTTATTCATCCTCGAATAAAGAAAAAAACTAAGATAATTCCGTTTTCGTAGGGAGCACGATTGCATTGAGCATATGCAACAAGCCGTTAAACCTCTGGGTGTCCCCAGTAGGACGAGTGTTGTCTCGTGAGGGTTTTCAGCGGATACTACCCACAAAATCCAAATGCAGGATGAAAATATTTACAAAATGCAAGATTTATTTACAAAGATGTGATGCAAGTTTTTGAAAATATTTATAATGAAGGATTTATTTTTTAAATTAGCATGAATAAGTTAAATATAGGTTTTGGTCATTATCTTGAAAATTTAAGTCATTTACTCGTCAAAATTTCCAACAAAAATTAAGTTATCATAACAAACAGACTATAGTTTAACTCGTTGTTTCGGTTGATAACAACGGTGTAACTATGAAATGGATCCTTAATTGATTATCAAAGTTTATCAAAGTGGTAATTTTATTTCTTTTCAATAACAAGTCAAATCAAATAAGTTAAAATAGTGCTTGGATTTCAATTGCTTACTCTCTCTAATTTTTTATTTGAAAATTTTATTGATATTAACAATATTTACATATGCCTAACTCAGATAAACTGAGGCCAGATATATTACCCGTGCACTGCCTTGCGGACTGATATGAGGGGAATACAGAGTGTGGCGAGTGAACACACAAGTGTGAACACTTATCGACTGTAGGCATTATTAATAAAAGAATTTTTATATACATACACCTAACTCAGGTAAATTGAGGCCAGATATACCGATCGTGCACTGCCTTTCGAGCTTACGTGAGAAGGGTACAGAGCATGGCGAGTGAACACATGGCTCTAGGTGTTAAAAATATATACTCATATACAGGAAATATTTTTTTTTTATTTTTTTTAGAGAGAGAGTTTCGCAAAATTATCTTAGCACCATTTAACTTAGAAGATAAAAAAAATGTTATATCCTTTACTTTAAATTCAACCACTTTTTAAAACAAAGATTTTCAATTGGGATGTATTTCATAATTAACACGTATGAATCTTCCTATATACTAGTTAAACCATTGTTATTTATAATTAAACTTTATTTTTATTTTTGCTAAGACAAATGAATTTTCAAAAATTTCAAATTAATAAACCAAAACCATATATTTATCCTATAGTGTTTCTTTAAAAATAAATCAAAATGCTTAAATTTTTTTTGAAATTTTTTCTATATATATATATATATATTTGAGTTTTGGAAGAAAAAAATGAAAAATTAATCATGAAAAATCAAAAAGAAGATGAGTTCCCCCCACACTTGATTTTGACTGTGTCCCCACAGCCAACCCAAGTGGAAGGAGAAAAATAAAAATGAAAACATGAACTTTATTTAAATGAAAATTAATGGTATTTACACGAGATCAGACAGTATATCGTCAAAAAGTAAATGAAACAGTCTTCCAAAGACCGATTCATTTGTCTCGTCAAGTATACGAGACACAGCTTAAGCTCGAAAAACCAAATCGTAAAAGATTTCAAAGTTGAATGTTGATTTGGAAAAACGAATGTCGTTTTATTGAAAATTGAACGAGTTGTTTTGTTTTCAATGATTTTTGGGGTTGATAAAACAATTGATTGAAATTCACATTTATTTTCACCAAATTGAAATTTAAGTTTATCATTGAAAACTTCTTCAAAATTATCGATTTCAAAATCAAAATGGTGATGTAAATCTTCCCCTTCAGAATTTAACAACTCATTTTCGAAAATTCCAAAGAAATCATGTTCATTGAATTCGTCTTCCTTATTTGGATTATCAACAACTTTATCGTATATCTCAAGTTCAAAATCTAAAGTTGTTGTATTTAAATTTTCGAAATCGAGAAACAGAAGATCGAATTTTAAATTTGGTTCCACACCCTCAAAAGAATTTAAATCCAAGTCAATCACCAAATTTTCAACAACTTTATTAAGATTGTGGGTTTTAATTTCAAAAGTTGTTATTTGAAAATCGTCAATTGTGGTAAAAGATGGATTGTTATTTGACTCGTCACACGTTGGGATTTGATTTTGTTTTTCACGTTGTTTCATATATGTTTCAAACAACGAATCCGTGTGATCATTGTAAATTTCATTTATTTGCTCAACAAAATCCAATTTATAGTTATTAGCATGAGGATTTTCACTTTGAATTTGTTGAGAACAGAGATTTTCAATCGTAGCGTGGTTAAGATTATTCCCATTGCCAAATTCGTTTGAAAAGTTGTTTCCATTTTCATTTTGAGTTTGAAATTCATTTTGGAGTTCGAAATTGAATTGGCATGTGTTATAATCGAAATCGTTTGAATTTTGAAGTGAATTCAAATTTTGATTATTTTGAAAACTTTGATTTGAATCATTGCCCAAATATGAATTACACAAATCATTTATCATTTGATTTTGTTGTGTAGAGATTTCAAGTAAAGATGAAATGCTCTTTTCAAGATTTGAGGGTTGGTCATCGTTTTGTGTTATCCCGCTTTTGTGAATAGCGACTCAACTGCTAAAGAAGAAGCCATGACTTAGCATGCGCGACTTAACGACTTAAAGCATAGAGCAGTTCAATACGGCGCAACCTAACGAGTTAAAAGACAAGCGACCTAACAATCTAAGCATTCAGCGAGCTAGCATAAGAGCGACTTAGTGACTTTGCGACCTAACGATCTAGGCAGATCAACGGCATAACATAATGGTGGAATGAACACTGCAGCATCTTAGCGACCTAAACATCTCAGTGACCTAAGCGACTAAACAAGTCAACGGCCTAGCGACTCAACAGGATTAACGACCTACGACCTAACCTTATGTCGCTCACGACCTACGACCTAACCTTATGTCGCTCACGACCTACGACCTAACCTTATGTCGCTCATGACCTACGACCTATCACAGCCGATCTAAGGGCTGCTCCTCCTATAAATAGCCATCTGCTCCACATTGAAAAGGGACTTTTTTCCGGACTTTTTTCCAGACTTTGAAGCGCCGAAACTCTGCTGCATTCACGACCTCTACAACACCTCTACTACCAAAAACACTTCAAACTACCTAAAGAGAAGATCAGCTACATTCAAGATGGACTCCGGAATCTCTTTTGCATTGTAGTGCTAATTACTTGTATCGATTGTTGAACAATCGAAGGAATTCTTGTAAAAATTGTAATCGAACTTGTGATAAAAAAGATAAAGTGGACGTAGGCTTGACTTTGAGCCGAACCACTATAAAAACTGTTGTCTCTTTACTTTTACTGCAATTATCTGTTTGTTTTAGTTCCCATACCAACGGGTGGTGCTTTCACTTTATTACTACTCACACCGGGGTGTTAGCGTTCACATTTTTCGCGTTAACATTTTTGGTGCTTTCACTGAGAACTGAACTCAGGGATTCTACTGCTTGGAAGTTGAGTTTAAAGGTTTAAGAGTTTAGATCTGAAAAACTATGACAAGGCAATCAAATAGACGACAAAGACAGGAAAGAAGTCAACACGAGGGGAGTCAAGAGGCTTCCTCAGGAGTGAACCAAACCTCAGTCTTCATCACCAGGAATGAGATAGAAATAATGATGAGAAGACAAGAAGAAATGATCCAGAATTTATTTCAACAGATCGGGCAACTTGGAGCGCAAAATCATAAACCAGATAGAGCGGAACCATCAGAGGCGGCCCCTGAGCCAGGTGGCATCCCCCAAGGGTGTGTTGATCCAACCTTAGGCAGGACACCAACTGACACTAGGCCACTGAGAGCTAGCAGAGGAACGGAAGCCCAGCCAGAAGAATAGATTCCGAAATTCCCTCGTGAGCTCGGGGGGCAGGTCGAAGGCAATGAACGAGAACTACAGCTCAGAAATAATGACAGGTTAGCAGAGATAGTCAGGCGAGCTATGAGAGGCGGATTGGTAAACAACGACTTGGAGGATGTGAATAGGAGTCCATTTACCACAGCGATCAGGCGAGCTAAGAACCCACCGGATTTTAAGTTACCATCATTGGATATGTATAATGGGAGGACAGACCCTACGGTTCATCAGACAAAGTATATGAGGCATATGGAAGTGCTAGGGGCATCAGAGGAGGTCATGGCCCGGTGCTTTCCATTATACCTGGCAGATATTGCAGCATTATGGTTTAGACAACTGGAGAGTGAGTCTATTGGAACATGGAATGACTTGACTAAAAGGTTTATGAGACAATTCAGGGTCCACATTTCGAGGCCCAAGAATGTGATGAGTTTAGCGGCACTGAAGCAAAGAACTGGAGAGTCTTTGAGAAGCTTTTTGACGTGGTTTAACGCAGCCGCAGCATCGGTAGATCGACCAGATCCATCCATGGTTTTAATGGCAGCTGTATCGGGCATAGCTGATGGCACAGAGTTCAAAAATTCACTGACAAGAGATCCCCCTATGGATCTAGGGGAGTTTTACCATGAAGCCGAAGGAGTTTTACGATTAGAAGACGCAAATGTTGAAAGAGAAGAAGGAGAAGGAATAGAATTTATGCACTTAAAGGTGGGAAACCTCTTGAAAAGGATTTTGGCAAAGATAAAGGAAAGCGGAAGGCGGAAGATAATGATGATAGGTCAAAGCAAGCGCGAAGGGAGCCGCGTTTCACCACTTATTCGGAATTGAACGAAAGTTTGGAGCGAATTTACCAAGATACTAGAGAGCAAGTTTCTTATCGCAAGCCAATAAGGAGAGATCCGACCAGCAATGAAAGAAAGTCAGACAAATACTGCTCATTCCACGAGTTGAATGGTCATAGCACAAATGATTGCAGGCACTTGAAGGATGAAGTTGAAGGGCATATCCGTAATGGTCTGCTATCGCAATATGTGAAAAGGGGAGCAACGACGGTGGAACGGGAACGACCACCACCTGCACCTGTTGGGGACGGCTCAGGATCGAGACGTCAACTTGTCATCAATTGATTGGTATAATGACGAATAAGTAGCAAACTCCACACCAACGCGATTAAGTCTTTTTACACATGTACAGGACCGCGAACGATCCTCAAGCATGCTCTGATATGACTACTTATTGCATCGGTGTAGGTGTTTGCACTTTGACGTCTCTGTTTTGCTTTTGTTTTCCATTTTTCATGCTTAGACTTGATTCTGTTTGATATTTCTGCTAAAAAATTATTTTCAGTAAAAAATGCTACTTGTGATTCCATAACGGCTAAGCCACTTACACATGTACAGGATCGCGAACGGCCCCTAGGCATGCTCTGAGTTGGTGATAAACCGTCGCAACAAACAATCCAGAAACTCACCCGAACGTGAAATTTGGTATTGATGATGCTAAGTCCCTCCCCGGGCACACATAAACTCGCCTCGAACGGCACCCGACCGCGAACGGTCACAATTCGCCTCGAACGGCACCCGACCGCGAACGGTCACAATTCGCCTCGAACGGCACCCGACCGCGAACGGTCACAATTCGCCTCGAACGGCACCCGACCGCGAACGGTCAAAAATCGCCTCGAACGGCACCCGACCGCGAACGGTCACCATTCGCCGCGAACGGCACCCGACGGCGAACGGTCAAAACTCGCCTCGAACGGCACCCGACCGCGAACGGTCACCTTTCACCGCGAACGGCATCCGACCGCGAACGGTCAAAACTCGCCTCGAACGGCATCCGACCGCGAACGGTCAAAACTCGCCTCGAACGGCACTCGACCGCGAACGATCACAATTCACCTCGAACGGCACCCGACCGCGAACGGTCACCATTCGCCGCGAACGGTCACAGATTGCCTCGAATGACATATGATCCCGAACGGTCGTCATTCATGGTCAGATAAAACTATCAATTTTTCTTTGTAGGTCATTAACAGGATATGAACATCCGACATATAGCTTTACAAAACACGCCTTTCTACTGCAAGGCATGTTTTGGGGGGCAAGTGTTATCCCGCTTTTGTGAATAGCGACTCAACTGCTAAAGAAGAAGCCACGACTTAACATGCGCGAGTTAACGACTAAAAGCATAGAGCAGTTCAATACGGCGCAACCTAACGAGTTAAAAGACAAGCGACCTAACGATCTAAGCATTCAGCGAGCTAGCATAAGAGCGACTTAGTGACTTTGCGACCTAACGATCTAGGCAGATCAACGGCATAACATAACGGTGGAATGAACACTGCAGCATCTTAGCGACTTAAACATCTCAGTGACCTAAGCGACTAAACAAGTCAACGGCCTAGCGACTCAACAGGATTAACGACCTATGACCTAACCTTATGTCGCTCACGACCTACGACCTAACCTTATGTCGCTCACGACCTACGACCTAACCTGATGTCGCTCACGACCTACGACCTAACCTGATGTCGCTCACGACCTACGACCTATCACAGCTGATCTAAGGGCTGCTCCTCCTATACATAGCCACCTGCTCCACATTGAAAAGGGACTTTTTCCGGACTTTTTTCCAAACTTTGAAGCGCCGAAACTCTGCTGCATTCACGACCTCTACAACACCTCTACTACAAAAAACACTTCAAACTACCTAAAGAGAAGATCAGCTACATTCAAGATGGACTCCAGAATCTCTTTTGCATTGTAGTGCTAATTACTTGTATCGATTGTTGAACAATCGAAGGAATTCTTGTAAAACTTGTAATCGAACTTGTGATAAAGAAGATAAAGTGGACGTAGGCTTGACTTTGAGTCGAACCACTATAAAAACTGGCGTCTCTTTACTTTTACTGCAATTATCTGTTTGTTTTAGTTCCCGTACCAACGGGTGGTGCTTTCACTTTATTACTACTCACACCAGGGTGTTAGCGTTCACATTTTTCGCGTTAACATTTTGTGGTTCAAAATTTGAATCATTTAAACAATAGTCGTTGTTAAAATATCCATACGAATTTAGAGTGAAATCATATGGATTATATTGATTTTCACAACTATTGTAAAATTCAAGTGAATATGGAAATTCGGACATTTTCAAGAATGTTTTTGATTTTTTTTTATAAAGGAAAAATATTTACAAATAATATTTATTTTTCAAAAGGGAAATTGATTTTTGTTTTGTTTTTTTGGTTTTTCAATTTTTTTTTGTTTTTGAAAAGGTTTTATATTTTTTTTGGATTTTTGATTTTCTAAAAAAAACTAAGTAAATTTTGATTTGAAAATTTTCAAAGGAAAAGGAAAAATAAAAAAAACCAAGTTAAGAAATATTTACAATTTTTTTTTAGTTTTGGATTTTGAATTTTTTTTTCTTTTAAATATGCATGAGCTAATGCAATTAAATGAATGCAAAGTTAATTACAAATGATTTATCCTAAGTTAACCCAAAATTGTATAATCACACTTTTTCTTAAATCAACAAGATAGTTCTCAACCAGGTAACGGACAGGAGTTATCGGTGCACCACGAATCACCGTAGCAATGCAGCCGAAGGTTTAAGTACCTTTAGAGGAACAACCACTATAATATTTACGAATCACCGTAATATTTATAAATGGTTATTACTCTGCCGTAGCCTAGACACCGAGAAATTAAATTGTTCAAAGAAGATAACTTGTCAATACACAATTAAAAGTTATCGATGTCTAACCGTTATTACTAATCAAAATTCTAGGATGAAATGCAAAGCAGAAATTAAACGTGTGTTAACAATGCAACTACGAATGGATTTTTTTGTTTTTTAATTTTTGATTTTGTTTAAATATATATATATATGCAAATGCAAGCAATCAACAATGCAACTAAAATAAAAACAAGAGATATATACAATGCAAGACAAATAAAAACAATAGATATATCAAGCAAGCGGTTATTTTTTATAAAGCAAAGTGAAGCAATTATTTTTGGGCAACAGTTGAGCGAAGCAAGCAACTTTTCCTATCTGCTTTGGCAACTTGAAATTTAAAACAAGATATATACAATTTTTTTTTACTTTTTTTTTGTTTGAAAAGGAAACTTAAAAGTAAAGTTTTACTTAAAACTTGTTCGACGATGCCAAAAACTTGTTCGACGGCGCCAAAAACTTATTCGATGACGGATTTTCTATCGGTTTAGAAAACCATCGAATGAATTTAGAAATAAAATATAACCGCAAGCGCACGGTGTACTATCGTAGTACGTGGCGAGTACGGGTCGATCCGCAGGGAATTGTTGATTTTTAAAATTTCAATTCAATCAAATTATACCAAAGTCGAGAGATTGTTAAGCTAGAAAAATGAGAAAACTAACAAACTAACAACTACAAATGTGATTTGAGTAGATTTGGAGTTAAGGACTTTTAAGGTTTAGTAGGTTGGACAAATAAGCTTTCGAAGACGTACATGAGGCAAAGCTAGCTATGTAGGAGTTATTTAGTATTATTTCTACTATGATGTATTTATGACTGATATGTCTATCTATCTAGTACTCTGATCATCCAAGGGGGCATCTTCATATGTTGCTCTTGGCGTAATTTATAATAATTATATTTGATCAAAACTTGGAAATTGTTTTGGGATTACGTAATTGAATGTGAAATATTATTTGAAATGTAATCAGAAAAGCTGCTTTAAAACCTGTGATGATTTTATTTCATATTCATGTGCTTCTGATATTATGGATACCATTAACATTACCGTATTTTGTCATCGGAAATTAATATTATAGATGACTGCAGCATTTGTAATGCTTAGTTTCGAGCCTCAAAATAGGGGATGTTACAAATTGGTATCAGAGCATAGATTTATGAAAACTCAAAAGAAATTTTAAACTTAAAATGATTTTTGAAAACATAATCCTAAGGAATTAGAGAAAATATTGGGGTATGAGATAACGCTATGATAACGTACTTGTATTTTCTATATATAAGTATTCGCTTTATCTCTATTCTCCCATCTCTTTTAGGCTATTACTCTGTATCGTACAAAGCCTCCAATGCATATTATAAGGAAGCAAGATATGGATTCTAGGAATAGAAGAGTTAACCTTGGTGGAGGAAGTACCATAACTAATGGAAACGCCAGACCAAAAACTAGAAGGAATCCAGATCGGGCACAAGCTGCTAATGTAGGCGCTGGAGCACCACAAGTTGATATGGGAGCTATGTATCAGTTCTTCGTCAACATGATGCAAGTTGGAGCTACTGCAGGATTAGTCAGAGGAAATGCTGGAGAAGGATATCAGGAAGCTCCGATGGTCAATAACTATGCAGTACTAAGCAAAGACTATGCTAGGCTTGGAGGGAAGCCGTTTATCGGCATTGAGGACGTAATTGAAGTGGATAATTGGTTGCTTCATTGCGAGAGGATTTTTGCTGATTCGGGACTCAAAGATGAGAAAAAAAGGAGATCGGCGTCTAGACAATTGCAAGGAGCAGCACTGTACTGGTGGAACAGTGTTACTGTAGGAGTAGCCGAAGAGGCGCTATGACTTGGGCAGAATTCAGAAGGAGGTTTGAGAAAAGATTCATGTCGGAAATTTCCAAGTCAACTTTGCTAAGGAAATTTGCTGAGTTGGTGCAGGGAGACATGACAGTGCTAGAGTATGCTACTAGATTTGAGGAGCTATAGAGATAGATATATGCTACGGTTGATATGATTATCAAAAGGAATGAGAAGTTCATCTACGGATTGAGACACGAGCTCTTTAAAGCAACTTTACCACGTATTAGGGATCCGTGCGATGTAGTTGTTGTGATGGCTTTGAGGAATGAGGAGATGCTTGCTTTCTTTAATGGTAACAAAGTAGTGGAAATTCAAGGTAGGCAGAACCAGAAGAGAAAGTTTTTCCATGAGATGGGAACTCGGAAAAGTGGAGCTACCAAGAAAGGAAAGACAGAAGTTAGCTGCTATATGTGTGATAAGAATGGGCATTTTACTAATGAATGTCACTTAGGAAATGTAAAGAAGGTGATCGGGAAGAAGAATATCAAATGCTTCAACTGTGATCAGATTGGACATTATAAGAACCAGTGCAATGAACCAGCCAAGGATGGAAAGGGCAAAGTGTTTGCATAAGAACCAGCTGCCTCAAGACCAACAGCAGAGGAAAAAGGAAAACCTGTGTTAGGAGGTACGCTTTTGATTCATGGTATATCAGTTAGAGTTCTATTTGATACCGGTGCATTGCATTCTTTTATATCTCGCCGTTTGGTAGATAAGCTTAACCTGGAACCCTCGTACCTAGTTACATCCTTAAGGGTTGCGAATCCAATAGGAGGGTATGCGACTCTCTGGATGAGATGTGACCACTTAGAGTACGAATTGTTAGGTCGTATATTTACTTGCAGTATGCATGTATTTGATTTCATAGGTTTGTAATTATTTTGGGTATGGATTGATTAAGTAAGTACGATGCTAGGTTATTTTGCCATGATAGGAATATATCACTTAGACACCATAGTTGTGGTGATCAGATTATATACTCCGTAGAAAACCCTAGTTTTGAGGTCAATGCTTTATTGGGTGTTATGGAGGCAGAAGATGAGTTAAATCGAGTTTTCGTTGTTAGAGAATTCGCAGATGTCTTTGAGCCCGTGAGAGGATTACCGCTGAAATGAGCCATTGAGTTTCAGATAGATTTAGTACAAGGAGCTGAACCTATGAGTAGACCACCAAGTAGAATGATACCTACTGAGATGAAGGAGTTAAAGGTACAGTTGGTGGATCTAAAAGATAAGAATTTTATCAGGCCAAGCAGTAAGCCTTGGGGAGTAGCCGTAGTGTTTACAAGGAAACTAGACGGATCATTAAGGTTGTGTATCGATTATTGTAAGCTGAATGAGAGGACGATGAAGAACCGATATCTGTTACTTAGGACTGATGATTTGTTTAACCAATTGAGTGGAACCAAAGTATTTTCCCAGTTGGATTTGGCAACAGGGTTCCATCGGCTTAGAGTAGCGGAGGATAGTATTCCTTTGATGGCGTTTAGGACCAGATATGGATCGTACGAATGGTTAGTGATGCCATTCAGACTAACTAATGTGCCAGCATTCTTCATGGACTTGATGAACAGAATCTTTCGAGAACATCTGAACAGATTTGTGTAGTATTCATAAACGACATTTTGATATACTCTAAGGATGAAAGAGCACATGAAGTTCATCTTAGAGTGGTGCTTGAGACGCTGAGGCAGCATCAACTGAAAGCGAAATTTTTAAAGTGTCATTTTTGGAAAAAGGAAGTAAAGATTTTTGGTCATGTAGTATCAGAGAAAGGGTTGTCTGTAGATCCAACTAAGATTGAGGCAGTGAATAGTTGAAAGAGATTCGAGGCAGTGGCTGAGATAAAGAGTTTTCTTGGATTAGCTGGTTATTATCGGAGATTCATTAGGGATTTTTCATGGATAGCGGCACCAATGACTAAGCTAGCTCGGAAAGATGTGAAGTTTGTTTGAACTGATAAGTGTGAGGAGGCATTCTAGAAATTGAAACATTTGTTGACTAATGCACCTGTGTTAGTTGATCCAGAGGGGAATCAGGACTTAGTGGTGTACACAGATGCATATGGAATATGATTAGAAGCCGTGTTAATGTAGAGGGGTAAAGTGATTTCCTATGCTTCTCGACAGCTCATACCGCATGAAGTTAGATACCTGACTCATGATTTGGAATTAGCTGCGGTAATCTTTGCCTTGAAAGTGTGGAGAGATTACCTTTTGGGAGAAAGATTCGATTTGTATACAGATCATAAGTCACTAAGATATTTATTCACACAGATGGAGTTGAATATGAGACAACGGAAATGATTATAGTTCATAGCCGTGTACAACTTTGGTAGTGAGAAAGTAAATAAGATTGCATATGCCCTTAGTAGATAACACCAGAGTGCGGTATTGGCAATGATAGATGAGTGGAAAGATTTAGAAGCATTGACTACATGTGGAGTACGATAGAGATCCGAGGCTAGTTCCAGTCGAGAAACCGCCATGTTATCGTGCTTAGAAGTTCGACCGATGATGATCGAAAGGATTGCATCTAAGCAGAAAGATGACTCATTGTTAGCTGAGAAGATTAGAAGGCTAAAGGCCAGAATCGAGATGGATGATCTGAAGGATTTTAGGCTTGACCAAAGAGGGTGGTTGAGAAAGAAGGGACGATTGTGTGTCCCGAATGTAGAAAACCTAAGGAAGGAGGTCCTTAAAGAATTCCATCATTCGAATTTCCCTATTCATTTGGGAGGAACTAAGATGTATCAGGATATGAAAAGAATTTTCTTCTATAAAGGTATGAAGAGACATGTAGGTTTATGGGTGAGGCAGTGTTTGAACTGTCAACAGGTAAAAGCCAAACATCAGAAACCGAGTGTGTTACTTCAGCCTTTGGATGTTCCTGTCTGGAAATGAGATTCTATCTTAATGGATTTCATAGATGGATTGCCAAGGACGAATAGAGGAAATAAGAGTATTTGGGTTATAGTTGACAGGTTGGCTAAGAGTGCACACTTTATACCCATTAAGTCGACCAGGACAGCATCAAATTTAGCTAAGTTATTCATGAAGAATATAGTTAGACTGCATGGAATTCATAATAGTATAGTAAGTGATAGAGATTCCTTATTTACTAGCGAATTCTGGAAGAGTATATAGGAGACTTTAGGTACTAAGCTCAAGATGAGCACCGTTGTTTCATCCGCAGATAGATGGATAAACAAAGAGAGTTAACAAAGTCTTAGAGGATTTGTTAAGAGCTTGAGTGCTAGATTTCGGAGGATAATGGGAAGACCATCTACACTTAGTCGAGTTTTCGTATAACAACAGTTATCAGACTAGTATAGAGATGGCACCGTTTGAAGCTTTGTATGGAAGGCCATGCAAATCTCCTATTTGTTGGTTAGAGACCATGGATAGACTAATTCTTGGACCGAATTTGGTTAAAGAAGCGGATGAAAAGATTGAGTTAATTCGAGCTAGGATGAAGGAAGCTCAGTCTGGGCAGAAGAATTATGTTGATAAAAGACGGAAAGACTTAGAGTTCTCAGCTGGAGATCATGTTTTCATCAAGGTGTCGTCGATGAAAGGTGTAATTGGATTTATAATATTTAATTGGGTAAATAAAGTAAGTAATCGGATGAAAGGTGCAATGACCCAAATTTTGACTAACATTATTTATAATATTTAATTGGGTAAATAAAATAACGTAGATAGTTAAGAGATTGAGATTTGTTAAATAAGAAGGAGCCATGTCTTAATGAATGTATAAGCAAAAGAAAATTTAAAGTAAGTAAGTAGGAGGAATATGGTAAAGATAGAATAGGAATAGCCTTTGTTCTTATACCCCAAACCCTTCTATTCTTCATTCTTCATTTTTAACTTTCACAAACAAAACTAAAACCTTAAAGAACTCATCCGGCCACTATTAAGAAGATTCATGGAGAAGAAAAACTAGGATTCAAGTAGAAAGCTTAAGCAAATCAATCTAAGGGCAAATCTCAATCTTCTTAATAAAAAGCTAAGGTGAATAATTAACTTACATCTCACTTTTGATATTGATTTTGATTTCAAGTTAGATTTGAACTTGTTAGTTATATGCCATGTTGTGTTTGTTTAAATATATATATATATATATATATATATATATATATGCTTGTTAATGATTTATATGGTTTAATATGGATTTTATGATATGTTTGGATTAGAAAATCTATTAAATGACATCCAAATGATTTACATTTGTGATACATGGTCAAAAACATTATTTTAGAAGTGAGTTTCAAGTTTTATAATTTTATAAGTGATTGTGATTTTTAGGGAATTTTCCTAAGTATTTTACTATGATTAATAAATTATTTAAGTTAGAGGACTTAAATGTTTTATTTGTTTTGTTAAAGTGAAGGGCTTATTTTTTAAAATAATTTCAATTGTTAATTGTTGAATTGGGCAGCCTTTTTAGAAAAAGAAATTTGATAAAGAATTGGCAACCAATCATATTTTGACAAATTAGGAAAATTAGGTGAAAATGGATTACTTGGAAAGACATAAAACAAGTTTTGTTTTGAATTACAACTTCACCACTTCAATCGCTTGCTTTCGTCACCATGCCCAGTAAGCCTTTCGCACCCATTCAAAACTAATGCACATGGTATCAAGCAATTGATACGTAGTGTATTGGAGAAAGACGGAAAGGACTATGTCGAAGGCACGCTTTCAAAGGGGTTGAAGCAATTTTATTAGATTTCGAATCAATCAACTTGCCATTGTTTTTAAAAAGAAGCTTTCAAAAGAGTTGCCGCTTTTAATCCATTCGAAACCTAGCTGCCACATTCTTTCAGATTGGTTTGAGGCTGCTTTTCTTATAACCTTCGAACAATGTATTCGAAATGGGAGCTTTCGCCTTTTAAATTTTGAAGCCGCCTTCCCAATGCTTTCGGAAGGGTCCTTTTAACCGCTTTTATTAATGGTTTCAGAGGCAATGGTTTCGAAAGGATGGTTTCGAAGCTACCCTCTTCTCCTATCTTTTTACTTGAGATAAGTGCTTTCGAAAGTGAAGCTTTTGCTTCTATTCTCTTTGACCCAACAGTTATATTAAATGTTAAACTCAATGGTTTCGAAAGGGATACTTTTAAAGGGTTTTGAAGCTATGTTTCCACAAATTCTCACTTGAACCCAATGCCTTCGAAAGTTATGTTTTTAAGTGTTTCACAAGGGATGTTTTTAGTGGTTTCCAAAGGTATTGTTTGAGGTCTTACGCAATGGTTTCGAAAGGAAGGTTTTGGCTTTATAGCCTAATGTTTTCTAAGTTAAAAAGAGCTTTAACTTATTTTAAAGGGACTTAGATTTTCATCAACATTGTTTTGTGTAAAGCATATATCATCGCATAAGTATTTTGAGTAAGCAAACGGTATAATTTCCTTATTTTAAAAAGATATGATTTCAAGGGTAAATCATTTGTAAAGATTATTTTCGAGCAAATGAGATTTGAATAGGGTGGTCAGCCCAGGTATTTATTAAAAGAATGGCTCGGATATTAGAATACCAAACGAGACTGGTATGGGGTCGCACCCTATACTTTGGCTAGTAGCCCCTAGCTAATACATGTCCAAAATTCCAATGTGTAAGGCTTTGTCACAGGTAAGACTAAAAGGATGTTACTCATAGAAAGGAATACACAGAGTAGAGGTAGGTTATTGATGAGCCCGCAAAACCATTAAGATCAGTTTACCCTAGGAGAAGTAAGTTAAGGACAGATCGTCCAGTATTGTACCTAACAGAAGTTAATATATTTACTATGTCTGGTAGGCCCGAGTCAGCCAGTGGTTAATAGTCGGCCTGATAAAACCATATTGTTCGGACAGACAGTCCATTGATTACTTAATTTATATGCATATATTTTATTATTATTATTGTTATAATCAGTTTGATTGTAGGATTTTGATTTGCAAAAGATATGATTTTAAAAGGATTTTAATGAGGGAAATCCGTTCCGCTAAGCGGCGTGGTCTCAATAATATCAACAAACCGAGATGTAATAGAATTATTCACACCAGGCTTTATGTCTTACTCGAGGTTTATGTTTTCCCCTTAAACTTTCGGGTGCTCAAAATTTGATTTGAGTAGATTGAGAGTTAAGGACTTTTCAGGTTTAGTAGGTTGGACGAATAAGATTTCGAAGACGTGCAAGAGGCAAAGCTAGCTATGTAGGAGTTATTTAGTATTATTTCCACTGATGTATTTATGACTGATATTTCTATCTATCTAGTACTCTGATCATTCAATGAGGCATCTTCATATGTCACACTTGGCATAATTTATAATAGTTATATTTGACCAAAACTTGGGAATCGTTTTGGGATTATGTAATTGAATATGAAATATTGATTTGAAATGTAATCAGAAAAACTGATTTAAAATATGTGATGATTTTATTTCATATTCATGTGCTTCTAATATTATGGATACCATTAACATTACCGTATTTTGTCACCAGAAGTTAATATTATAGATGACTGCAGCATCTATAGCGCTTAGCTTCGGGCCTCAAAATAGGGCATGTTATAAATCCCAACATGAGCCGCCATTAGTAATGCTTCTTCGCTAGTCGCCCCAATCTGGAGAGCTACTGCCTTGAAGCGCTTAATGAAACTACGTAGCCTTTCATTCTCCCTGTGCTTCACACATGAATGGTATGGACGTCTAGTGATGCTTCTCTTCCCTAGTCGAATTGTCTTAGAAAATCATCAAATAATTGCCCCCAAGACCGAACTTCTCCCACTTTGTATCTTTTGAACCACCACGAGGCTACACCGGATAGGTATACAGGGAACCACTTGCACCGAGCCATCCTCCCAATCTTTAGGATGCCCATGAAGTATTCGAAGGTGCCGAGGTGATCTTTGGGGTTGGTGGTTCCATCAAACTTGTCAATTGTATGGGCTTTGAAGTTATCAGGAACATCATCTTCGATAACGGTTTCACTAAAAGAGGAGCAAATTCCTTCCTTAGTTTTTTCCCCAATATTCTACTAGCAAATCTTTGCTAGTTCTTCTACTCAAGTTCAGAGCTAGTGGATCTCATATTCTCTTGGGTCAACCTGGGATGAGTTACCATCAGACATGATGTCCTCATATTTTTTAGCAGATCAGATCGGTTTTTCCAACAACAAGGGTTTTATATTGGCTAGTTTGGTTTTGATCTTGGGGTTAGCCTGGATTTTTCTCTTCAACTTAGTGTCAGAATTTAATCCAGCATCACCGCTCCTATGAATGGGAGTGTCGTTATCGTTCCCCTGCTAAATGTTCAACGCGGTAGTGGGACGATGGCGGTGAGCTATGGAGTGGGGAGGTGAAGAAGGCCTGTGAATGACATGTTAGGTCATTGTTTTCTCTAATCCCTCCATATTCTGGTTTATTTGGTATGAGAAGGATTGGAATGCAACCAAGATGGGTTCTACGGAGGCCTCGGCTGGAGTTCCCACATCGTTTGAAAGTATAAGTGATTTGGGGGCAGTCTTTACGGCTAAATGTGAAGGTTTTTGGATTGAAACAATAGGTGAATCAGTAGGATCCATGGTTCGTGGTGTACAGTTTACATGGTGTGGGAAATAAACGGAGGTTCAGGCCCTCCTTCTAGCACCAAAAGATGTTGGTGAACTTTTTTATCCTTCAACTTCTCAATTAAGTGCAAAGTAATTAGTCTGCTAATTACTTCATTGATTTGAATTAGCAAAACTAAGTAGTCTTAATTTTGCCGTGAAGTGGTGATTATGTCACTGAATGCTTACACAATCAAGTAGTTGCACTTTAATTGTTTGTTAAAGTGTCAAATCCAATCAATATTTAATTCAAGTGCAAACAAGGTAAAATCTAATGCCGAAAAGCAAAAGGAAACTAGCAAAAGAAAAAATAGTAAAGGACATAGGGAATTTACGTGGTTTTGGTGCAATATCCTCTTTCTCAACATGTGCAACATTTTCTTTCTACAGTGATTCTCTTGATTGTAGTCTTCGGGTCGGGTTAGGTAATGTGGCTTCAAGTTGGCTCCCGGTGTCGTATGAGTTTGATTAATTCCCTTCCTTTTTCCTCTCCGTCTACTTTTCGAGGGTGGCTTTATTGGCCTCATGTCCTGCCATATTTTCCTTCAAAGCATTTTGTGGTAGGAATGAGTGTAACAGTAGTGAAGAAGGATGGAGAAGAGAATAAAAATAGAAAATGAGGCAAAGATGGAAATGGGAACCAAACCCCCACTTATATAGACTTTTGGAAAATGACAAATTACATCACTTACCCCTTTGCCAAATGACCCAATTACCCCTCCTTGATTCATGCTACACCCTTCTTCTTTTTTTCAAACTACCACCCTTCCTTTGTCCATACACCTTTCACCTTTTCAATGCAAGCACATGCCTCTATGATGATACTCCATGTGCCAACCCATGTGCACATTTTTTCCTTTGTACTAATGAATACAAATCCATATACAAAAGTTCACTTTTCTTAATCTTTTATTTATCAAATTCTAGAACTTTTTAAATGATGATTAGAGTTAATACATCCCTTTATTAGCAAATAGGAATGCTATTTATATGTCCATTTATAAAATAGTGTGTTCAAAAAGTTACAATAACTTTCGTTCGATGAAAAGACAAAAATCCAACAAATTTCGGTCGCATTTTAAATTTTTCACCAAACTATTCGTTTATATAAACAGTATTCAAAATGATTTCACATCATTATTTATTAATTAAAAGTTGGTTATTTGATTATTAAAAATCAGTAACTGAATATTTAAATTTTATCAAATATTCACAAATCAAAGCGATAAAATTCTGAATCGTTACAAATACACTGCCCATTGTTTAGAGAGTGTTACGTACTCTAGTCTAAATGGATGCATCGATATCCAATCTCGATACATCTTGACTAAGAATATTTAAATGATGTGCTTATTATATTGTGATAAAATACTCATGATTACAACTATTGGTAATCACTATCATAAATACACCATTTATTGATTTTTTGTTAAATACAATTAAATTAAATAATTAATTATTATAACATACTATGATAAGCATATAACAGAAAGAAAACACATTTTATTATGAACAAGAATGTATTACAAAGTTAATAATTTATAATAAATTATAGAATTGTCATAGGATATACCCCTAACTCTATCACATTGCAACTTCGACACATACTCTAAATAAATCACACGAATAATATAGCCAATGTGGATCGACCTTGCCAATGAAAGCCAATGTCATTTCAGTCACTCCTAACCATGGTTTAATATTGATATTTTTTTAATCTTTACCTTCCTTAGTAAAAGTGAATAGAGAGAGAAGGATGAGAGAAATGGTCATTATGTTTTAGATTTTGGATTGATTATCGATTTTTCGTAGCCCATTACGATCTAAAGTTGCAAAAAAATTCAAAATAATCATATAATATTATTTAATCATTAATGAAATTTATGTATTTTCATTAATAACGAATATCAACTTTTACACTTTTGTTTTTTCTTCACTTCAATGCACTATGATCCAATTCAGTTACGTGTAGCTTGATTTGTACAAATTGAATCTAGTTATTTTTTATTTCTCTATATTATCTAGGGAACTAAGATTTGTTTGTAAACTCTAAATATTATACATCGTAACCCAGATACATATTCTAAATAAATTACATGAATAATGTAGTTAACGCAGATCAACCACGTTGGTAAAAAACTCAAAATCGACTTACTCAACTAACCACACTACTCATGAGGAGTCACAATTATCAAATTTATTCATAGCACGATACAATTTACGCAACATAATTTAGCTTATGTTGCAATTCAATTCATTCTACACATAGCCCAATCAAATATGTTCATAGCGCAATCCAATCAACATTATAATATTATTTGATTCGGTTTACAAATAGTGTAATCAAAATTTTATTATGGTGCAATTTGATTTTAGTTTAATCAGCAGAAATTGAAGGCAACGAGTTTGTATAAGAGAAAGAGAGATTTGAATGATTTCAACCCCTTTTAAATGTTCCATCTCACATTTTGTTCTAAAATAACACTTATATTTTCAAAAAAATGAAATTAACATATCAAAAAGAGAAAAACAGTTAAACACACTTTTAAAGAATGTTATGACTTTATGATATCTGAAATATTAAACCTAACCTTCTAATGTCTACTTTCTTAAAGTTACTCCATTTCGTCAACATAAAAAAAGGGATAGATATAATAAATCAATCCTATCAGTTAACCTAATTTAGCATATGGCACGGTACATTATCTCCAATGACCTAAATTTAAAGAGGTGCATACGTGGCGCTCTTAATTTTTATTTATTTATTTATTGTTTTTGTCCCTTGTAATATGCACAGTTAAAAGTTTTTAGGTAAATACAATCATGTGTGCTCATTGCTCCCAATCCTACAAAAGGCATTGCTAGAATGCCTGAATTAAGGGGTGTGGGATGATGCAGGAGTTAGAGTATCTCCATCAATTTGTTGGTTAGAAATCAAATTTTGTAAAGTTACAAAATGTAACTTTATTGATTGTTCAAAGAAAATAGAACTAGATTCTTGTTTAACAAGCGTTTGGTGTTTAGACGTTTGTTCAACTAATGGTAGACACTTGTTGAATAAGCGTCTAAATTTCACAGATTATGAATTAGACATTTGTTCGACGGATGTCTGAAGACTGAGCATTTGTTGAATAAGTGTCCAAGGATAACGTTTTGTTAAACTAAGCGTTCAAGCAGGTTATAAATAATGAACCGTTTCCTTTGATTTTACAACCAGTTAGATTGTCTATGCTCAATTGCAGAGTCATTTGGATATATTGGAATGCTCTTCGAAGAAGCTTGGGATTCAGAATCAAGGGAGGTTGGTTGATATCAATTCTGGCTACTTTTTTGTCTAGGATTTCAGGCTTTCTAGCGAAAGCTCATCCTACAAAACATACAATTTCCACCACATCTTAGATATATCTTCTACAGGACCAAATTCGCAAAAACTATTTCAAATAAAAAAAATTCCAAGATAAGGCCCATACCATCTTCATCAACAAATCCAAAAACATCACAGCAATGTCTTCATCCTCCTCCTTCATCCTCCACTTCACACCTCGGCAGCAACCCACCATCTCTCACAGGACAAAGCTCTCCTTCCAAATATCTTCAAACCTAACCCTACCCTTCAACACAGACTACCTACAGCGCGAATTCGGTAGCCATGGAGTAACTTTCAAGGAAATAGGAGAAAGCTGCGTGGTCAGAATGGCCCTAGACAATGGAAGCACAGCCAGCCTAATGCTGCCTAGCGGCCTAATCACATCGTATAAACCATCTATGTGGTATGGGGCTAGTGCTGAAGTGCTGCACACCACAGTTTCCGAACATGCAAATGTCGGTGTCCTGATTCAAGGCGGCGTTTCCATGAACATGAACTGCTTGGCTGATGACGGCGGGTCTTGGGCCTCTGATAAGTGGGCCCTTCTTGATGTCCATGGAAGCCCCGAAGATTCCATTCAGGTACATCATCAAATAACATTACGATATATCTGGTAAATTAAGAGAGAAGGCGATCCTACTCTGAAAATATGCACATTTTGACCTTAGTGAATTTTGCCTTTTCAGGTAGAGTTGGTGTCTGTAGGATTGAACGACACGGTAGAAGCAAAATGTGTAGTGATGTTGCGTGAAGATGTTTTAGGTGAAGAGATTACTATAACCAATCGAAGATCTACGTCGGTTCAGCTGTTGGGGTCGGTGCTGAGCCATTTGTCGGTAAGCACTCCTGATGCTACTTACGCTATCGGACTGCAAGGATCGACTTATAGGGATAAGATACCGATAGTCTCGAAGTTCAGTTTGATTGCACCTCACTCGGGAGAGGAGAAGCAGTTGTCATTTCAGCCATTGGCATCCAAAGGATTTGATGCCGTCTTTTCGGGTTGGGATAAGTTGGTTGATGCCCACAAGGGAAATGGAGAGGAAGAGGAAGAAGAAGATGATCGTGTGCAAATGACGGAGAAAATGTGTCGGGTTTACACACATTCGCCTCGAGAATTCACTATCTTGGACAGGGTAGAAAAAACTTTGATACAGAAGTTTATATCTAAATTTTGATACAGCTACATACAGTCGTAGTAAATAAGGATGTCATAACTGATATTTTTATGTTTGTAACAGGGAAAAAGGAATTCAGTGACGGTTCGAAGAAGTGGGTTTGAAGAGTTGTATATATATAGTCCTGGATCAGAGCATGAATGGTATGGGAAACACGCTTATGTCTGTGTAGGTCCTTCTGCTGTGTTAAAACCAGTGATTTTGAGTGCTGGGGATTCTTGGGCAGGAGCTCAGTACTTGTTTAATCCAAATCTTTGAATTTGTAATTCAAATTTTGGTGCTCAAAACATGTGCTATGATATGCATATAGCTGTTGTAGATTCTTGTTTCATGTTAGACGTGTTATACTTGATTTATATTGACATAAATATTCAATTCCTACTGCATTAGAGATGCATAAATAAATCAGG
Organism: Allium fistulosum; assembly: GCA_030737815.1. Classification (NCBI taxonomy): domain Eukaryota; kingdom Viridiplantae; phylum Streptophyta; class Magnoliopsida; order Asparagales; family Amaryllidaceae; genus Allium; species Allium fistulosum. Next base: position 754,768,287 of record CM060908.1, on the reverse strand, counting down.
GTTGCATTACATAAGTTGGTTGAAATTGACGTGATCTTAACTTAAGTTACATAACAGATAAACTAGTATTGAAATTAAGTTGGAACAACATAAAAGATGTCTTCTTCTTCCTCATCATTCCTCATAGTCGAGACAACTATGGCGATTATAACCAAGATGATGCTCCATGCAAGACTTATCATAGCTTTTTGATATCTTATCTTCTTCATATTCTTTGAATGAACTTCTGGAGTTTTATCCTTGGGTTCTTCTGACTTCTTTACTATGCTCATTTTTGATGTATCATCGGTTGAACCAGACTCGGAGTGTTCATTGCTTGATTCAGCCTTGTCCTCTCTTTTTTCTCTGTCTTCAGTGTCTTTAAGCTCTTTCGCTACTGGAGAAAACTTTACACTATAAGAATTGACACTTGCAGTTGGCCTGGATTCATTCATTTCTTGCATGGTATCTGCAGTGTGATTTTGAAGAGACCTGACTAGTTTCCTTGGAGTTGTGTAAATCTTTACATCATCTAGTGTGAGTTGTTTGCGGCACCTCTACATTCCAAAAAACCATAACTTAAACATATCGGCGAAAGGTATGATGTGACAAGAAAGAATTAGCATTTAAATAGAAACGAATGGCTGAAACTAAGGATCTCCGTTGGAGGCTGAACTAAGAAGGCTGCTGATCCTTCCCCACGCACACAAACACACACTCTTTTGGTTGAATGCATAGAATTTCACAAGCTTTTAAACTAAAGCAACTCTTCCCAACTTGCTTAGGTTTTTAATAAAACTGTAGCTACATAACCCATATTACAAATCCAAACTATCTAATATACAACTTTTTTATAATGTGCCATAAAAATCAGGGGAGAAAGTCTAATGCATTTTTTTTCTTATTGCAAAGAAAACTTTTACTGCACCATTCCATCATTTTATTCAAGGCAAAAGATGATACAGGAAAAAATAATCTGAAAACATAACGATGATTATATCAGTGTAATAAAAGCAAAAGGATTCTTGTATTCTATTGAAAGAAAGAAAAACGACGGGAGTTCTGTTAATGAATGGTATGTAATGGGCATGAAACTAACAATCTCATGAACTTTTCCTGGTTTAAAAATGACACATACCTGGGGACTAGGCGTAGCATCTCTGGATCTAGCATTAGTAGGTCTGGAATGCACGAATCCAGAAAATAACTCCGACTGCAACACATCATTTTTTATCACCTCCCCGTTTAACTCCAAGTCTGTATAACCATTTGAACAAGCTTTGAGAAAAAGCCCATCTTTGAAAGAAACGTCCACACCATCATTATCGTTATTGCTCCAAAGTCTCCTATTAGCTCGACTTATGTATTCATGATTGCATGAAGATTGCCCGGATGATGGTGGTGAATCGGTAAAAGCACTTTGGGGAACATAAGAATCGACAGTTTGTGACTCGGGTGAAGCAAAATCAATTCTTGGACTTCTATTAAAATCTTTACGACAAAAGTTTGAACCTGTAACTGGACTTGAAGAAATTTCATGCTTTGTTCCTTTCTGAGAAGTTATGAACTTAGCAGTTTGCAAGGCCTCGAATGCTGCGCCTCTAACATAAGGCATTGAATCAGCTTGAGATTTCTCCATGATCTCAACTATATTGTCTAGTTCAGAAATTATGCTTCTTGAATCTACACATTTCATTAGAAAAATAATCATTTGAATAGCTGAAAATCGCTTTTGTGAGTTGCTGTCAGGCACACCCACATTTAGAATTTGCAACCCAGATCTTATAAGTAATCTCGCATAAGCTTCCACTGTAAGTACATTATGTTTTGCAAGAGCCATAACCAAACCAATATGAGAATTTGACTGTGTTGCTTTGTTTTCAAGAGCACATGCAATTTTTAAGCAAAGTTCATTCACCAAATCATTAGGAGCATACTTCCAGTTTGTTGACTCAACTAGAGATTTAAGACACAAGGCAGAACCAGAAGCTAGACTTTCTTGTGCATCCAGTAATACTCCTAAAAGAGGTTTGCAAAGACTAGAAATAATCTTCATTTTTTCAGGGTCAGGGGTAGATGGGTCAATTCCATATCGAGCAATGGCAGGTACAACTTTGGAGCAAGCTTGATGAAGAGGAAACGACCCAGCACTTGAAGATAATGTTCGGATAATTGTGGTCATTATCATATCAATCTGTGGTGTGATGTTGCGACCATGAACTCTAGCAAGTACTTCAAATAAAGAGATGGTGCATTCTCCCGAAGATGGTGTTGGTCCCTTTGTTTTGGAAACTTGAGCAAGAAATTGAGGGATGCCTTCTGAATCCAAATCTTTGGCATATGTAGTCAGAGTTTTCATGGCCGTTCTTCGACTTTCAGCGTCTTTGTCTAGATTTGCAAGCTCTCTTTGCACTATTGGACTAAGACTTCTTCCCATTTTATGATTTTTCTACAAAAGAATTTATGCACAGCACATTAGTACCGAAAATAACAAAACATAATTAACAAGATCCAAACATCTCTAATATTTCTTGTTTAATTATTAAACTTGACTTCACACAAATTTTATCTCTAGTCTAAGTTTAATGAAACATTCAAGCATTTTTAACCATGCGTACGTTTTATTTATTTGCTTCAGGCATTAGAAAAAATCTTGGCAACAAAATTGGACATTTGTTATGCCTACTGGCATACAAGATAGCAAGCATGCGACGTAGGATGCAATTCAAACAAGCAATCCCAAGTACATGTTCATAACTCAAGAAATTAAAACAATGACTTTCAAAATCCAACTTTTACTCGTAAGGTAACAACACCAACAGAGTTGATCGTTTAAACAGATAATGCATCCCGCAGCAGATATTAAACGACATATAAAGCATACAGCTGGAAAAATAAGACATTGAAGGGGGAAAACCGTCTCTCTTAGCATTTAAGAAGCATAACAACAGTTTGTTATGGCATTAAAGATGACACTGAAATGAAACTAGCAACTTTCAGGTTCACCCAGAATTGCTAAACCAAGAAAACAAATTGTTTTAAACACGAAATGTAAATAATTTCCGCTCTGCTACCATTCTCAGTCTCAAATCTTACTAAACAGGAAATTTAACAAACTGAGAAAATGAATTCCTCCCATTGCCGCTTTAATATCTTCCAATAACTAAAAGATTTGATTTTTATATGAAAAAAAGGAAAGTATTAGCAAAATGACAACGTAACTCACTTTCATTACAATACGTTACAACAACGCAGAAAAATAAATCTTTACACAAACAAACAAAAGAAGAATACATAAAATTACCTTCAAAATGCAGAAAATCCTTGATTTATATAATTAAAATTCCCGGATCTGAGAAGCTGCTTCAGGGCTTAGGGTTCTGAAGAAGAAAGTTAAATCGTTCTATCTTCTTCAATTAATGACAATGAATTTCAAACCAATGAAAACGAAGGGAGCTGTTATTTGATTTAATATGGGTAGCTAAATGTTCCAAATCTTTTGCTTAAATAACCCCGCTATCGTCATTTGAATTTTTTTGAATTTTCTGATTTACCCCCTTGCCAATTCAAACATCCTGACATTTTACAAAAATGTCCAATAACTTTTATTATTTTCTATTGGAACCACAACTGAGAAAATGGGAAAATACGTATTGAAATTTTCGTGAGTATTTACATTTATGATACATGAGCGAAAGTTCATAATGACTACGTTACAATACTCGTGATAAAGATCTGCTTCTTAGACACCATGAATGCACAGCCCAACGGACTTACCACCTTCCATTTGATGTACATGATGAACGTTTTGGGTTGTACCACATTTTTTGCAATTATATTACCTCCAACTAATGAAAATATAATCTTATTATAACTAATATAGACATTGATAGATAAAATAAATCTAATTAAGTTTTAAATTTTATTGAAATACAGAAATATAATTACTAAATATCTACTTACTATTTTTACTTTTATTCATGGGATTTCTCTAGACGTTAGCTTGCTCGTGGTTAGTCTCACATAATGTTTACATCTACATCAACCATGGGGCATTCAAATGGCACAAAAAAGAATGGTTTTTTTATGATGTAAGTTTTATGTTTAACCTTATGTTTTGAGTGTTAAATGTAATATTTAAGTTTTTTTTCATATTGATATTGCTTTCCTAATTTTATATTTAACTCTTCAAATATTTTTTAGCTTCCAAAAAATGTCAAAATATGATATCAAACACATCTTTTGTTATGGAGAAATTAACACAAGTGTATTGAAAATTACTCGGAATATGAAGATGAACACGGTGAAGATTTTTTCAAAAGTTACGATGGGTATCACAATGATCTTAAAGCTCTCCTTGAAGTAGTGACGATTGCGTCACCAATAGCTCTTACTCCATACCATGCATCTTATTATATGGACTGAGTGTGAACGGCGGATGCTTTAAACGGTCATGAAAACAACCATCGGTATTCTTTTCAGATAATAATGGTAATTATTTTAGATATATTGCCATGCATTGCCTAAGAGTACGACTTAACTTCCATTCACATATAAAAATTATTGAATTAAAAGGAACCTGTGTAATCAATAATGATGTTTCACATAGAATGGTATGTGAAAATTTCAAACGAGCTTATAGCAGATTAAATATTTGTAAACATATGGTGTTATTTATGTTGGATGCATGAGTAGTAGGGTAAAAAAGACAAATTTAAAAAAAAGTTCATTATACACTATATCTCTATAAGTGTTATTACGAATAATGTTGATTACATTAAATCATTTAATGTTTTGTTGTTTGAATTTAATTTTAGTTATAATATCATTATATTAACATTATTAGTTTGATTTACAATGTTGTTATTTATTCAAAATAATTAACGAGATTTTACTATCAGTCTAAATAATTAACCCATATTCAATAGCAAATTTATATTAAAATAGTTTCTATACATAATATACACATACATAATTTTAAATTTTAAATAATAGATATCTGAACATCAACAATTAATATAATAATTTTATTTTAAATTTAAATAATACTCGTGTTGCCCAATTTTCTTGTAAAAGATTAGCTAGCCAACACATCTTAGCCCGGCCTGGCTCAAGCCAACTCGCAAAGCAACATCAAGTAATGTCAAAGATATAGCCGTCTGTTCTGCTATGCCGATTGGCAACTCAAACCAGCATTAGCAGCCAATTCATTCGACTAAGCCCGGCTCAAAAGCGACCAGCTATTGACCCAGCCTCTTCTTGGGCCGCCTACGGTCAATCCATCTTAGCCCGTCTTGTCACAACATGAACGTCTCGTTTCATCCTATTTATCCTTGTCTTTACTCTACGGGCTTTAACTATAAATTGTCGACCGTCATTTTGTAAAAGAAGCTTCTCTCCCAACTTATTTTCTAGAAAAGCGTACTCCATGATACTGTTTATCTAACAAAAGTGCCACTATGCATACCAACTACATGTCCACTATGGAAAAACACACCAACTCATGTGCCATACCGCCTTGCTCTGTGCAAAGCCCGCCTTTGGTATGGAATGACATTTGACACACATCTTAGTCATACGATCATGCCACCTTTCCAGTTGACCTCCATCAACCTAAGTGACCAAATCAACGACCCAGAATATTTCCCGCCTTTCAGCTGTGCAATCTCAGCCGTTCAAAGCCCAACTTCAGTTGCTATAAATACCCCTCACCATACAACTTCATAGGGGTTCAAAATCATATTTTCAACACGCAAAAAATACAAGAGCTCTCAAGCATTAACATCATTGTAATTTTAAGTGCTCTTAACTTCTTATTACTCTTGTAATTTATTGTAATCATAAGAGATTAATATACTAAGAAATCTTTATAACGGACGTAGGCAAGCTTAGCCGAAACACTTTATACCATGTGTCATTTTACTTTAATTGCTCATTTATTCCTCATTTTCAATTTTTAAGTCTAGTATTAGCAAGTGTTAGCAAGTAACCATTACTAATACAAATGCATTAATATAATTTTGAGATTGGCTAAATTTTTAGTCAATGTTTTGACGCAAAAGGAGAACATCTCCTACAAGCTCTCATCTTTATTTACTTTTTTCTCTAATAAAAGATCTGTTCTAGTTATAGCCATGAACTCTGACACTGATAACGAATGTAACAACTTTAATAACTATGACACTAATGGTGACACTATCGCCAGTGCCTTGTCCCATCCCTGGGCTTAGCAACAACATGCGGTGAAATGTGCTCCAAGGCTTAACAAATGTGGGAACTTTAGTCCCCGAAGTGAATGAGCTGAGGACAAGGCTGGATACCCAAACAACTGTAACCTTTGGTCCTCCAGCTCTCCAGCTGCCAATCTAACTCCTGCCCCACCTACTATCCTCAATGCTTAGAATTTTATTAATACCACCCAAGAGAAGGTAATGTTCGAAACCCCAACGAGGGATGCATGCTGTATGCGAGCCTGTGTAGTTAAAGCCTCGCAAATCCCCGATATAGTGCATAGCGCTCTTCGACTGATACAATATTTCAATTTAGCAATATTAAATAGTAGATCCACTTTAAGCCCCATTGTTTTTCTTACACCTGCTAAATCAAGGCTTTTTAGCACTTGCATTAGCAACGTTAATATACAAAGGTTGATTTGACTAGTTCTCTTTTAAATCAAATTAGCAAAGTTAGGATAAAAATCTAATTTTAAGGCATAAGTGCTCAATATAAGTTAGAAATCTATTGTAGTCACAGTTAGATCCCACCTTTTAAGTTTCAATGAGACAACTATACATTTCCATACATACACACTATTGTTATATTTGCAAAAATATATACAAGGAGACATGACGATCAACATTATAATCGAGCTCAAATATTGAAGACAAAAACAGAGTTTGTCATATATTAGTTGATTTAGTGATAATGTACAATCTCATATATAATGATCACACACACAAAAATTTGGTTTTGAAAATTATTTTCAGAAAAAGAAATTCTCTTTTAGATTTTCAAACATCAAACTTAAATTTAAATTTTCAAAAGCAATTTAAATTTTAAAAAAACAAGAAAAAAATATGTGCAGGAATCTGACTATTCAACTGTTTGAAAATATATTTCAAAAGTATGAAATAAATTTTCAAACATCTGAATTAGGCAATTTTTGAACTACTTTTTTTTTGCCTTTTCCTGTGAAATTTCAGCCATTTGATTTTTAGTTTAAATCAACTGACCTATACGAGAAGAAGTGTCTCTTCATAAAAATTCAAATTTTGGAGAGTTGCTTTCTTCCCCAAGGATTATAATCTTTCTAATGGCTATAACCATTCAATTGGAACCTTCCAAAACTATAAAATAGAGTTGAAATTTGTATTTTTAACTCACCAATTCTTACTTGCTTTCTACTTTCTATATTTTTGTGAATTACAAAGCATTCAAATTTCTACTTCCTAAACCATCATGTTTAAATCATCATCTCAAGGAGATTATAGGAAGGGTGTGCTTTATTGACTCATCTGTGTTATTCAAGAGCACACAAAGTCAAACAGTTTACTACTATCTGTAGTCGAAGTCTTGTTGGAGATCTTCGGGCATGAAGTCCCGTTCGACAGCGGTTTGTAATATACATATTCCTCCGGGTTAATGAGGATATTGTTTAAAATCGAGAAGGAATCTGGGACTGGACGTAGAACGGAAAGTTCGAACCAGTATAAAAATATCTGGTGCACTTTACTTTACAACATTTATTATTAAAAATATTCATACAAAATTTAATTTAATAAAATTATTCATATTACTCGATCTATAGTCACTTTCGTTTAGTATCAGTGCTAGACCATCATATAACCGTAATGAAGTTTTTTGATATTCAAGTAATATGGACAACACTACTACGACTTTTGTTGAAAGATAATCTACTGCATGACCATCACTATTTAACGGATTAAACTAGATTTATTGGTCAACTATGATGAAAATATATATGCAGGCTAGTGGGTAAGACACTTGGAATATTACACAACAAGAATACACTATTCCTACTACTGATTATGCACAATGGTCAAACACTCAAAAACTAGATGCTACTAGTAACACTAAAGCTATGAATATGCTATTTTGCTCTCTGGACAAAAATGAATTCAATAGAGTTGGTATGTGCACATCTTCTTATGAAATTTGGCGCACCTTAAAAGTAACTCATGAAGGTACAAATAAGATTAAACAAAGCAAGATTTCTCTGCTTAAAAATTGATTTCAAAATTTTAGAATGAAATAAGATATGTACTCTAGATTTTATGATATTTATCATTTACTTCTTGCGCTAGGAGAAAAATGTACAGATTTTGATATTATTTCAAAAATCCTTAACTCTTTAACGGGTGATTGGGAACAAAAGGCATTAGCTATCAAAAGAAGCTAATGACATTTCAACCTTGAAACTAGAAGAGTTAATAGGAAATCTCAGGTCCTATGAAGTAAATTTACAGGCAAAACAAGTACAAGCTCAAGGTAGGAAAACTATTTCATTATAAGCAAAAAAAGAAGATTCAGATATAGATGAAGGAGGAGTTGCGTTCATTGCCAAAAAATTTAAATAATTTAGAAATAGTAATTTTTTTGGGAATAACAATGTCTTCTTTACTAAAATGCTGTGAATGCAACAAGTTTGGCCACATTAAGAAGCACTGTCTAAATCTCAGAAAGGGAAAAAATGGCTTTAAGAAAAAATAAAAAATCCTTCAAGAAAAAGAAGCAAGCATTTCAAGTAACATGGGATGACTTAGACTCATCCTCCTCTTTAGATAGTGAGAGTGATTTGAAACAAGCAAACTCTATTTCATGGCTTCAAATGACGATGTAAGTGAATTTTCTTTTGGTGATCTAGTTGAAATAAATACTGAGTAATTAGATAGACTAAAAGATCTGAAATGAAAATATAACGACATTTTAGAAAATTAAATAGAAGTGAAAAAATTGATATGTTAAAGGATGAAAAGAAAATATTAGAAGAAGAATTAGAGAAATCTCAAGAATATCGTGTTAATAAAACATCTCAAGCCACTATATTAAGTAGTAAAATCGAAGTTCATAAAAATGAGCTTGTTGAATTAACAAATGAGAACTGTCATTTAAATTCTAATATTAAAACACTGTATAAAATTAAAATATCTTAAAACAAAATTAGAAAATCTTTCTAAGAATATTTCGAAATTTAACAAAGGTAGAGAAAACCTATCAAGAATTATTAATAATTCACATTCCTCTTTAATAAAAAGGGTTTGGGTTATAATAAAACTAGTAAAGAAGTAAAATCTAGTCCTAAGAAGTATAGTTCACTATATACTAATTTCAAAAAGAAGAATGATACTAGTCAAAAGAAACCTATTAATAAGATTAAATATATAAAGATATGGGTTTTGAAGACTAATAATCATCTTACAAGAAATAAGTATATAGATTCATTTATCAGTAACGTTCATAAGAATTCTGATTTTATTTTCAAAGGGAATACCAAACCATCTTGGGTATGGTTTCCTAAGACATAACTCTTAGGACCCTAACATAGAAAGTCGGTACCAATTCAAATTAATATTTTTTGTTAGTACCAAATAAGAAAAGAGGAAAATGGATACTCGACAGTAGTTGCTCTAAGCATATGATGGGAAATAAAGAGATGCTATCAGATATTATCTACTCAGATGAAGGATCTGTCACATTTGGATATAACTCCAAAGGTTATGTCATTAGAAAAGACAATGTGAGAAAAAACAATCAAAAATGCCTCCTAAAACATCGAAGAAAAGACCAATCGTCGAAGAAAGCTCGGTAGCAGATCCTTCCGAAGAACAATTCAGAGTATGGCTCCATCATGATGAGGGGAGCATTGAAAGATTCAAGCTTTTCTCCAAAATGAAAATGTTTACTGGTATCTTTTATAATCTTATTGATTTCCCATCTTATAATCTACAAGCACGTACGGATCAAGCAAAAATGACAAGCTTGATAAATGTTAATGACAATAATGTTGAAATCGATACCTAAAGTTTACGACTTTTTCTAGCCAACCTAAATAGTAAATTCATTGGGTTACATAGAGATAAGGCTGGCTTTGCTCAAGTGTTTATGGTAATATATTCAAAATCCACATTAATGACATAGCTCGTATATTGAAAATTGGTAAATATGGACATGATTTAAAGAATATTGGCATTAATCAGTAGGTTAGAGATGAAGTTAGTCATCATTTATGCAACAATTTTAGGGGAGAATGTAAATTATAGGACCTACGTCCCTGACCTAGGCCATTGTTAAGAATGTTAATCAATACCGTCCTTCCAAGGCTTGGAAGTCATGGGCTTATTTACGATTAGACTATAAAGCATTATATGCAATCTTTGGAAACATAGAAGTTAATCAGGCTAGACACATCTATCACGAGCTTCGCAACTATTTCAACTACAAGAAGAACACTCTTGTATATGCCGTTTATATTACTAGCCTTCTTAATGATCAAAACATTCAAGGGCTTGGAGAATATCGTATTTATATCGAACTAACCAAAAAGAAATTCTTTAGCCTCATGCATCTACCTAAGGAAGTCCCGGATTATGTTCCTTTTGAGATACACATTCAACATGTACAAGAATAAAGAGCTCAACAAGACAAGAGAAAGAATCTGGCTATACAGAAGGAAGAAGAGAGTGACGATGACGACGATGACGATAATAACGATGAGAATGAAGAAGAAAGTGAGGTTGAATCTCTCAAGGTAATTCGTAATGACATGAAATTCTATAGAAAATCCAAGATGTACCCATCATCCATCATTATAACAAGAAACCAAAAGAAGCTTAAAAAACAAATTTCTACAGGCTTAACGAAAGTCAACTCAATAATTAATCAAACGTAAAGTAAAATTGATCAACTTCAAAAGAAATCAAAGAGGTGAAGACTATACTTAAGAGAATTTGAAAAAACCTTGTCGACCATTCTCCAACTCCCTCACATGTATAGGGAGAATGGTAAGGTGCATTTTTAATTATTATTTTCTGTCTCTGAAATATCTTATGTCATCATCAATACTTAAATGTACATTACTCTAAATGTTACCATTGCGAATATTTAATAAATTTTAAATATTCAAATAACAAGTTTCATAATTGTTAACCCGCCTTTTGGTAAAGCAGTATACATGCGGATTTAACCCACTAGACTTCACAATTATCGAGGCCGATGAGTGCAGAGTGATGATTGTGGGGTCCGGAAGTCAACTATAGATAATAACATGAAGTCAGGATTAAACATAGTTGGTAGATAATCGATGCAAGGTGCTTGAAACATGAATATTGGCTTGGAGAAGGAAGGATCGACATAGTTTGGATCGGCATGGGAAGGATCGGTGTAGCATGGATTGGCAAAGTTTGGATCGGTATAACATTTAAGATATGGGGGGTTCGGCATATGTCTCTGGCGCTAAAGGGATCAGCATGTTATGATGTTGGCTAAGGATTGTGTATGAACGAGTATGGATCGACATAGCATCCTGAGGCACTAGGGAGCGACATGTATTTAAGGAACTTTATGGATGGCATAACACTCTAAGCAAGGTGGATCGGTATACACCTATAAAGATAGAAGGATCGATGTAATTTCCAGGCTACATCAGGAAGGATCGACATATCTTCGTGGATCAGGAAGGGTTGGCGTATCTTCGTGGAGGATAGATCAGTATAGGATATTGGAAGAAGATGGATCGACGTAGCAACATGGAAAGGGAGGGATCAGCATGGATTGGACCCTCCTGAGACAATCGGCGTTGATTTGAATGAAGGAAGAACGATAGGTAGTGATAAGGCCGATCGTTATTTATGGACGAATTGGACACGTCGATCGTTATGGTGGGCCCGTATAGGTGAGAAGGCCCTGTAGTCGAAGTTTCACCTATAAATATAGCAGACACGACTTTAGAAAGGGGCCTCATTCTGTTTCTCTTCATCTTCTACCTAGGCGACACTCTGCCATTTTTATTCTGGAATTTTGGATTGTAACTGTAATCAAACTTCAGTATAATAAAAATTATTGTTCTGGAGTTGACGTAGGCCGGAGTTAGCCGAACCACTATAAATCTCGTCTCTCTTTACTTGCTTTCTTTTGAATTTTGTTTACTCGTCATATTATGTTCTCCATATTGAATACTATTTGTGATATGTGATTGGATATTGGTGCTTTCACACAACTGGGTGTTGGTGGTCAATTTTGACACCAACATTTTGGTGCTTTCATTGAGAGGGACTTACACTCGTGGATTTAGAAGCTAGGATCTCAGATTTAGAAGCTTGGATACTTGGATCTAGGAAGCAATGGCTAGGCAATCAACAAGGAGACGGAGAACAGATAGGAGCCATCATGAAGGGAGTCAGGAGGCTTCCTCAGAAGCTGATCAAACCTCAATCTTCATTACCAGAAATGAGATGGAAACATTGATGGATGCTATGCAGGAAAGGATGATAAAGAGACATGAGGAAATGATGTCGAACCTACTCCGACAGATTGGACAAGCTGGATCGCAAAACCAAGGAAATGGAGTAGCAGGGAATACTAGAAATATGGATCACGAAGTTGGAGCAGCAGGAGCTGAGGAATTCCAGAATCAGAACCAAGGAAATGAAGCAAACATGATGCAAGATGGAGTGGAACCGCCGAGAGCAGCCCCTGACCAACCAGGAACGATCGGTGAAACTTTAACCGATCGTTATAGAATGATCAGTGCCGATCATTCCACACTTAGGGGCATGCCCCTGGGTTATGTTGGCTCGATTCTAGGCAGGGTACCAGGAGGTGCTGTGCAGTTTGGTGCTGATCAGAATATGGATGTTCATCCAGAAGAGCGGATTTCTGGATTCCCTCGTGGACTCAGGGGGCTGGTCAGAGACAATGGACGAAGATTACCACTTGATGACAACAACAGGCTGGCAGAAGTGATCAGACGGGCTATGAGAGGAGGATTGGTTAATAGGGATCTGGAAGATGTGAAAAGGAGCCACTTCGCTTCTACGGTCAAGCAAGCTAGGAATCCACCAGAATTCAAAATACCAACGCTTGATGTTAGGAAATCAAATCCATGGTTTTAATGACAACAACTATACAATGAAAATCAAATGTACATATATATGTATATATACATGAACTTGCTAGAGCAACATCACTAGTAAGACAAGAACAAGGTGCAAAGAACAATACAAGAGACTACAAGTCGATAAGATCAAAGAAGCAACAAGAAACATGCACAAAAAGGACATGCACAGTTTGCAAACGTCTGAGTGCACAAGTCAAACGTCTGAAAATATCCTCTGGAAATCTATAGACAAGACCAGACGTTTGGTAGATGCACCCAGACGTCTGGAAATCTACACTATACAAAAATTATATACTACCAGACGTTTGATACAAATACCAGACGTCTGATTTCAAACTCGGGAAAAAAAATTATACAGGCTCAGACGTCTGATACAAACATCCAGACGTCTGAATTCAAACTCGGGATTGAAATTTAAACTTCAACTGCCAGATTTGAATAGACGTCTTCGCTTGTCTTCGCTGCAACTCTTCATCATCAACAGAAGCAACTATAGAGCACTCATTAATGGATGCAACTACTCAACATACCTATCTGCAACTATATATAGCATCAGGAATCAAGAGAAAGAATACACCTGAATACCTTACAACTCGACTCTCTATCTTGATCATCTCTTGTTCTAATCATCTACTTGCTATCCAATCTGAAAATCTAAGATCATACACTTCCATATTCTCTTGAACAATATTGTATTCAATCATCCAAGAGATATAGGAAGTTCAATTGTACTATATAGTCAAAATCCGTGTAATAGAGAACACATAGTTGACAAAGAAACTCTACTATTGTAAACCTGTTCCTCTGGGTGGAGTGAGGGTTATTTGGTGAAAGGAAATTCCGAAGAGGAGCTTCGGGACTGGATGTAGGACGGGAGGTCCGAACCAGTATAAAATCCTGGTGTCCTTATATATTTACTTATATTAATATTATTTTAGTTGCATCGTATATTTTGTCACATTTACTTGCATATACACTACACGATCCACCCCGTAGGACTTTCAATTGGTTTCAGAGCCTGGGATTCTAGAGATCGTAACAACATCCTAGAATAAATGGCTATAAAGAGATCTACTCAAGGAAATAGGAAGAGGAAGAGCAATAAAGAAGAATCAAAGGAGAAAACAAACAATTGCTTCATGGCTAAACTCAGATCACAATCGGTATGCTTAGATTCTTTATATAAAGATCTTCTGTTAGCACATGATGAATTATTAAAAGATTGTAAAACCTTGAATAAAGTTAATAGAATTGCTTTAGAAAAGTTAAAAGGTTGTGAGCAAGAAATTTACAGTTTAAAAGAGGAAAATAAATTTTTGATAAAACAAACTAAATGTTTTGAAAATACCGTAGAAGAACTTGTTTCACAAAAAGATTTCCTACAAAAAGAAAATGAGCAGTTAGAAGATAAAAACAATGATCTTTTAGAGGAAATAAATGTTTTGCAAAATAAAAATACTATCTTTGATAAAGAAAAGGAAATTTTTTCAAAAGAAATTACGGATTTGAAAAGACAAAATGATTTATTACAATCATCTTTAGATAATTCAGAATCTCGAATTTTTCTTCTCGAAAATGAGAACTCGAGAAAAAGGAAAAATTCTGAATTAAACAAGCAAATTGATATTTTGAAAAACGGTAATATTTCTTTTGAAAATAATAATTTTGACTTCAAAGCTAAATTTGATAAACTTAACACTGAAGTCACAAAATTTAAAAAAGGTCAAAACGATTTAAACATGATTTTATCTAGTTCTAGACCTTTACATGACAAAAGTGGTTTAGGATATAATAAAACTGATCGTAGAAATAGCACTAGATACACTTTTATGTATAGAAAAAATGTTAGTGCTAGTACTAAATTTCGAGTAAAGTCTAGATCAATTTTTTATAGAAATTCAAATACTGCTATGGCCAATAATGTTTATAATTTCTCTAGAAGTACAAAATCATTGAACGGAAATATGAATAAAAATTATCTAAGTATTTGGGTTCCTGTTAATTGGAAAAATAGAGAAAAATACATTAATGATTATTTTGATATGGTAGTTAATAATGAAAATTATATTTATAAAGGTTCAACCACACCCAAATGGGTAAGGTTTCCAAAGACCTAACCCCCCGGACCCTAACATAGTAAGTGTGTACCAAAAAATGATTTTATTTATTGCAGGTACTCGGAGAAACAAAAGGAAAGATTTTGAAATTTGCAAATATGATTCCCTCATTCCTTTTTATAATGACAAAGGGGGAGAGATAATGGAAAGCACATATTTAGGGGGAGATTTATAAAAATTATATATAAGTACATTGTATAGTTGTCATCATCAAAAAGGGGGAGATTGTTAGGAAATCAAATCCATGGTTTTAATGACAACAACTATACAATGAAAATAAAATGTACATATATATGTATATATACAGGAACTTGCTAGAGCAACATCACTAGAAAGACAAGAACAAGGTGCAAAGAACAATACAAGAGACTACAAGTCGATAAGATCAAAGAAGCAACAAGAAACATGCACAGTTTTCAGACGTTTGAGTGCACAAGTCAGACGTCTGAAAATATCCTCTGGAAATCTACAGACAAGACCAGACGTCTGGTAGATGCACCCAGACGTCTGGAAGTCTACACTGTACCAAAATTATATACTACCAGACGTCTGATACAAATACCAGACGTTTGATTTCAAACTCGGGAACAAATATTATACAGGCTCAGACGTCTGATACAAACATCCAGACGTCTAAATTCAAACTCGGGATTGAAATTTAAACTTCAACTGCTAGATTTGAATAGACGTCTTCGCTTCTCTTCGCTGCAACTCTTCATCATCAACAGAAGCAACTATAGAGCACTCATTAATGGATGCAACTACTCAACATACCTATCTGCAACTATATATAGCATCAGGAATCAAGAGAAAGAATACACCTGACTACCTTACAACTCGACTCTCTATCTTGATCATTTCTTGTTCTAATCATCTACTTGCTATCCAATCTGAAAATCTGAGATCATACACTTCTATATTCTCTCGAACAATATTGTATTCAATCATCCAAGAGATATAGGAAGTTCAATTGTACTATATAGTCAAAATCTGTGTAATAGAGAACACATAGTTGACAAAGAAACTCTACTATTGTAAACCTGTTCCTCCGGGTGAAGTGATGGTTATTTGGTGAAAGGAAATTCCGAAGAGGAGCTTCGGGACTGGACGTAGGACGGGAGGTCCGAACCAGTATAAAATCCTGGTGTCCTTATTCTATATTTACTTAGATTAATATTATTTTAGTTGCATCATATATTTTGTCACATTTACTTGTATATACACTACACGATCCACCCCGTAAGACTTTCACTTGAGACATGATGGAAAAACAGATCCCGTTGTTCATCTTACAAGATACATGAGACATATGGAAGTACTAGGGGCATCAGAGGAAGTCAAGGCATGATGTTTCCTTTTGTGTTTGACGGATATAGCTACGCTATGGTTCAGACAGTTGGAAAGCGGCTCTATTAGCACATGGAAAGAATTGATCGAAGGGTTTATGAGGCAGTTTAGGGTTCACATCTCGAGACCCAAAAATGTGATGAGTTTGGCAACGCTGAAACAGAGGGCCCGAGAGTCCCTGAGGTGTTTTCTAACACGGTTTAATGCTGCAATGGCATTGGTGGATCATCCAGATCCATTCATGATTTTGATGGCGGTTGTATCTGGAATTGCTGATGGCACGAAGTTCAAGGATTCACTAGCATAGGATCCACCTATAAATCTAGGGGCGTTTTACCGTGAAGCAGAAAGGTTCCTGCGACAGGAAGATGCACGAGCAAACAAATCGGAGGTGAATGCTGTGCAAAGTGGAGGATCATCGGGAGATGTAAACAAGAATGGTAAAGGCAAATGAAAAACGAATGATGGCAGTAATATGTCGAAAAGGCGATGGAGAGAACCAAAATTCTCTTCTTACACGGATTTGATCGAACCTTTGGAAAGGATTTATTTGGATACTCGAGGACGTCTTCAGTATCGAAGGCCAGCAAAAAGGGAACCCTCCGAATACGAGCGGGCATCAGGAAAGCATTGCCTATTCCATGAGTTGGATGGGCAAAATACATATGATTGTAGGCATTTGAAGGATATCATGGAGGGACATGTGAGGAATGGTTAGTTACAACAATATATAAGTACTCGGCCTATGGCGGTGGAACAGGAGCAGCCACCACCCACCTTGAAAGAAGATGGCATTGGATCAAGGCATCATCGTCAACTTATCATTAATTGATTGGATTTATGGCATGGAATAAGTAATAAACCCCGCAATAATACGGCTAAGTCACTTACACATGTACAGGATCGAGGATGGTCCATAGGCATGCTCTAAGATGACGATAAAACGTAATGCTCGGGTCTATGAAATCTTGTTTTTTTCGTTTACTACAAACTCTGGTTTTTTTTGATACTATAGCTATTTAGTTTTTTGGTTGTACGGACTTTTATTTTATATTTTACCAGGTGGAATTTGGAATGATTAAATATGGATTAATGTAATAGATAACATAGGTTACGGTTATGGCCCCGACCGGAGAGACGGGGCAATAATCGCGAGTTACGAGTCCCTTCGTCGGAGAGCGACAGGATGGAATCAAACACGAATCAAGTCCTCGATAGGGGATTGAGGCCGGAGTAGGATACCACATGAATCAAGTCCTCGATTGGGGATCAAGACCGGAGTAGGATACCCCACGGATCAAGTCCTCGATTGGGGATCGAGGCCGGAGTAGGATACCCCATGGATCAAGTCCTCGATTGGGGATCGAGGCCATAATAGGATACCCCACGGATCAAGTCCTCGACCGGGGATCGCGACCGGAGTAGGATACCCCATGGATTAAGCCCTCAACCGAAGAGTCAAGGCCGAAGAGTAGATCACAATAGATCGTCGAGTTTGGACTATGCCTGGCAAGGGGTAGGCCGCTTCGCCGAAGAGCGACAAGATCGGCCTACTCAGGTCGTCGTGTATGGATTGTGCTCGGCAAGGACCCGGAGAGGTCTACGAATTTGGATAAGGACCCGGAGTGGTCCCAGATTTGGACAAAACGACCCGGAGAGGTCTACAGATTTGGATAAGGACCCGGAGTGGTCCTGGATTTGGATAAAATGACCCGGAGAGGTCTACGGATTTGGATATGGACCCGGAGCGGTCTCAGATTTGGATGAAACGACCCGAAGAGGTCTACGGACTTGGATATGGACCCAGAGCAGTCTCAGATTTGGATAAAACAACCTAGAGAGGTCTAAGGATTTGGATATGGACTTAGAGTGGTCAATCCGGAGAGATCGTGGATTTGGTTAATGGAATTGGAATGGATTCGGAATTGGATATCGACTCAGAACGGTCATGAATTTCGCTAATGATCTGGAGAGGTCAAGGAATTGGATTAGCAACGGATTGGATTCTGAATTGGAAAATAGAGCAATCAATGGATTACTAACTTTGGATTTTGGATTTATGGCAATTCAAAACATGTCTTCCTATCGCAAGGCATGTTTTGGGGGGCAAAGTATTAACCCGCCTTTTGGCAAGGTAGTATACAAGCGGATTTAATTCAATAGGCTTCACAATTATCAAGGTCGATGAGTGCAGAGTGATGATTGTGGGGTCCGTAAGTCAACTATAGATAATGACATGAAGCCATGATTAAACGTAGTTGGTAGATAAACGATGTAGGGTGCTTGAAACATGAATATTGGCTTGGAGAAGGAAGGATCGACATAGTTTGGATCGTCATGATATGGATCGGTATACACCTATAAAGCTAGAAGGATCGGCATAGTTTGGAGCGACATGTATTTAAGGAACTTTATGGATGGCATAACACTCTAAGCAAGGTGGATTGGTATACACCTATAAAGCTAGAAGGATCGGTGTACTTTCCAGGCTACATCTGGAAGGATCGACATATCTTTGTGGATCAGGAAGGGTCGGCGTATCTTCGTGGAGGATAGATCAGTATAGGATATTGGAAGAAGACGGATCACCGTAGCAACATGGAAAGGGAGGGATCGGCATGGATTGGACCCTCCTAAGAGGATCGACGTTGATTTGGATGAAGGAAGAATGATCGGTAGTGATAAGGCCGATCGTTATTTATGGACGAATTGGACACGCCGATCATTATGGTGGGCCCATATGGGTGAGAAGGCCCTGTAGCCGGAGTTTCACATATAAATACAGCAGGCACAACTTCAGAAAAGGAGCCTTCATTCTGTTTCTCTTCATCTTCTACATAGGCGACACTCTGCCATTTTTATTTTGGAATTTTAGATTGTAACTATAATCAAACTTCAGTATAATAAAAAGGATTGTTCTGAAGTGGACATAGACCGGAGTCAGCCGAACCACTATAAATCTTGTCTCTCTTTACTTGCTTTCTTTTGAATTTTGTTTATTCTCATATTATGTTCTCCACATTGAATATTATCTATGATCTGTGATTAAATATTGGTGCTTTCACACAACTGGGCGTTGGTCGTCAATTTTGACACTAACAATAATTAAAATATAACTCTTTTAAATAATAACAAATGATGGTAAAATAGATTTGTAATGACCCAGGATTTTGCCACTTTGAAATAGACTATTTAAATATATTTTATATAATCAATAAATGGATTTTTGTAGCAAATAAGCCTATTTTAATTATTTTATAGTGATGATAAAATAGTTTTTAAAATTTGTTTACCAATACAGATAGTTTATAGAAAAATAAAAAATATGGCCAAAGAACGTTCTCCAAAATTTTGACTTTTCGACACCCGAAAGTCGTTGGGAACATTGTGCATACTTGGTGCAATATGCACACATTTATACATGTTAGGATTAGTTTTAATCAAGCATACTTATGTATATTAACTTATATATATATATTTATTTATTTATACATAAGCATGGATGTGACAAATTATGTTGTAAAAGGCATATATATACATATAAACACACTTATCTATATACAAATCACCTCCATATCCTTAGTACACACACATGGAAGCTCTAGCATGATTCAAGACATGAAAAAGGGAGGGGATAATGTGTACAAGTGATGGGAGGGAGGTATGGAGTGCATGCATGTGTATATATTTATTTAATTATAAGCACATTGTATTTTAAAAATATATTTCTAAGCCTATAAGTATTCCTTCCATTTTATAATTTTCATTTACAACCCTCTTCTCCACTTTCAAATTCCTAGAAGCTTGAAAATATATATCCATGGCTTCTCTTCATAAATTTTAAAGTAAGAAAAATCACTTCTTTTTAGTCAAAATCTCATCTTTAGTCCATTAAATCACTTTACATATACTACAACCTCTTCTCTTCCAAGTTGCAAGCCCATCCACCCTAAAACATCCATGGTCGAGTCCTAAGGCTGAGCCCATTTTGGGTGCCTAGGCATCCAACGACTTCATTTTTGGAAAGTACTAGCTTGTATTCAAGTTTGGTAGAAGTTTGCCTTGATTTAGTGAAAGTTTGGTGAGTAAAGTCCATGTTTTTAAAACTCAAGTTACTAACTTTTAAAGTTGGAAAATTTATGAGTTAAGATGTTGCTTATGTATGTGGTGATGTTATATGTCGTGTATGCATGCATATATGTTGATTTGGTGTTGATTGATTATGCCGAAGTTTGAGTAGGCGATAAAGATTATAACTTGAATATTGGAAAAGTTAGTATTTTGAAGTAATACTGTTTATGATGGTGCTATAATGTTATGATGTGATATTATGTTGGAATGTTGTATTTGTTGTATGTTAGTTCATGACACAAAGGTAGCTATTTGCTAACTAAAAGCGACGTAGAAATCCGCTTTTTGTCGAAAATTTAATTTTTGTTTCAGAGTGAATAGTTTTCAAGTTAAACTTTGATTTAGTTTTCAAAATTTTATTTTCATGTTTCAAAGAGGATAAGAGTTCAAAAGGGGATTTTTTAAAAGTTAGAAAATGAAGTTTCAAGTTTTTTAAATTATGGGTCCGTATAGCGATAGTCGTTATACGCGCAGTTCGTGAAAAACAAACTAAATTTTAAGTGTTTACACTTAATAACTTTATAGAAAATGTTTTTTTAACTTTAACTAATTATAGAAAAATTATTTAATTGATTAATTAATTAATAAAGGTAATTAGTACTTAATCATTGTTAATAATGGTATTTATATTTAAATGTTAATCAATTAAGTTAATCATGATTTGTTACTTAACTAAATTAATTATTATTTAATTATTAATTAAGGATTAATTAATTATTATTTAATTATTTCTTTAAGATAATTATTAATTAATTATTATTTTAAAATGGGTCTTATTTAAATTAATCTTTGATCAAAGTTAATTATTTTTTAATAAGGTTTGATTAGTTTTAATAAGAATTTAATTACTATTTAACAAGGATTTAATTCTCGTTCACAAGGGTTTTTAATTTGTTTTAAAATCGCTTTGAGTTTAAGTAATCAATTTTTGTTTAAAATTGTTTTCTTTTCAAATTTGTTTTAAAACAAGGGATTTCTATGTCGCTTACCCTTAAGTAACCCCATATGATTAGGAAAACTAAATGACATTTATTAGCAGACCAAACACCACTCTCCTATTATAATTAACTTGGACATTTACTTAAGTTGATTGATTGTTATGTGTTGATTCTTTATATACCTATTATTATATGGTGCCATGTTAAAATGGATAAGTAAATTCAAACTAAAAGTACCATTGTGGTCGCTAATCCTCTGTTTGATTTTGTAAAGATAAATGTTTCATTTTTTCTGAAATGATTTCAAAGTTATTGCATTTTGAACAAAATATTTAAAGGAATTTGGAAATTTATAAAGTGTTTTGGGTAAATGGATTTAAGTTTTTAAGCAAAGAAGATTTCATAAATAAGGAAGATTTATAAATTGGATTTTCTTAATAAAGGAAGCTAATTGGATTAATGTTATTTAGGAAGTTGTTTGAACATGAAAAGTTTATAAAGGAATTTAATAAATGAAGTGGGGTATTTATAAAATAAGTTTTGAAAATGATTTGGATATTCATAAAGTGAGTGTATAAAAAGGTTTGGATGTTTATAAGAAATTTATATAACAAGTTTGGATATTTACAAAAGCAATTTATATAAGTGATTTTGAATATTTATAAAAGGGCTTTATAAATGAATTTGGGAGTTTGGAAAGCATTTTGAAATGGATTTGGATTCAAGTAAAAGAGATTTCATGAATGAAATAGATTTGATTAAAAAGGATTTATCAAAAGAAGTATAAAAAGAATTTGAGATCTTGGTTTTCTCTAAACTGACCTTTTAAAAATGGTAGTATGGAACATCCGTACCACACTTAACACCGAAGGATAGTGTTTAGGGTTGTCCCTACCTCCAATTTAAACAACATTTGTTTAATCCTTTTTAACAAGATTTGGAAGTAAAAAGTTAATCGCAAATGTTTGTGAATATACTTATGTCAGAGAGATAAGTATATGAATGTTTTAGACAAACGTTTTTGAAAGAGATTTATCAAATAAAGATTTATTGTGAGGCTTAGCGGTTGCTATGGATAAATAAATATCAAATGGAACTGGTTATTGTTTGTTTATTTGATAGTTAAATAACCGATTATCAAATATGGATCCAAAACGTAACTCTGAAAATATCTAGGAGAAACACATGAGTTATATGGTACAATCATTCCCGATGATGTCGTACTATGCATATAAATCTCATTTCATTCTATTAGGACAAATGATAAGAAAATCCATCCATTACCGGTTAGGAGATGATCTCCGCTCTTATCATTGACTATTTATTTCCTAAAGAACCAGGGTTGAGTTTACCGAAAACTATCGAATGTTGTTTCGAAGAGACCGGGATCAGATATGTTATCTGAAAACCACTTTGATCCAACTCAAGCATTTTGAAGTGAAGACATCTTAAAGATGATGGAATTGAAGATGGAGGTCTCATGCGTTCCGTTCAGTCCCAGAACGAACTTGTATGGATGAATGCTGGCAGTGCATTGCTACCAGGAGGGCAGTGTTAGCATTTCAAGTGGGTAGTGCTATATAAAAAGGTAAAACGTAGCCTCAAGCCTCATCAACCGGGAATGACTAAAACATGGGAGATGCAACAGGGCAAAGTGGGTCGCTCCCAAGTAGGGTATGATCATCCCTATCTAGAGTCGATATTATCTCTCATTTGTATGCTTCGGGACCCATTAACATAAGGGGTGATCATATTCAGTACTATCCAGTAAAGAGTAGGCAAATTCTGTGTTGGCAGGGGTCGATAGGTTCGACCTCAGTGTTATTTTATCTAGAGATGCACCGTGACGGATAGTACCCCGGTAGCTAAGTCATTGTATGGAATTCATTCTCCAATACGAGCCTTTACGGTTTTGATTGTAGAATCTAGTATGTTGGAATTTAATTAATGCAACAATTTCGTCTATGATTAATAAGTATTTTTACTGTAGACATATTATAATATCAATGGATTTTCTATAGAAATTGTTTTGGTTATCGTAAGGTAAAAACTCGTCTGTGTTTATGTGTAGTGTGGTCTTACGAGATGTCTTTGATTTAAATGTTTTATAAAGTTAAAGACTTATGCTTTACTCGCACCACACCAATATCTGACCTGGAGTTTATTTTCCTTTTCCTAAACTCTTGGGTGCTCAAATTTGAATGGGCAGCCAATTAGTTCAGGTTTTTTTGCAGATTTACTTTAAAGGAGCTTGGAGCAGGTGGCTTCATTGATAACTAGTTATTACCTTGTTTTCCGCTGTATTATATGTATATTGTATCTGTTAGGTAAGGACAGGCTGTTATAATTGTCCTAGGCTAGAATTTGTATTAGAATGACTCTGATGTAAAAAATTTGAAAATGACTTTGTAAAATATTATGTGGAGTAATATATATTGTTTCGTTGCGTTGTGAGATTCTATGTTGTTTAGTTTCTTCTCTTCTTATCTTTCTTTTTCTTTTACCTTTAATGGCTCGTCTTTCATAGTAAGAAAGGCAGATCGTTACATTTGGTATCAGAGCTTAGGCTGAGCGAACACCTAGGCTTTGGTGGGGTAAACTCGTTATAGATTGGGTTAATAGTACCCTAGAATGTCCGAGTGCAATATATTTTTGAGTGTGTATTTGTTAGTGAATAAAAATGTTTTATATCGTGTTGTTTGATCTGTTGTGTGGCTTAAGAATTCTTGTCGATGCTCCTGATCAACGTTATCGATAGGGATTTCCTAAACACTTAAACACGTTAAATTAATATAATATTGTTTTAAATTTGGTAAATGAAATAATTTTAGCAAGGAAAATATTTTCTATATATAAAAAGGGATGATTTTAAAAATCTATGTAGCTATCTATGAGGAGAGTGGCTTAGGAGTTAATAATATTTAAACCATTAGCATTTAGGGTTTAACTACCCGCTCATCCAATTTTGAGCATTGACTATCGTCAAATTTAATAGTAGATTTCCTTTTTCCATCATGGCTTGGGTAGATAGAACTTGTAGGAACATTGAATCGAACACCTTGTGAATTAAGTTTCATAATTTGACTATAAGGTGTTCGAAGATATGTAGGGTTAAAAATTAAATTTTAATAAAGGTGTTTATTAAAAGAAAATCTTCAGATAGTTTTATAAAATGAATTAAGTGAGATGATTTTACAAATCAGAACTATTAATGTATTTTAGAAATGAAAAGGGTTTTGAGAATGTTAAATCCCAGTGGCTTTGATAAATTCCAAATGATTTTGGAAAATAGCAGCAATCTTTCTTAAGGATATTTAAAATATAGATATTTTAAAATAAAGTTTGAGAGTAAGATTTTCTTTGGACAGTTCGAAAATAAGTTTGATATGTTTTGTGATGATCAGAATAATCTTCTAAGTGATAATCGAATGTTTGCTTAGGCGGATAAATTGTGCACTTAGTAAATTATCCTCTTTTTCATTGTGCAATCGGGACGAGTTCAAATCCGAATGAATTTAAAGTAAGTGGATGATTTTGTTAAAAACCATTTCTCTATAAATAGTATTGTTTTGAGAAGAAATTTGAAAAAAAGAAATATTTTTATTAACTAGTTCGACTGTCTCGAAAATGACTAAAAATTGGTAAGAGATGTGTTCGGATGACAAACACTTCTCTTGAGTATTGCTCCTCTTAGTAAAGGGGTATATGGTACTACTTGGTAGCACCCAGTTCCTTGACATTGTTTTGGAGTTACTGGGGCTATATGTATGTTTTTAAAAGGTTTTTGAAAATAAAACCTGGGTATTGTATTCTTGGATCCCTTAAAAGGAAGAGATTTCAAAATAAAAAAAATTTCGATTAAAAAGATGGATAAATAAATGAAGTTTTAATTAGGTTAAATTTAATAAGGAGGTTTAATAAACTTTGTTTATTTAAATTGTGTCTTTTGATTTTAACATCTAGGATGTGAAGAATTATTTGATGTTATTAGGCCAGCTAATAGACATTTTTAACTTAGTAGTGTCTAAGAAAAAGTAGAATCTAGGATGGAGTTTGGATATCAGCATCCAACTCTTCTTAGCTA
Source organism: Allium fistulosum (assembly GCA_030737815.1). NCBI lineage: Eukaryota > Viridiplantae > Streptophyta > Magnoliopsida > Asparagales > Amaryllidaceae > Allium > Allium fistulosum. The sequence continues at coordinate 754,742,556 of CM060908.1, read as the reverse complement.
CTTACCTGACCAATTAGGGTAAAGAGGTTGATTTGGTCGACTTAATTTGAAGACCCAAGTTATTTTTGGCCTACATCTAATAGTTAGAAGTAATTAGAATTAAAAATCAGATGTTTGAATATACTCTTAGAATGTAGAAGAGTATTATATAAGTTAATAAATTTAAAATTTGATTCTTATCAAGCATGGTGGGAGGGTAGAAAGTAGTTAGATAGTAAGGATTGTTAGATCACTACGTAGGTTATATGAAGATCATTTCTCCTTTTCACAAAGTTCTTGATCCTAGATTCGAGTGTATGACTGGAGGTGTTTTATACCATTTCAAATAAGGATCTATCACTCGATTTTTGATGGCGAGCGTTGATGAGGGTTCTTACGTGGAACCAAAAGTTGTCTATCACAGTTTATGGCTATGCAAGGAGAACAGAGGTTTCTAATTAAGAGGCCTGATCAAAGTCTGCACTAGGAAGTCGGGTGAGTGATACTAGTTTGGAAGTGAAGTTATGTGTTCGAGTGAATGATCAAATCAGATTTTACATAGGAATAATCTATGTACATCATACGGACTGATGAATAGTTTAAGTGTTTCTAAGAATTAGGGTTGTGGCATAATTTCGAGGACGAAATTCTATTAAGGGGGGAAGAGTGTAACGACCCAGAATTTTACCACTTTGATTTACGAATATTTAATAAATTTTAAATATTCAAATAATAGGTTTTATAGTTAAAATATAACTCTTTTAAATAATAACAGATGATGGTAAAATAGATTTGTATGACCCAGGATTTTGCCACTTTGAAATAGGCTATTTAAATATATTTTATATAATCAATAAATTAATTTTTATTAGCAAACAAATCTATTTTAATTATTTAAAAATGAATATAAAATAGTTTTCAAAATTTGTTTACCAATATAGATAGTTCATAGAAAAGTAGAAATTGTGACAGAAGAACGTATTCCGTAATTTCGACTTTTCGACACCCGAAAGTCGTTGGGAACATTGTATACACTTGGTGCAACATGCACACATTTATACATGTTAGGATTAGTATTAATCAAACATACTTATGTATATTAACTTATATATATTTATACATAAGCATGGATGTGATAAATTATGTTATAAAAGACATATACACACACACACACACATATAAACACACTTATATGTATACAAATCACCTCCACATCCTTAATACACACACATGGAAGCTCTAGCATGATTCAAGACATGAAAAGGGGAAGGGAGAACATGTACATGTGATGGGAGGGAGGTTTGGAGTGCATGCATGTGTATATATTTAATTATAAGCACTTTATATTTTAAAAATATATTCCTAAGCCTATAAATACTCCTTCCATCTCATAATTTTCATTTTACTACCCTCTTCTCCACTTTCAAATTCCTAGAAGCTTGAAAATATTTATCCATGGCTTCTCTTCATTAATTTTAAAGTAAGAAAAATCACTTCTTTTTAGTCAAAATCTCTTCTTTAGTTCACTAAACCACTTTTACATATACTACAACCTCTTCCCTTCCAAATTGCAAGCCCATCCACCCTAAAAAATCCATGGCCGGGCCCAAATTGTACAAAACCGAGTCCATTTTGGGTGCGTGGGCATCCAACAACTTCATTTTTGCAAAGAACTAGCTTGTATTCAAGTTCGATAGAAGTTTGCCTTGGTTTAGTGAAAGTTTGGTGAGTAAAGTCCATATATTTAGAACTCAAGTTACTAACTTTTTAAAGTTGTTAAATTTATGGGTTAAAATGTTGCATATGTATGTTGTAATGTTATATGTTGTGTATGCATGCAAATATGTTGATTTGGTGTTGCGATTGCTTATGCCGAAGTTTGAGTAGGCGATAAAGATTATAACTTGAATATTGGAAAAGTTAGTATTATGAAGTAATACTTTGTTTACGATGGTGCTATAATGTTATGATATGATATTATGTTGGAATGTTGTATTTGTTGTTTGAATTTATCGAGCAATTTTATCTTGGTCTTCTATAAATTTGAGTTGAGAGGAAATTTTTTAAACTCGAGCTTATCTATCTTTCTTTTGATTGATGAAATTAATGTGTTGAATACAAATTCTTCTCTAGAAATTGCGAGGATGTAATTTTTATAAGGGGGGAGTCTGTAACAACCCTGGTTTGTAGATTACCTATCAATATTAAATTATAATTACCATTATAATTTACTATTGATAGGTAATCTACAAACCAGGGTTGTTACAGACTCCCTCCCTTATTATAGAGAATAAATAGATTTTATAGCTTAAAATAATTTGAAAATATTACAAAATAATTATTTAAATGCCAATTTTGAAGATGATATTTGAAACAACCCCAAAGCTGTTAGTAAATTGGGCATATCTCTTTCGTTTTAAATCGGAATTTGATATAACTTTCAAACCGTAAATCCGATTTTGATATGGAGAGGAGTTTTAGAAATCGATTACCTTAAATTTTATTACTTTCCAAAATCTAGCTTTAAAAATAATTAATTATGAAAACTCATTTTGGAAGAGATAGCTAATTTCTTCCATTATCAAGAGATGATTATTGACTATCCATCAAAATAATTTTTATAGTCATTATTAATAACTTGTACTAAACTCAGACGGCCGAAGCCTCAGACAAGGTCGCTAACACCTCCCAAGCCGTTTTGTTAGCGACCTAAAGGTAGCAATTTGCTAACAAAAAAAAAACGTAGAAATCAGCTTAATGTCCAAAATTTGATTTTTGTTTCAAAGTGAAATGTTTTCAAGTTTAAAACTTTGATTTGGTTTTCAAAAGTTTATTTTCATGTTTCAAAGAGGATAAGAGTTCAAAGGGGGAAGTTTTAAAAGTTAGAAATGGAAATTTCAAGTTTTCGAAATTATGGGTCTGTATAGCGATAGTCGCTATATGCGCAGTTCGAGAAGAACGAACTAAATTTTCTAAATCTTAAATGTTTACACTTAAAAACTTTGTAGAAAATGTTTTCTAACTTCAATTAAGTAATTATAGAACAATTATTTAATTATTTATTTACTTAATTTTTATTTAATTGATTAATTAATTAATAAATGTAATTAGTACTTAATCATTGTTAATAACTGTATTTATACTTAAATGTTAATCAATTAAGTTAATCATGATTTGTTACCTAATTAAAGTTAATTATTATTTAATTAGTAAATAAGGATTAAATAATTATTATTTAATTAAGATAATTATTAATTAATTATTATTTAAAAAAAAGATTTTATTTGAATTAATCTTTGATTAAAGTTAATTATGTTTTAATAAGGTTTAATTACTTTTAATTAGAGTTTAGTTACTGTTTAACAAGGATTTGACTCTCGTTTACAAGGGTTTTTAATTTATTTTAAAATCGCTTTGAGTTTTAAGTAATTAGTTTTTGTTTAAAACCATTTTCTTTTCAATTTGTTTTAAAACAAGGGATTTTTATGTCGCTTACCCTTAAGTAATCCCATATGATTAGGAAAACTAAATGACATCTGTTAGAAGAACAAAACACCATTCTGCTATTACAATTTACTTGGACATTTACTTAAGTTGATTGATTGTTATGTGTTAGTTCCTTATATACCTATTGTTATGTGATGACATGTTAAAATGGAAAAGTAAAATCAAATTAAAAGTACCATTGTGGTCGCTAGGCCTCTATTTGAATTTGTAAAGATAAATGTTTCATTTTCTTTTTGAAATGGTTTCAAAGTTATTGCATTTTGAACAATATATTTAAAGGAATTTGGAAATTTATAAAGTGTTTTGGGTAAATGGATTTGAGTTTTTAAGCAAAGAAGATTTCATAAATAAGGAAGATTTATAAAATGGATTTGCTTAATAAAGGAAGCTAATTTGATTTAAGGTTATTTAGGAAGTTGTTTGAACTGGAAAGGTTTAGAAAGAAATTTTATAAATGAAGTGAGGTATTTATAAAAGAAGTTTTAGAAAATGATTTAGATATTCATAAAGGGAGTTTATAAAAAGGTTTGGATATTTATAAGAAAATTATATAACAAGTTTGGGTATTTACAAAAGAAATTTATATAAATGATTTTGAATATTTATAAAAGGGCTTTATAAATGAATTTGGGAGTTTGGAAAGCATTTTGAAGTGGATTTGGATTCAAGTAAAAGTGATTTCATGAATGAAATAGATTTGATTAAAAAGGATTTATCGAAAGAAGTATAAAAAGAATTTGAGATCTGGGTTTTCTCTAAACTGACCTTTTAAAAATGGCAGTATGGAACATCTGTTGCACACTTAACACCATGGTGATAGTGTTTAGGGTTGTCCTTACCTCCAATTTAAACAACATTTTTTAAATACTTTTTAACAAGATTTGGAAGTAAGAAGTTAATCGCAAATATTTGTGAACATACTTATGTCAGAGAGATAAGTAATGAATGTTTTACACAAACGTTTTTTAAAGAGATTTATTAAATAAAGATTTGTTGTGAGGCTTAGTGGTTGATATGGATAAATAAATTTCAAATGGAATTGGTTGTTGTTTGTTTGTTTGATAGTTAAATAACCGACTATCAAATATGGACCCAAAACGTAAATTTGGAAATATCTAGGAGAAACACGTGAGTTATATGGCACAATCATCCCCGATGATGTTATACTGTGCGTATAAATCTCGTTTCGTTCTCCTAGGATAAATGATAAGGAAATCCGTCCACTAACGGTTAGGAGGTGATCTCCGCTCTTATCTTTGACTATTTATTTCCTAAAGAACCGGGGTTGAGTTTGCCGGAAACTAACGAATATTGTTTCGAAGAGACCGGGATCGGATATGTTATCCGAAAATCACATCGATCTAACTCAAGCATTTCGAAGTGAAGACATCTTGAAGATGATGGAATTGAAAATGGAGCTCTCAAGAATTTCATTCAGTCCCATAACGAACTTGTATGGATGAATGTTGGCATTGCATTGCTGCCTGGAGGGCAGTGTTAGCATTCCAAGTGGGAAGTGCTATATAAAAAGGTAAAACACAGCCTCAAGCCGCATCAACTGGAAATGACTAAAATAGGGGAGATGCAGCAGGGCTAAGTGGGTCACTCCCAAGTAGGGTATGATCATCCCTATCTAGAGTCGATATTATCTCTTATTTTTATGCTTCGGGCCCATTAACATAAGGGGTGTTCATATCCGGTACTATCCAGTAAAGGGTAGACCGGTTCTGTGGTTGCAGGGGTAGATAGGTTCGACCTCGGTGTTATTTTATCTAGAGATGCACTGTAACGAACGGTACCATAGTAGCCCAATCAATATATGGAATCCATTCTTCAATACAAGCCTTTACGGTTTTGTTTGTAGAATCTAGTATGCTAGAATTTAATTAATGTAACAATTTCGGTTATGATTAATAAGTATTTGTACGCTAGACATTAATATAATATTAATGGATTTTCTATAGAAATTGTTTTAGTTATCGTAAGGTAAAAACCCATCCATGTTTATGTGCGGCGTAGTCTTACGAGATGCCTTTGATTTAAAGATTTTTATAAAGTTAAAGACTTAAGCTTTACTCACACCAGACCCATGTCTGACCCGAAGCTTATTTTCCTTTTCCTAAACTCTTGGTTGCTCAAATCTAAATGGGTAGCCTAATAGTTCAGGTTTTTCCACAGATTTACTTTGAAGGAGCTTGGAGCAGGTGGCTTCATCGATATCTAGTTATTACCTTGTTTTCCACTGTATTATATACATATTGTATCCGTTAGGTAGCAACAGGCTGTTATAACTGTCCTAGGCTAGAATTTGTATTAGAATGACTCTGATGTAAAAATTTTGAAAATGATTTTTTAGTATATTATGTTGAGTAATATATATTGTTCTGTTGCATTGTGAGATTCTGTGTTATTTAGTTTCTTCTCTTCTTATCTTTCCTTTTCTTTTACCCTTATTGGCTCGTCTATCGAGTAAAAAAGGCAGATCGTTACAATGATTTGCTTATGTTTGTGTGGTTTTTGATATCATTGATTTGGATCTCATGGTGTTTGCATGCATTTTGTTGGTGTTAGGTTACTTTTTGAAGAAGAAGCTTGTTTTGTGTTTGTATGTTGGTAGCTTTGTTTTTAATGTTTGTGTTGTTGTATTAAATTTCAAACATTAGTGATGTTGTATGTTCTTATCACTTGGTATTGTGCTTTGATATTTTGTATAAATTCTTAAAACATTTGTGGACTCCTAAGTAGTTAATTCTATTATGGTAATCCTTATGTTATCATTTTCTTATATATTCTTTTTGTTAGTGACAAAGGGGGAGAAAAGTCTGGACATATTGATAGGGGGAGTTTTCATATTTTATACCTAGTCATCATCAAAAATAGGGAGAATGTTAGATCCTACCTTTTTAGTTTCAATGAGACAACTATACATTTCCATACATATACACACTACTATCATATTTTCTGAAATATATACAAGGAGACATGGCGATCAACATTGAATTCGAGCTCAAATATTGAAGACAAAAAAAAGTTTGTCGTATGTTAGTCGATTTAGTTATAATGTACAATCTCATATATGATGATCACACACACATAAAAATATGGCTTTGAAAATGATTTTAAGAAAAAAATTCTCTTATATACTTTCAAACATCAAATTTAAATTTAATTTTTCAAAGCAATTTAGATTAAAAAAAAGGAAAAAAAACATGTGTAGGAATCTGACCATTCAGCCATCTGAAAATATATTTCAGATGTCTGAAACAAAAGTCAAATGTCTGAAATATATTTTCAAATGTCCGAATTAGGCAATTTTTGCACAAATTTGTTTCTTCCTTTATCTATGAAATTTTAGCCATCTGATTTTTATTTTTAGTCAGCTGACTCGTACAAGAAGAATTTTCTCTTCATAGAAATTCAAATCCTAAAGAGTTGCTTTCTTCTCTAAAGATTGCAATCTTTCTAATGGCTATAACCATTCAATTGGAACCTTTTAAAACTATAAATAGAGTTGAAATTTGTCTTTTTAACACATCAATTCTTTCTTGCCTTCTACTCTCTATGTTCTTGTAAATTAGAAATCATTCAACTTTCTACTTCCTAAACCGCCACGTTCAAATCATCATCTCAAGGAGATTATAGGAAAGGTGTATTTTATTGACTCATCCACATTATTCAAGAACACACAAAGTCAAACACTTTACTACTATTTGTAGTCAAAGTGCTGTTGGAGATCTTCAGGCACGACGTCCTATTCAGCAATGCACGCGGTTTGTAATATACCTATTCCTCCGGGTTAAGTGAGGGTATTGTTTAAAATCTAGAAGGAATGTGGGACTGGACGTAGAACAGAAAGTTCGAACCAGTATAAAAATATTTGATGCACTTTACTTTACATCATTTATTATTAGAAATATGCATACAAAATTTAATTTAATAGACTTATTCATATTAATCGATCTATAGACACTTTCAGTCATCAAATTTAGTTGCATAAATCATGATATTCTTCGGTTTTGTTATATAAGATCAAACAGTATTCCTTTTTTGTAGACAAATGATGTGAGAGTGAGAATAAATCAACTTTAAATATTCAGTTTTATATTTAATGAAGATTTTTGCACCTTTGTTATTTTATGCTATATCCTGGCTTTATCCCCACTATAACCTTTTTCACCTCCATAGCTGTAGAACCATTAAGTGCCTTAACTGCACGGATGCGAGCCAAGTCATGTTATTGATGTTATGGACAAAGAATTGGTTGTATAGAGAAAGGAATCACCATTCCCTCTTAAAGAAACGACCGTCTACTTTTGAACGCCTTTGAGCGACTGATGGAGCTCGAGGTTTAAGATTCAATCATCTTAGTGCATCATTTGTGCCATCAGTAGAAAGCACAGCCCCCCTTCAGAACACTCCCAGTCCCGATATAGGAAGGTGGTCAAGTCTAAATCAAGGGAAATGCGAGTTAGGCAATCACAATCGCCTTTTGTGTATAAAGTGAGGAGGTGCACTTGTCCAATCCCTCGTCACCATTGCTGCTCTCCATTATATCACCATCATTGATACCATACTCAACAAAGACGCTAGTTGATTCCATCTTCGGTTGAAGGCCAAATGCATCTGCACTAGGCAGAAGCTAGTCTCTAAGAGGAGATGACCCACCTTCACCAACAACTCAATAGAGTGCAAACTCGGAATGCCGAGGATGAAGTAATAGAGTTAAAGGTATACCCTAAGGGAAAATTTGTAATTCATTATAAATTATTAACTCAAAATAAAATCTCATTTGAAATTAAAGATGTTTTTCTTTCTATTATATACTTGTCGAAATGTGTTATGTTAACTATTTATTTTTTAAGTATATTTAATAGAAAATCCTTAAAAGATATTTTTTGTGATAGTAATTGCAAGGTGTTGTACTCATAAGAATTTATCACAATGAAAATAACACATCATTTTAAATATTCCTAGTCAAGATGTATCAGGACATTATATCAATACATCCGTTGAGACTAGAGTACGTAATGTTCTCCAAATATTGGGTGGTGTATTACTTGTGGCTGTTGGGGGTATCAAGGGGTTACATACTGATAGTTATTAGATAACCATGGAATGACTCACTTGATATTTTTTTGTTGGTTAAAATAACTAAGGTCAGACTAAGAACATCAAAGTAATGATATTACATAATTCTCTTGACTTGAGAATACTGTTAAACTTTAATATGGACACTCCACTTTGATTATAGTTAAAGCTTGACACATCGTCCATCGAATGCTTATAGCCGAGTTGATGCATTGGAAGTGAAACACTATTCAATAGAGAATTCGTCTCCTCGGTTATATGAGGTTAGCATCACGATTAACTATATTCAACTAAAAGCCAAAGTCCTTGGCTAGAGCAGTTCGATTAATAATAAATATTATTGATGAACCAAGGACTTTGTATTTGGATTATACAATTTAATGTGGACGATATTGGAATTTTGACCAAAACCAAATTCCATAAGGCCTAATGTGATATCATTTTGACGAAGTGAATTGGTGTAAACAATTGTCACTACCGGAGATAGCTTAAAATAGTAAAATTGGATTTTAACAAAATTGTGCAAGCGAAAATTCGACCATATTGTCACACCACTAGCTAAGGTGACTTGTGAACGTTAATATTCGAATTGTTAGGGATTAATCACTGATTGAATTTACACCTATAAGGCACACAACCACAACATTGAATACTTTGGATACCACTAGATTTAATTAAATTATTATCGTGATAAATTAATTAATATTTATGAAATATTAATTACAATATTTTATTTGATTTATTTGAATCAGTATTTAATAAAGTACGTATATAAAAGTTATAATGTACGTACCGATATACGATATCGATAAGCATTTAAATTGGATTTAAATTGTGTAAATATTGATTGGGTCTGAAAATATATATGGGCCCATATGCCATTGATGTGGTTGGCCATGCATGGAGTCAAAGGGATGTGATATTTATTTGAAATATAGAGTTTGAATTAGTAAGGAGAAGAGGTGAAAGGGGGAGATCTGGATCCTCCTTTTCTCACCTTTCTTTTGTCTATTTAAATTAAAATCCCTCTTTATTTTCTTTTTACTTTTTTGGTCTTCTCTTGCTCCTAGTTATGGCTGCAAGCACATAGCCCCCCTTCTTCATTTTCAACTGAAAAATAAAATCAAATTAAATACAATACAAAGATGTGGTGATCTCTTCGATTAGTAGCTTTTCTAGAAGAGCAAGGATTCAATCCAAAGAGATTCTGATTCAACATTCAAGGTGTAATATCAAGACCATAATATAGGTAATATCTAACCAATATATATATATATATATATTCATTTATGTCATTACATATATGTAGAATAATACCATATTTATCATGAATTTATACATTTATTTGATGTCAGATCAATGTATACATATAAGCATATTTAAATATTATTTCTTTTGGCTATTTAATTAAAAAAAAATTGAAAATTTAAAATGAATGATTTTTTTTTATAGAATTAAGATTTTCATTTTACAATTTGTAGATATATGTATGTATGTATATAAAACATTGGTAATACATCGGAAATTTCAATAACAAATTAAAATAGTAATAAGGGTGAAAATGTAATTTTACATAAAAGAAAAAAATAGTAAAATTTTTACAGATAAAGGAATTTTGAAAATCCGAATTTTCCATTATATCAAGTAGATTTTTTTAGCCCAGATATATATATATATATATATATATATATATATATAAATTGTTAGAAACAGATAATGTATGAATAAAATAAGAATTGTTTACCATAATGCACATTTCTTATTTTACGCCTATTTTTGAAATTAGATATAAAAATAAATTACAAGAATAAATCAAAACTTATCTATTAAGTAATAAATTAAATATGTATGGATTGTTTTAAAAGAGTACAATTTTGTTAATGAACATTAAAAGAAAAGGAGGAAGAAAGTGCAAAAAGAGAAAGCATTAATTACCATGTTATAGAATTTATTGCTATAGTAAATGGAAATATATGTTACATGTGTCAGAAAGAGAATAAAACAATATATTTTAAAAGAAAAGAATATATCTAATGTTATATGTTTGAGAAGTGAATATGTAGGAGTAAATGGTTATTTTAAGAGGATGGTATTTACATGCACAGAGGTAAATGTTGGTACTGGCCAACCTGCAGCAGGGTTGAAGAGTGATTTCAAAAAAAAAATCTTTAATGGGCCTATGAAGCCAAAATACATTCAGAACTTTTCCGACTTTCTTTAAAATAAAATCAATATTTTATTTTATTTCATAAGTAAAAGGAGTTTTACATTTAATTTGAATTCAAATATATAATATTGAATGTATCAAATACATTCATATATGTATAGTGCAAGTGCAACATATAAGTAGTGTACATAGTTAATATGTAGGTATAGTGGTGTTGGGATTTACACTACAATGAACATAATCACCCTTTATATATGTCTTTGTTGTGCACAGTTTATTTTAAAATTATATAAAATAATAATATATGCATATATATAGTTTACTTATATTTACTTATACATAATGTGTTATAAAGTTATTTTACCTAATTAAAAGTTTAGATATATATAAAAGAACAATCAATTATGTTAAAGAAATCAATTAACGAGGAGAGGAAAAGGTGTAAGAGTTATCTCATTTCATTAGTTTACTTATATTTACTTATACATAATTTGTTAAAATGTATTTTAACTAATCAAAATTTCACATATATATAAAAGGACAATCAATTATGTTAAAGAAAGTAATTAATAAGGAGAAAAATGTGGAGGATTTATCTCATTCATTAACTTATCTTTAATGCTATTTCAAAACAATTTGAATACTCAAACACACACACACACACATACATATATATATATATATATGCATATATGAATAAATGCAAACTATGCTTTAAATTAAAATAACATATATATATATATGTATGTATGTATATAAGCTTTATAATCTATTACATTTTTTAAAATTAAAGTAACAAATTGAAATTTACTTTAACTTAAGAGTTAAAAGGGATTCAAAGGGTTTATAATGTTTTGTACAAAAGTCCACTTATGTTTATTTTAATTAAATGAAAGAACTTTTAAACAAATGTCAACAACAACCAAAATTGTATTCAAAAACAATAAATATGCGACACATGTACTCAATCTCCAAAGTAATTTATAATTTATGTATATAGTTAATTTATATCTGTGTATATAATGAGGTGCAAATATCATCAATTAATTAAATTAGTTTCCAATCCAAAATTGTTTGCTTGTTTGTTTACGATTTTCATAAAATAATAATTTCTAAATAATGACAAAATTAATTTGGACAAATTAGACATATATAAATTTGTTGCAAAATGAATTAGATCTAAATATACATATAATATGAACATATGATGAAAAGGTTGTATCAAATGTAGGATCTACTTATATTATCATAATTAAAATATAATCGATTAACTTATATCAGATCTGAATTTTGGGTCAACATAATGGAAAATGATAAGATTAGACGTAGCATGTATAAGATTTAAACTTCATTAACATGGTGAATATAGGATAAAATAAAATTAGAATTACCTAAATATGAAGCCTAAGATTTGCACCTTGAAGAAGAATAAAACTCCGATTCGATTAAATCAACCTTTGGATTTTCAAAGGATCTAGAGGTAAACACCACCTGAAATGTTATTGATTTTTATCCGAATTTGTTATAAGGAATTTTTTTTCATAGAGGCCATAAAGGGAGAGGAGCAGAGCAAGAGAAGGATAATAAGATGTTTTTGACAGAAAAAGAATAATCATGGATTGAATAAGAATATGTTTTAAATGAAACATTAAAACCTTTCAATTTTCCCTTTTAAAATCTCCCTATTTAACCCCTAATAAAGTCTAATCAAATCCTTTCCCTCCTCGTCATATTTTCAGCAGAAGAAATAGAATTAAAGAGAAAAGGATAAAAATCATTTCATAAATGAGACTTAATTGAGTTATAAAGAGTAAAGGACAGAGATTTAATTAACATCCCCTATCTAGAGGCCCAAAACTAAGCGCAACAGATGCTGCAGTCATATATAGTATTAGCTTTCGGCGACTAAATACAGCTATGTTAATGGTATCTATAATATCAGAAGCATTTGGATATGAAACAAACACAAATTTCAAAACAAAATTGTTTCATTAAATTTCAAAATAGATGTTCCATATTCTTAGTACACAATCCCAAATATGTTCACAGGCACATATAAAATATACTTGTTACGCGCCAAAAGCAGTATATGAAGATACCCCCTTGGAGGATCAGAGTCATATAGTCGTAATAGACTTAATACAAACACAACGGAAATACAACAAAACATAAAACTGCAACTCCTAAATAGCTATCCATTTGCCTCATGCATGCCCCCGGTAGCCTTATTCGTCATCCTACTAAAACCTGAAAAGACCTTAACCCCTCAGCCCACTCAAATCAATTTTGAGCATCCAAGAGTTTAAGGGGAAAACATAAACTTTGAGTCAGACATAAAGCTTGGTGTGAATAATACTATACATCCCGGTTAAATATGTAAAGTGAGACCACACCGCTTAGCGGAATGGGTTTCTCCTCACTAACATCCTTTTAAAACATATCTTTGCAAAACCTTTTCCTGCAACCAAAACTGTTAAATACTGTAAAGCAACATTATGTAAACATACATAAATATCAGGTAATAAATGAACTATCTGTTCAAACACATAAGTTTTGTTTAGCTAACTTTTAACCTTTGGCTGACTCGGGCCTACCAGACAATATAAACAAAATCAATCTAACACCTGTTAGATACTCCTCTTCTGGACGATCTATCCTTAACTATCCGTTAAACACTTCTCTATTGGATGGTCTATCCCTAACTTAATCATCTCCCAGGTCTTCCTGATCCTAATGGTTTTTCGGGCTCACCAATAACCTATCTGTATACAATCATATATCCCTTTCGGCGTGTAATCATAATTTTAGTCTACCTGTGATCAAGCCCTACACACTGGAATTTTGGACAACAATTAGCTGGGGTCAATAGCTAATGTATGGGGCATGACCCTATGTTAGTCCCATCTGGTATTCTAATATCTGAGCCATTTTACTTAGGGATCCCCTCCCATAATTTTCCTTGAAAACCTTTTCAAAATGATTAAAAACCTTTAAATAAAACTAACACAAGGAAAATATATAATCCTTATGCTTTACTCAAAATCACATTTCTATTTTAAAATATATATATACTTTACTCAAACCATTGTTGATGAAAACATTTAAACATTTGAAAGTACCCCTTTCGATTCTATTGAAAGTACCCCTTCTAAATCCTTTGAAAGCATCACTTTCGAAACCAAGTAAAACCCTTTATTTATCTAGGCCAAAAGGCTAAAACCTTTCCTTTCGAAACCATGCTTCAAACCTTTTGAAAATCTTCCTTTCGAAAGCATAAAAAACCATAGACATACTATCTTAAACCACTTTAAAACATTGCCTTAGAAAACCTTGGAAAAACCTTCCATTTCAGCCCTTTCGAAACCATTCAGAAAATAGGACCTTTCACTTGTCGAAAGCTACCTTTCGACTCCAACGAAAGCTATGCTTTCGACCCCTTTGAAAGTTTGGCTTTCGACCCTTTCGAAACCATTCAGAAAATAGTACCTTTCGAAAGCATTAAACTTTTAAAACATAAATCTTTTGAAAGCTCTTTGGTTTCAATTTAAAATATGTGGAAAATCCTCTTTTAAAACCTTTCGACCTCTTCGGACTTCCAACCTTGTCGAAAGCTTTGCTTTCGACCCCTTGGAAAGCTTAAAGCATCTCTTTTAAAACAATAGGCTCCAACCTTTTTAATACTTTAAAACATCTCTTTTGAAATCTTGGGCTATACTTGAATTAGAAAAAAAGGGTAAATCATCTAAGTCGAAAGCTTCCTTTCGAATGCATGAGAGAAGTGGATGGTTTTTAAAAGACAAGTATACCTTTCGACCTTGTCAAAAGCATGACTTCGAAAGGTTGAAAGGTGGCAACCAAGGGTTTCGACCCCTTCGAAAGCATGTTTACCTTTCGACCTTGTCAAAAGCTCTAGACCTTTGTCTTAAATATTTAACCTGGTTGAAAGCAACCAAGTCGAAAGCTTCTTTTCAAAAGCAAAGCAGGCGTTACTTTGGCTTATAAAACAAACAAACTCCAACCTCTTTGTCAACTAAGGTTTCAACCAAGTAGCCTTCGACCTTGTCCAATACGCTACGTACCAAGTTGCTTGATACCATACGCATTGGCTTCGAAAGCTTGATGTCGAAAGGTCTGGGTCGAAAGCTTTAATGCCGTAAATGGCTGAAACATGCTAAAAGTATGATTTTTTTGTTTTTAACTCAAAAGAGATAACTTTTCAACTAACCTGCCTTTGTTCGTCAAATTCTTATTGGTTAATAAATATTTTTTAGAAAAGTGCTGCCAATAATTTCAGAAATAAACAATGATTTTATTTTCTAAAATGCCCCTTCTCCTTAATTAAATATATAAAACATTTAAGTCTCATACCTTAAATAATTTTATATATCCATCAAAACACTTAGGAAAAATCTGGAAATTTTTTAGAAAATCTATTTTAATATGTTTTCCAACATATAAAAATTTCAACCCCAAATAATTATTATTTTAACCGCAAACAATTTATAACCCAATAAATCATTTTCTTCACTAGAAAATTAATATAAAATCCACATTAATTTAGAAAATTATGAAAATTGAAACCCATCTCTAAAATATCATTCTGATCTACATTTAACTTTTGAAGGCATTTAGATGTCATCGAATAGGGTTTTAATATCAAACATATCTTAAAAACTAATATGAACTTGTATAATTCATCCACAAGCATGTATATAAATTTAATCATCCAAAACATGGCATAAACTTGCAAAAACATTTCAGATCTAATCTTAAAACCGAAAATCAAAAGAAAATGGGATGTAGTAATCATTCACCTTAGCTTTAAGATTAAAAGATGTGAGATTTGATGTTGAATAAGTTGATTAACTTCTTTCCTTTGAATCCTAGCTTTATCTTCTTCTTGAAAATGGAAATGGTGGCCGACCTTGATGTATTTTAGTTTGATAAAATGAAATGAACTTGAATTTCATTTCCTAAGGGTTTAGGGTATAAGTCTCTCCCATTTCACATTTTGCCCTTCCTTATTTCCTAACACATTAGTTCATGTTATTTCATTTGATTTTCATTTAACATGGCATGGCTACCCTTAATTAAATCAAATCTCAACCTACTAATCTTCACATTATTTTATTTAATTTAACTAATTAAATGTCCTAAATAATGTTATAGAAATATGGGGTGTTACAGACTCCCCTCCTTAAAGAATTTCATCCTCAAAATTACGATAAGGTACACAACCAAGCAAAAAGATAAAACATACCATCAAAACAAATCAGGATAAGCATCTCTAATCCTGCTCTATGTTCCCAAGTACAGTCTCTAGCATCGTCAATCCACTGGACCTTTACTAACCTGACTGTCTTGTTCTTCAACTTCTTCTAATCTCTCTCAATTATCCAAATCCGCTTTCTAACTATGGTCAAATCCGGCTCTACTACCAAATCTTCTAACACTGTAGGTGCTATAGTAGTCCTCGGGTCTCTAACACACTTTCCCAGATGAGAAATATGGAAAACATCATTGACTCCAGCAAAACTATTCGGTAACTTTGCTCTATAAGCGAGTTTTCCGATTCTCTCAATAATATGGAAAGGTTCAACGAATCTAGGTGCTAACTTTCCTATCTTTCCGAATCTAATCACACCCTTCGTCGGTGAAACCTTAATAAACACATAGTATCCAACAGAGAATTCTAAGTCCTTCCTTTTTCTATCTGCATAACTTTTCTGCCTAGACTGAGCTTCCTTCATCCTAGCTCGGATCAACTCAATCTTCTCTGCGGCTTCTTTCACCAAATCCGGACCAAGAACCAATCTATCCTCGGTCTCTAACCAACATACGGGAGATTTGCATGGTCTTCCATACAAAGCTTCAAACGATGCCATCCTAATACTAACCCGATAACTATTGTTATATGAGGACTCGACTAAATGGAGATGGTTTTCCCATGATCCCCCGAAATCCAGTGCACAAGCTCTTAACAAATCCTCCAAGACTTTGTTAACTCTTTCCGTTTTCTCTTCAGTCTGTGGATGGTAAGCGGTACTCATGTTGAGCTTGGTTCCTAAAGCTTCCTGTAGACTCTTTCAGAACTCGCTAGTAAACAAAGAATCTCTATCACTGATAATACTGCTAGGAATCCCGTGCAGTCTAACTACATTCTTCATAAACAACTTCGCCAAAATAGATGCCGTCCTAGTTGACTTTACCGGAATGAAATGGGCACTCTTGGTTAGTCTATCCACTATGACCCATATGCTTTCATTTCCTCTACTAGACCTTGGCAACCCATCGATAAAATACATTGAGATAGAATCCCACTTCCACATCGGAACATCCAACTATTGAAGTAATCCTCTTGGCTTCTGGTGTTCAGCATTTGCCTGCTGGCAATTAAAGCATTGCTTAACAGTTAAACCAATGTCCCGTTTCATACCTTCTCAAAAGAAACTTCTCTTCATATCCTGATACATCTTCGTTCCTCCTGGATGGATAGTGAACTTCGAACGATGGCATTCATCCAGAACTTCCTTTTTCATGTCTCCTACATTTGGACACACAACCTTCCTTTCTTTCTCAACACCCATTCTGGTCCAGACAGAAATCCTTTAAGTCATCGCTCTCTGTTCCTTCATTTAGCTTTTCTGACCCGCTCAGCCAAAACTGGATCCTCCTTCTGTTTAAAAGCTATCTTCTCAATCATTACCAGTTGAACTTCTAAACAAGATAATAAAACACTTCCTGCACTTGAACCTTCCTCGGATCTATATTGCACTCTACAAGCTGATAATGTTTCCAAGTCTTTCCACTCAGCAATCATAGCCAATACTACATTCTGATGTTTCTTGCTAAGTGCATCCGCTACCTTGTTTCTTTTCCTGGTATGTACTCAATTCTAAAATTACAAGCAGCAATAAACTCCAACCATCTCTGGTGTCTCATGTTCAACTCCTTCTGAGAGAACAAGTACTTCAATGACTTATGATCCATATAAAGCTCAAACCGCTCTCCTAAAAGATAATGCCTCCATACCTTCAAAGCAAATATAATGGCAGCTAACTCCAAGTCATGCGTTGGATACCTAACTTCATGCGGTCTGAGCTGTCTAGAAGCATAAGCAATCACTTCACCTCTTTGCATCAACACAACTCCCAATCAAGTTCCACACGCATCAGTATAAACAACTAAATCCCGATTCCCCTCCGGAACAACCAACACCGGTGCCTTAGTCAATAAGTGTTTCAAGCTCTGTAATGCTTCCTCACACTTATCAGTCCATATGAACTTCACATCTTTTTGCATAAGCTTAGCCATCGGTGCAGCTATCCATGAAAAATCCTTTATAAACCTTCGGTAATATCCAGCCAATCCAAGAAAGCTCTTTATCTCAGCCACTGTCTCGGGTCGCTTCCAATTATTTACCGCCTCAGTCTTAGTTGGATCTACAGATAACCCTTTCTCTGACCATATGACCAAGGAACTTCACTTCCTTCTTCCAAAAATGACACATCGAAAATTTAGCCTTCAACTGATGCTCCCTCAACGTCTCAAGCACAACTCTAAAATGAACTTCATGCTCCCTCTCATCCTTAGAGTATATCAGAATATCATCTATGAAGACTAATACAAATCTATCCAAGTGCTCTTGGAAGATTCGGTTCACCAAATCCACAAAGAATGCCGACGCATTAGTTAGTCCGAACGGCATAACTAACCATTTGTATGATCCATACCTCGTCCTAAACGCCGTCAAAGGAATACTATCCTCTGCCACTCTAAGCTGATGAATTCCCATTGCCAAATCCAATTGAGAGAATACCTTGGCTCCACTTAACTAATCGAACAAATCGTCAATTCTCGGCAATGGATATCGGTTCTTTATCATCTTCACATTCAACTTACAATAATCGATACATAGCCTCAACGATCCGTTCGGCTTCTTAGCAAACACCGCGGCAAACTCCCCAATGTGAACTACTCGGTTGAATAAAACTTTACCTTCCAAATCCACCAACTGCACCTTCAACTCTTTCATCTCTGTAGGTGTCATTCTGCTTGGTGGCCTACTCATCGGTTCTGCTCCAGGCACTAAATCAATCCGGAACTCAATGGCTCGTTTTGGTGGCAACCCAACTACCGGCTCAAACATATCAGCAAATTCTCTAACCACAAAGACTCGATGCAACTCATCCTCCATCTCCATGATACCCAATAAAGCATTCACCTTACAACTAGGGCTTTCTACGGTATAAGCTATCCGATCACTACAATTCGAGTGTCTAAGTGATATCTTTCTATCATGGCAAAATATCCTAGCATCATATTTACTTAACCAATCCATCCCAAGGATAATCCCAAACCCCAGAAAATCAAGTACATGCAAACAACAATCAAAATTATGACCTAGCAAGTCAAACTCTAAATGGTCACACCTCATCTTAAGTGTCGCATATCCTCCTAACAGATTTGCAACCCTTAAGGAAGTAACTAAATATGAGGGCTTTAGGTTAAGCTTATCTACCAAACATTGGGAAATAAAAGAATGTGATCACCAGTGTCAAACAGAATACTAACAGACATACCATGGATCTATAGCGAGCCTCCCAGAACAGCCTTCCCTTTCTCCTACACAACTAGCCTTGAAGTTGCAGGCTCCAATGTATACATCTATCCCTTTCATTCTCTAATAGGCTCTGGGCATTTGTTCTTATAATGGCCAATCTGATCACAATTAAAGCATCAGATATTCTTCTTTCCAATTGCTTCTTTTCCTTTTCCAGTCCGACACTCATGAGCATAGTGTCCTTTCTTATCACATTTATAACAAACCACCTCAGATTTTCCTTTCTTATGTGCTCCTCCCCTCTCAACATTCTTCTTATGGAAAAACTTTCTTTTCTGGCCTTGTCCCACCTAGACTTCCTTCTCTTCCTTCTTCTCCAAACAAGCTAACGCCTCTTCCTGCCTTAGCGCCATTTCTACCACTACATCACATGGATCTCTTAAGTGTGGTAAGGTAGCTCTTGCCAACTCCGGCTTCAGACCTCTTATAAACTTCTCGTTCCTTTTTATCATTGTATCAACCATGGCATACCCGTACCGGGCTAACTCTTCAAATCTTCTTGCATACTCTAGAACAGACACCTCTCCTTGCTTCAGTTCAACGAACTTCCTAACCAATACCGACTATGCCATCACTGACATAAACCTTTCTTGAAACCTTCTCTTAAACTCCAACCAAGTCATGGTTTTCTCATTAACACCAGCTACAACTGCGTTCCACCAAAATAGAGTAGCTCCCAGAAGCTGCCTTGAAGGTAGTCTCCTTTTCTGCTCATCATTCAATCCTAAGTCAGCGAAAATCTTCTCACAATGAAACAGCTAGTTCTCTACCTCAATCGCATCTTCCGTTCCAGTTAACGGCTTCCCGCCAAGCCTAATATAGTCTCTACTCAAATTAGCATAGTGGTTGACTATCGGAGCTTCCGGAACTCCTCCTCTAACAGCATTCCCTCCGACAACTCCAGCTGCAATTCCAACTTGCATCATGTTTACGAAAAACTGATACATGGCTCCCATGTCCACTTGGGGAACCCCAACACCAACATTTTCAGCTTGAGCCTGACCTGGAGCTCTTCTAGCATTTGGTCGGGCATTTCCATTAGTGGTGGTACTCTCTCCTCCAAGATTAACTCTGCCTCTTCTTCCTTCCATATCTGTATTCAAGCTTCGTGAGATACAGATGAATAGCCTAACTAAGATAGGAGTCTAAAGATATAGCGTATACTTATATATAACAAATACAAGTACATTATTATAGCGTTATCCCATACCTCGATCTTAACTCTAATTACTAAGGATTATGTTTTCAAAAACCATTTTTAGTTAAAGTATTTCATAAACCATGCTCTGATACCAAGCTGTAACATCCCCTATCTAGAGGCCCAAAACTAAGCACAACAGATGCTGCAGTCATCTATAGTATTAACTTCCGGCGACTAAATACAGCTATGTTAATGGTATCTATAATATCAGAAGCACTTGGATATGAAACAAACACAGATTTCAAAACAAAATTGCTTCATTAAATTTCAAAACAGATGTTCCATATTCTTAGTACACAATCCCAAATATGTTCACAAGCAAAGATAAAATATACTTGTTACATAATATGCCAAGAGTAGTATATGAAGATACCCCCTTGGAGGATCAGAGTCATATAGTCGTAATAGACTTAATACAAACACAATGGAAATACAACAAAACATAAAACTGCAACTCCTAAATAGCTATCTGTTTGCCTCCTGCATGCCCCCGTAACCTTATTCGTCATCCCACTAAAACCTAAAAAGACCTTAACCCCTCAGCTTACTCAAATCAATTTTGAGCACCCGAGAGTTTAAGGGGAAAACATAAACTTTGAGTCGGACATAAAGCTTGGTGTGAATAATACTATACATCCTGGTTAAATATGTTAAGTGAGACCACGCCGCTTAGCGGAACGGGTTTCCCCTCACTAACATCCTTTTAAAACATATCTTTGCAAAACCTTTTCCTGCAACCAAAACTGGTTAAATATTGTAAAGCAACATTATGTAAACTTACATAAATATCAGGTAATAAATGAACTATCTGTTCAAACACATAAGTTTTGCTTGACTAACTTTTAACCTTTGGCTGACTCGGGCCTACCAGACAATATAAACAAAATCAATCTAACACCTGTTAGATACTCCTCTTTTGGACGATCTATCCTTAACTATCCGTTAAATACTTCTCTACTAGATGGTCTGTCCCTACTTAATCATCTCCCAGGTCTTCCTGGTCCAAATGGTTTTTCGGGCTCACCAATAACCTATCTGTATACACTCATATATTCCTTTCGGCGTGTAATCTTAATTTTAGTCTACCTGTGACCAAGCCCTACACACTGGAATTTTGGACAACAATTAGCTGGGGTCAATAGCTAATGTATGGGGCGTGACCCTATGTTAGTCCCATCTGGTATTCTAATATCTGAGTCATTTTACTTAGGGTTCCCCTCCCATAATTTTCCTTGAAAACCTTTTCAAAATGATTTAAAACCTTTAAATAAAACTAACACAAGGAAAATATATAATCCTTATGCTTTACTCAAAATCACATTTCTATTTTAAAATATATATATACTTTACTCAAACCATTGTTGATGAAAACATTTAAACATTTGAAAGTACCCCTTTCGATTCTATTGAAAGTACCCCTTCTAAATCCTTTGAAAGCATCACTTTCGAAACCAAGTAAAACCCTTTATTTATCTAGGCCAAAAGGCTAAAACCTTTCCTTTCGAAACCATGCTTCAAACCTTTTGAAAATCTTCCTTTCGAAAGCATAAAAAACCATAGACATACTATCTTAAACACTTTAAAACATTGCCTTAGAAAACCTTGGAAAAACCTTCCATTTCAGCCCTTTCGAAACCATTCAAAAAATAGGACCTTTCACTTGTCGAAAGCTACCTTTCGTCCCTTTCGAAAGCTACCTTTCGACTCCAACGAAAGCTTTGCTTTCGACCCCTTCGAAAGTTTGGCTTTCGACCCTTTCGAAACCATTCAGAAAATAGTACCTTTCGAAAGCATTAAACTTTTAAAACATAAACCTTTCGAAAGCTCTTTGGGTTCAATTTAAATTATGTGGAAAATCCTCTTTTAAAACCTTTCGACCTCTTCGGACTTCCGACCTTGTCGAAAGCTTTGCTTTCGACCCCTTGGAAAGCTTAAAGCATCTCTTTTAAAACAATAGGCTCCAACCTTTTTAATACTTTAAAACATCTCTTTTGAAATCTTGGGCTATACTTGAATTAGAATAAAAAGGGTAAATCATCTAAGTCGAAAGCTTCCTTTCGAAAGCATGAGAGAAGTGGCTGGTTTTTAAAAGGTAAGTATACCTTTCGAACTTGTAGAAAGCTTGACTTCGAAAGGTTGAAAGGCGGTAACCAGGGGTTTCGACCCCTTCGAAAGCATGTTTACCTTTCGACCTGGTCGAAAGCTTTAAAATTTTGTCTTAAATATTTGACCTGGTCGAAAGCAACCAAGTCGAAAGCAACCAAGTCGAAAGCTTCTTTTGGAAAGCAAAGCAGGAGTTACTTTGGCTTATAAAACAAACATACTCCAACCTCTTCGGCAACTAAAGGTTTCAACCAAGTACCCTTCGACCTTGTCCAATATGCTACGTACTAGTTGCTTAATACCATACGCATTGGGTTCGAAAGCTTGATGTCGAAAGGTCTGGGTCGAAAGCTTTAATGCCGTAAATGGCTGAAACATGCTAAAAGTATGATTTTCTTGTTTTTAACTTAAAAGATATAACTTTTCAACTAACTTACCTTTGTTTGTCAAATTCTTATTGGTTAATAAATATTTTTCAGAAAAGTGCTGCTAATAATTTCAGAAATAAACAATGATTTTATTTTATAAAATGCCCTTTCTCCTTAATTAAATATATAAAACATTTAAGTCCCATACCTTAAAATAATTTTATATATTCATCAAAACACTTTGGAAAAATCTGAAAAAATTTCAGAAAATCTATTTTAATATGTTTTCCAACATATAAAAATTCAACCCAAAATAATTATTATTTTAGCCGTAAACAATTTATAACCCAATAAACCATTTTCTTCACTAGACAATTAATATAAAATCCACATTAATTCAGAAAATTATGAAAATTGAAACCCATCTCTAAAATATCATTTTTGATCTACATTTAAATTTTCAAGGCATTTGGATATTATATAATAGGGTTTTCATATCAAACATACCTTAAAAACTAATATGAACATGTATAATTCATCAACAAGCATGTATATAAATTTAATCATCCAAAACATGGCATAAACTTGCAAAAACATTTCGGATCTAATCTTAAAACCAAAAACCAAAAGAAAATGGGATGTAATAATCATTCACCTTAGCTTTAAGATTAAAATATGTGAGATTTGACGTTGAATAAGTTGATTAACTTCTTTCCTTTGAATCCTCTTCTTCTTGAGAATGGAAATGATGGCCGGCCTTGATGTATTTTAATTTGATAAAATGAAATGAACGTGAGTTTCATTTCCTAAGGGTTTAGGGTATAAGTCTCTCCTATTTCCCATTTTCCCTTCCTTATTTCCTAACACATTAGTTCATGTTGTTTCATTTGATTTTCATTTAACATGGCACGGAAACCCTTAATTAAATCAAATCTCAACCTATTAATCTTCATATTATTTTATTTAATTTAACTAATTAAATGTCCTAAATAATGTCATAGAAATATGGGGTGTTACGTTTAATTCCTTCTTTTAATTGCTCCTTTGGATTTTCATATCTCATTTGAAAACTCTTCCCTTTTGCATAATGGATGCGGGCCTAAAAAAAATTCCCAAAACAACTTAGCAATTAATCTATTTAAACCCAGTTTTGTAGGATCGTTTTCACCCTAGAGGGGGAGGGGTGAATATGGTCTACTAAAATTAATGCGGAAATAAAAACTAAAATAGAAAGTAATACAGTAAAGATCACATACAGTTTTACCCAGCTTCGGCAAAAACCTGTCTACGTGCCGCCCCTAAGGATTCTACTAGAAATTAAGTAATCAGGCACTTACAAATACATGTAAACTTGCGATACCCGCTAACTTGATTAACCTAACTCTAAGGTCAAAACCCTGCCACAACTCAGCCACTGAGTTGCGAATTCTCGAACTACAAAACCGTAGTTCGTAAACTAGTTAATCTAGAGTTTGACTAAAATAATAAATAAATAAAAAACTAAAGTACTAAAAATAAAACCCCAATATTTATAACTATTCGGCCCAATAACAAAACATAATATCGGCCCAAATAAAAAGAAAAAGATGCGGTCAAAAATAGGATGATCCTCTTATTCTTCCAGGCCAATTATTCCTTTTATCCCTTCTTCTGAAATTAGGGTTCCGTTCCAATTGACGCCGCCGCTTGGAAATTGATCGATTGAAGTGATGATTTCACTTTGGTTTTCTTCGTCAACCGATCCTTAGCTTTGATTGCACTCGGTCGCTTCAATTGTGTCGAGCACTTCTTCGGTTATGGCTTTGGTATGATTTTAAATTTGCTGTTTTAATTAACTTGCTAGTAACTCGACTTCATGATTTCTACCAATGATGAATTGGGTTTAAATAGGAATAAAATCCCTAAATTTTTGTTCGTATATTTTGGTTTGAATTCGTCAAACGCTTTTCTCGGCCATTCGATTCTTGATTGCACGATTTAGATGATTTATGACTTGTTCATTTCTGATATATTTGAATTTGTTCCGTTCTTTGCTCCAACAACCTGTTCATCGTTCGCTTAGAGCTTGGGGCATTTGAATTTGAGATAATTTTGACTTCCTAATATATTGGAATCTATATTTTTGACTCGAACTCTGACTTTATTTTGATTTGTTGTATGCGTGTGCTCTGTACCTTGCTCTGACCATATGCATTGTGATTTTCTTCGAGTTAAATCTCACATATGTTATTTCAACATAAAACTTTTATAGCGGAAATTAAAATACATTTATCAAAGTTAACACATGGACAATTATAAATTCCCGTCCTTAAATATTTGCGGAATATTATAGTACAAGAGTGTGGTGGAATTAGACAACAGATTCAGTAAATCTTTTGACTCCATGCTTCGAGCTCCATCTAGATATCTTCTAATCCAAACCTGACTACTAGGCTGCCCGTGAAAATTAGGGCACCCAAAGTTTAAGGAAAAAGAAAATAAACTCCGGGTTGTATTTAATTTAAATTTGGAAAATTAAATCTTTTATACTTAACTCGTTTCCGACATTTTGACCTTATCTATCCCTCGCCCAGGAAAGAGGCCAGGTGAGCCAGGGCACTAGTTGCTTCCAAACATCTCCTTAGTTTAAGCACCTCACATCCGGATCTCACGAATAGAAAAATCTAGTCTACTCGTCCGCTTTTAGAGCCAAGATTAAACCACTATTTATTATAGCTTTTTCTTTAATTCATTTATTTGATCTTTCTTCAATAAGCTATAAATCCTCAAAATTATTATGAAAATTCTCAATTATCCATTTGGAAATATTTACAAAAGATTTGGATAAGAATCGATAAGTTTAAAACTATATTTCAAAAGTTATGGAAAAGTGCTGCGAAAAATTGCTGCAGAAAGCGCTTTTTAAGCTATATTGATCAAAACGACTTTTTATTGTCTGAAAATTCACTTTTATTACCTCAAATCACTTTTAAACAATTTTAAAAGGTTTATAAGATTTATTCAACATTTTTAAACATTTTAGAACATTATTTTCAAATAAATCCATTTTTGGATTCCTAACTACAAAATCTAGATTTTTTTCAGAACTTGTTTTACTCATATTTCAAAACCTACTTATCGGAATCTCTATTTTCTTTCTTTGTTGGAAAACTATGGATATAATAGTTTGGAATATTCTTATCTCGAAGAATTCCGAGCTATATTCCCACTTTCACACTTATTTGACTTTTATGGCATGAAATCGCGAACTACTATTACGCGACGTGCTTATTTTTGTGACCAGATTTTTATTTCTTTCCATACTTCACCAAATCACTTTTTAAATGTTCATAAAACATTTCAAGTACATCATAAACCATTTACAAGAGGTTTAACACTTCCATATACACCATCTCATTAATTTAAGGAAAGTGATTTCCTTTTGTGTTTATCGACATGCATATTCGTGACTTGCATATATTTTCAACATTCATATGGAAACAACCAAACTTGATGATCAAAGTATATTAAACATCCATTTGCTATATCATATCATCGACTAACATATAGTGTAATAGTTTAGGAGTTCTCACCTTCATTTTCCCTTCGAACTAGTTTTAAAACGGCTATAGCTCCGCTATCTCGAAATAAAATTCCACGAAATCGAGCTTGGATCCTTGAAATGGCTTGGCCAAGCCTTGGTGCTCACGGCCTATGGTGGTGAAGAGATGGAGCTCACGGCCTAGGGTGGTGAATGGTGGTGTCTTGGGTTTAGGAGGTGGAGAGATGGAGATTCGAGCTTGTTTTGAGGTGTTTAACTATATATAACTATATAGTATGGTTTTATTTCTTTTTAAAATAAATTTGGACATTATTTTGTTTTAGAATGGAAGCCATTAAAGTGGAGACAAAAGCTTGAAAATTATGAAGAAGAAAAGGAATGAAAAGGAAGAGAAGATGGTAGAGTATTTATAGGGAAACGGAAGAGTATAAAAGAAGACATGTACACATCACTTTTGTCACTATTTCTAGGCTTCTCCAACACACTACCTCCCTTCACCATGCGCGGCCAAAGCCCCTCCCCCATGTGCACATCACTTCCATCCTCTCATGCATACATATGTTGACTTCTTTATGCTTAAAGAGTAAGAAATCATTAAAATACATTATTTATTTTATATTATATTTCATATACATAACTATATTTATATATGTATGTTGTCATATGTATGTAACATATATATGTATGTATATGTAGGGTTTTAACATTTTGAACATCTTCGAATAACTTTTATTCGTTAAATCCTTGAAATTCGGCGAACCGATTATCGGTCACATTTTCACTTATACTTTAACGTACATATATTTGTAAACAAAATTTAGAAATAAATTTCCTATCATTTTAAACCAATTAAAATGATTACATTCGAATTATGAAACCATAAAATTTTATATTAAAAATTATTTATAAAAATTGCTATTATACCGATAAAGCGATATTGATTTTTCCTTATATTTTCAAATCAAATATATATTTTATAAACTATTATAAGTGATTTATTTTCACTTAAAAAATTATTCAAAATGAATTATCATCATTTAAAATAATTATTTGTATAATTTAAAATAATTATTAAATCATTAAATGTCAATTTAAATTTAATAAATCAATGATTTAAATTCAATGTTATCTTATTGAAATAAATTTTGAGGAAAATATTCTTGTAAATATTTATTCAAAATAAGTTTACTATTACTTACCATTACTTGAAACGATATTATCTATATTATCATCTTTAATTAAAAATAAATTCAATTTATCAAAGTGATAAATTGGCGGGTCGTCACAGACTTCCCCCCTTAAAAGAATTTCATCCTCGAAATTACCCAAACAAAACCCAAAGGTTTTCCCAAAATATTTATTTTTTTACTTACATCTGTATGATGTATATAGGTCATCTGTACACAATATCTGATTCGATTTTCTATTCGAATACACAACTTTACTTCCGATCTAGTATTGATCACCCGATCCTTTAGTGCAGACTCTGACCAGGCTTCCTGATCAGAACTTTAATTTCCCTTGCATAGTTCTCAACTATGATAGAAAACTCAAGCATCTAACCATAAACCCCTATCAATGTTCATCGTCAAGAATCGAGTGATAAATTCTTTTTCGGATAAGTGTCAAGACACATTAAAGTTCTGTACTCGAATCTTAGATTAAATCGTGCGACAAAACAATCCACATATTTCATATGTGTTTATTAGCCTTTCAAAAAATATTTATGAAAACATTTCATAAAACTTTCATTCTTTATTCAAACTTTCATAAAGATACTTCTTTATACATAACCGTTTTACCTTTTTATTTCCGAATATTTATACTTAAAAACACATTTCTTTTCAAAAGATAAATATCTATTTATTATAGCACATCTCTAAACCTATCTTAATGGTTTCTGGAAAACTTATTTTCAAAATAATTCATTAAATTGATAAATCACCATAAACTTCCTTTAACTAATATCAATTGTGAAAACATTCTTTATTTAGTTAAAACTTACTTTATTAATTAACACTCCTTTATTAATTAAACTTCCTTTATATATATATATTCTTTTTACCTTTACAGTTTCAATATATAAAAATATATTTATATACTTATTCAGCTGCTTTAAGTATATTCATAATTTACTTAACAAGTTTTACTAACTTTAGAATATAATCAAAGTGATTAAATTAATTACTACCAAAACATTGTTAAAATGAGCTTCTCTTTATAATATCTTCCATCATTTTATAAAAAATTCTAATACTTGTTATTATCTTTTAAAATCCCTTTATTACAGATCTAAATATATTCATAAGATTTCTTCCAAAGTGTTATTCAAAGGTTTAAAAACAAATTTTACTAAAACACCATTTACAACAAACCCAAAAACCATTCAACTTTAATTGTTTACTTAAAGATTGGTACTAATAAAAAGTTGGAACAACCATCATTTATAAATCTTCGCATTCTTACATCATTTAAACCTTCCAACACTAGGGTCCAAAAAGAAGACCCCCCTTTCCTCACTAAACCATTACAACACAAAATACTACATCAAAAAAAACACACTACTCATACATACTTACTTCCCAGATTCTATTCCTATTCTTCTAAGTCCGAAGAAAAAGGTGGACTCCAATATCCCAAATCAATCATTACCTTCCCTTCTCCCTCTTCTTTACTATCCAACTCATCATCGGCCTCGTTATCATCCTCCTCTTGTGCTTCTTTAATTTCCCTAGGTAACCATGGTGATTCCATGGGACTTGTCCCAAGCCTACTGGTACTCCTGGTATGATTCCTCATTCTTCTAACTCCTCTAATCCTTGCACATTTTCTTCTCATGGATTTTCAAATTCACCGACTCCTTCCTCCTCCTCTTCTTTTACCATCTCCTCATTGTTGCTTCCTATTGCATCCCAGTTTATGTATGAACTGGACAATGCCTCCTGCCATATAACATTCTCCTCGCCCATATTCCATATCACATTGCTGCACTCGCTCGATATGATAGCGTTCGAGTCTTCCATTGGCTTAGATTCCTCCTCCATTGGTTCTACCTCCTCTTCTACAGG
The DNA here is from genome assembly GCA_030737815.1 of Allium fistulosum. NCBI lineage: Eukaryota > Viridiplantae > Streptophyta > Magnoliopsida > Asparagales > Amaryllidaceae > Allium > Allium fistulosum. The sequence goes on along the minus strand of CM060908.1, from coordinate 754,712,911 downwards.
TTCTGATTCCTCTCCCATTGGTTCATCCTCCTCTATGGGTTCCTAGATGGAACTAGCGGGATCCGCTACCCAATTTCCCTCTGAGGCTTGCCCGAGTTCGTCGTCGCTGGAGATTATAATAATTTATGGAGCTGGGTTGGTATAAGCATTATGGCGACTGGGTACCGTTTTTAATCCCTATGTGTATAGGAGGCATAGTCTTCCCTAATCGGAGACCCACCATTTCTAGGCGGATGTACTGGCTGTTCCTCTTTATCGCTAGAGAGAACTATAAGGTTATCCTTTTCACTCCAATTTGTCCTAGAGGATTCCCCTTTCGCATAACTTCTCCCATATGGTTTCTACAAGACAACAATTATTCGTTTAAAAACAAGTAGTAGGTAATTGCTAGCGTATTCAAAGGTAGAGAGGTTTGGTTAATACTCAGAAAAATGGTTTGGGGTTCATTTTTAAAGTTGGCTTTTAAAATTCTTCGCATAAAAGGTTTTATTATTTCGAAAACTCTTTGGAAATTTTACCAAAGTTTTCTTTTCTTTTCAAATACATATATATAATTTTGGGTATATAACACCGAATTCATTTTTATATTTTATTAACAAATACGCGTTCATATATATACTCAAACTCATTCTAGGGTGTTGCTAACCCTACCTCTAATGAGCTACTCATCCTAGGGTATTACTAACCATATCTCTGTTGAGTCTTTTACCCCTCTCAGGCTCATGTATTTTCTCAACCTAAGCTTTGATACTACAGTGTGACAACCCGTTTCTTCGACTCCCAGAAATCGACACTAATACATCCTCGGTATTCATGTGCCGTAGATCCAAGTGCCGGAGAAGCGGATCATTAAGGGTAAGAAAGAAAAATAAAGATAGAACAGAATCTCACATATGTTATTTCAACATAAAATGTTTACAACGAAAATTAAAATACATTTATCAGAGTTAACACATGGACAATTATAAATTCCTGTTCCTACAAATTTGCGGAATATTGTAGTACAAGAGTGTGGTGGAAATAGACAACAGATCTTCAGTTAATCTTCTGACTCCATGCTTTGAGCTCCATCCCGATTTCTTCTAAACTAAACCTGACTACTAAGCTGCCTGGGAAAATTAGGGCACCCAGAGTTTAAGGAAAAGGAAAATAAACTCCGGGTCAGTCATGGGACTGGTGTGAGAACTCAAAATACGTGTTTTGAAAACAAAAATGTATCTCATAAGACCATGCCGCACATAAACATGGAACAATTTTTTATCTTATGATACCAAATCATTCTACGTTAAAATACGTGATATTATTTTTATTGACGTATCTTTGAAAACATTTGCAAGTAAATTTTATTAATCTTAGTCGAAATTGTTACATTATTAAATTCCACCATACCACCTTGTAATACAAGGCTTACATCTAAAATCGTACATGCTCTTATTGGAGAATGGGTTTCCATACAAATGATCAGGTGAAAGGACTACCTTCTGGCAGTACATCTCTAGAGGAATGTACCGAGGCCCAATGGATGGTCCTCTACCAACACAAGACTGGCCTACCTCTTCCTAGATAGTATCGAATATGTCATCACCCCGGTTGTTACCGATCTATGTGAGGATCCTCGTAGCATACATCCACATTAATTTACATCCCAAACATTATAGCGGGAAGAAATATATCTAGAAGGGGATGATCATACCCTAATGGTTGTGAACCACATAGCCTTGCTGCATCTACCTTGTTTCGGTCATTTCCGGGTGTGAGGCTTGAGGTAACGATTATCTTTTACATAGCACTTCATCTTCCTTTGAATGCCACATTGCCATTCCATTGATCACTATTGACTTCCACAAACATACAACCTCCGAGCTCATACGTCTCAAAGAAGGGTGTTAAGCTAAGAGAAGTTGCTTTCTCCGCCACCAAACAGATGTATATTTATAAAAGTCAATGAAGAAATCTCAAGAATGCAATATCAGAAATCCATCCATACAAGTTCATTCTGGGACTGAACGAAACCGAAGGCACCCTCCTACCACATCCTGTTGGGAACTATCCCTATGATTAGTAGCAAAAAGTCCTTGCAACCTAAAGAGTTTTAGAAATGAAGGGACCACTGCTACTTTAGTATTTGGGAGCTAACCAGAATCATCAACAAGTAGTCCTTTCACCCCGAAAATCCTTGGTCTTCATCCTTCATTCATTCTATTGTTCTTCATCTTTCGAACACATACATCGGTTCCAAGTGGTTTTCGGATAGGGATTTCCCCAGTTCCTTCGATCCAATCATCGATAAAAAGAGGTTCTGTGAATAGGGAATCATTCTTTAATTGATTAAGTTCTTATTATCAAAAATCTCCCTTGGAGATATATATTTCTAAAACATTCTTTCCGGTATATACAGAACTATCAAACCTCTCTTATCAAATCTTTGATTACTTAAAACCCTTTTTAAACTTGGACTAATTCGAGGTCATTTCTTTTATACTTAGGGAAATATTCCCAAAATCATTTCATTTAAATCTTAACAAAGATTTCTTAATTTAGAAACTCATACTTTTGATTCAGTTGAAACCATGCTATCTAGGATGTTAATCCAAAACCAGTCAATATTAAGTGAGCAGAATCTATAAAAATCATCCAGTTCTACTCAATATCAATCCCCGTATTCAACAAATACTATGGGCGGAATAACGGCGAAATCACCTTTTAAATTCCACAAACAGTACAAGTTACCTCTTCGAGCTTTAACACCAGGTACAAGAAGATTATCGCTATACAATCAAGTTGTATTTAATTTAGATTTGGAATATTAAATCTTTTATACTTAACTCGTTTCCAACATTTCGACCTTAACTATCCCTCATCCTGGAAAGAGGCCAGGTGAGCCAGGGAACTGGTTGCTCCTGAACATCTCCTTAGTTTAAGCACCTTACATCTGGATCTCACGAATAGAAAAATCCAGTGTATTCGTCGGTTTTTAGAGCCAAGATTAAACCACTATTTATAATAGCTTTTTCTTTAACCATTTATTTGATCTTTCTTCAATAAGCGAGAAATCCTCTAAATTATTATGAAAACTCTTAATTATAAATTTGAAAATATTTACAAAATATTCGATAAGAATCAATAAGTTTAAAACTATATTTCAAAAGTTATAGAAAAGCGATGCGTAAAAGTGCTGTAGAAAGTGCTTTTTAAGCTATATTGATCAAAACGACTTTTTATTATCTGAAAATTCACTTTTATTACTCAAATCACTTTTAAACCATTGTAAAAGATTTATAAGATTTATTTCACATTTTTAAACATTTTTAAACATTATTTTCAAAGAAATCTAATTTTGGATTCCTACTCGCAAAATCAGGATTTCTTTCAAAGCTTGTTTTACTCATATTTCAAAATCTACTTATCGGAATCTCAATTTTATTTCTTCATTGGAAAACTATGGATATAATAGTTCGAAAAATTCTTATCTCGAAGAATTCCGAGCTATATTCCAACTTTTACACTTGTTTGACTTTTATGGCGTGAAATCGCGAAGTACCGTTATGCGACACGCTTTTTTTGACCAAATTTTCTATTTCTTTCCAAACTTCACCAAAACACTTTTAAATATTCATAAAACATTTCAAATACATCATAAACCATTTATAAGAGGTTTAACACTTCCATATACACCATCTCATTAATTTAAGGAAAGTGATTTCCTTTTGTGTTTATCGACGTGCATATTCGTGACTTGCATATATTTTCAACATTCATATGGAAATAACCGAACTTGATGATCAAAGCATATTAAACATCCATTTGCAACATCATATCATCAACCAACATATAGTATAATAGTTTAGGAGTTCTCACATTCATTTTCCCTTCGAACTAGTTTTAAAACGGCTATAGCTCCGCTATCTCGAAATAAAATTCCACGACATCAAGCTTGGATTTTTGAAATGGCTCGGTCAAGCCTTGGTGCTCATGGCCTATGGTGGTGAAGCGGTGGAGCTCACGGCCTAGGGTGGTGAATGGTGGTGTCTTGGGTTTAGGAGGTGGAGAGATGGAGATTCGAGCTTGTTTTAAGGTGTTTAACTATATATAACTATATACTATGAATTTATTTCTTTTTAAAATAAATTTGGACATTATTTTGTTTTAGAATGGAAGCCATTAAGTGGAGAAAAAAGCTTGAAAATTATGAAGAAGAAAAGGAATGAAAGGGAAGAGAAGATGGTAGGGTATTTATAGGAAAAAGGAAGAGTATAAAAGCCATGCACACATCACTTTTGTCACTATTTCTAGGCTTCTCCAACACACTACCTCCCTTCATCATGCATGACCAAAGCCCCTCCCCCATGTGCACATCACTTCCATCCTCTCATGCATACATATGTTGACTTCTTTATGCTTAAAGAGTAAGAAATCACCGAAATACATTATTTATTTTATATTATATTTCTTATACATACTTATATTTATACATGTATGTTTATATGTATGTTATCATATGTATGTAATATATACGTATGTATATGTAGGGTTTTAACATTTCGAACGTCTTCGAATACTTTTGTTCGTTAAATCGTTGAAATCCGGCGAACCGATTATCGGTCACATTTTCACTTATACTTTAACGTACACATATTTGTAAACAAAATTTAAAAATAAATTTCCTATCATTTTAAACCAATTAAAATGATTACATTTTAATTATAGAACCATAAATTTTTTTATTAAAAATTATTTACAAAAATTGCTATTATACCGATAAAGCGATATTGATTTTTCCTTATATTTTCAAATCAAATATATATTTTTATAAAATATTATAAGTGATTTATTTTCACTTCAAAAATGATTCAAAATGAATTATCATCATTTAGAATAATTATTTGGATAATTTAAAATAATTATTAAATCATTAAATTTCAGTTAAATTAAATAAATCGATGATTTAAATTCAATGTTATCTTATTGAAATAAAGGAAAATATTCTAGTAAATATTTATTCAAAATAAGTTTACTATTAGTTATCATTACTTGAAACAATATTATCTGTATTATCATCTTTAATTAAAAATAAAATCAATTTATCAAAGTGATAAATTGGCGGTCCTTACTGTTATAGTATCATTTCAAGAATTTCCTATTAGACAACATATAAATATTGAGTGATATAAATAATTGTTCACAGAATGAAATAAATGAATTGCAATTTTATTTAAACAAATATTATATATCAAATCAAATTCAAATACAATACAACTTTCACTATCACTCTACTTAGTTTTTCAAATACAATACAACTTAAATTTACTCACACCCACTCGAGTTTGTTTTTTATGTTAATCTTGATTTGCTTGCTCCGGTTTGTGTCCATCCATCTCCTATACATGTTAAATAAACAACAACATAGTAAACTTGAAAAAGAAACAAACCTAACTAGCAAAAATAAAATTGAATTTGAAAATTAAATATTGCCTCAGTTTATGGGTTTGATTTTTTCTTTTCATTTTTAGATAGGGATAAATGTATATGTGCATGGACAAATTATGATATGCATAGTGTATCATTGTGAATATCATAAGGCCGATCCTTTATTCAATCACACGGACACTTGCAAAGGTCAAGCCCGTTGGCTTAACTCAGTGCAAACACACAAGTTCAAGCCCAAGCAAGCTCGGGCTCAACACAAGTAGTTTAATTCAGCTCAAAATAGATCATGCAACTCAACAAAGCCAAAGTGCACAAACAAGTTCAGTGCACGTGGAGATGCACAAAATCGAGCACCATCAAACCAGATTCTTGGCAGTATTAAGCATGGTACATAATGATATAGAATTAAGTGCACAAATAGCACAAACAAAGAATAGTAGGTACAAATTTACAAAAATACTACCACTTGCATCTCCTACAGTGAGCAACACACATATCTACATATGTACATACATGTATATATGCAAAACATGTCAAATGCAGCTAGGAAGTGCCATAAACAAATGAACAACAGGTAGTGCCGCAAACAAATATAGCCAGGAAGTACATGAGTTCAAGGCAGGAAGTACAAATGAACAGGAATCAAAAGAACATTCACACAGGAATCAAATAAGCTAGGGAGTACATGAGTTCAAGGCAGTGCACACTGCCTTGTTCAAAATAAGAAATTAAAGAATCTGAAAGGTAATCAAGCTATGGACAAGAAACCAAAGCACATGAAAGGGATTCAGCCAATGTCAAGGTAGTTCACTACCTTATTCAAGGCAGTGCACTGTCATTGCCTTTGCACTACCGTGACAAGGCAGTGTGCAAGTGCATGGATAAGGCCACAATGCAACATGTGAATAAGGCCAACAACATGGACCAAGGCAAAGCAAAAATAAGGCTGCAACATACAGGAGACACACATATGGAAGTTCAAAGCAAATACATGGTAGTATTTCACACATATATACATACATATGTATGTATGTATATACATATGAAATAATTGTTCATAGAATGAAATAAATGAATCACAATTTTATTTAAACAAATATTATATTTCAAATCAAGTTCAAATACAATACAACTTTCACTATCACTCTACTTACGTTTTCAAATACAATACAACTTAAATTTACTCACACTCACTCGAGTTTGTTTTTAATGTTAATCTTGATTTGCTTGCTCCAGTTTGTGTCCATCCATCTCCTATACCTGTTAAATAAAAAATAACGCAGTAAACTTGAAAAAAAACAAACCTAACTAGCAAAAATAAAATTGAATTTGAATATTAAATATTGCCTCGGTTTATGGTTTGTTTTTTTCTTTTCATTTTTAGATAGGGATAAATATATATGTGCACGAACAACTTATGATATGAATAGTGTATCATTTTGAATATCATAAGCCGATCCTTGATTCAATCACACAGACAGTTGCAAAGGTCAAGCTCGTAGGCTCAACTCAGTGCAAACACACAAGTTCAAGCCCAAGCAAGCACGGGCTCAACACAAGTAGTTTAATTCAGCTCAAAATAGATCAAGCAACTCAGCAAAGCCAAAGTGCACAAACAAGTTCAGTGCACGTGGAGATGCACAAAGTCGAGCACCATCAAACCAGATTCGTGGCAGTATTAAGCATGGTACAATTGATACAAAATTAAATGCACAAATAGCACAAACAAAGAACAATATGTACAAATTTACAAAAATACTGCCACTTGCATCTCCTATAGCGAGCAACACACATATATACATATGTACATACATGTATACATGTATATATGCAACACATGTCAAATGCAGCCAGGAAGTGCCACAAACAAATGAACAACAGGTATTGCCACAAACAAATGTAGTCAGGAAGTACACGAGTTCAAGGTAGGAAGTACAAATAAATGAATAGGAATCAAAAGAACATTCACATAGGAATCAAATGAGCTAGGGAGTACATGAGTTCAAGGCAGTGCACACTGCCTTGTTCCAAACAAGAAATTCAAGAATCTGAAAGGTAATCAAGCTATGGACAAGAAACCAAAGCACATGAAAGGGATTCAGCCAATGTCAAGGTAGTGCACTACCTTGTTCAAGGCAGTGCACTGGCACTGCCTTGAATAAGGCAGTGTGCAAGTGCATGGATAAGGCCACAATGCAACATGTGAACAAGGCCAACAACATGGACCAAGGCAAAGCAAAAACAATACTACAACATACATGAGACACACATATGGAAGTTCAAAGCAAAAACATGGTAGTATTTCACACATATATACATACATATGTATGTATGTATATACATGGAAGATATTTCACAAACTAGACTCAAAGGCCAACAACGTGTAAGTAATGGTACACATGCATGATACAAGTGAAACCGCTGTAGGGATTTTACAAACCAGTTCATGAAATGGTACAACATGTGTATATAGTAAATGAAAACAAGCACATTCAAAAGGCAGTTGAGCAGAACAAGGAAAAGTTCAAGCCATTCAATGTTCAGGCAAGGCAAGGCACACTCATAAGTCCATCAGAATATTAAAACCATTCAGAGTTCAAGCACATTAACATACATATATACATATATGTATATACATGTAGATATGTATATACATGTAGATATGTGTATACATATGTGTGAAAGTACATGGATAAGGCCAACAATGCAAACAAGGCAGTGCCACAAATTAAAACAAGGCAGTGCTACAAATAGCAAGTGCCACAAATTAAAACAAGGCATTGCCACAAATTTTAACAAGGCAGTGCCATAAATTAAAACAAGGCAGTGCCACAAACATTCACACATATATACATACATATGTATATATGTATATACATGGAAGTTCCCAAAATCGAACAATGAAGTGAAAAAATCACAAGTGTATAGGGCAACAAAACCAGTAAGGGGTAACCAGCAGCACAATGAACTCAACAAAGTCAAACAATGAAATGAACAAGGAAAGCAATGAAAAATCGAACAATGAAGTGAATAATGGTTTAAGTTCAAGTTCATAGGCCACAAATAAGTGCACAAATAAGTCCAGTGTGCACTACCTTGAACGACCAATTCAACACCCAAATAAGTGCTAGTGCCTTGCTTAACTCTCATATCACCAACCAATTCAACAAATTCAAGTCAGATATACAAAGTCAGATGAACAAGGCAGAAAGTTCGAAATCAATATATTCAACCAAGTAAAAATATATTCGAGTATATTAGAGAACTCAACGATTGAACGAGTCAAGGCCATAAAGCGGAAAATCAAAAAACAAAGCGGTCAAAAATATATGCAACAATACAAAATCAACATCCAATGTTTAAAACCCAAAGTCAAGTCTAAACTTAGAATACAAGAAATAAATTCCTATATAAATCCATCTCATCATTAGCACTTAAAATCGAAGTCGCGATCAATACAAAATCGAAAGTAGCAGAAATCATACCATATATCAATTAAAGAATACTCGACAAATTGAAGGAAGCTTGAGGCCATAAAATGGAAACCAAATTCTTTATCGATCGTTGTTTGAGAGTGAGAGAGTATCGGCAGAGTGATTTCATTATCAAGCCGATTTGAAACCCTAATTCTAGAAGACTGGTCAAAGATGGGTCGAAGACGAGTTTAAGTTTAAGGTTCCGCCGATTTGATTTTGGGAAGAGGGAAATAAATTTTGAGAAGAGGGAAAATTTTGAGAAGGGGAAATTTTTTAGAAGAGGGAAATATATTTTGAGAAGACGAAATGGAAAGAAAGTGAAGAGGGAATAATTAAAGAATGCGGCCATGAAAGTATTGAGAGGGAAAGTATGGAGCCAAAACTAATTTTTTTGATAACTTCAATCAGACAACAAATAAAATGTTGCCTGAAGGACAAGCATGAACATAGTGATTTCAAGGGCTATTCAAACAATAGATTATTTTATCCATATGTTATGTGAAACAGTGGTAAATAGCGGGATAACAGAAAATCTACCTTATGTTGTGTGATCACTATTGTCTAATTCACTTTGTGGCATAGTGATATCACTTATGAAGTTTGAGTCTGAACACTCCTTCATAAGAAGTTCGTTGTTTCTATAAACAATTCTCTAGTATTTCGTAAGTACACGAGAACACCTCAAACAACCATTAAGTGATATCAATTTGGATGACATATTTGCTTTATGTATCAAATACATAAACAAATCATGATATAATAGATAACATAACATGTATGATATTTTCTATTGCCAAAGCATAACGTATCATCTTACATGTTCCATGTTAAGCATTTTAATAAGGTATCCTTGCATATTGTTTGGAACATTCCCAATATCTTTTATACTTACTATAAAAGACATCATTTACAAATCCAACGTCGATTATTAAAACAACTAAGGTTGATTTTAATATAAGTACATCATTAAAAAATCAGCAACGTGTTGTTTATTTATAGTTTAGAAATATTATGTACCTTTGAACACTCTTTCTTATGAACACATGCTTCCTCTACATTTTGATTGACAATCAAACTATTTGACATTTCTATCAAAACACTTGCTCAATTTTGATGCTTGTCGAATGACACTTTTGTATTTATTCTTTGATCATATACAAAAAATCACAAACTCAATATCGCTCCTACTGACTTCGTGACGCTTTGGTCATTATGTGTAAGCAGTTTACTCTAAATCATTATTTAGAATTTTCTATTTCAACACACACGTACCAAAACCTAAAGTCATACCATGTGATGATTTTGTGAGTAAATCTGAATTAACTTGAGCACATTTATTAATGAACCTATTATGCTAATTTTAACAATTGAAATTGAGGATTTTATTTTTATCAATGTTGCTCATTTTACTCCAACCGCATTAGTCTTACACTTTGAAGACACATTTGTGGCCGATGGATCATATCCCTTCAAGTATAAATACCAAAATCATATTTTGATAATGTACTTGTAATCCATTCCAACTTTGAGCATCATACCATATCATAGAGTCAATAATCTTAATGGTTTAACTGACAGTTAAGGATCATCTTTCTTGAATTGATAAGAAATTCATAGTTTCTCTTCAATGTGCGAGAATATTTATTAGACATTCTAATGCGTTGTTTTCATTTAGGTTTGATTAATTTTATTTCAACCCTCGTAGTCAGTTTTGACCTTAGATCATATCAAAAACCCATTTTATTACCAACAAGGGTATCGTACCCAAACTTCTTTTGGTGTAATTCATACAAGATCCCTAACGTACTGCCAACTCATTGGCCTAGGTTATGCAGGGGTTTCTTATAAAACCTTTGTCTTTTATGGTTTTGTAAACTATTCTTTGGATAATATTAATTTTAACCTTGTGTACCACTCTTAAGTACACACCTTATAGAAAAAATTCAAATCAAGTTCACTCATTAATAATTGTGTTTTATCCAGCAAAGTTCGATCACTCTTTATTTATACATTAGTTTGTATTATAAGGAGGAGTGATCTTTGAGACTGAATCTTATTTCATATTAGATATATATGGAACTCTTTCCAATACACTCACATATTCGATCAAATTAAACCAGTTCTGTCGCATGTTATATTATTTACTTCCATTTTATATTCTATGAGCTTATCATAGGCTTATACATATGTATCAAATACATATGTCCATGTCTATGATAACTCAACGATGAATATGACAAAGTATGTGGAACCGTATTGGTATTAACAAACTTACAATAGTATACATCTATATGTATCAATCTGAAGAATTTATCAACTCTTATGACGTTCCCACTAAATCGGTGCATAGCTCTTAATTGCTTGAGATATTATTATCTAGTGTCAAATGATTCATAATCATATAATAAAAATTATTTCTCAAAACTACAGCTTAGTCTATAATTCCAAAACAATTGTAAATGATTTTAAATACTTCATTATTTTCCAATGCATCACTTTTGTTGTGAAAACAAATACCACATTACAATTTTATTTTATAACGAATATTCATAATATTCACATTGAAATATAAGCATGCTTATTTCTCAATCGACATCAAAATATAATCATTATTTCATAGATAATGTATGGTATGTTTTACAAGAACAATTTTCATAACTTGATGCAATCATAAGTGTTATATGGCATGCTCCCACTATTTCCGCCATTACTATAATAGCATATGAAATACTAAGCTTCATTCTACCACTTAACGTAGGCTATTTATTTCATTTACCCAATAACTAGTTTCTAGCGGAGAGTTCTTTGATCAAATATCTTGAACTCAAAGAAATAATATCATAAAAAACAATTTTATATATGAAAATACACTTCGGAATAGAAATCATAATTCTCATTCCAATGTTAAGTATCAATTGTTATTATTACAGTTCTTGTTTCTTTTGTTTCTTTATAAAGCAGAAGTGACTATTCACTTTCTTCATCCTAACTATACCTTAAATCACATCTACTCTTGTATAATATTTTTTCTTTATAAATGGTCGAACCATTCAAAAGAAAACCCTTACTATAATATCATGATGAAATTTTTACAAAAGCGCATTCGATTATCCTTTAACATTTAAGGACATCAAATATGTTGCAGTTTATGTAAACTGATCAATAATTGACATTTCAGCGATCCAGTTCTTAGATCAATCTTATAATTTTGGTCTAGTGTTACATTTAACATAATATGACCTTTATTGTAATCAATCAAATCGAATACTCGATCTCACAGTATGACTTATTTATTTGCTTCGAATGAACTAGTTTCATCGAAGTACCATACATTACAAACTATGACCGTTCACCATATAACACTTATATGCAATAGTATATGGACCAAGTATCAATAGTCATGTATTGCTTTTGAGTTCAGAACTCATAGAATGCAACAGGCTGTCTTGACCAAATAAATACGCAAGTGACCAAATTACGAACTTATTAAGTAGCTATAAAATTAGGCACTTGTATGGATGTAGAAAGCATTTACATGCAAGAAGTATTTAATAGTAAGTATATGTTATATTTCTATCTGTCAATTTTCAATTCAGTTCGTTTGTATCTCTAATTGATAAATATCTTATCAATCATATTAAATGCACAAATTTGTCAATATAGATTATTACTATTATAACATGATATAATATATATTCTTATAATATTAGAAATGTTAAATGTTATCATTTCATCTTTCTAATAAGGACCCCACTAGTCTTTTATGTTTCTCCAAAACCTAAGATGAAATTTAGAAGTCTTTTGACTTCATTAGTGGGTGTTAGGACTTGTCTGTCTTAGGATTTCAACCTTGAGTTTACTCAACAAGTCATAGCCCCACAAATGATGGAGAAGTCCTTATCAGTTGTATCATATACAAGTCCTAACCCTTGGTTATTTGTCCTAATTTCATTTAATCTTGAGTTTTCTAAATAAATCGAAAAAGATCATTCACTCGTACCTATCATTTCAGGATGGCTTAAGTATAGTATATGTACCTTGAGTTTGCTCAACAAATACGTAGAGTTATCTTACCTCATCTAGACAATATATTAATAATATATACATAACATCTCTAGCTTGAATTTTCTCAACAATAAGAGAGTATGCAAGTAATTTGTTAATATATAAATGTTAGAGCACAACATTATATTAAAGATTCATAATCTTTAATATTATACTTGAGTAATATCAACTTATGGAGTAATATATTTCTTATAAAATACCCTCATGATTCAAGTGTCGGACACATCAGAGATCGCGATATATGTAAATATATATACGTATTTGTTCTTTAATTCTATTTAGGGTTTCTTTAATGTTCCACATTTAGTTTATACATTTATATTATATAAGTTTTATTATTATATAACTTTTATATTTCATATTACTTATATAATAGTCTTATGTATAATATTATACTAATTAAATCCTATTTAATTAATTAACTATTTAATTAATATATATTAGTATTCCAACACAACTTTTACATTGGACATGACTACGATAACCTTTATAGTATATACTATAACCTTTATAGTAATCCATATATATCATACACACACATACTATAACCTTTATAGTATAATGCATATATCACATATATATATATATATGTGTATTTTTATTTAACTAATTAACATTTAATTAATTTATTTAATTAAATAATTTTAATTAAATTATATTAATTTCAAAATTTTATTTTATACACATACATATGTACTTTTGTTATCTTAAACACTTTAAAATAACATAACATATATCAATATATATAATACATGTATATAATTATTAATTAATTAACATATTTAATTAATTCATTTTATTAATCTTATTAATAAATTTTAAGTTTTGAAATTAGTATTAATATCATTATCTTTTCAAACATTTTGAAAACTTATGTTGTATTATAACTTTTATAATAAACACGTTTTATTTTAAGTTAAGTTTAAAATTTAAAATCTTTTATTTTGGTTTTCAAAACAATTTTGAAAATTAGCCTAATAATTCAAATTGGGCCTTTTCTATTAGGGGCAACTATTAGGCTCACTTCACCTCTCAGGCCAAGTGGGTAACTAAGTAGGACATGGTACTTGATTACCCAATTTCAATCCTAGACATTACCTTTCTAGACACCGTACTAAGTGGACAAGCTTAATTAGTTAGCCCTAACATGACTAATTTAGACCGCATAGACTATTACGATATGGTACCATTATTGCTCCGGCCCAAACTCCTTTAGGGTGGAACAACTAGGTACCTCACAAGTGAGTTTTATATGCATCCTTTCGATTAGCAAAATCATCACATGGAATGTAGGATTAAGAGGCACTGCTTTGTCACAGATGACAATGTGAGAACCCCTATCATGCTAGCTGTAGGGATCGAAACCGGGACATCCAATGTACTAGGTGAACGCCTCAACCAACCTCGCTCTGATACCATTGTTGGGACTGGGCCAGTCCATAGCGGAGTTAAATAGTAAATTTTAAAAAAATTCTTTATTGGATCTTTAATGGGCCTATGAAGTATAAATTCATTCAGAACTTTTTTAAGTTTCTTTTAAATAAAGTCAATATTTTATTTTATTTAATAAGTAAAAGGAATTTTAAATTTAATTTGAATTCAACTATATAATAATGAATGCATCAAATAAATTCATTTGTGTATATTGCAAGTGAAACATATAAGTAGTGCATATAGTTAATATGTACGTATATAGGTGTTGGGATTTACGCCGCAACGGACGTATTCACCCTTTATATATGTCTTTGTTGTCCATAGTTTATTTGAAATAATATATGCATACACACACATATAGTTTACTTATATTTATTTATACATAATGTGTTAGAAAGTTATTTTACTTAATCAAAAGTTTACACATATATAAAAGGACAAACAATTATGTTAAAGAAATTAATTATAGAAGAGGAAAGGTGGAAGAGTTATCTCATTTCAATAGTGTAATGACCCGCCTTTTCGACCCTCAAAAGTTGACACTGATACATCCACGATATTCACGTGCCTTACATCCAAGTGCTGGAAAGACAGATTATTGGAGTGAAAGAAAGAAAAGACAAAACAGAATCTCACATCATGATTAGTAATATATAATATACAACAGATCTTTATAAAAGAATTTTTTTATATATATACATCAATTATAGTAAACTAAACTATCATCAGCCTAGATAGTTATAACAACATGTCCTCACAAATGCCGATAAATACAAAATAAGAAATGCAGCGGAAAATAAAAGATACATGAATACATCTTGGAGGCATCCAACTCGTCTCCTGAAGTTCCAAAGCATCTAACTAAATCTGGAAATATGCTCGGGCTGATCTGAGCATTAAAAGAAAATAACGTCCGGATAAGTCTGGTAAACCAGCATGAGAAATTCAAATCATATGGATTTTTAATGTTATATAAAACCTTTTAAAAATAAATTTATCTCGTAAGACCACGCCGCACATAAACATGGACGGATTTTTAACTTAGGATAACCAAACCATTTCTATAAGAAATCTAGTGATATTATAATAATGTCTAGGGTTTAAATTAAATATATAACATAGCTGGAATGCTTGCATCTCATGTTCCAACATATTTGGTATACAACTATGTCCGTCGGGTACATATTGGAGAATGGATCCATGCAATGACAAACTATTGGGGTACCGTCTATCACGATACACCACTAGAAAAATGTACCAAGGGCCTTACATGGACCCCTGCCAAAATCGAACCGACCAACGCTTCCTGGATAGTACCGAATATGTCATCACCCCAGTTGTCGCCAACAACTGTACCGTATCACTAGCATACATAAATGGGTCAATATCGATCTAGATCGGGTGATGACCATGCCCTAATGATAACGAACCACATAGGCCTGCTGCATATTCCATGTTTTAGTCATTATCGGTGTGAGGCTTAAGGCTGCGTTTTACCTTTTAGCAAATCCCACTTAGAATGTTTACTTCCTTCTAGGAAACAATGCAACGCCAACATCCATCCATACAAGTTGTTTAGGAGATGAAAAAGTCGAAGGCACTACTTCTACTACAACCATTTTGGAATCACCCTCAGGATCAGTAGCAAGTAGCCCTTACACTTCAAAGAACATTGTCTTCGATTTCCATCATCTTCAAGGTGTCCACTATTCGAACGCTTATGATGGTTCGAAGTGGTTTTCAGATAACATATCAGATCCCGATCTCTCCGAACCAACGATTGATGATTTTCATAACTGACCAAGATTTGATAGTCGGTTATTTAACTATCAAATAAACAAACAATCAAATTAGAGATTTAACTTCATATGGAAACCAAGCATGGTTAAGCACATAACCAACCGCTAAGCCTTTTTAATTAATCCTTTCATTAATTAAAAATCACTTTGTAAATTCTTGTATTATAATACTTCTAAAAAAGATATACACAAGTATACTACTCATTCACTACTTATTTATACTCTTTCACTGCTTGGAAAAATATTCATATACTTATCTCATCGGTATAAGTATATTAACAAACCACTACACTTTCAATACCTAGAAAATCTAATCATATACAAATCTCAATGGTGTAAGTATATTCACAAAACCTTAAGAAAGATTACACATACAAAACCATACTTATTTGGGATAAAACAAATGTCATTTAAAACATTGATAACAATAAACCCAAAACACTTTCCTTTTGGTGTAAGTAAATGGATCGTATTTCAATTAGACCAAATATACTTACCACCACTCCCTGGTTTCAAACTTGTGCTATCCCTCGATTAACAATGAAGTCGGACAAGTTAGCATAGTTTCCATGCATCGACATACATTCTTAATTCTCAGGATATGGATGAGTTTTCCTACCTCAGAATTTGGTGTAAAGTACGAAATAATACTTTCCAAACCACTATAATTTAAAGTGATCATTTATAGAAATCAAATCTCATTCCTTTTATAAAACTCCTTTTTATAAATCTCTTTCATACTTATAAAACTCCTTTCTATTTGTAAAACTTCTTTTATAAATCTCTTAATATAATTATAAAACTCCTTTTATAGATCTTCAAAATTTATTATAAAACTACTTTTATAAATCTCCAAATTTATTTATAAATTCCTTTTATAAATCTCCAAATTTATTTATAAATCTCCAAATTTATTTATATAAATCTCCATTTATATTATAAAACTCCCTTTATAAATGTTCTTTTATAAATCTCTGGATTTTAAATCTCATTTGCTTATTACAAATTTTCAGTTTTGAGATAGGACTAAATTTAAGTCTCACCTAACTGTTGTGAGACTATCAGTTCCTGACTGAAAGGGAATGTTGTTGGTATGGGCCACTTCTATTATCTTGCTTCTTAACTTAATTTAAGTCTTAAGTTTATTAAAATAAGCCTCTTCTATTATTCCTGCTTTATTTTCTTATTAACTTAATTTAAGTTTTAAATAAGCCTTTTCTGTTCTTTCTACTTAATTATAACCTATGTTATAATTTTACTTGTAATTGTCGCTTTTATTTATTTTTATAATCTGTATATTTTAAATATAATTACAATCGTCTCTTTTCTATTCTAGTCTGTCTTTTTTTATTATGATGTTGAATTCTCTTTAATTCTCTTATATTATATGACAAGCTTAGCTTTGGACTACGTCCGCTTGTCACAAATTTACTTATCATAATAACTACTTTACTTTTATTCTATTATCTGCACAGTAAACGCAGATCTAGGTACATTTCTATTTATAGCTTCTAGTCTTATATAATAATTAACTTGATTCCTTCAATTCTTTGTTTTATCTTCTTATATTGTAGGAAGTAGTTCTATTCTATTTGGTTGGTTACGAAAACTGTGCTAAAAATTCATTTCCATATTTTAATACTAAATAATGCTATAATCAATAATCCGTAACCGCAAGATATTTCTTTTATTATCTCTTTACTTTTTGGATAGTGCAAAATACAGTGGTTTCTCTATTTTACACTAATTCCCTTTTTCTTTCTTTTATTCTTGCAATTACATTTATCGTTATCTTTTTAAATATTAAACTATAGAAATGTATTCTATTTTCTAAACCAACCAGTTAATCTGTCACATACTTCCAAATCAAGTTATTAGATTTTTCTTTAAGCTATTACTCCCGTTTTAGCATAATTACTATAAATTTCTATCTTTCTCTTTTTATTTCAGCTTTTCTTATTTTACATCTAATTTCTGTAAGTCTAATATTCTTCTATTTTAGTCCGTATTTGCGAATTCTTCTCTTTACTATTTTATTCGCGTAAAAAGGAATAAAAAGAAGCTACCATTTACAGGCTAAATTTCTACTTTAAAATAGATGCAATCAACTGTAAACTTCTTACTTTTAGGCTTACGTCTTTCTCTAACTATCAAACCTAATATTAATTAAATATAAGCTCTCTTATATAATTTACAGTCTCAGCATAACTAACTGAATTAATTACTGAAATAAATACTAAATAAAATTATTTAACGGGAATTTAGCGATAATATATCATAAACGTAAAAGATATATAATTAAATCCGCTCACATGTCGTCCTTAGCTTCAATCTCTATCCCTTTTAATTTGCTATGTTTTTCCCTTTTTTGGTTCGTTGTAAATTCTCTGATTTGTTTGTATGTATTTCCTTGCTTAATTTTATTTTTGGTTTGGGAAAAGATTTGATTAACAGAGGAGAAAGGAAGTGGGAGAAGAGAAGAGGAGTTTGCTGTAAACGACGACAGTTGATTCAGAGAAAATAGTGCGGGCTAGGGTTAAGTTACGTTTAATTTATAGGTGCAGTGAACAACTAGGAACCATCCGATTAACCCTAAAAACAATCCTCACCATCAAAATTTGATTTTTTTTACGTTAGCTTATAGCGTATAACTCTCCAACGTTATTCATTTGTTCCTTTGTTATGTGACCTTATTAATTCACGTTTCCTTCTAAATAAGATTCTCCCATTAATTAGATCATATATATATATATATGTATATCCAATATTAATTGATTCTTATACGTTATAATTTCTTACCTATTTGAACAAGTCAATTAATACCTCTATTAATTGAATGCATATAAAAGTTATACTTTTTAATTTATTCTTATTAATTTACCTACATCATAAAAGTTATACTTTGTTTGATTTTTGTACGCGTTTCAATTTTTTTTAACTTGGAAACAAATAATCCTATAACTGGCGTTTTCTTCTGGCTAATTAATTTACATTATTAGCTATTATAAAGATGTCATATTCTTTGATTAATTAACACCCTTTTTAAAATGCTCAACTAATTGCCAATTAATTAATTGACACGTTTTCCCGTTTTAATCGATATCCAAATTAATTCCTATGCGTCACTCAATCACACATTTATTAGTTATACATATTTAAACCGCCAATTCATTATCCAATTAGTTGACATATAAGTTTTCCTCTTTTATTAATTGACGCTTACTTAATGTCTTTAATAAATTTTCAATTAATTAATTGTGTCAATTATAAATTAATATATGTATGTTATCATTTAATTTATTTCCCACATACATTTCCCTTTATTAGAAGATCCCTTAATTAATTAATGTTATAAAAGTGATATATTCTCTGACTAATTGATGCCTCTACGTCTCTTAATTAATTCCTCTTTTAATTGATTGATGAGTCAATTAATCACACACTCATTGGTTGCATATACCTATGTAACCTCTTAATTTTTAAATACGTATATTTGACATTTATATTTTTCATTGTTTTGCAATTATGTTGATTCGATTGATTTTATTTGTCATTAAAGCGCGGGGTGTTACATTCTCCCCCCTTAGGAAATTTCATTCTCGAAATTGGATAAGGGTTCAATCATGCAAACCTTCATGCATCCATTCTACACTAGCAACCATTTAGTGTACAACCAATTTTGCAACAATCTATGCATAGTGCAATACATCATAAAATATATGCATGTACAAGAATTTCTAAGCGGTACCTCATATATGAATGCCTTTTCTTTTAGAAATTCCTTTTAAAACATGATGCACACATCCTAAATATACTTGCAATTTCTATATGAATGCAATCTTTTGAAAACTCAAAACATTTTTCATCCAATTTTTCCCACACTCCTACCGAATAGGAGCATAGTTCAACAAATTTACGTCCAAACCTACCACACAACTTTTAATTTTCGAATTTTAGAAAATTCTAATTTTCCAAATTTGATTTCTTATGTCAGAAAGAAGGTAGAAAACGGAAAAACTTCACATTTCTCTGTTTTACTTTTGCGTCTCTCTCTCTCTCCATACTTGGAACTTATGCCGCTATCCTATAAAATCTCTATTCTTTCCCAAGAACGATTTACATAAGAAAGAATTTTCTTTTCAAACTTTTTCCCAAGCTTAATTTATGGGAAAGATGTATTTTTCTTTTGCAATTCTCATTTATTTCTATTGATGTTTCTGTTGCTTTCTTTAAATCTTACTGTTTTCTTTTAGTTACCTTATATCTGCTTTTACTCTTCTTTTAATACAGCAACTAAACACAACTATCATCTAGGGTAAGGAGGTCTAGGACCATGTTCACTCTAACACAGAAATGTCCTACTCTAGGAATCGAAGTAACTCATATGCTCCTCCTGCCGTCTATTACTTGTTATCAACTTACACTGTATTACTCATGACGAATAAAATCTATTCATCTCTTCGATTCCATGCTCAAAAAGGAATAATTAAGTCTCATTTACTGCAATGGATAAGGATTTCAATCTATGTAGTTTCTATCTAAAAAAGCAACTAAGCTTGGGGAAATTCCCTCTCTAGCTTTCATATTTCCCCAACTAAGGTCTACCTATCCCAACCACGTGTGTCTTATCATCTTACTAATATCATTTCACTATTCTTCTATAGTCTACACACATGAAGAACCATTTCTAGGTTTTCACTAGTGTCCTATACACCTTGCAGGAACTTTCATTATTACTACTAGGAGTAATTACTGCTATAGCCTTATACTTTTCCCATTACACCTAGGAAATGATTCATATCTACTCCATATTTAAAAGTCTGGTTTGGTTTGGTATTTATCATTTTACTTCAAAAATTAAAGCTTCTAAATTTATCTATTCAAAAACTTATTTACTTTTCCACCAAACCATTTTTTTAAACATGTCTTGCTTGTTCTTAAAACATTTTTCTATTTTCTTGACTTTAAAAAAAATGTCCTCACATGTTTTCAAAATATCCTTTTTTATAGATTTTCAAATTTACTAAAACTGGAGTAAATAAGAACAATTATTTTATCAAAAATCTCTTAACTTTCCTACTCTTCCAATTACTTAACCTTGAAGGAGTTACTAACTTACTACACTTAATGGTTTTATACCTTAATGTATTGGAATTAATTTCTCTTATGAGAAACCATTAACACTAAAACCTTCTATGATTCTTTTAAAGGAGGATTTCATGTTTATATGAAATTATAAGGAATTTATTTTATATTTTATCGAAATAGGCTATACAAAATATGGTGCTTTCCATACCTTGTAGATCTCTTTCACGTATTCCTTATAACTTGCACAAAACATCTTTATTTGTGATTCATAGAAAATTATATCATTATTCATTTCATTCTAATAGATTAAGGTATGTTTACTCTATATTTACTTACATAAGATATTTTCTACTAAATTCATTAATTTATCGTACATTATTTTTCAAAAGAACTCATTTTAAAAACTTCTTTATAACTAGAAAATATTTTCATATACTTATTTAAATAATAAGTGTACATACAAACCACTTTAGAGATTATCTCCAAAACTCATTTGGGTCAAAACAGATGTTGCGTAAAACACCGTTACTACAACCCAAAAATACTAATATATGGATTCAATTAAAATAAATATTAATAAATCCCGTATGCTATGTAAAAACATTTACTTTGGGAGTCACCTACTATAACAATAGTGTCATAGTCTATGCTTCCTTTATTTTTACTGAAAACATTTATTACAGCAATAAATGTTGTAACCTACGTTTTCGATACTTAACACACTCTAGGTTTTTATATTTAAAATCTTTGTTGACCTAAAAAGAAACTAGCGAGCTATACATGCTCTGTAATTCTTCAAAAGAATTTCACTTTTAACAAAATTTACATCATATAAAAACCAATTTAAATTTCATACCACTTATTTTTTTCAAAAACCCAATATTTACTTCCTCAAATATATTAACAATTATATTTTTCAACTTTTCAATTCAAAAGTTTCATTTTATCGGGTTAGACATAAAGTGGATTTTCTTTTTACTAAAATCTCTTATTCCTTCCAAAATAATAACACTCTCCCTACTATCCCTAGGGGACTTCCCTACTTCCTATAGCATATGGATACAAATTTCCTCTCAAAACATGGCTTATTTGTATGCTATAAATCGGTAGTAACATAGGGCTCAACATACTTAGGTCATCCCAAACCCAACTAGCAAACTAAGCACAAATATACTTTTAAAAACTTTCCATATGTTAAAACCTATAATTGGGGACTATTTGGATTTTAGTACATAATATATTTATATTTTATTCAAAAATACAAATACGTTCACTCACTATCTACTAGGAATCCTAAACCTAGGCTCTGATACCAAATGTAACAACCCAAGTTCCAATGGGTTTGGATTTTTCGCAAAAAATGCTAAAACCCAAGCCCACTGAAGCCCGAGTTGGGTATCTGGTATCCTGCAAATAGGCAAAGACAAATATATCGGAGCTCAGATATATATCTCACAGCGGAACTGACTAAAATATAGTAGTAAGTAAATACTCACCAATAAAATAACACTTTCTAAACAAGTGTCTCAAAGCTGGGAAGTCTCTGCCATCTAATTAACCTGTAGGATGTTATGAGGAGGGGGTCAGAACTAAAGTTCTAGTGAATGGACAAATTATACACTTCTAAGCTTAATTCTACATATACCATTTTATTTTCATTTACTGTTATGTTAGGTTCATTGGATTTATAATACTCTCGCCTCTGTGTGTGAATCCTGCCCATCTACTCCCTAGTAGATTAAAACCTAATAACTGATATATATATATATATATAGCTATATGACCAATAACCGCATTGGTCCTAGGTACTACCCATAATACCTTCCATATCCTCCTCGCAAAGGACTCCATCGTCTTGCTTCTATGGCGTTCTGTGACTACATCTATAAAGGACTTCCATATAAGGCCTACAATATAGATGTTCCATCGTCTACTATGAAAACGTTAAACGACGTCCGCACTAGTCTATACTAATGCTCGAATGTAACGACCCCGAATTTTGATTACATTTAAATTTGGTATAAATCATTTAAATTTAAAAATATTATATATATGTGAATATATATATATGTTTATGTGATATAAGAGTAAACTTGAAATTATATATATATATATATGTATGTATATAGTGAATTTGAGTTTAAAATCTTAGGTAAATGGTTTAAAAATAATTATAAAATATAGATATTTGACACAAGTATAAAAGTAAGTAAAAAAAATAAAAAAAAATACAAACAAATGTACTAACAATGATAACAAAAAAAAATGTTTTGACAACCAGACTTTATATATATGTGCACTTGCAACAAGAAAAAAAGATAAGAAGATAAGCAGCTTACAAAACAAAGACAAGATTATATATATATGAGTATACTCACCCAAATCAAGTGGTACATGAAATAAAACGAATTACAGATACCTAAGAACAAGTAAACTAGATAAGTATGTAAACAAAAATGGAAACATAAGTACCTACCCCTATCATCTCAGCCGAGACAAGCTTGCAAAGGAAAGTAAAAGAAGACAAAGAAAATAGGCAGCCTGTAAATAGATATGCAGGCAAGTCTATCAACATAAAAGTAAAATAATAGAGTTGTAAACAAATATATATATTCAAGTATAGTCTGTACAAAAGTAATTAATGCAAAGTATAACTTCAGCCACCCAAAAGAGTAGAAAATTTTGCATAGTTAAAAGAAGAAAAAGATCTCTCAGATCCTATTGTACCAATAGTATGATCACTTGTACTAAATAAATAACATTACCCTATACAAATACATCATCCAGTAATTTGGATATCAAATATCATTTCCTACATTTCAACTTCCTCCCTTCAGCTCGTTCCTTCAAGCTGAGCAGATTTAAAGTAATACCAATTTATATTTAAATAAAAATCTTCAATCTCAACGATACTACAATCAACACAAACCAAGGGAAAGAAAAAAAGAGAGATTATCAGCTAGCAATTTCAAATAGCAGACTGTTCAAATAAAGAAAAGGATAGTCTGGAAACAATCAATAGCAATATCATCAACAACAGACTGGAAAAACAAGAAACTTGTCCTCTGTTCTTTCAAGTGATGACAGGTGAGCAAATTCTTCAACCCTTACATATATATGATCTGGTTTGCATGTGATTTATATTGGATATATTTTATGGAATGATGTGGTAGAGAATAAAATCATATTTGTATGTCCATATATATATGTATATATGTAGCTTAAATATGTGAATACAGGTATATGTGCCTGTCTCTCTGTTACAGGCTAGAAACAAATAAAGAAAATCAAAATCTCCTTAATCTTTCACTTATAAGCCTGGATATATGAATGAAAAATGTTTGAATCAACAAGATTTTTGAATTAAAAATGGTTTCAAACCTTTATATCTAGAAAATATTTAATAGTTTGGGTATTACAGTGAGATCTTTTCAAACTTGAAAATTTAATGATTTTATTTCCAAGTTTTAGTTATATAAATAGAAGTGTGTTTACAAAATATGATTTTTGAAAGTTATTTCGAGATTTTTAATGTATTAAATGGTGATAAAAAGCGAGTTGAACGAGAAAAGGAAAATAGCCAATTTCCGGCAATCCATAGCAAATGAGCTGTCGTGATTCTGGGTGAAGATAGCTTGAGCATTAGTGGTCATCAGAAAAATGACCAGAAGAATTCTAATTTACCATGGTGGCCGTGCAAAGTTAATGTAGGGTTTAAGGTCAGGATGGTAAAAGTTGGGTTCTCGTGATTGTCGTGTGGTCATGGGTGATGTGGAGAAGATCGGTGGTGGGAAAATATGTTCGTGGGTGTCTGGCATAGCTGTAGGCGCGGCGGCGAGATGTCTAGGGGTCTAGAACGTCGGTGGCGATCGATTTCCGGTGGTGTATGATTCAGGCAGTTTGGGTCTTGAGGTCAAATTTTGATGCTCGATCGAATCGTGATTTCTGGGTATCGCGAGTAGTTGCCGTGGTCGAGAGTGATGTGTGGGTGGTAGGAGCGAAGTTCATCGATGCTCGGCGTCGTGGTGCACGTGCACGGCAGTGATGGGTGTCAGCGTTGTTAAAGTGGTGAGTAACTCGAGTTATTACTCGAGAAAATGGAGGGCGTGCTTCGGGTTGGAGCGTGAAATTCTCTAGCCTGGAACCGGTTAGTTAAGTTAAAATTTAAACTTAAAGTCAACTGGAAAATAAAAAAAATTAATAAAAGAAGAAGAAGAAAGTATACGGGGGACGAGAGAATGACTCGGGGAAATGAAGGGAGAGGCTCGAGTTTAACTCGAGTAAACTCGGAATATTTCTCGGGTTGGTATTCAAAGTACTTAGCTGAATAAAATCTATGTTATTTCATCTTAAACAAAGTTTAAGTACTGATGACCGAAATGAATGAATTCATTTAAGTTTTAATTAACTGACTGAATACTTAAGAATGTATTAAATCTTAATTAATATTTTAATAAAGTAATTAATGTAAAATAAGTTTTAAATTTAATTAACATTAAAGCCTTTTAAGTTAGTAACTAGTTTATTTAAAGTAATTAAGGAAGATTTTAAAATGTTAATTAAGATAAATAATTATTATTAATTAATTGTTTAAAAAGAGTTAGGGATAATCGCTCATGGTAATTAATCAAGAATAATTAATTTAATGGTAATAAATTAAGGGTTGATTAATTTATTAATAAATTAATTAAGGGGGATTTATTTAAAGGATATTTGAATAATTAAAGGTTAATTATTTAATAATTAAAGGTTGATTAATTTAATTAATAAATGATTAAAAAAAATAATCAAAATAATTTGTAATTTATCAATGTTGATTAACCAGGATTAGTAATTCATAAGAAATTTATCTGATTTAATCAGATAATTTATTGATCTTACTTATGGATGCTTGGATTATATTGGATGATTGAATTGTTGATATCCCTGATATGTGATGCTTTGTGATATACCCTGATTTATGTTGTGATCTATAATTTACTTATCTGTGATATATATCTGTGATCTGTGAATGAACGATAAGCGTGATAGTTAATACCGCTTATCAACTATATTTCTGTATTTTGATCTGTGATGATTGTATGATGTTGCACTATTGTGTGTGAAACCCCTGGACTACACTTTTACACCCACACAAATATGGATTTCACGAGGAAATCGGTTAAGTCACAGATAATTTAAATTTGATGTTTTTGAAATCGAAATTTGTTGGGAGTGTTTTCGCCTACTACCGGACCAAACTCCCCTTTTATGCACGGCCGAACCAAACCCCTTCCTAGGCATAACCGAACCAGCCTCTGCTTCACTGCCTACCGAACCAACTACAAGGTGCCTCTACCGGACCAACCCCTAAGACCAAGTATGCCGAACCAGCCCTCTACCGGTCCAGAGCTACCGAACCAAAGCAACCGAACCAGCCTCCCTAAGGCCTCACCGGACCAGCCATCCACCGAACCAACTCCTTCCACTCCTCCCACCGAACCAACTCCATCCACTCACAACCGGACCAAGGCGTACCGGATCAACACTGCCAGGCCAGATCGCATCAGCCCAGGCCCACCAGCAGCTATATACATCCAAGACCCCTACCCCCAGCCTCACTCTATAAATAGAGGGGCAGGGGTACAGCAATGGGGACAAGTTTTGAGAGCTCAAGCACGGAGAGAACTTTCAAACAACTTTCTTTTACTTGTATCAAAGCTTTGTACTTGTAATCTAAACAAGAGAAGAGAAATAACATATAAAGTGGATGTAGGCACATTCTGGCTGAACCACTATAAATCTGCATGTCTTTTTACAGTTTAGCCCCTGCTTTTCATATATTTGCATAAATCACCCAAACCACTAAGAACAACATAAGATCTACTAAATCATACGACTTTGAGGTGTTTATCCATTTTTTGTGCAAACATTTTTAGTGCTTTCACTGAGAAATGAACTCAGGAGCTTCAGCTTCTTCCACTTAACATTCTTCCTAACAGCATCGTTCATTGCTTGGAAAGAATGCCTCCCAAGCAGAAGAAAGATGTTAACAAAGGAAAAAACATCGCAACTAGAAGTCTTCCAGATCCAGTGGTCATAGACCAGGTGAATCGTCCCCTTCCAGCAGCAATGCCAGATGAAGGTCAGGCAAATCTGACCACCCCTGCCGCGGAACAGCCGGCAGCAATCACTAGGGCAGATCTAGACAGGGTTGTGGCGGAAGTGATTAACCGCTTCACATCCCAGCAAGAAGCTTTGGTGGACCATCTCATGTCATGCTTAAGGGATGCTGAAGAATCCAACCGCAACACTGAATCATGGGGAGAATCCCAGTCCGGAGGGTCTCGGAGACAGCAAAGATCTTCCTTCTTCGAAGGAGCTAACAACAGAAGCGGCCATGGTAGGAGCCGAGACCGAGCACAGCCCGAAGTTAGGCCTGAGGAAACGCTTGGAACCGAACCCAACGGGGGAGGTACCAGGCGGAGGTCAACTGTAGCTGAGCCTGTCATGCTTCCTAACCACGGAAACGCCAGTGAATGGGGCCGAGCTAGAATCCAGCCTGAAGTTGGACCCGAGGAAGTGCTTAGATCAGAACCCAGCAGGGGAAGATCGAGGCAAGGGCCAACTGTAGCTGACCCCAGCATGCTCCCAGAAGACCAAAGGCAGCCACTGGAAAATATGAGGAATGATAGACGATACCATCCCTACAGGTCATCTGGGCGAAATCAATCCCGCAGAACAGAACCAAACTCGTTTCAATCTGCTCCAAATTCTGATGAAAGGATGGCACGCTTATTCAGAGTGTGCGTCCAACGGGAGCAAAGAGATCGAGGGATAGGCGCTAGGGTAACCAGCCCTTTCGCCCACAATATCGAAATTGCTATCACCCCCCCCCGAGAATGGAAGATGCCAACAATGGAACCCTACAAAGGGACCTCCGACCCCATTGTACACTTACAGGGATACACACAGCATATGCTCATGAGTGGAGCGACAGAGGGAGTACTGTGCAAATGCTTTCCACTATTCTTAGCAGATCTCGCTACCTCCTGGTTCTGTCATTTACCCCAGGGATCCATCAACTCGTGGGAAATGTTGAAAGAAAAATTTATCAATCAGTTCCGCATTCATGTGGAGCAACCTAAGGACGCTTATTCCTTATCCAGCGTCAAACGGAAACCTGGAGAGAAGCTGCAGCAATACCTAACCAGATTCAACGCCGCAGTAGCCGCAGTCCAAGATGCCGATGAGAAGCTTATCCTAATGGCCCTCTGTAGTGGTGTGCATCCGGACACTAAATTTGCTAGAAGGTTGACAAAAGAAAAACCAGCTACTTTACCCGATTTCTTCCATGAAGCCGGGAAATATATGAGACTTGAAGATGTTGCTACTGAGAGGCAGACATGGCAACAAAATAAGGCGGTTCACGACCACATGCCCGCTGTAGCAAGGGAAGTTCGAATGGACTGACGAATGCTTAACCGCTTTCCTTAACTTAATCAAACACCTCCAGAGACCACCGGTACTCTCGACTCCAAACGAAGGCGAAGAGTTATACCTATACCTTGCTGTGTCATCTCACGCCCTAAGCGCTGCCTTGGTAAGGGAAGACGACCGCACGCAGCGGCCAGTTTACTTCGTAAGTAAGAGGTTTACAGGGGCAGAAGTCAGATATCCTAAACTTGAGAAACTAGCGTACTGTTTACTAATCACGTCACGGAAACTGCGTCACTACTTCCAGTCCCATTCCATCAAAGTTCTGACCGATCAACCACTGAGGCAGGTACTCCATCGTCCCGACACTTCAGGGCGACTACTTAAATGGTGCATTGAACTAAGTCAATATGATATCGCCTACCACCCTCACACCGCCATCAAGGGACAAGCCATGGCCGATTTCATTGCAGAATTCACTACCAATGAAGGTAAGGAGCAATCGGAAATAGCAGAAGACATCAAGTGGAATCTCTTCGTGGATGGTGCGTCAAACGAACAAGGCTCGGGGGCAGAATATGAAGCAGCAATAGCAGGATTAGAACTTGCCTTAGAGATTGGAGTCAGTTCTTTATGTCTTCATAGTGATCCTCAACTTGTGGTAAATCAGATACTGGGAGAATTTCAGACTCAAGGAGAACGACTCGCAACATATCTAAAGAAGACCAAGCGGCTCCTCGTTCAATTGGATTACTATTTGATCAAACACATTCCTCGAGAAGAAAACCAAGAGGCCGACGAATTGGCAAAACAAGCTAGCATGAAAGACGGTGCCATTTCAGGAACAGTAACTGTCTCAAGGCAACTAACCTCGAGTTTTGAGCAAGTGAATCTGATAGCTGCAACCGAAGAAGAAACTTGGATGACTCCCATCCAAGAATACATACAAAGTGGCACACTGCCCGACGGGCGTAACGGAGTCAAGAAAGTCTTGAGGAAAGCTTCCCGCTACACAATACAAGAGGGCACACTCTATCGGCATGGCTTCTCTAACCCCTTATTAAGGTGTGTCGCTGGAAGGGAAGCCAAGGAAATCTTATCCAACATCCATCAAGGAAGCTGCGGAGATCACACTGGAGGGCAGACTTTGGCAAAAAAGATACTCCGATATGGATATTTCTGGCCCATCTTAAGCAAGGACGCCTTAGATTTCGTTAGAAAATGTGACAGATGTCAGAAGTTTGCTAAGATTCCGCGGTTACAAACAACTGAGATTACTCAAATGAACAACACTTGGCCCTTTGCAGTACGGGGAATTGACTTGATTGGCGAACTGCCAATGGGCCGAGGCGGGGCCAAATATGCTATAGTAGCAGTCGACTATTTCACCAAATGGGTGGATGCAGAACACCTAAATAAGGTATCTTCAGCAAAAGTTATTAACTTCTTGATCAAAAATGTTCTATGCAGGTACGGAGTCCCATTCAAAATCATATCGGACAATGGACTTCAGCTTGACAACGAGGAGTTCGCCAACTGGTGCCAAGGGCACGGAATTCACAAAAGCTTCTCATCCGTAGCTTATCCCCAGGCAAACGGACAAGTCGAAGCCGTCAACAAAGTTCTCAAAACTCTAATAAAAAAGAAACTCGAAAAGTCAAAAGGCGCTTGGGTGGATGAACTTCCTACGGCACTATGGGCCTATCGCACATCTTTCAGAACATCAACAGGGCATACTCCTTTCTCTTTGGCATGCGGATCGGAGGCTATGCTCCCAGTTGAAACCATCGTGCCTTCCCACCGTAGGATCCACTATAACCCAGAAGAGAACGAAGAACTCCTTTACATGTCTTTGGATCTAATTGAGGAGAGAAGAAATGATGCAGCCCTCAAAGCAGCATCCCACAAGCAAAAAGTGGCAGCACAATACAATTCCAAAGTCAAGCATCGTACCTTACGAGAAGGGGATCTTGTCCTCAAGCGAATCTTCCCTCGCCCCGGAGCACTAGATCCAATCTGGGATGGTGTAATTCATAAAGACCTCCACAATGGAGCTTATATTTTGTCAACAGTGGACGGGGAGGTGTTCCAGAGGGCATGGAACATCCAACACCTTCGTCGATACTTTTCTTAACTTGTACTGCCCATATGAAGTGAATTAACAAAGAGAATCAGTGGACGTAGGCATTTTCGTGCCGAACCACTTTAAAAAAACTTGTCTCTTTTTAACTTGTTCCTTCATATCTTGGCTGCTTGTTAACTTTATCCTTTTCTGTTGAACAAAATCCTATGCAAATAGCATTTTCATTCAAGGTGCTCCACAGCGCGACTTCTCCTGGACAAGACCTAACAGGTACTATACGAATCTATGCCCTCGCTAATGAGACACTTTTGCTCCGGCATCCCTCTGCTGCGGGTTAACTCATTGCTCGCGACGGCCCTCAAAGCCAACTGTAATGAGCCGATTATAAGCCACCGAGAAGGCCGACTATAGCCGAGGCAGCTCATTACGGCGTTCGGCTTGCCGGCAACTGTGAACCGATTATAAACCCCAACATAAGGTGTGGCCAGCCAGGGGTAGTTCACGGTTGACGATCGGCACCCACGCTAGCCGGCCACAGTAAATCGAATAATACCCACGATTGCGGGCCATAATGGCCTGGGTAGTTACTGTGCGCGATCTCGGCTCCGATGTCTCTTAAGTGCGGCTGTGGTAAAAAAGAATCAACTCCCCGCGGAGGCGTAAGATGGGTGACAAATGTCTCCAAGACCCACAGCTAGGGAAAGTGACTACAAAGCACGTTTGCCATGAACTTAAGCACATCGAAGGCCTTCCGTGATTGGAAGTTTTACTATTTCACATATTTCAATTCTATTTAAAGAACTTTTCTCCTATCCTCTATAACAATCCCTGAAGTACAGGACACATAGTAGAAGATACACACCAGCGGGAATGGGAATTCACGGTTGGATAGCAGGACATTCAACTGAGCTCCATCCTCGGTCGTACAAAAATATTCAAAACTGCCATCTACAATTAGAACATGAAAGGCGGTATTTTCTTCTTTTATACAAATTCCTAACTATAATTTATTCATACATCACACTAGCATTATAAGGCATGAAATTATGCTTTAAGCAAGAACTTGGCATTAAACACAACTGAATTACAAGCATATGCATAGCTATATTTCTCATACAACATGTGAAAATGACAAAAGCATTCAAAAAACGACGGAATCAACTTAAGTTAAAAAATTACACGTCAAGAATAGTGTTGTTTATTACAAGTAGCATAATTACAACCTAAGAGTTACGTTACTGTTTTGAGACTAACGTATACAATAATGTCAAGCCCACCAAAAGATATCCAGGTCCAATCAAGGAGCCGGCCGCGTCGGAGTTTTATCCTTGCCCTGTTGCCCACCTGTCCGGTCAAAGAAAGAATTCATTAGTGATAAGCAACCAAGTTAACGGAAAGACCAGAAAGGAAGACTTACCAGCACCTGCTTCTTGACCATCCTGGTCATCATCCTCTACTTGTACACCTGCCTCCCCCGGCAACAGCATGCGCGCTCTATCAATCCCAAAGGAGCGGGAGATAACATCAAGCTGCTCGCCTTTGAGAAAGCTTGGGAAACAGTCGGGAGGTGAGTTCAGAAGCTCCTTAGGGCCGTACCCATCCACTAGTGACCTCGGGGTAGGCCCATGATGTCCCGGTTCTGACTGAGCTGGGGGCACTGTGGAAGGATCGTCTCTATCCTGGGATTTCCTCTTTTCTGATCGGGTTTCAACTTTACAAGACATTTATCTGCAAACACAAAGAAGTGCGTCGTTAGAATAAAGGAAGTAAACAAGCGAGTGTGTGCAGTCTGGAATTTCACTCATAATTCAAGTCATAAAAGTGCATTCGGTAGTTCAAGGCCGAAAGGTCATTCGGTATTCGAACTCCCCTATCTCGTTCGGCATATCCAACAAGGGACACATTCGGCACTCGAATTCATTCGGTAGTCCAAGATCGAAAGGTCATTCGGTATTCAAACCATCAATCTCATTCGGCAATCATACTCCTCATGGTCATTCGGCATTTCAAGCATGAAGTTCATTCGGCAAAGAATGTCTCACCTAGTTCGGCAATCAGAAACCGGTTCGGCACTATAATCGATTCGGCAGTCAATAATTTGGTTCGGCTATTTCAAAAGGTAAGGGACAACGAAAGCCTCAAGCCCATACTTATAGGCAAGCACCAAATAGCCGGACCAGATAATTCGGCATTCAAAACCGGATGGGGGCGTCCAGATAAACAAAGCGCGCCATACGCAAGCATATGCCCCACTTTGGGGGGCAAATGTTGGGAGTGTTTTCGCCTACTACCGGACCAAACTCCCCTCTTATGCATGGCCAAACCAAACCCCTTCCTAGGCATAACCGAACCAGCCTCTACTTCACTGCCTACCGAACCAACTACAAGGTGCCTCTACCGGACCAACCCTAAGACCAAGGATGCCGACCAGCCCTCTACCGGTCCAGAGCTACCGAACCAAAGCAGCCGAACCAGCCTCCCTCAGGCCTCACCGGACCAGCCATCCACCGAACCAACTCCATCCACTCACAACCGGACCAAGGCGTACCGGATCAACACTGTCAGGCCAGATCGCATCAGCCCAGGCCCACCAGAAGCTATATACATCCAAGACCCCTACCCCCAGCCTCACTCTATAAATAGAGGGGCAGGGGTACAGCAATGGGGACAAGTTTTGAGAGCTCAAGCACGGAGAGAACTTTCAAACAACTTTCTTTTACTTGTATCAAAGCTTTGTACTTGTAATCTAAACAAGAGAAGAGAAATAACATATAAAGTGGACGTAGGCACATTCTGGCTGAACCACTATAAATCTGCGTGTCTTTTTACAGTTTAGCCCCTGCTTTTCATATATTTGCATAAATCACCCAAACCACTAAGAACAACATAAGATCTACAAAATCATACGACTTTGAGGTGTTTGTCCATTTTTTGTGCAAACAAAATTTTAATTTCAATTGATTTTGAAATTGGAAATTTGGGTTTAAAGTGAAAAGCTTTTGAAATGGAATTTCAAAGATAAAAGTTATTTTGAATAACTTAATCGAGTTTTGAAAATTTAAATAATTTGATTTAAATTTGAATTCAAGTTTGAAATTGAATCCTATGATTTGAAACTAGGGATTAAAGATGATATAAATGTGTTTGTATGAATTTAAACCATTTTAAAAGTATAATTTTGAGAATTTGGATTTAACCCAAGAACCTTAACTCGTATAAATGAATCAGATTTCCAAAATGAAAACTGTTTGTTTTAAAATGATAAAAGCTTTCAGATAAGAAATGAAATTCCAGTTTAATTAAAGGAATTTCAAGATTGAATTGAAAAATGATTTTCCAAGTTATGAATGAATTCTTAGCTATGAATTGAATCTGTTATTTTTAACAGATTTAAAATAATGATTTGTTTAAACCATTCGAAATGGAATTGTTTTGAAAGCTATGAGTTGAATCTTTGTTTTAAAGATTTAACGAGTTAATCCAATTGAAATGGAAATTAATTTGGAAAATCTATGAATGAATCTTTTGTTTAAAAGATTAAAGTATGGAAATTGTTTAAACCATTGAAGGTTGTTAAAATGAATCTTTTTGTTTAAAGATTTGAAAATGGTAATTTGTTAAACCATTTGAAAGAAAGTTTGGGTTTAAGTTGTGACTTAATTGAAATCCCAATATCCATATGTTTTCAAATATTGCGCTCGTTATTTCGGTTTAGCCGGGAGAAGACCTTTGTGTCATATAACCCGTTCCGAATAATGATACGTCGTATATGGATAGCATTTGAAGACCAGTGGTGAAGACCGGATATTTTCGAAAACGAAAGGACAACTCGTCAAATGTCTCTGCATCGACTGGTCCCTGGTATAGAGATTCTAGCATCCTTTGTGATGGGAAGTTCGGACGTGATTAGAAAATTATCCGGATTTGCAAGGGCTTCTTTGGAAGTGCCTTCGGTTCTGTTCGAACCCGGAACAGACTTGTATGGTTACATGTCTGACATTACACTTTGAGATATAAAGCAGATTTCTTTCAAATACATTTCTGTTGGTGGCGGAAAATTTATTCTCTTAGCTTAACACCCTTCTCTGAGACGTACGAGCTCAGAGGTTATGTAGTTGAAGGTTATCAGCGATATACTCCCAATTTGGTAATGTGACATGCTGAGTGTTGCTGTGTGATGATCATCGTTTGATCAATTGTGATATGATCATTTGATTGATCATTTATCTTTGTGATCATTACTTTGATCATCTGTTGACCCAAAGCATGGCTTTGTGACAAGGCGTAGCTTTTTGGACGAGACCTCTTCGGACCTCACAACCCGGAAATGGTCGAAACAGGAATATGCGGCAAGGTTATGAGGGTCGCGCCCTTTAGGGTATGTCATTTCCTTCTGGAAAAAGGTGGTATCAGGTATGGAGCCCTGGTTTTAACCTATGTGGAAACTCCGATCTCATTTATTGTGTGATTATGTGTTTATCGAGGCGCCTCGGATAAAGGTCCCAAAGGACCGGGAGGTGGCATATTCGTGAGTTACCTGTTATAGGGGTAACCCGACCTTGTGTTGGCAGAGAGCAGTTTGTCTCTCGGGACGTCCAGCCAGATCCCATGCGACGGTAGGAAGTTCCTTAGCATGACCATTTGTTGGAAAATCCAAAGAAACAATACGAACCTTTACGATTGCAATTGTATAACCTGTCTCCTCAGGCGGCAGCTATAGCAGGCATAATATAATGGTACCTATGTTGGCTAAGATTAATATTGTATTTTCAAAATGATTCTTGTACACTATGCACTAGTAATAATATCAAAAGAGTTTTCTTTTGCGTAGTAAGCATATTTGACTAACATAAGAAGCAATCTCCTCCAAGTCTGCGTTTGCATTGTGTGTGTGGTGGGAGGTCTTATGGTAGTTTCATTTTCCAAAAGCATTGCGAAATTCAATTTTACTTTGTTTTAAAGATAAACTGTGTTTTTGTTGCTCACACCAGTCCCACGACTGACTCGGAGTTTATTGTTCCTTTCCTAAACTCTAGGTGCCCACAATTTTCCACACGGGCAGTCTAGAGTTGGGTTTTTCAGATAGTCAGGTTCAGTAGATTATCTGGAGCTAGTTCAGTATTTGGAGTTCATTCATCGGAGTTGCTCATCTTGGAATTGTGGATTCATTTTTGTCTGAAGATCATTTTGGAGTTATCACTTCTATTGATATTGTTCTGCTGCTGATGTTATCTTTTCTTTCCGTTGCTATTTCTTGTATCATTATTTATCTCTGATATTGTTGTATCATATTGATATCATTGTTGTATATCATACTAGATATTGTATTCATTGGAGTTGTATATGATATCATTGTTTCTTTTTCTTCCGCTGTGTTGTTATATTTAATGGTGTTATAAGCTCCGAAGAACCAGATTCGGCATTTGAATCTACGGCATTTTGAGTACAAGTGAAGTACGGGTGCCGATTTTTGAAGGCTGAGTTTTTGGGTCTTTACAACGTGGTATCAGAGCTAAGGTTGAACTTTAGCTCAGGAGTATAACACATTAAGTAGCTTATTAGAGATAGGGTGAAGTATACCCTAGAATGAGTATTCCTCAGATATCCGTTCGAATGCCTCAGTAAATTCTCTTACTATTCACTGATAGTAAGTATGAGTGCAAGAAGAGGATGAGATAGGGGACAGGGAAATACAATTATAAATGGTCAATACCCTGAAGCAACAATGGAAGCAATCTTTTCTCTATCAATCTCTTTTGTTCGTCATCTCTTCTCAATTCTTCGATAATTTCTTATGGATCCAGGAAGAAATTCAATATATTAATATGGGACGTAAACTCCAAAAAGGCCAGAATTGTTTGTTTGGATGAATTGTTTGCTTTGATTGCTATAGTTGATAGGTACATTTTGGTTTTTAAACTAAAAGTTTTGAAATTGTATCCATACATCTATCTATTCTTTGGGTCCCGATATGTTCTACGAATGGTTAGTTATCCTTTCGAACTAACCGATGCCATTGTATATTTCGTAGATCTGGATAACCCGAGTGTCTTGTGAAGTGTTAAAACAGATTCATTCTAGTATCTGTTATTGATATTCTGATTTGGTAAGCCAAATGCAGAATAGATATTCAGTTCGATTTGATGAAACATTCTTCATCTATCTTTGTGTCTCCTTGACAATTTCGAGGACGAAATTCTTTTAAGGGGGGAAGTCTGTAACGACCCCGAATTTTGATTACATTTAAATTGATAATTAAATGAATTTTTGAATAAAAATTTGTAAAATTAAATGATAAAGTGATGCGAGTTTCCTCGATCACCAATAATTTGGTATAAATCATTTAAATTTAAAAATATTATATATATGTGAATATATATGTTTATGTGATATAAGAGTAAACTTGAAATTATATATATATATATATGTATGTATGTATATAGTGAATTTGAGTTTAAAATCTCAGGTAAATGGTTTAAAAATAATTATAAAATATAGATATTTGACACAAGTATAAAAGTAAGTAAAAAAAATACAAACAAATGTACTAACAATGATAACAACAACAAAAATATATGTTTTGACAACCAGACTTTATATATATGTGCACTTGCAACAAGAAAAAAAGAAAAGAAGATAAGCAGCTTACAAAACAAAGACAAGATTATATATATATGAGTATACTCACCCAAATCAAGTGGTACATGAAATAAAACGAATTACAGATACCTAAGAACAAATAAACTAGATAAGTATGTAAACAAAAATGGAAACATAAGTACCTACCCCTATCATCTCAGCCGAGACAAGCTTGCAAAGGCAAGTAAAAGAAGACAAAGAAAATAGGCAGCCTGTAAATAGATATGCAGGCAAGTCTATCAACATAAAAGTAAAATAATAGAGTTGTAAACAAATATATATATTCAAGTATAGTTTGTACAAAAGTAATGAATGCAAAGTATAACTTCAGCCACCCAAAAGAGTAGAAAATTTTGCATAGTTAAAAGAAGAAAAAGATCTCTCTGATCCTATTGTACCAACAGTATGATCACTTGTACTAAATAAATAACATTACCCTATACAAATACATCATCCAGTAATTTGGATATCAAATTTCATTTCCTACATATCAACTTCCTCCCTTCAGCTCGTTCCTTCAAGTTGAGCAGATTTAAAGTAATACCAATTCATATTTAAATAAAAATCTTCAATCTCAACGATACTACAATCAACACAAACCAAGAGAAAGAAAAAAAAAGAGATTATCAGCTAGCAATTTCAAATAGCAGACTGTTCAAATAAAGAAAAGGATAGTCTGGAAACAATCAATAGCAATATCATCAACAACAGACTGGAAAAACAAGAAACTTGTCCTCTGTTCTTTCAAGTGATGACAGG
Organism: Allium fistulosum; assembly: GCA_030737815.1. Lineage (NCBI taxonomy): Eukaryota > Viridiplantae > Streptophyta > Magnoliopsida > Asparagales > Amaryllidaceae > Allium > Allium fistulosum. The sequence continues at coordinate 754,674,725 of CM060908.1, read as the reverse complement.
TGAGCAAATTCTTCAACCCTTACATATATATGATCTGGTTTGCATGTGATTTATATTGGATATATGTTACGGAATGATGTGGTAGAGAATAAAATCATATTTGTATGTCCATATATATATATGTATATTTGTAGCTTAAATATGTGAATACAGGTATATGTGCCTGTCTCTCTGTTACAGGCTAGAAACAAATAAAGAAAATCAAAATCTCCTTAATCTTTCACTTATAAGCCTGGATATATGAATGAAAAATGTTTGAATCAACAAGATTTTTGAATTAAAAATGGTTTCAAACCTTTATATCTAGAAAATATTTAGTAGTTTGGGTATTACAGTGAGATCTTTTCAAACTTGAAAATTTAATGATTTTATTTCTAAGTTTTAGTTATATAAATAGAAGTGTGTTTACAAAATATGATTTTTGAAAGTTATTTCGAGATTTTTAATGTATTAAATGGTGAGAAAAAACGAGTTGAATGAGAAAAGGAAAATAGCCAATTTCCGGCAATCCATAGCAAATGAGCTGTCGTGATTATGGGTGAAGATAGCTTGAGCATTAGTGGTCATCAGAAAAATGACCAAAAGAACTCTAATTTACCATGGTGGCCGTGCAAAGTTAATGTAGGGTTTAAGGTCAGGATGGTAACAGTTGGGTTCTCGTGATTGTCGCGTGGTCATGGGTGATGTGGAGAAGATCGGTGGTGGGAAAATATGTTCGTGGGTGTCTGGCATAGCTGTAGGCAGGGCGGCGAGATGTCTTGGGGTCTAGAACGTCGGTGGCGATCGATTTCCGGTGGTGTATGGTTCAGGCAGTTTGGGTCTTGAGGTCAAATTTTGATGCTCGATCGAATCGTGATTTCTGGGTGTCGCGAGTAGTTGTCATGGTCGAGAGTGATGTGTGGGTGGCAGGAGCGAAGTTCATCAATGCTCGGCGTCGTGGTGCACGTGCACGACAGTGATGGGTGTCAGCGTTGTTAAAGTGGTGAGTGACTCGAGTTATTACTCGAGAAAATGGAGGGCGTGCTTCGGGTTGGAGCGTGAAATTCTCTAGCCTGGAACCGGTTAGTTAAGTTAAAATTTAAACTTAAAGTCGACTGGAAAATAAAACAAATTAATAAAAAGAAGAAGAAGAAGAAGAAGAAAGTATACGGGGGATGAGAGAACGACTCGGGGAAATGAAGGGAGAGGCTCGAGTTTAACTCGAGTAAACTGGGAATATTTCTCGGGTTGGTATTCAAAGTACTTAGCTGAATAAAATCTATGTTATTTCATCTTAAACAAAGTTTAAGTACTGATGACCTAAATGAATGAATTCATTTAAGTTTTAATTAACTGACTGAATACTTAAGAATGTATTAAATCTTAATTAATATTTTAATAAAGTAATTAATGTAAAATAAGTTTTAAATTTAATTAACATTAAAGCCTTTTAAGTTAGTAACTAGTTTATTTAAAGTAATTAAGGAAGATTTTAAAATGTTAATTAAGATAAATAATTATTATTAATTAATTGTTTAAAAAGAGTTAGGGATAATCGCTCATGGTAATTATTTAAGAATAATTAATTTAATGGTAATAAATTAAGGGTTGATTAATTTATTAATAAATTAATTAAGGGGGATTTATTTAAAGGATAATTGAATAGTTAAAGGTTAATTATTTAATAATTAAAGGTTGATTAATTTAATTAATAAATGATTAAAAAAACAAAATTAATCAAAATAATTTGTAATTTATCAATGTTGATTAACCAGGATTAGTAATTCATAAGAAATTTATCTGATTTAATCAGTAATTTATTGATCTTACTTATGGATGCTTGGATTATATTGGATGATTGAATTGTTGATATCCCTGATATGTGATGCTTTGTGATATACTCTGATTTATGTTGTGATCTGTAATTTACTTATCTGTGATATATATCTGTGATCTGTGAATGAACGATAAGCGTGATAGTTAATACCGCTTATCAACTATATTTCTGTATTCTGATCTGTGATGATTGTATGATGTTGCACTATTGTGTGTGAAACCCCTGGACTACACTTTTACACCCACACAAATATGGATTTCACGAGGAAATCGATTAAGTCACAGATAATTTAAATTTGATGATTTTGAAATTGAAATTTTAATTTCAATTGATTTTGAAATTGGAAATTTGGGTTTAAAGTGAAAAGCTTTTGAAATGGAATTTCAAAGATAAAAGTTATTTTGAATAACTTAATCGAGTTTTGAAAATTTAAATAATTTGATTTAAATTTGAATTCAAGTTTGAAATTGAATCCTATGATTTGAAACTAGGGATTAAAGATGATATAAATGTGTTTGTATGAATTTAAACCATTTTAAAAGTATAATTTTGAGAATTTGAATTTAACCTAAGAACCTTAACTCGTATAAATGAATCAGATTTCCAAAATGAAAACTGTTTGTTTTAAAATGATAAAAGCTTTCAGATAAGAAATGAAATTCCAGTTTAATTAAAGGAATTTCAAGATTGAATTGAAAAAATGGTTTTCCAAGTTATGAATGAATTCTTTTTTGAAAGCTATGAATTGAATCTGTTATTTTTAACAGATTTAAAATAATGATTTGTTTAAACCATTCGAAATGGAATTGTTTTGAAAGCTATGAGTTGAATCTCTGTTTTAAAGATTTAACGAGTTAATCCAATTGAAATGGAAATTAATTTGGAAAATATGTGAATGAATCTTTTGTTTAAAAGATTAAAGTATGGAAATTGTTTAAACTATTGAAGGTTGTTAAAACGAACCTTTTTGTTTAAAGATTTGAAAATGGTAATTTGTTAAACCATTTGAAAGAAAGTTTGGGTTTAAGTTGTGACTTAATTGAAATCCCAATATCCATATGTTTTCAAATATTGCGCTCGTTATTTCGGTTTAGCCGGGAGAAGACCTTTGTGTCATATAACCCGTTCTGAATAATGATACGTCGTATATGGATAGCATTTGAAGACCGGTGGTGAAGACCGGATATTTTTGAAAACGAAAGGACAACTCGTCGAATGTCTCTGCATCGACTGGTCCCCGGTATAGAGATTCTAGCATCCTTTGTGATGGGAAGTCCGGACGTGATTAGAAAATTATCCAGATTTGCAAGGGCTTCTTTGGAAGTGCCTTCGGTTCTGTTCGAACCCGGAACAGACTTGTATGGTTACATGTCTGACATTACACTTTGAGATATAAAGTAGATTTCTTTCAAATACATTTCTGTTGGTGGCGGAAAATTTATTCTCTTAGCTTAACACCCTTCTCTGAGACGTACGAGCTCAGAGGTTATGTAGTTGAAGGTTATCAGCGATATACTCCCAATTTGGTAATGTGACATGCTGAGTGTTGCTGTGTGATGATCATCGTTTGATCAATTGTGATATGATCATTTGATTGATCATTTATCTTTGTGATCATTACTTTGATCATCTGTTGACCCAAAGCATGGCTTTGTGACAAGGCGTAGCTTTTTGGACGAGACCTCTTCGGACCTCACAACCCGGAAATGGTCGAAACAGGAATATGCGGCAAGGTTATGAGGGTCGCGCCCTTTAGGGTATGTCATTTCCTTCTGGAAAAAGGTGGTATCAGGTATGGAGCCCTGGTTTTAACCTATGTGGAAACTCCGATCTCATTTATTGTGTGATTATGTGTTTATCGAGGCGCCTCGGATAAAGGTCCCAAAGGACCGGGAGGTGGCATATTCGTGAGTTACCTGTTATAGGGGTAACCCGACCTTATGTTGGCAGAGAGCAGTTTGTCTCTCGGGACGTCCAGCCAGATCCCATGCGACGGTAGGAAGTTCCTTAGCATGACCATTTGTTGGAAAATCCAAAGAAACAATACGAACCTTTACGATTGCAATTGTATAACCTGTCTCCTCAGGCGGCAGCTATAGCAGGCATAATATAATGGTACCTATGCTGGCTAAGATTAATATTGTATTTTCGAAATGATTCTTGTACACTATGCACTAGTAATAATATCAAAAGAGTTTTCTTTTGCGTAGTAAGAATATTTGACTAACATAAGAAGCAATCTCCTCCAAGTCTGCGTTTGCATTGTGTGTGTGGTGGGAGGTCTTATGGTAGTTTCATTTTCCAAAAGCATTGCGAAATTCAATTTTACTTTGTTTTAAAGATAAACTGTGTTTTTGTTGCTCACACCAGTCCCACGACTGACTCGGAGTTTATTGTTCCTTTCCTAAACTCTGGGTGCCCAAAATTTTCCACACGGGCAGTCCAGAGTTGGGTTTTTCAGATAGTCAGGTTCAGTAGATTATCTGGAGCTAGTTCAGTATTTGGAGTTCATTCATCGGAGTTGCTCATCTTGGAATTGTGGATTCATTTTTGTCTGAAGATCATTTTGGAGTTATCACTTCTATTGATATTGTTCTGCTGCTGATGTTATCTTTTCTTTCCGTTGCTATTTCTTGTATCATTATTTATCTCTGATATTGTTGTATCATATTGATATCATTGTTGTATATCATACTAGATATTATATTCATTGGAGTTGTATATGATATCATTGTTTCTTTTTCTTCCGATGTGTTGTTATATTTAATGGTGTTATAAGCTCCGGAGAACCAGATTCGGCATTTGAATCTACGACATTTTGAGTACAAGTGAAGTACGGGTGCCGATTTTCGAAGGCTGAGTTTTTGGGTCTTTACATCGAACATCCTCAATGTACCACCCAGTGCGTACCTTGAGGACTATACGTAATTGTTCTGTCTACTCCCTGAATCCCGCTTAATAAGGTCTACCTTGTACGGAACTCAGTCGGGGATTTTCTAATTTTGTAAAGGACTGCCTCGTTAGGCCTACAATACAAATAGTCTAGTTCTGTAAAGGACTGCCTCATTGGTCTAAATATCGATAGTCTATTTCTGTAAAGGACTACCTCGTTAGGCCTACAATACAGGTATTCTATTTGGTCTATCTCTTTTCTTATCGTGGCTATGGCCCCACACAGCCACTCCTCAACAAATTGAAAGACTTCTAAAGAGCTAAGTGGTTGTGCCCTACTGCAAACAATCTAAACATCCAATTGGTTGCGCCCCTTATCCAATGTCTCGATAGTGAAAGTATCATTGGACTGTTGGTTTAACTCTAGTCTTTCCCGAACTTGCTCTTGGTTTTGATGCTGGCCCGATATCCGCATTCGACTATCCTTTTGGGTCCTGCCCACTAAACTTACTTGCAAGTACTGGGACATACGAATATCCTACTCCAAACATCAACCCCTTTTGACTGCCTACAATGGTCCTGCCATGCAAAAAGCAGTCAAGGCATACTCTTTTGATGGAACACCTACAGACCTGCCTCTGGAGGACTGCTTCACTACGCCTACCCCAGAGGGCCATCCTAGAGTACCCTCACGTCCCGTTGAAGTCTCGTACTTCCTTCTAGTCCAAAATAACTAAGTTGGACATGCTTCTTCTATGCTGAAATCTATGATGAACTACTTCGTTAGGCTCTTTATCCTTTGGGCTGCCCCAAACGCATCTCACTCTTTCATTAGACCCTATGTCTAATCTTTTAGTTTGCATTTAGTTTACTTTTCTTATTCTGTTGGCTACTTATTTACCCTAATTAGCATAATCTTGTCCCAGTCTCACCTAACTGTTGTGAGACTATCAGTTCCTAACTGAAAAGGAATGTCGTTGGTATGTGCCACTTCTATTATCTTGCTTATAACTTAATTTAATTCAAGTTTATTAAAATAAGCCTCTTCTATTATTCCTGCTTTATTTGCTTATTAACTTAATTTAAGTCTTAAATAAGACTTTTCTGTTCTTTCTACTTAATTATAACCTATGTTATAATTTTACTTGTAATTGTCACTTTTATTTTCTTTTATAATATGTATATTATAAATACAATTACAAGCGTCTCTTTTCTATTCTAGTCTTTCTTCTTTTATTATGATGTTGAATTCTCTTTAATTCTCTTATATTATATGACAAGCTTAGCTTTGGACTACGTCCGCTTGTCACAAATTTACTTATCATAATAACTACTTTACTTTTATTCTATTATCTGCACAGTAAACGCAGATCTAGGTACATTTCTGTTTATAGCTTCTAGTCTTATCTAGTAATTAACTTAATTCCTTTAATTCTTTGTTTTATCTTCTTATATTATAGGAAGTAGTTCTATTCTATTTGGTTGGTTACAAAAACTGTGCTAAAAATTCATTTCCATATTTTAGTACTTAATAATGCTATAAACAATAATCCGTAACTGCAAGATATTTCTTTTATTCTCTCTTTACTTTTTGGATAGTGCAAAATACAGTGGTTTCTCTATTTTACACTAATTCCCTTTTTCTTTCTTTTATTCTTGCAATTATGTTTATCGTTATCTTTTCAAATATTAAACTATATAAATGTATTCTATTTTCTAAATCAACCAATTAATCTGTCACGTACTTCCAAATCAAGTTATTAGATTTTTCTTTAAGCTATTACCCCCGTTTTAGCATAATTACTGTAAATTTCTATCTTTCTCCTTTTATTTCAGCTTTTCTTATTTTACATCTAATTTCTGTAAATCTAGTATTCTTCTACTTTAGTCCATATTTGAGAATTCTTCTCTTTACTATTTCATTCGTGTAAAAAGGAATAAAAAGAAGCTAATATTTACAGGCTAAATTTCTACTTCAAAATAGATGTAATCAACTGTAAACTTCTTACTTTTAGGCTTACGTCTTTCTCTAACTATCAAGCCTAAAATTAATTAAATATAAGCTCAGTTATACAATTTACAGTTTCAGCATAACTAATTAACTGAATTAATTACTGAAATAAATACTAAATAAAATTATTTAACGGGAATCTAACGATAATATATCATAAACGTAAAAGATATATAATTAAATCCACTCACAGTCGTCCTTAGCTTCAATCTCCATCCCTTTTAATTTGCTACGCTTTTCTCCGCTTTTCCCCTTTTTGATTGGCTGTAAATTCTTTGATTTGTTTGTATGTTTTTCCTTGCTTAATTTTATCTTTGGTTTGGGGAAAGATTTGATTAACAAAGGAGAAAGGAAGTGGGAGAAGAGAAGAGGAGTTTGCTGTAAACAACGGCAGCTGATTCAGAGAAAATAGTGTGGGCTAGGGTTAAGTTACGTTTAATTTATAGGTGCAGCAAACAACTAGGACCATCCGATTAACCCTAAAAACAATCCTCACCATCAAAATTTGATTTGTTTACGTTAGCTTATAACATATAACTCTCCAACGTTATTCATTTGTTCCTTTGTTATGTGACCCTATTAATTCACGTTTCCTTCTAATAAGATTCTCCCATTAATTAGATCATATATATATATATCCAATATTAATTGATTCTTATACATTATAATATCTTACCTATTTGAACACATCAATTAATACCTCTATTAATTGAATGCATACAAAAGTTATACTTTTTTATTTATTCTTGTTAATTTACCTACATCATAAACCTAATTACTTTGTTTAATTTTTGTACGTGTTCCAATTTTTTTAACTTGGAAACAAATAATCCTATAACTGGTGTTTTCTTCTAGCTAATTAATTTACATTATTAGCTATTGTAAAGATGGCATATTCTTTGATTAATTGACACCCTTTTTAAAACGCTCAACTAATTGCCAATTAATTAATTGACACGTTTTCCCATTTTAATCGATATCCAAATTAATTTCTATGCGTCACTCAATCACACATTTATTAGTTGTACATATTTAAACCGCCAATTAATTATCCAATTACTTGACATATAAGTTTCCCTCTTTTATTAATTGACGCTTACTTAATGTCTTTAATTAATTTCTCAATTAATTGATTGCGTCAATTATAAATTAATATATGTATGTTATCATTTAATTTATTCCCCACATACATTTCCCTTTATTAGAAGATCCCATAATTAATTAATGTTATAAAAGCGACATATTCTCTGACTAATTAACGCCTCTACGTCTCTTAATTAATTCCTCTTTTAATTGATTGATGCGTTAATTAATCACACACTCATTGGTTGCATATACCTATGTAACCTCTTAATTTTTAAATGCGTATATTTGACATTTATATTTTTCACTCTTTTTCAATTATGTTAATTCAATTGATTTTATTTGTCATTAAAGTGGGGGTGTTACAAATATTCCCATTCGAAACATTTAAAAATTTTGGGTCGTTACATTCTTCACCCCGTAAAAGAATTTCATCCCCAAAATTCCTAAAGGAGGAAAATATCTCCTAACCCTTAAGCTTTTAAAATAAATTAGTTGAAATGAGTTATTAATTTAAAGTATCATATGTGACGGAAATTCCAGCAGCACTTCATTTGCACGGCTAGGTTTGAAAAATCACAATATCAATATAAGACCATATCTAGAACCTTCCATATCTAAGGACATGACATCAAAAATATATAATTATGATAAGCCTTATAGAGTGTGTATGACACATAGCAAACACACCCATTAAGCATAAACTCGTACCATTAGTCGAGCAATCAAACTCCATTCATGAAACCAAAAGCAACAAGTTAGTCTTTGCTTCCATGTAACTGAATCTCACTTGCATACCCCAAAAGAGAGTTAAACCCGACAAATGAAACAATACAACAACTTGTTCATCATCACACATAAACATGCCATTAAACTATATAACTTGCATTTCTAATAAAAGAAGCATATAATTATTTAAAGCCCGTACGATGCACAAAGACCACCCATACGCAATATCAAAGCCGATCACTTGCTCGATCATATAAATTTCACATTCGAACTAATGTCGCTCACTCGACTTTCCTAGTACGGAATCTAATCAGGTTGCTTGATTAGAAACCTCCATTCTCCTTGCATAGCCATATATTATGATAGTAAACTTCATAATCTTATCAAATATCTGAATTAAGTGTTCGCCATCAAGAATCGAGTGAAAAATCTTGTTTAGATCAGTGTAAACCATCTCGAAATCATGTACTAGAATCTAGATCAAGAACAGTTATGCGAATATAATGATTTACATACAACTTACGTATTTATTCCATTGGTTTCTTAACTACACCAATTACTTTTCATTTTAAATCACATTCATCTATACTTGCAATATTTTGTTTAATACTAAAATCACTTATGCACCATTTCATAAAACTACCACTTCTGTTAATAAACATTCATGACTCATGTTCATATTCGTATAATACTTCACTACACCCAAAGAGTATATATACAACATCAAATTCATTTTACTTAACTAGGATGTTCAACAAATTTAAAACTTGTTTTAACTTATTATTTTCTATTCTAGAGTTACAAAACTCTACTTTTATATTTTTACAAACACTTAACTTCAAGTTCTCAACTTATTCGGAAGTTTTCGACTGTCTAAAATCATCGAAATTCCATTTCATTTCACTAAATGAAAATTACCAAACAACATATCATAATGTGATGCACAAACCAAACTACCTTAATGCATATGATACGTGCTTCCATATAATAACTAACTGAAAACTCCAGAATTAAACATCCAAGTTTTATTTCAACTCTATTTGAAATAATAATATATACTTATAACTTTAGTATATCAAATCATACTTTGGGATTAAATCAAAATCTATTTTACCAAAACAACTCTATGCTAAACTACTATCGCAGCATCCCCCACTTAGAAACTCGAAAATGAACGCCGATGATGCTGTAGTCATCACCAGAATTATTTTCCAGTGATAGAAGTGGGTTCAGTGCTTTCTATCTCCTTTAAAATCCTTTTAATATATCTCTATTTGTAAATACTTTCAAATCATACTATTATTATTTTCAAAAACACCAGAATTTAAGTTCTAAAATTCTCATCTTAAATCCTTTTTATTTATAAACCATATTTATATAATTTCACTTACTTATATAAAATCATTCGACGTATGTATATCTTTGTTTAGATTATAATAAACATTTTTTTATCAGAATTAAATTTTAACCCAACATTATCACCGAACGTCTTATAGTCAAACCATGAAACTGAATTCATAAGGTGTTTGTTTCAATGTTTCCACTATTACTATCTATCCAACCCATGCAGAAAAATGTAAAACTGCTCATAAACTGGCCGAATACAACTAATCAAACAATAAATGACAATAATCAACACATTATAAATAACTACATCAATTTCTAAAATTATTCTTTGATATATAAAATATAATCCTTGGTAAATTATTTCATTTACTAATTTCCAAAATAATACTTTGTCAGTTTGCTTGGTTCAAGTGTGTAGAAACTTCTATCGATACAGCTGTACCTTTTGTATCGACTAAAATTCATAAACCACTCAACAGATCAACCAACATAATTTAAAACATTTTTATAACACTAACAAATACGCGCTCTCATATATATACACTCAAACTCATTCTAGGGTATTACTAACCCTATCTTTAATGAGTCTACCACACCAAGGCCTAGGTGTTCGCTCAACCTAAGCTCTGATACCACTTGTAATGACCCACCATTTCAACCCTCAAAAGTCGACACTAATACATCTGTGATATTCACGTGCTAAGCATCCAAGCGCCGAAAAGATAAATTGTTGGGTTGAAAGAAAGAAAAGACATAACATAATCTTGCATCATGACGAGTAATATACAATATACAACAGATCTTTATAAAGGAAATGTCTTATATACGTACATCAATTAGAGTAAAGTAACATATCATCTGCTTGGACAGTTATAACAACCTGTCCTCACACAATGCTGATAAATGCAAAACAAGAAATGCGATGGAAAATAAAAGATATGTGAATACATCTTAGAGGCATATAACTCGTCTCCTGAAGCTCCAAAGCATGTACAACTAAATCTGAAAATATGCCCGGGCTAATCCGTGCATTATAAGAAAATAACATCCAGATCAGTCTGGTAAGCCAGCGTGAGAAACTCAAATCATATGGATTTTTAATGTTATAAAACCTTTGAAAAATAAAAGTATCTCTTAAGACCACGCCGCACATAAACACGGACGGGTTTTTACCTTATAATTGCCAAACCATTTCTATATTAAAAATCTAGTGATATTATAATAATGTTTAGGGTTTAAAATAAATATATAACATAGCTGGAATGCTTGCATCTCACGTTACAACATATTTGTTATACAACTAAGTCCGCAAGGCATGTATTAGAGAACGGATTTCATATAATGGCAAGGCTATTGGAATACTGCCTTTTACAGTAGACCTCTAGAAAAATGTACCAAGGGACTCACATGGACCCTCGAAAACACAAAACCGACCTACCCCTTCCTGGATAATACCGAATATGTAATTACGCTGATTATGGCCAACAACCATACCAAGGTACTAGCATACATAAAAAGGTTAATATCGATTTAGATCGGGTAATGACCATACCCTAATGATAGAGAACCACATAGCCCTGTTGTATATCCCCTGTTTTAGTCATTATCGAGCATCAGGCTTGAGGCTACATTATCTATTTAGAAAATCCCACTTAGAATGATAACACTTCCCTCCCAGCAATAATGCAATGTCAGCATTCATCCATATAAGTTGTTCAGGAGATGAACAAATCGAAGGCACGGCTTCTACTACATCCATTTTGGATTCATCCTCGAGATTAGTATCAAGTAGCCCTTGCACTTCAAAGAACTCTGTCTTCGATTTCCATCATCTTCAAGAAGTCTACCATTCGAACTCTTATGCTAGTTTGAAGTAGTTTTCAGATAACATATCTGATCCTGGTCTCTCCGATCCAATTATTGATAGTTTTCAAAACTGGCTAAGATTTGATAATCAGTTATTTAACTATCAAACAAACAAATGATCAAATCAGATATTTAACTTCATACGAAAACCAAGCATGGTTAAGCACATAACTAACCACTAAGGCTATTTAATTAATCCTTTCATTAATTAAAAATCACTTTGTAAATTCTTGTATTAAATAACTTTACAAAAGATATACACAAGGATATTACTCATTCACCACTCATTTATACTCTTTCACTGCTTGGAAAAATATCCATATATTTATCTCATTGGTATAAGTATATCCATAAACCACTACACTTTCAATACTTAGAAAATATAACTATATACTTATCTCAACGGTATAAGTATATTCACAAAACCTTAAGAAAGATTTTACTTTCAAACCATACTTATTTGGGTCAAAACAAATGTCATTTAAAATATTAATGAAACACTTTCCTTTTGGTGTAACTAAATGGGTCATATGTAAATTAGACCAAATATACTTGCCACCACTCCTCGATTTCAGACTTGTGCTATCCCTGGATTAATAGTGAAGTGGGATAAGTTAGTGTACTATCTTTGTCTCAACATACATTCTTAATTCTTAGGATAGGGACAAGTTTCCCTACCTAGGAATTTGGTATTAAGTATGAAATAATACTTTCCATACTACCATATTTTAAAATAATCATTTATAGAAACCAAATCTTATTTCATTTATAAAACTTCTTTTTATAAATCTCTTTCATATTTATAAAACTCCTTTTTATTTGTAATACTCCTTTTATAAATCTCCAAATATAATGATAAAACTCCTTTTATAAATCCCCAAATTTATTTATAAAACTCCTTTTATATATTTATAAAACTCTTTTTTATAAATTTCCTGATTTTAAATCTCATATACCTATTACAAATCTTCAGTTTCAAGATAGGACTAAATGCTTTCCATAAAACGATCATTCCATATATCACTATAAATCCACAAGTATGATTTATTATACCAAACTATAAAAATGATATCATTTCCCTTTTTATAAAATAACATTTATAAATCTATTATTTTATATATAAAATACTGTTTATAAATCTTTCTTTTATTTATAAAATACCATTTATAAACTTCTCTTTCTTTATAAAATATGATTTATAAATATCTTTTTCTTTACAACATTTTATATAAAATGTTTCACCAATATTTATTCCAAAATATTGCTATCTTCTTTCAAAATATAATTACTTATACAAAATACAAATTCCCTTTTATTTTCCTCTAAAATAAACATTCACTATTATATGAACTTCCTATACAATAAATACTTCATAAAATACTTTTAAAACATTTTCATATAAATTAGAAAAGAGTAAAAAAAAGGTTGAAATAAAATAAAGAAGTTCAAAAACCACTTCTAAATAAAATGCGATAGAAAATTCCCAAAATCACATTTAAAATCATCATCCGAATCAAAACCATTTTCAAATAAAAACAGCAAACCACAGTATTTCAAAATACTATAATTAAGCCAATAGCTACCATAGCACTTAACCAATGTTACTACTACCTTTATCACTAAAAAGGTTCAACTTTTAACATATACCATTGTCATATCCAATATGGCCAACCACCAAACTTTTAGCATTCAACAATTTATACAACAAGTATATAATTGAAATTTAAAATCACAACGATGAGGAATCCATATTAAATCCTCTGTATTTCATTTTATATGTCATCCTGCTTTTTAAAGCGAAAATCCAACCAAACCAATCCAATAAGTCATTCAAGTACAAAAACAATAATTTACATTTACTATATATCATATAGTATTCATCCAAAGGTGAGATGACTCACCAAAATTCCAGTGGATGCTTAAGCTTTTCTGTTCAATCTTCGATTTTAGCTTAAAATTTAACTTACTCCAAACTCGATGAAAATAACTCTATTGCGTAGATAACGCTCCTACAAGTGCAACAAAAAAGACCTCATCTTGATTGGCCCTCGTATGCCAAAGTTATTCAATTTATAAGTTATGAATTAATTAAATTAATTAATCATTATCACCTTAATTACTTTTCTAACCTTCTTCTCCAATTTGCTAAACCCAAAACCTGTACATGAATGCACAAAGACACACACGCATGAACCCACTCCAACCGATCACCTCTCTCCTCCTTCCTCCCTCCTCACTTGAAAAAATTATGAACCATTGCTTCCGATGAACCACTCTTCGCACGAGCTCCACATCGACCACTAACTCACCCAGCTCAGTTGCCTCAATCAATTCCCAACCTCACGCACCAGTACGCGACAAAGCCATGCTGCAATTCACCTATGAGGACCCATTTCTTTGACTCTCGGAAATTGATACTAATACATCCTCGGTATTCACATGCTGCAAATCCAAGTGCCGGAGAAGCGGATTCTCAAGGGTAAGAAAGAAAATAAAGACAGAACAGAATCTCACACGAATGGAATAACATATATTATTTCAACATATAACCTTTACAGCGGAAATTTTAAATACATTTATCAGAGTTAAACATGGACAGTTATAAATATATGTCCTTACATATGCAGAATAAAAAATTACACGATTATGGTGGAAACAAATAACAATCTTTAGAAGAATCTTCTAACTCATGCTTCGAGCTCCATCCAGCTTTCTTCTAAACTAAACCTGACTACTAGGCTGTCCGGGGAAAAATTAAGGCCCCCAGAGTTTAAGAGAAAGAAAAATAAACTTCGGATTAGTCATGGGACTGGTGTGAGAACTCAAAAATATGCGTTATGAAAAGAAAAGATATCTCATTAGACCACGCCGCACATAAACACGGAACAGGGTTTTACCTTATGATAACCAAACATTTGCTACGCAACAATAAACACTTGATATTATTTTTAATGACTTTCCTTTGAAAACATTTGCAAGTAAACTTATTAATCTTAGCTGAAATTGTTACATTGATTAAATTCCAGCATATTAGACACAAACGTGGGTTCTATAAACAAAATGGCAGGCACTTATTGGAGAATGGATTTCCATACAAATGACCAGGTGAAGGGACTACCTTCCGGCGGTACATCTCTAAAGGAATGTACCGAGGTCAACAGAAAATTTGCACCTCTACCAACACAAGACCGACCTACCTTTCTCACTAGATAGTACCGAATATGTCATCACCCCGGTCATTACCGACCTATCCGAGAGCTCTCTTTGCATACACCACAATAATTTAAACCCGAACATCGTAGTGGGTAGAAATATATCTAGAAGGGGATGATCATACCCTAATGGTTGCGAACCACATAGCCTTGCCACATCTACCCTGTTTCGGTCATTTTCGGGTGTGAGGCTTGAGTTAACGATTACCTTTCACATTGCACATTTCACTTTGAATGCCACACTGCCATTCCATAGTCACACAACTGATTCCTACAAACGTATAACTCCTGAGTGCGTACGTCTCAGGAAATGGTGTTAAGCTAAGAGAAGTTTCCTTCTCTGCCACCAAACAGATGATATGTTCATAGAGATTAATTTATGTAACTAGAAATGCAACGTCAGACATTCATCCATACAAGTTATCTAGGAACAGGACAAACCGAAGGCACTCTCCTACCACATCCTGTCAGGAGTTACCCCTAGGATTAGTAGCGATTAGTCCCTGCATCAAATATTTCATAATGAAGTGACTACTGCTACTATATGTATATTGGGAGTTTATTCCCAAATGATCAATAAGCAGTCCTTTATTACGAAAATCCCAAATATCATATCCATGTTTTCACTTTGAATATGTAAATTGGTTCGAAGTGGTCTATGGAGAGGAATTACCCAAATCCGGTCCTGTTCCTTCAATCTAATTATCGATAAAAAGATGTTCTATGAATAGGGAATCATTCTTTAATTGATTAAGTTCTTTTTATCTAAATCTCTTTTGGAGATATATATTTCTAAAACATTCTTTCCATTATATACAGAATCATTAAACCTCTCTTATTAAATCTTTTGATTTCTTAAAACCTTTTTAAACTGGGAATAATTCGAAATTATTTCATTTTTCACTTAGGAAAACATTTTCAAATCATTTCATTTAAATCTCAACAAAGATTTCATAATTCAAAACTCATAATTTTAATTTAGCTAAAACCATGTTATTTAGGATGTTAATCCAAAATCAGTAAATATTAAGTGAGCAGAATCTATAGAAGTCATCTAATTCTACTCAATATCAATTCCCGTATTCAACAAATACCATGGGTGGAATAACGGCAAAATCACTTTTAAATTCCACGAATAGTACGAGTTACCTCTTCATGCTTTAATACTAAGTATAAGAAGATCATCTTCATAAAATCAAAGTTGTATTTAATTTAAATTTGGAAAATTTACTCTTTTTATACTCAACTCGTTTTCGACATTTCGACTTTATCTATCCCTCGCCCAGGGATGAGGTTAGGTGAGCCAGGGCACCAGTTGCTCCTAAACATCTCCTTAGTTTAATCACCTCACATTTGGATCTCACGAATAGAAAATCCAGTTTACTCGTCAGCTTTTAGAGCCAAGATTAAACCACTTGTAATAGTTTTTCTTTAAATCTTCCATTTAAAGTCTTTTAAATAAGTTATAAAAACCTTCAAATCATTATTAAAACACTTAGTTATCCATTTAAAAACATTTATAAAAGATTTGAAAAAGAATCGTTAAGTTTAAAACTATATTTCAAAGGTTATAGAAAAGTGCCACGGAAAGTGCTACAAAAAGTGCTTTTTAAGCTATACTGATTAAAGTGGCTTTTATTATTATTTGGAAATTCATTTTTATAACTCAAATCACTTTTAAAACATTTTAAAATATTTATAAGATTTATAAGATTTATTTCACATTTTTAAACATTTTTAAAACATCATTTTCAAAGATATCTTATTATGGATTCCGATCTGCAAAACTACGATTTTTCCAAAAACTTGTTTTACTCATATTTCAAAATCTGCTTATCGAAATCTCGATTTTCTTTCTTCATTGGAAAACTATGGATATAATAGTTTAGAAAATTCTTATCTCGAAGGATTTTAAGCTATATTTCATTCTATATACTCGTTTGACTTTTATGGCGCGAAATCGCGAATTGCCATTACACGACGCACTTATTTTTGACTAAATTTTCAATTGCTTTTCAAACTTCTCCAAAACACTTTCAAATGTTTATAAAACATTTCAAACTCATTATTAAACCATTTTAAACAGGTTTAACATTCTATATACACCAATTCATTAATATAGAGGAAAGTGATTTCCTTTGTGCTTATCGACGTGTATTTCCGTGACTTGCATATATATTCAACAACAATATTAAACAACCATACTTGATGATCAAAGCATATTAAACATCCATTGCAAACATCATATCATCATCCAAAAATATGATATAAGTAAGAGTTTCTCACCTTAGATTCGCACGATCTAACTTTAAATCAGCTATAGCTCCGCTACCATCGCACCGGAGCTTATGGATTCTATCCTAAGACCTTTAGAAGCCATGGCCCAAGCTAAAAGAGGTGGAAGGGCTCAGCCATGGTGGTGATGCTGGATGGTCGTGGGTTTGTGAGAGGAAGAGGAGTGTATTTAGCTTGGTTTTGAGATGTATGAATATGTATTTCATATGTTTATATTATTTGCACTATTTTGGCATAGCTCTCTTACTATTTTTTATATGAAGAGAAGCCATTAGAGAGGCCATTAGAGCTTGAAAAGAAGAGGAAGAAAAAGATGGAAAGTTGTGTGTAAATATGAATGAATGTACGCATGTATTTATAGCCAAAATTTACAAAAGATCCCTCACCACTTCACCTTCCTTCCATCACCCATGTGCACCACTTCACCTCCATCATTTCACACATTGGTAAACCCCCTCCATGTGTTGTGATGATGGTTTGTCCTTATGTTGACTTATATTTGCTTAAAGATGAAGTTTGCTTAGATATGTGTCACATATATGTATGTAAGTATGTTGTACGTATATATATATGTTATATATATCATCATTCCCATCATGTAGCCACCACTCTACCTCCCTCCAATACCTCCTAGGATGGCCTAAGATCACTTCATGCATAGACCAGGCCATGTGCCATGTACTTGGTTGACTTATGTATGCTTAAATGAGAAGAAAATGGAATATCTTATATATATATATATATGTGTGTGTGTGTGTGTGTGTTATATGTGTAATTATATGTATATGTATATTTATATACGTCCACGCGCATGTTAGGATATGTATGTGTATGTTGTATGTGTACACATGACACAAAAACAAGGTTGCAACGATTTAAAACAACTTTGTTCGTTAAACCGTTGAAAATCGGGAAACCGATTACCAGTCACATTTTCACTCCTTAGTTAACATACATATATTTATAAACAAAATTTGAAAACTATTTTCTTATCATTTTTAACTAATTTAAAATGATCACATTTGAATTATAAAACCATATAAATTAATATTAACAATTATTTATAATAATTGCTATTATATCGATAAAGCGATATTGATATTTCATTATATTTTCAAATTACTTTTATAACTTTATAAAAATATTATAAATGATTTATTATCACTTTATAACTATTCAAAATAAATTATCATCATCTAAAATAATCATTTGAATAATTAAAATAATCATTAAATCAATAAATCTCAATTAAATTTTACAACAATTATTATATTTAAGGGCATTACTAACAATGTCATAAATGCATTTAATTTTCAAAAATAAAATAATTAATTTTATTTCATATTCTTGTTCAATTATAAAAATGTGTATGTATCCAGCTCTGTGCGCGACGTTTTACGATTATAGCGCTGGTTATTGATAAAACAGTTTTCAGTCATTTTATCGATTTAAATCCTGAGGAAAATATTTTTGGTACATATCTATTCAAAATAAGATTACTATATTTTATTATCACTCAAATAAATATTATTTGTACTATCAACCTTTTATTTGGAATAAATTTAAAAATAAATATAATTTATCAAAAGTGATAAATTATGGGTCATTACATCACCATTCATTGCCGCGCACGCCCGAATGGCCACCCCAAGCTCACCTTCACACTCACAGCTCAAATCCGTAAACGCTTTGGCCTGTCTCGCCTTCAATCAATGAAAAATAAAAACCCTAGTTACCAACCTCCACATCGATCATCTCCAAATGATGCCACACCTTCCAAAGATCACATGAATTTGAAGTCCTCGTAAATATGAACTCAACATATCCGGTTTCATAATTTTTCGTGAACCCTAGCTTTTGATTTTAATTTTTAAAGAGGAGGCTAGGTTATTTCGTTCATTGTAAATGAAAATTTTAAGAGGGAAAGAGGGAAAAATGGAAAAGTAGTGAATAGTCTAAGTGCCATGTTAAATTTATGTCATAATTTCTGACACTTCGCTACATAGTATTTCGTTCGCGTACAAACCACGAACGACCAAAATAAAATTACGATCATGCTCAACAATGCTACATGATCTCAAAATAACAATAAAATACACTTGTTACCTTATTCTTTGTAATTTCAAAATACCAACGTTTGTCGTAAAATACGTCAAACGATAATTTTAAATATTTTTCAAATTATAAATTATGGAAAAATCCTATAAATTAAATTAAAACATGTCATTAAAATCAAGTCATCTTATTAACAATTGATTTTCTTTTATTTATTGAAATAAAATCAAATTTTAATATTTAAATAAATTAAATATTCCCATTCGAAACGTTTAAAAATTTCGAGTCGTTACAAATAGTTGACTTATATTTACTTATAAATAATATGTTAAAGTTAGTTTACCTAATCAAAAGTTTACAATATATGAAAGGACAATCAATTATGTTAATGAAAGCAATTAATAAGGAGAGGAAAAAGTGGAAGAGTTATCTCATTTCGTTAACTTATCTTTAATGCTGTTTCAAAACAATTTGTATGCTCAAACACATATATGTATGCATATATGAATAAATACAAACTATGTTTTAAATTAAAATAACACGTGTGTGTAAGCTTTGTAATACATTACATTTTTAAAAATTAAAGTAATAAATTGAAATCTACTTTAACCTAAGGGGGATTCAAATGGTTTATAATGTTTTTCACAAAAGTCCACTTACGCCTTTTTTAATTAATTGAAACAACTTTTAAACACATGTCAACAACAACCAAAATAATTTTAAACTTGCATTCAAAAACAACAAACATATGAAACATGTATTCAATCTTCAAAGTAATTTTAAATAATTTACGTATATAGTTAATTTATATTTGTGTATATAATGAGGTGCAAAATACATCAATTAATTAAATTAGTTTACAATCCAAACTTGTTTGTTTGCCCTTTTTATAAAATAATAATTTTTAAAACAACGGCAAAATTAGATTGGACAAATTAGGCATATATAAATTTGTTGCAAAATGGATTAGATCCAAATATATATATAATAGAACATATGATGAAAAGGTTGTATCAAATGTAGGATCTACTTATATTATCATAATGAACATATAATCAATTAATATATTTCAGATATGAACTTTGGGTCAACATAATGAACAAATGATAAGATTAGATGTAACATGTATAATATTTAAACTTAATTAACATAGTGAATATATAATAAGATAAAATTAGAATTACCTAAAGATGAAGCCGAAGATTTGCACCTTGAAGAAGATTAAAACTCCGATTTAATTGAATCAACCTCTAGATTTTACAAGGATCTAAAGGTAAACATCAACTGGAATGTTATTGATTTTTATTTGAATTTGTTTTAGGGAATTTTTTTCCATGGAGGCCATTAAGGGAGAGGAGGAGAGCAAGAGAAAGAAGATAAGATGTAATTGTCAGAAAAAGAATAATCATGGGTTGAATAAAGGAGAATATGTTCTGAAGGAAACATTGAAATCTTTCGGTTTTTCCTTATAAAACCTCCCCATTTAATTCCTAATTAAATCCAATCAAATCCTTTTCCTCCTCTTTATATTTTCGATAGAAGAAATATAATAAAGAGAAAAGGGTAAAAATCATTTCATAAATAAGATTTAAGTGAGTCATAAAAAGGAGTAAAAGACGAAGATATAATTCCTTCTTTTAATTGCTCCTTTAGATTTTCAAATTGCATTTGAAATCTCTTCCATTTTTCATCACACATGCGGGCCTAAAAAAAATTCCCAAAACAACTTAGCAAATAATCTATTTAAACCCAGTTTATTTTATCGATGTCGTATAACAATACGTGCGTTTATAACTTGTATATACATACTTTATTAAATGCTAATGATATTCAGAAAAATCAAATAAAGTTTAATAATTAATATTCATAAATATTAATTAATTTATAATAATTTATAAATTAATTAAATCATCTGGTTTATTTAGAGTATCCATCATTACAGTTGTATGACTTAAAGGTGTAAATTCAATCAATGATTCGAATGATTCAAAAATTAATATTCACACATCACCTTAGCTAGTAGTATGACATTTTGGATAAAGTTATCACTTACACATTTTTTGGCAAAATCTAATTTGACTTATTATAAGCGGTACCTGATAGTGACGATTATTTAGACCAATTCTCTTTGTCAAAACTATATCACTTTAGACTTATAGAATTTGATAATAGACAAAATTCCAATATCATCCATATTCAACTCTATTGTCCAAATACAAAGTCCTTAGTTTAATAATAATAATAATAATAATAATTAGCCGAACTACTCTAGCCAGAGACTTTGACTTTGAGTTGACATCGGTTAACCATGACACTAACCTCGTATAACTAAGGAGACGAATCCTCTCTTGAATAGTATTTCACTTCCAATGCTTCCAATCGACCCAACTATTGTCATTCTATAGGCGCCGTGCCATGATTAACTATAATCAAAATGGAGCTTCCATATTGAAGATCAACAATATTCTCAACTTGAGAGAACTGTTTAAATTAGTCACATTGATATTTTCTGTTTGACCTTAGTTATATTAACCAACAAAAAACTATCGAGTGAGTCATCTATATTTATTCAATAACTTTTAGTATGTAACCCTTTGGTGCCCCAACAGCCATGAGTAATACACGAACCAAAATTTGAAGAGCGTTACGTACTCTAGTCTCAATGGATGTATCGATATTCAGTCTCGATACATATTGACTGAAAGTATTTAAAATGGTATATTTATTTTTAATGTGATAAAAATGTTTTTGATAAAAATAAGTGATCCTCTGTGAAGAGGAGAGCACTCATGTAATTTTATTCTACACTTATAAAAGGAGCTACCAATATGCCTAGTAGGTGGCTCTTCCCTATGTACCATACAAAAAAAATCCCCTCCTCGAAAAGCTATGAAGAAATCTAAAATGCAGGAAAAAGGAGGACAAGTCAGGAGCAACGAAAACCCCATGATGCATCAAAGATGAGGCAGTAAGGTGAGAAGGCCTCCTCTAGTCCTCGAAGTGGGGGTGAACCATATAAATATCTCCAAGAAAGTACAAAGAACCTATCGAAGTCCCAAAAACTTGTCGATACTCAGCTTGTCTAATGAGCGAGACTGTCCGATCCGAACTACTCACCTCGACTGCTAGAACTGCAAAAATACAACAGATAATGTGAGGTATTAAACACACACACACACACACACACACACATATATATATGTATGTATGTATGTATGTATGTATATGTATATAAGTCAATTATATACATATATATGTTAGAGGAGAAGAATGAATATGTAAGAGACAAAGTAACCTGAGAGCGACAAGGAAGAGAAGGGCAATAATTACGTACCAGAGTTGGTTATTTAATAATGGTAGTGAGTCAGGGATACCGTGCGTGTTTACATCATGCATAATGACACTTACGGAATTATTATTTCTACTGTTGACAACAATTCTCTCCTGTAAGGCATCGATAAAGGTTTTTACGTTTTAAAGGAATTGTTGAAAGTTGTTGCTATTAGCTAATTTATAGGTATTGTTCAAAATCTAACTAAAACAAAATAGAGCTGTTATAAAAGTCAAATTATCCATTGTGGAAGAAATATTATTGTTGGAAAGTGTTTAATTTCTGTCAAACCAGATATACCAAGCTATGATGGTGAAAATATTGTCTAAGAAGAATCGCCAACTAGCAGTAAAGTAAAATCTCAGTCTAGACCAGTATGACTGACAGTTAAGAATACTAGAAGTAATATTAAAAAAAATTCTAAGGATGTGCAGAAGCGTAAACTTAGTAATAAAAATACTAGAAGGAATATTTTCATTGTGATAAATTACTCATGGTTGCAACAATTTGCAACTATTATCACAAAATATACCATTTATAGATTTTCTATAAATATACTTTTAATTAAATTAATTAATTAATATATAATACATTATATCAAGTATATAATAGAAAAAAACACTCATTTCGAAAAGATTGGTTATCAAGTTAGATATATGCAACGAATTGCATAATTGCCCCTAAGGGATACCCATAATTCTATTAGTAAAGACATTAATTACCGGGTTAATTGTGGAATTTATTACTACATATATGTTGCTTATGCTAGGAAAGAGACGCAAAAATATATTTAATACGAAAAGAATGCATGTAATGTTATAGAAATGATGGTAACAATATACGAAAGTAAACGGTTATTTTAAAGAAAGACAACGTAACCAAATATGTACAACGAGATGGCATTTAATAAAATAAACGTTTAATATTTTGAAAAGAATAGATAAAGTGTATTCATGGAAGGAAAACATTTCTTAAAGAAAATGTGAGGTATGCTATTTGTTTATTAGTAGAGAATAAGGTTGGTTTTTGTTTAAAAACATTAATACCAATCAATTAATGTAATTGATTGAACAATTAATTGTATAGAATAAGGTTTCTAATTAATACATGTATATATACATTTGAATATAAATCCATGATTCCTCACAATGGTTAATACGCACACATATATTGTAATGATATTGATTGTATTTACAATTAATAACATTAATTAATGTAATGAAAACGTTAGTAAAAGGAAAGGATTTAGTGAAATAAATATTAATTAATGTTAACGGAAAAGAAAACGTTTATAAATTTCTTAACGTTAAAGAAAATTTATATAACAAAACTTAACGATTAATGAAGCATTAACTAAATAACGACCTGAATTTAATATATATTAATCTAACGGTCCCGATACATTTAGACTAGTATAAATACGAGCTTAAGCCTCTACTCTTCTCTTCTCACTCTAAAATGCTAGCCACCATTCTGAAAAGTTCCTTCATATTCTTCTCCTTCCTCAAGCTATATTCTCATTCAAAAATAAAATAAAAATGAATCAAACGAAAAGAGAAAAATGGAATTATAGAATAAAGAAGAAGAAGAGAAGAATGCAACAAACAAAAGCTAAGGAATCGAGAGGAGAGGACTTGCGAAGGCAAGAAGAGGGAAAACTATAAAAGTGAGTGGGTTTATTATTAATTATGTTGATTTACAAGTAATCAAAATTATTTATACAACTATTTGATCTACAAATTTATCTAATTTAAATTTATAAAAGTTTCTTATTTGAAGATTACATATTCAGTAAATTACAACTATACCGAGATATGAATAAAATTATAGATCGTATGGGTATAACTTCTAATTTAGATTTAAGTGAAGAAGTAGATTTGGAAATATGATTAAAATTAATTCAACTTGATTTTAATATGAATACACCCTTTTGTTCACTTCGAATTGAATATGGAATTTAATATGTATATATCTATACCCTATTGATTTCACTCTGAACTAATTTGAGATACAAATATACCTATGTAATTATGAAATTGATAAAACTGAAATCGTGTAAATGAAATATAAGTGGTACAAGAAAATATTGAAACTGTAGATTTAAAAAAATAAGTGAAATCTAGTCAGAAGAAGTTGGGATTTAATAACTGTTAATGAAATAATGTTACTGTTGAAAATATACAGTTAAAGATGTGATTAACTATCAGATAAATGAAACCAAACAAAATTGTACTTTACACTAATAAAAATCTATCGGTCTACAGGCTCACTATAACCAGTTGACAGCAAGTGGTCGACGCTAGCTGGCGGTTAATTGGTAGGTGTCATTTTTGCGCAGGTTGAACCTCGGCGTTTGGTCCAGGTTTATGGATTTATGATATGATAGTATATTAGTAGGGAAAGTAGTTCCCTAATTCTTAATTTTTGGATACGGGACTAGGAAGATGTGTAAGCTGGCAATTAGGCATAGGTACTATTTATTCAGCCCATTCGGTATTCGACATAAGGCGGTTCGATAGCGAGTGGCACTTATAGAAGGTTCCTCGGTGAATGTGCAACGCTATTGGTGGGTTCCTGGAGAGGTGCGTAGCATGACATTAATGGGAGGTTCCTCGATACATAAGACAATTAGGTCATGATGCCATTCGTGGATGCCCGACTTGTGCGATAAGTGGCATTACCATTAAGAGGTGGACACAGATGTAGCGAACTCTAAGCCGTCTTTGATGTGAGTCAGCATTTCGAGCTCCCCCTGAATGTGTAAGTACGATATATTATTGTAGTGATTTAGGTAATAAAGTCCCGTAGGTAATGTGTTACTATTGAGAGGTGGGTACAGATGTAGCGAACCCTAAGTCGTCTTTGATGTGAGTCAGCATTGCGGGCTCCCCCTTATTGTGTAAGTATGATACGTTGTAGTAGTAATTTGGGTAATGAAGTCTCGTAAGTAATGTGTTACCATTGAGAGGTGGACATTGATGTAGTGGATCGTAATTCGTTTTCGACATGAGTCGGCATTACAAGCTCCCCCCCCAATGTGTAAGTACGATATGTCGTAGTGGTAACTTAGGTAATGCAATCCCGTAGGTAATATTTTATGTGACCTTATGTTAGGAGTAGTCCCAGAGATTATTAGTCTGGTCCATTAATGATTAGTTGTTCGACCTCTAAGTATATATCTCCACAAGATGTTTGAGTGAATATGTATTTGGAACCATATTTCTTAGGTTAATATGACCAACCCTAGTAAGTACTTCAAAAACACAAGTAGGATACCCTAGGTCACATATAATATAAATGAAATCAATTGCATGTGATCACCATACATCAGTAATACAACTCATTCACCGGACTTTTGTCTATCCCACTCCTTTCATTTTCCCCCACCACATGAAGACAGGGCAGCAGTTGATTTGGTCCGTGCATAATACATGGAGAAAGGAGCCAAGTGTTAGAGTTCCATTATTATTCGTTAGTCCTCATGTAGCTATTTATTGTATTAAATGTCTATCAGACTTTATATTGTACTTTGGAAACATTGTATATGAACTAAGTATTTGTGGAGATTGTTTTTCTAAAATGCCTATTTTCGGTACTTATATTTTTATTTCATCCGCTGTGGGATCTGAAAGTGTATAATATTTTAGATTTAATCTTAGTCGCTGTAATGTTTAAAAACCAACAACTCACATTTCTTAGCGCGATGCAAGTCCAAAAGTCAATCAAGACTTTGGGTCGGTGCGTACAGAAGTGGGAGTTGTTACAACATTCTTATATATATTTTATAATTAAATCCGAAAGGAAAAATATATTAATTTGTAAATATATTTTAAACATTTTAAATCAATATGATATAAACAAAATTAATAAATAAAATCCTCATGAATTTTTAAAGTAAAAAAATTATTGTGTATAAAATCCATACAGATTTTATATTCAATTTTTTTTCTCTATATGTAAGTATGTATGTATACTCACATATATTAGAGCGTGTGCGTGTGTGTGTGTGTGTATAAGATTAACTGTGACGCCCCACCTCTATACCCATGCTAGCCAAGAACACTACGGTGTAATGCT
Organism: Allium fistulosum; assembly: GCA_030737815.1. Classification (NCBI taxonomy): domain Eukaryota; kingdom Viridiplantae; phylum Streptophyta; class Magnoliopsida; order Asparagales; family Amaryllidaceae; genus Allium; species Allium fistulosum. The sequence continues at coordinate 754,648,011 of CM060908.1, read as the reverse complement.
GTCAACTAGCACGGAGAATAAGGCTGTTGAGGAGCGACCATCCATGTAATTGCTTTGTGCGAGCACCGATGTGTCAGATAGAATAACATGCATAAGAGGAAGTCCGACATACCGATACAAACTCAAAGCTATCACGCGGTGGCTGTATAAAATCCTCGGAAACAAATATAGAAATAAACATAACACAAATCAGTCACGGACATCCATATCACAAAGGCGGAAAAAGATATGAATATATATATGTATAACACATGAAAGTGTACATCAGAGTGGTGGTCTAAGAGATCCACGATAATACAAAAGAATAGCAACATGTGCTATACAAAAGAATACATCTATGAGTCGATATCTCAAATGTATACAACAAAAACTACTAATCTAAGTAGTTAGCCAAAAGTCAGAGTAGTAAATTCCTGGGGAGAAGTCCAGCAGAAGCACCTGTAACATCTTGGTCTGACCCGAGTATTATTTATAAGAAAATAATAAACGGATCGGTCTAGCTATAAATATCAGATGACATGATATAGAATAAAAGATATGGCATAGACATATAATAACCATAATGGCATACTACTATGAGCATGTAAATGATAATCAACAAGAGATTAATCAATATCACAAGAATCTTCTCAAAGATCCAAATCCACAAAAGGGTAATGACACACAAATTCACCAATGCACAATAATTGATAAAACATATCAATGAAAATCATGAAAATTGGTGAAGCACAAATTCCAGAAATCAACACACGAAATCCAGAAATCACAAAAAAGGGGGGGAGGCCTATCACACGAACGGGAGCATGAAAGCTCACCAACATATGTATCACACGAACGAGATGCTATCTGATGGAAGCTAACCATTAATTTTTGAACACACGAACGGCCCGAAGACCATGGGGTGCTACCCCACATATGTGAGTAGAAACATCACACAAACGGGGTCTAGTCTCCCTCGCAGACAAAGAGACATCGCTCAATCGCTAGTCTAAATCACGAAAATGATCGTCATGATCATCAAGAAGTGTCAATTACACTAAGCTAGTAAATATATGAGTTTAGCTTCATGTCCCATAACCACTAGCTTAACTTAAATATTTACGAATAAACTGTAGATCTTCACTAGAAAATTGTCACAAGAGTTTCAATCGAACAAGTCCAAAAATTAACCGACGAAGTAAACGCAAGCGTTTCATACCACTTGTTTTCCTAAGCCGTTTAATTATATTTTCTAATACGAATGAGGTAAAGGTTTGTATATACTAATAGATTAGAAAATGGTTTAAAAAACGAGCTTTGTAATAAAATAGTGTTGAAATCGTTTTAATGAAAGGGTTTTGATATTTACTACCAGTATAGAAGCCTTTGTATTTTTAAAGTGACAAACCACAAAAATGATTGTAGAAACAATCAATCATTAAAATTCACATTCGAAGACGTGAATCAAATCCAATTAAACCGATAAAGAATCCATCGAAATGGATATTCAAAAATCCCGAAAAAGGAGTCATCAAAGTCATAATAAATGATAACAACAAATAGGATCATCACGAATCGATTTAAATTGGGAATTCCATCCAAAAAGGCAAACTGGACTGAAACAGCAGGTTCAGTCGATTGAACAGAGTTTTTCAGTCGACTGACCCTGTGCCTGGAAATTTTCCAGGTTCAGGAAACTTTCCGTTTCCAGGTTCAGTCGACTGAACAGAGTTTTCAGTCGACTGAACAGAGTTTTCAGTCGACTGAATCATGCCTGGAAACTTTCGGGTTCCAGGTTAAATCGACTGAACAGAGAATTCAGTCGACTGAATCTTGCCTGGGCTGTTTTTCAGCCTATACAAATGAAGAGCAAACTCTTCCAAAATGCAACCGGATGAACATTGGCTCTAAGGGTTTTTGCCAATCGACAACCTGGCCCTATATGCTCCTCGATGCATCACCAAAAGCATGATCAAACATCCATAAAAGGATTTTCACATAAATTTGACTTCAAAAACCAAAAATTGGAATATTCACAAAACCAATCCAAATCGAGAGTAAATGCACATGAAGAAGTGTTAGGAATTCATACCCAACAACCAAAGGTAATTATAGACATAGATGTGGGATAAAAATCTCACCTTTAAACCCAAACGAATGAAGAAGAAGCTATGGAGCAATGGCAAGAGCAATTACTCTTCAATTCCAACTCAACAAGCTTGAATTCAAAACTTAAAATAAGAACATACCCAAAGTTAGGTTTAGGAATTTCTGAAATTGGAAGGAGAAAGAGTTGGAGAAGAAGAAGGAGATGCTTACCAATGGGTTCACTTGAATTTGGAGCTAGAAGTTGGATTTGCTAATGAAGACTAGGGCTTGGAGTTTTAATTTCCCATTCCTCTCCACCATTTTCAGTTGTAGCTTGAATGTATAAGGAAAATGAAATGAATGAAGATAAGTGGGGAGTGGTTGGGTGGATATAACCAGATTTGAACAAGTGGGCTGAACCCAAACCCAAACCCGAAGTGAAAATGGTCAAATTTTGACTAGCTCCAAACATATCAATGTTTATACTCAAAAAGGTTGCAAACGACATTTTGAACTCAATGGAAGGGGTCTCGAGTCCCAATTCGACTGTTTGCAAAAAGTGACTTTTCGGACCAAAAATCCGAAAAATGATGAAATATTTAAATAAAATATTTAAATATAAAATCGATAAATATGCGGTTTGTTACAGACTCCCCTCCTTAAAGAAATTGCGTCCTCGCAATCATAAGGAACAAATGAACTAAAAGTAACAACCAAAAAAGCATATCAACACAAAAGAAGAAATTTGAATTAATAAGTTCACCTCAAAGAGCACAAGAAAGTAAGTCCGGATGTGTTCGCTCGATGAATTCTCTAGATTCCCAAGAGCAATCTTTAGGATTTGAGGACCATTGAACCTTCACAAGCGGGACATCTTTATTTCGAAGGCGTTTGACCTTCGAAGCAACAATGCGAATAAGATGTTGCTCATATGTTAAATTAGGCGAAACTTCAATTTCTTTCACAACACCGGGCTCAAGAATAGAATCGGAATCTCGAAGGCATTTCCATAATTGGGAAACATGAAATACGTCATGAATGGTAGAAAACTGAGCTGGCAATAAAAGGCGATAAGCCATGGAACCAATACGTTCGACGATAGGAAATGGCCCAATATATCGAGGTGCTAATTTTCCCGATCGACTGAAACGTACGACACCCTTCATAAGGGAAACACGAATAAATACAAGGTCTCCAATAGAAAATTCTAATTTCCTTCTTCGATTATCGGCATAGGATTTTTGTCTACTCTGGGCTTCTTTCATCCTGTGACGAATAAGTTCAATCTTTTCTGTGGAATCACGAATAAAATCTGGACCTAAAACCAGCTTCTCACCGGCCTCAAGCCAACAAGACGGAGATCGGCACGGCCTTCCATAGAGTGCCTCGAAAGGTGTCATACCAATACTAGATTGGAAGCTATTATTATAGGAAAATTCAACTAGTGAAATATGATCTTCCCAACTTCCACAAAAGTCTAGAACACAAGCACGAAGAAGATCTTCAAGAGTTTGATTCACGCGCTCGGTTTGTCCATCGGACTGCGGGTGATAAGCGGTGCTAAAATTAAGCTTCGTTCCCAAAGCTTTTTGAAGACTCTTCTAGAATCCACTAGTAAACAATGGATCACGATCACTAACAATGGAAGTAGGAACTCCATGCAATTTAACAATTTCTTTGATAAAGAGTTTGGCCAGAAGAGAAATGGTTCGGTTCGACCGAACGGGAATAAAATGGGCGGATTTAGTAAGTCTATCAACAATCACCCATAAGCTGTTATGATCCAAACGAGAACGGGGAAGGCCATCAATAAAATCCATGGAAATTTGATCCCACTTCCAAACTGGAATTTCCAAAGGTTGTAATAACCCACCGGGCCTTTGATGTTCGGCCTTGACAAGTTGGCAAGTCATGCAACACTTAACAAAGTTAGCAATGTCAACTTTCATTCCCTCCCAGTAATAAAGTCGCTTCATATCCGCGTACATTTTACTACTACCGGGATGAATGGAATATTTGGAACGATGAGAATCTTCTAGAATATCTTTACGAAGATCACTAATATTTGGTACGATAAGTCTACCAAATTTTCGAATGCCGCCATGAGAATCAATATCAAAGTCTTTCAAACCTTCAGTATCGGTTTTATCCTTAAAATTTTGGCCAAGCAAAGCCAATTCAGGATCTAGCTTTTGAGCTTCAAGAATGCGGTCCAAAAGAGAAGGACGAGCCTCAAGGCTACATAAAACAAAAGATGAACATAAATCGGATACATGATCTCTAATCTCACAAGTGGATAAAACCTCGAGATCATGCCATTCGGATATCATCATAGAAACAACCGCTTGTTGCTTACGACTAAGAGCATCAGCAACCCGATTTCCCTTTCCGGGCGTATAAAGAATATCAAGATCATAAGAGGCAAGGAATTCGAGCCAACGTTGTTGATGCAAATCAAGTTCCTTTTGAGAAAATAAATATTTCAAAGACTTATGATCAGTATAAAGTATAAATTTCTCTCCCAAAAGATAATGTCGCCAAATTCGAAGGGCGAAAACGATAGCCACGAGTTCTAAATCATGTGTGGCATATCTGGTCTCAGCCGGCTTCAATTGCCTAGAAGCATAAGCAATAACACGTTCCTTTTGCATAAGAATGGCACCCAAACCAACGCGACTAGCATCGGTATAAACAACAAAATCCTGATTCCCTTCGGGAATAACAAGAATAGGAGCATCAGAAAGGAGTTCTTTTAATTTCTGAAAAGAAGTTTCACATTTGTCCGACCAAATGTATTTAACGCCTTTCTTTGTTAAGCTAGTAAGAGGCACGGCAATTTTAGAAAAGTCTTTGATAAAATGACGGTAATAACCCGCCAATCCAAGAAAGCTACGGATTTCTGTCACACTCCCCGGTCTCTTCCAATTTTGAATCGCTTCAATCTTTGAAGGATCCACTGATATTCCGGATTCGGAAATAATATGACCGAGAAACTTCACACTAGATTGCCAAAAGTGGAATTTAGAAAATTTTGCTTTTAATTAATTGCTCCTAAGAGTTTCCAATACAATTCGAAGATGTTTTTCATGTTCCTCCTCGGTTTTAGAATACACAAGAATATCATCAATAAAGATAAGAACAAACCGATCGAGGAAATCTTTGAAAACTCGATTCATAAGGTCAACGAAATAAGCCGGAGCATTCGTTAAACCAAATGGCATAACTAGCCATTCATAAGATCCATAACGAGTATGGAACGAAGTCAAAGGAATGCTATCCTCTGTAACACGAAGCTGATGAAAACCGGTAGCCAAGTCCAATTGTGAAAAGACTCTGGCACCACTAAGTTGATCAAATAGATCATCAATCCGAGGTAAAGGATATTTATTCTTAATAGTAAGATCATTAAGCTTGCAGTAGTCGACGCAAAGCCTAAGTGTACCATCGGATTTCTTCACGAAAATTGCTGAAGCTCCCCAAGGCGAGGAACTAGAGCGAATAAATTGCTTCGTCTCCAATTCGGATAATTGTTTGTGCATCTCCTCGTTTTCTTTATTGGACATGCGATAAGGAGGACGAGTAATAGGTTGAGCTCCAGGGATGAGATTAATTTTGAATTCAATTGCTCGCTTAGGTGGTAGCCCTAAAACAGGCTCAATTATGTCGGAAAATTCACGAACAACGTGAATAAGAGAAATAACATCCTCCTTGTCATCATCATCGTCATCATGAGGATTTAAAGAATATAAAGATGCTGTCAAGTCGGAATACGAATCTTTAAGTACAATAGAAATCTGCTCAATAGATTGAGGATGTCGAAGATAAATAGTCCGCTCAGGACATAGGATTTGAGCTTCATAACGGTTGAGCCAATCCATACCCAAAATCATTCCGAAGCCTAAATAACGCATGACATGCAAATCGGCTAGGAAAGAAAAATCACATAAAATAATCTCGACATCTTTACATAATAAACTGAGCGTTGCGGATCCCCCAACCGGATTCGCAATTCTCAAAGAAGTCATTAAACACAAAGCATCCAAAGAAAAAGTATCAACAAGTTCCTTTGAAATGAAAGAATGGGACGCACCCGTATCAAAAAGAACTCGAATAGGATGATCACAAAACACAATAATACCATCAAGGATAGAATGAGAAATACCTTGACCACGAGATGTGTTGCCAAGGGCTTGAGCAACATTAAACTTTCCCTCCTTCTTATCTTGAAGTTTGGGGCATGCATGTAGAAAATGATCCGGGCTTTTACAATAGCGACAAGATCGGGGCTTTGAACACTTGTTCGCAAAATGGTCCCTAGAACCACAGTTGAAGCATTTCCCATCACTAGGGGAAAGTGTCTTTGCAGCAGGAGTTGCTTGCTTACCCTTTTTGTTGGGATAAGGACCTTTGAATTTATTAGGCCTTTTCTTGTTGGTGAAGTTCGGTTTAGCACTCCCAATCTCAACATCACTTACTTTATCTGCCTCTTCAAGTCGAAGAGCAATGTCAATGAGTTGATCAAACGAAACTTCCAATTTTAGAAGTAATGGCTTCTTGAGATTTTTGTTTAAGCCATAGACGAATCTTTGGTTCTTCTTCAATGGGGTGTTGATGTATTCAACCCCATATTTAGACAGTGACTCGAAGGATGCGACATAATCTGTCAGAGAGGATTCACCTTGAACAAGGTCTATGAAACATCGAGCCAATGTCACTTTCTCTACTTCTAGTACGAATTTTAATTTGAAGCGCTCCCGTAATTGCTCCCAGGAGAGATCCGCTTCATTAATTTCAGAAATAAGAAGTTCGTACCAGTCCAATGCTCTTTCTTGGAGCATATTGGAGGCCACCTGAACTCGGTGAAGATCAATAAGGTTAATGCGAGAAAAGATTCGATCGCATGTTCTTAGCCAAGCCTGGACTTCAATAATAGTTTCAGAACCTTTGAATGGCTTCCCACCCAAGTTGGTATAATCGTTGCACAAGCGTGCAAATCCAGACTTTGGGTGAGTAGGTTCCGGATTAGGTCCGGCTGCTTGTGCGTTCTTTACTAGATCAAGAAGCTGCTGGGCGGACATAAAATCTCCATCCTGGGGAGTAGTACTAGATTGACCAGCGCTGGGACGGCCTGGTCTAACCATTCTCTTCCTTTAGAAAGAAAGAAAGAAGAAGAAAAGGTTAATTCTCAAAATAAATATCAAACAATCATGATTGATAAAACAAGGAATCACAAAGAAAATAGGATATGACGGTACGAAGACTCGAATAAATCCTAAGACACGACTCCTAAGTTAGACTTAGGACGATGATCCTTGTTAAGTTATTCTACATTGTTCCGAAGTTTGGCTCTGATACCAAGCTGTGACGCCCCACCTCTATACCCATGCTAGCCAAGAACACTACGGTGTAATGCTGTCAACTAGCACGGAGAATAAGGCTATTGAGGAGCGACCATCCGTGTAATTGCTTTGTGCGAGCACCGATGTGTCAAATAGAATAACATGCATAAGAGGAAGTCCGACATACCGATACAAACTCAAAGCTATCACGCGGTGGCTGTATAAAATCCTCGGAAACAAATATAGAAATAAACATAACACAAATCAGTCACAGACATCCATATCACAAAGGCGGAAAAAGATATGAATACATATATAACACATGAAAGTGTACATCAGAGTGGTGGTCTAAGAGATCCACGATAATACAAAAGAATAGCAACATGTGCTATACAAAAGAATACATCTATGAGTCGATATCTCAAATGTATACAACAAAAACTACTAATCTAAGTAGTTAGCCAAAAGTCAGAGTAGTAAATCCCTGGGGAGAAGTCAAGCAGAAGCACCTGTAACATCTCGATCTGACCCGAGTATTATTTATAAGAAAATAATAAACGGATCAGTCTAGCTATAAATATCAGATGACATGATATAGAATAAAAGATATGGCATAGACATGTAATAACCATAATGGCATACTACTATAAGTATGTAAATGATAATCAACAAGAGATTAATCAATATCACAAGAATCTTCTCAAAGATCCAAATCCACAAAAGGGTAATGACACACAAATTCACCAATGCACAATAATTGATAAAACATATCAATGAAAATCACGAAAATTGGTGAAACACAAATTCCAAAAATCAACACACGAAATCCAGAAATCAAAAAAAGGGGGGGAGGCCTATCACACGAACGGGAGCATGAAAGCTCACCAACATATGTATCACACGAATGAGATGCTATCTCATGGAAGCTAACCATTAATTTTTGAACACACGAACGGCCCGAAGACCATGGGGCGCTACCCCACATATGTGAGTAGAAACATCACACAAACGGGGTCTAGTCTCCCTCGCAGACAAAGAGACATCGCTCAATCGCTAGTCTAAATCACGAAAATGATCGTCATGATCATCAAGAAGTGTCAATTACACTAAGCTAGTAAATATATGAGTTTAGCTTCATGTCCCATAACCACTAGCTTAACTTAAATATTTACGAACAAACTGTAGATCTTCACTAGAAAATTGTCTCAAGAGTTTCAATCGAACAAGTCCAAAAATTAACCAACGAAGTAAACGCAAGCGTTTCATACCACTTGTTTTGCTAAGCCGTTTAATTATATTTTCTCATACGAATGAGGTAAAGGTTTGTATATACTAATAGATTAGAAAATGGTTTAAGAAACGAGCTTTGTAATAAAATAGTGTTGAAATCGTTTTAATGAAAGGGTTTTGATATTTACTACCAGTATAGAAGCCTTTGTATTTTTAAAGTGACAAACCACAAAAATGATTGTAGAAACAATCAATCATTAAAATTCACATTTGAAGACGTGAATCAAATCCAATTAAACCGATAAAGAATCCATCGAAATGGATATTCAAAAATCCCGAAAAAGGAGTCATTAAAGTCATAATAAATGATAACAACAAATAGGATCATCACGAATCGATTTAAATTGGGAATTCCATCCAAAAAGGCAAACTGGACTGAAACAGCAGGTTCAGTCGACTGAACAGAGTTTTTCAGTCAACTGACCCTGTGCCTGGAAATTTTCCAGGTTCAGGAAACTTTCTGTTTCCAGGTTCAGTCGACTGAACAGAGTTTTCAGTCGACTGAATCATGCCTGGAAACTTTCGGGTTCCAGGTTCAGTCAACTGAACAGAGAATTCAGTCGACTGAATCATGCCTGGGCTGTTTTTCAGCCTATACAAATGAAGAGCAAACTCTTCCAAAATGCAACCGGACGAACATTGGCTCTAAGGGTTTATGCCAATCGACAACCCGGCCCTATATGCTCCTCGATGCATCACCAAAAGCATGATCAAACATCCATAAAAGGATTTTCACATAAATTTGACTTCAAAAACCAAAAATTGGAATATTCACAAAACCAATCCAAATCGAGAGTAAATGCACATGAAGAAGTGTTAGGAATTCATACCTAACAACCAAAGGTAATTATAGACATAGATGTGAGATAAAAATCTCACCTTTAAACCCAAACGAATGAAGAAGAAGCTATGGAGCAATGGCAAGAGCAATTACTCTTCAATTCCAACTCAACAAGCTTGAATTCAAAGCTTAAAATAAGAACATTTCCAAAGTTAGGTTTAGGAATTTCTGAAATTGGAAAGAGAAAGAGTTGGAGAAGAAGAAGGAGATGCTTACCAATGGGTTCACTTGAATTTGGAGCTAGAAGTTGGATTTGCTAATGAAGACTAGGGCTTGGAGTTTTAATTTCCCATTCTTCTCCACCATTTTCAGTTGTAGCTTGAATGTATAAGGAAAATGAAATGAATGAAGATAAGTGGGGAGTGGTTGGGTGGATATAACCAGATTTGAACAAATGGGCTGAACCCAAACCCAAACCCAAAGTGAAAATGGTCAAATTTTGACTAGCTCCAAACATATCAATGTTTATACTCAAAAGGTTGCAAACGGCATTTTGAACTCAATGGAAGGGGTCTCGAGTCCCAATTCGACTGTTTGCAAAAAAGTGACTTTTCGGACCAAAAATCCAACAAATGATGAAATATTTAAATATAAAATCGATAAATATGCGGGTTGTTACATTAACTTTTGATATTTGAACATTAAATCTAAATAGATTTTTATTTTAGATCTAAACTAGTTTTCAAATATAAATCTACCTTTAGATATGTTAGCTATTAATTTTTTATTGCACATGTTAACAACAATGGGTTTCCTACAAAAAATAGTAAAAATCATAAAAGAATGCATTAGTATACCTACTTTTACATATTAATGGTGTTCCGGAAGGTTTAATAAGTAGGGGTCTAAGACAAGTAGATCCATCGTCTCCCTATAGTTTGCCGTTGTTGTAGATACATAGTAAATGGAACTGTGCTATCACAACAAAATCATTCAGCCCATTTATGATACATAACAAAAAATTACACATCTCTTGTATATTGATGATCTATTAGTTTGTATAAAAGCTAAAAAAATGTCGGAGAAGGTGTTAGAAATTTGTTCTAGAAAATAGAAATATTTGCGAGATTGAACGCGCATGAAATGAAAACCAAATGCTATTTTAAGGATCACTTCGAAAGCAAGGAGCTAGTATGTCAAATACTAAGTGTAAGAGAAGGTCAGCTACCTGTCACGTATCTTAGAGTTCCACTTGATAGAGTTAGCGGTATGCACTAAGGGCTATTTTGTAATTTGTTGTAAGTTATTAACTTTGTAATAAAATCTCGTTCGAAATAATAAGTGTTTTTTCTTTCTATTATGTTCTTGTTATACGTGTTATATAAATTAATTATTTAGTTTAAATATATTTAATATAAAATTCACAAATGGTGTGTTTTATGATAGTAATTACAATACGTTGTAATCATGAGCAATTTATCACAATATAATAAGCACGTCGTTTTAAATATTTCTAGTTAAGATACATCGAGACTGGATATCGATACATCCGCGTTTATAATAGAGTACGTAACATTCTTCAAATATTGGACAATGTATTACTCATGGCTGTTGGTGCACCAAGAGGTTATTTTCTTAAAGTTATTAGATAACTATGAAACGACTCATTCGATAGTTTTTTGTTGGTTGATATAATAAGGTTAAACAGAAAATATCAATGTGATAATACTGCAAAATTATTTTAACTTGAGAATACCGCCGAGCTTCAACGTGGAAATTCCACTTTGATTATAGTCAAATCGTCACACATCATCCTTCGAACGGCTATAGTTGGATCGAGTTTAAGCATTGGAAGTGAGACTCTATTCAATAGAGAATTCGTCTCCTCAGTTATATGATGTTAGTATCATGGTCACTTGAAGTCAACTCAAAATCAAAGTCTCTGGCCGGAATAGTTCAATTAATAAATATTATTATTATTAAGCTAAGGGCTTTGTGTCTGGACTATGTAGGTTGAATCTGGACGCTATTCGAATTTTGAGCATTTCAAATTCCATAAGTCCTAAAGCGATATAGTTTTAACGATGAGATAATTGTCACTACCGGGGACTGGTTAAAATAAGTAAAATTGGATTTTAACTATGTAAGTAATAAATTTGGCCATAATGTCATACATTAGCTACGGTAATGTGTGAACATTAATATTCGTATTGTCGATATTAACCGTTGACCGAATTTACACATAAGAGTTAATCAAAATGTTAAATACTCTGACTACCACCCGATGTAATTAAATTATAATTTTTATAACTAATTAAATTAATTAGTATTTATGAAATATTAATTATAAAATTTTATTTGATTTGTTTTGATCAATATTGAAAATAGTGCGTATATAAAAGTTGTATACACATGTATTGATATACGATATCGATGTACTTTTAAATTTAATTTGAATGTAAATTATCTGATCAGGCTTGAAGTGGAACGAAGGCCATATAAAGACATGGCAAGGTCGGTTATACATGGTAGGAGGTGGGGTTGGATTTGACTCTAGTTGAGTTTGAATTGGTAGAGAAATTGTGGATCCGGATCCACTTTTAGCTCCTTCCTTTCTCTTCTACTTAAACTCCTTTAACCCTCCACTTTTGCACTTTCTCTTCTTCTACCTACCTTAGCTCCTTCACCCAAAAGTACTAGGGTGCCTCCTCCATTAAATTTCAAGTTTAAAACACAAACTCAAATAAAACAGTGCAACGGTGCATATATCTTTCAATTGGGTAGTGCTATCTGGAAGGGTTTGGATTCAGATCTAAAGGTGTCAATCAGATTCAACATTCAATGTGTAATTATTAGGTCATAGTCAAGGTATCTTTTTAATTTACATACATACATACATACATACATATATATATATATATTAATTGATATTTGTCTTTATTTATATATGGTTAGATAAGATCATGATATCATGAATCTTTATATATATATGTTTGTTGTCACCATAGAGTATGTGTATATATAAATATTATTATTATAAAATAGAAAAATTCGTATATGTTTACATATTCTTTTGGTCAGTAAAAAAAATAAATCAAATTAATTTTGAATTTAAAATGATTTAAAGAGTTTTAAAACTAAAGTTGTTTTTAATTTACAAACATATGTATATAATGTATATGAAAAATTCTTATTAAATAATATACATATATTGTTTTGAAATTTTAACTTTTTTGTATATAGTTATTTATAAAATCCGAATATATGTATATATAATACATTAAACTAATCTTTATATACTATAAATACATACATACATACATATATATATAATACATTAAACTAATCTTTATATACTATAAATACATACATATGTATGTATGTATATTCTAATATACATAAAATTATATTTACGTTGTAAAATTAGTTTTTATCAATTTCCAAACAAAAATTGTTTAATAAAAAGAATTCCAAAATGATTTTAAATTGATTTTTTTTAAAATACAAATGTGGCCGAAAAATATGTGTGTGCGTATGTATTTATTTATTACATATTTAATTATATAACTTTTATTTATTATTAATATTTTAAAATATTAACTTATATATACACACTTTTCGTTAAAAAAATAAAAAAATATTTTATTTCCGTATATGTATATATTAAATATATTTTCAAAATATAATTGTTTCCAAAATCAAAATTTGAAATTTGAAATTAAAAAATGTTTCTAACTAGATCTTGATTTGAAATTAAAATTTTGAATTTGAATTCAAAATTATCTATATTCATATTTATAAACATTATTTTATATATAACATAGGTATGTATATAAATAGTACTACTTTTACAATATTACATATTATATAACACACACATACACTTACACTAATATGAATATAATTTTGTATATTACATTAATATATATACATTAGACATCACATATGTATATGGAGGGGATAAAATGTCTATTGTGATGTAAACCTAAGCACTTGGATACGGACATGTTGAACCATGTATACTGTATATGTTGCACATGTGTATATGATACGCATGTACACATTATATAATGCAAATATAATATTAAAATAAACCTTTATTTACAAACTAAATTAAACAATGATTTTATCTAAAATTAATTTAGATTTGATCTAAATCAATTTTGACTTCATAGGCCTATAAGATCCAAAATGGCAAAAAAATAATATAAAATTTACCCATTTGACACGCTACATGCTGGTCGAGATCTAATAATGGTATTAGTGCCTAATAACATATGCGGTCTAAATTCATCATGTTCTGGCCAACTAATTAAGCTTATTCAATTAGCAAGGTGTCTAGAAAAGTAGCGTTTAAACTGGATTTAGGTAATTAAGTTCCTTGTCCTACCCAACGACCGGCCTGACCTGAAAGATGAAGTGGGCCCAAAGGTTATTCCCAGTAGAAAAGACCCAATTTGATTTTGGGCCGTGGTGTAATTTTCAAAATCTGTTTGAAGTTAAAATAAAATTTTGAATTTAAAATAAGAATAATATTATAAATGTTATAATATGGTTTTAAAAATTGATTTAAAAATTCTACAAATAAATTTTGAAAATTTATTATTAATTTGATTAATAAATTAATTAAATTGTTAATTAATTAATTATTTATAACACATGTAAGGATATATGTTACATTATCTTGGGAGATGATGTAAGTATATACATATATAAATTTTTTGAAATTATATTAATTAATTAAAATTGTTTAATTAAATAAATTGATTCAATGTTAATTATAATATAAAATACATACGTATAAAGATATATGTGTACAACTATAAATGTTATGGTATACATATTTGATATAAATGTTTAATTGAATAATATAAAATTCATTAAAATGTAATTAATTAAATTAATTAAATAATATAAGTAATAATATTAATATAATGTTATATATAAGACTATTATTTAAGTTAATTAAAATTATAAAAGTTATATAATAATTAAAACAGGAAAATAGGCACAAGGAAGAAGTTACAAAAAAAATAGTCTCAAGGACAGCAAGTTTGTGTTTTAGTCTGAATGACACTTTATAGTGTAAACAGAAAATGATAGTTGCAACTATCATTCTGTGATTTACACTACAAAGTGTCCTTCAGACTAAAAAACAAACTTGTTGTCCCTGAGACTAATTTTTTTTGCAACTTCTTCCCTGTGCCTAAAAACCCCTAATTAAAACTTATATAATACGAATGTAAAATAAAAGGTAGAATAATAAGAAACCATACATAGATTTTAAGGATAAACAGATATGTATAGTACATATACCGTGGTTTCTGATGTGGCTAACACTTGAATCATGAGGATATTTCTTAAAAAATACATTATTCAATAAGTCGATATCACTCAATTAAATATATTAAAGATTATGAATCTTTAATATAAAGTTGTCATCTACCATTTATATATTAATAAATTACTAGCATACTCTTTACTTGTCGAGCAAACTCAAGCTAGAGATATTATGCATTATTAAAAGTGGAAATTAGCCACAAGGGCCTCTTTAGCAAGTGGAATTAGTTTCTAGGACACACAACTGAAATAATTACTTTCAAGGAAAAAATGTAAAATAATTAGTTTCTAGGGCCTAAAAACCTATGAAATTATGTCCTTGAAAGTAATCAGACTGCTTACTTTGTCATTGAAAGTAATTATTCTGCTGACTTTGGCCTTGAAAGTAATTTCTTTGAATGTGTGTCCTAGAAACTAATTGGACTGCAAAGTTTGTCCTTCTGGTAAAATGCCCCTTATTAAAATATATAATAGAACAAGGTAAGATAGCTATATGTATTTGTTGAGCAAACTCAAGATACATATATTATACTTTGATCGTCATGGAATGGTAGGTATGAGTGAATAATCTCTTTCGATTTGTCGAGCAAACTCAATGTCAAATGAGATTAGGACCAAGACCATGAGTTAGGAGTTGTATATGATACAACCGATATGGAGTTATACATTATTTGTGAGGCTATGACTTGTTGAGCAAATTCAAAGTCAAAATCCCATGACAAGCGAGTCCTAGCACCCACTAGTGAAGTCGAAAGACTTCTATGTTTCATCATAGGGTTTAGAGAAACATAAAATACTAGTGGAGCTTATTAGTAAAATGAAATGTAATGTTTTATCTTACTAATATTATAAGAACATCTACTATGATAAAAGTCCTAATCTACTAAGTTAAAATTTGTAGAAAAATGTCTACAACCTAGTTATTTTCTGAAAATGACAAAATCACCGGACCTAACTGAAAATGTACGTGCAGTACTAAGGATCGTGTAATATGGTATATAAATGCGGAAACTGATAATAACAGTAAAATAAAAATTAAAGTAAGCACACCAGGAATTTTTATACTGGTTCGAACTTCCCGTTCTACGTCCAGTCCCAAAATACCCTTTGGATTTTGACTAAACCCCTCACTTAACCCGGAGGAATAGGTATACAACACATGAGCAGCCGAACAGGAATTTTTCCGCCTCAACAGCCGAAGAGGACTTCAACTTAATACAAATAACTTGTTGACGAATGTGTTCTGAATAACACGGATTGTCTTTTGATAGTACAATTCTCCTATAATCAAATCCTCAAGAATATATAGTGTATGTGAAGATTTAGAAGGAGGATAATCGCGTAGAATCGAAGTATATGAATTAATTCAGTGATTCTAGCGATATTGAATGAGAATGAATGCTTTTATTTGTAGAAATAAATAGAGAATAGATTTCTGAATTATAAACAAGAATTAGTGATTGTAGAAGTGAATTAAACATGTTTATATAGTTGTAGAATAGTTACAATCTTTCATGAAGAGTTTCAATCAAAAGTTGTGACCATATCTCTTGGATTGAAGGTGATTCCTCTTCACGAACGATCGCAACTCTTCAGAAAAATAGCCGTTATTTCCAGGTCGGTTGACTGAAAATTCTGGCCGGTCAGCTGAATTTAAAATCGTGCACAAAACAGTGCATATCTGTGCACTAACACAGGTTCAGTCAGTCGAGTTTACTGGTCGGTCGACCGACCTGCTGTTATGTGCACAGATCACATTTTTTCAAGTATAAAACAATATACAACTATTTGTATGTGTGTGTGACTACTTGAGGAATGATTTTAACAATATTCTAAGACTCAATATAATAAAATATTCATACTAATCTCTGGATTGTAGTCTTGTCTCCTTTGTAGTGCACAATATACGTTTATTCTCTTTTTGTCGCCTTTGTATAGTATTCTCTTTGTAGTTCGTCTTATGATCTCTGAAGCTTGTGTCATGAATCAAAACCCATGAATCAACATTCTCCCCTTTTTTGATGATGACAATACTTATGTGATGAAGTAGTATATACATATATATTGTAATTCTCCCCCTGAATATATGGCGACTTTTCTGCAAAAACTTGTTAGCTTTCATATATTTCTCCGCCTTTGTCATCGACAAAAAGGAATACTTATGATACATAAAATGTAAAAAACAATACGGAACAAGTATCAAATTTAGGAACATAGAATTAAATTTACATACCGAAACCAAATAAAATGTTAATGATACCATTACTTAAAACGTCATAAAATAGAAATATTGTTCACAATAAAAACAGAATACTTGAAATAATCCAATAGCAAGACAAAAAACAACAAGATCACTCCTCATCCTCGTCGGTATCCCAATATTCTGGACGAATATTTTCATCTGGAGGAGCATGTTCTTTACCACGATGCTGAGTATGAGAAGTATGAGTTCCTGATGTTCCGGAACTTGTATTCTCCGAAGTTGACCAAGAGAAATTAGGTGCTGGTCTTTTTTCGGGAGCAAGATGAGAGGTACCGGCTTCAGAAGTGCATGACAAAGCATCCCAAAGATTAACAAAGAAGCCTTTGATTTTCTTGAATCTTCCATCTATTTTCCGTAGACGGGCATCTAAAGCTAATTGATCTCGAGCCAAAAGATCAATAGCCGCTTCCGTACCAAGTCCGGGAGTTGGTCTTTGAATTGTGGACTGGCGAGTTAAGCGTTCCATAGAATGAGTGGTTGGTTGTGGTGTGGAATGGCTATGGCGTAGTTGATCTCTAGGAGTAGCACGCCATTGGTCAAATTTTATAAATCTTGGTGGAGCATCCGGCAACTTCATTAATTTAATGGTCCTTGAATCAAAATGATGAACTTTGGTAGTTTCGGATTCTGGAGCATGTACGACTAAGTCATTGATTAATCTCATTATATATTCTCCATAGTAAATATGAAGCATCTTGCCTTGGTTAAATGAGAGAAACTCATCCATAAGTAATTGTGCCCAATTGACTCGAACATTCCCACATATAGCATATAATGCTTTAAAATTTTCAAGATACACTAAGTGATAAGAGCCGCCTCTTGGAACAATGGATTTCATCATGAATCGATGAAAAAGTCTAGCTTTTGGTCGAAGAGATGATGTTTGTCTGAAATCTATAGCATCATCTTCGAAAAAGAGATGGCTTATTTGGTCGCGTCTTATTACATTGCAATCCACATCATGTAACGATATTCCACCCGGTCGAGCATTCAAAGTATGATTTATTCTATCTAGTGAAAGGAAAATTGCCGTACCACATACCGACGTCCAAACACAATTTTCAGTGTTTCTAGGAGGATTAACAAGGTTTAGGTTAGCAAGAAATAATTTGACCATAATGTGGTTAATTTTCAAATTGTTCTTTCTATGGTCAAGAAAAGTGTCAAACCCACTTTCAATTGCGGCATTTTCAATACCGTAAGAAGAGAAATCGAGGAAACTTACGAAGGATTCCTCGAAGATCTTGGCATCTTGAAGCTTTATCCATCTTTCGAGTGCTCTATCACTCACAAGCCATGAGGCTATTTGAGAATCCACTGGAGTTGATGAAGAAGCGCCAGTAGTTTTAGTTTTCTTTCTAGGAGCCATTGATTTTGAGGAAAAATATAAAATTTGAGAAAATTTTAATGGAGTTTGGGGTAAAAATCTGAAATTGGGAAAGTTAAAATGAAGAGGTAGTTGAAAAAAGTAAATAGGTGGGTTAAATATTTGAATAGGCAATAGCAGATTTTTTTTGTCGTTCGGTCGACCGAAATGTTTGATCGGCCGACCGACTCTGTTAACTGAAACATATGAAACTTTCGGGAAGGGATTCGGCTGACTGACTCAGTATTTCGGTCGACCGATCCTGTTGTTTTGCCCAGTTTTGCTGTTTCTGCTAAAAAATTGTATAAAGAGAAATTTTATTATGTTTGCATGATATTAATACAACTTATAGAAAATCAGCAACATAAAAATTCCATTTTCAACTTGTTTAATTTGTAATCCAAGAAAATATGACAATTCTCCCATATGAGACATTTCAAATTCATTTGTCATTATAGTCGAAAATTCCTGACATAACTTTTCATTTGTCGATCCAAAAATAATATCATCAACATAAATTTGAATTATCAAAATATCTTTCTTAGTTTTCTTAATAAAAAGAGTTTGATCTAATTTACCAATTTCAAAACCAGATTCTAATAAATAGCTTTTAAGACGATCATACCAAGCACGTGGTGCTTGTTTTAAACCATACAAAGCCTTTTTGAGTTTATAAACATGATCCGGAAATTTTTCATGATAAAAAAGAGGTGGTTGTTCAACAAAAACATTTTCTTTTATGTAACCATTTAAAAATGCACTTTTAACATCCATTTGATAAAGTTTAAAATTATGAAAACATGCAAACGCCAATAAGATTCTTATTGCTTCAAGTCGGGCGACTGGAGCAAACGTTTCTTCGTAGTCAATTCCCTCTTCTTGATTATATCATTGTGCAACTAATCTAGCTTTATTCATAGTTATATTTCATAGTTCATCTGCTTTATTTTTGAAGACCCATCTAGTACCAATGACTGATTGATCACTTGGTCTAGGAACAAGTTCCCAAACTTCGTTTCGTTCGAATTGATTTAGTTCTTCTTGCATGGCAAGAATCCAGTAGTCATCAGTTGAGGCTTCTTTTATATTCTTAGGTTCTATGTTAGAGAGAAAAGCTACATGACCAACTTGATTAATTGATGTCTGGTTTTAACATTCGTATTTACTTCTCCAATTATATTTTGTACAGGATGATCCCATAGAATTCTAGGTGGAGATTTTATTATATTAGGAGTAATGTTTTTATTTTTGGTAAATTCATGATTATTATCAAAATTTTCACTAGTATTACTGTTTTTATTCTGAATAGTTTCATCATCAGAATCAATATTAATATTTGGATTTATATTTTTAAAATTTTCGTCAAATGAAACATGTAAACTTTCTTCAATAATTTGAGTTCTTTTATTAAAAATTCGATAAGCTTTACTTTGTTCCGAATATCCTACGAATATTCCTTCATCGGACTTTGGATCGAATTTGCCTAGCTGATCTTTAGTATTCAAAATAAAACATTTAGAACCAAAAACTTTAAGATATGAAATATTTGGTTTTCTTCCATTTAGAAGTTCATATGGAGTATTTTTAGTTAACGGTCGAATGGAAACACAATTCAATACATAACAAGCAGTAGTTACAGCTTCCGCCCAAAAATGTTTTGATAAAGTGGATCCATTTAATAAAGTTCTTGCACATTCTTGTAACGTTCTATTTTTTCTTTCTACAACGCCATTTTGTTGTGGTGTTCTAGGAAATGAAAAATTATGGTTAATACCTCTCTTGTTATAAAATTGTTCAAAAACTTCATTTTCAAATCCTCCTCCATGATCACTTCTGATATTTTTAATTTTCAAACTTTTAATATTTTGTATTCTTTTAAC
This sequence comes from Allium fistulosum, assembly GCA_030737815.1. NCBI lineage: Eukaryota > Viridiplantae > Streptophyta > Magnoliopsida > Asparagales > Amaryllidaceae > Allium > Allium fistulosum. Next base: position 754,627,685 of record CM060908.1, on the reverse strand, counting down.
AAAAACTTTAAAATTATCAAAAGTATCACTTTTATTTTTCAAAAAGAAAGTCCAAGTGTATCTAGAAAAATCATCTACAATAACAAACACATGTCTATTATGATTAATAGACTGAACTTGAGTTGGACCAAAAAGATCCATGTGTAAAAGTTCAAGTGGTTGTTCTGTAGAAATTACCTTTTTAGATTTAAAAGAAGATTTTGTTAATTTTCCTAATTTACATGCATCACAAAATATATTAGTTTTGAATCTCATGTCAGGTAATCCTTTAACTAATTTATTTTTAGCTAATTTGTTGATGGTATTAAAATTGATGTGACAAAATCTTTTGTGCCAAAGACAGGAATCATTTTCCTTAGCTACTAAACACAAATTTGAATCATTATTAACGTTCATATTTAAAATATAAATGTTTTTATCTCTTATTCCTTCAAAAATAGTGGTATGATTTTTATCGAAAATATTACATTTATTTTCTGAAAAAGTTATATTAAAACCTTTATCACATAGCTGACTAATACTCAATAAATTATGTTTTAATTTTTTAACTAATAAAACATCAGTAATGAGAGGTAAATTAGTGGTACCGTTGCTGCTGACATCGCCTTTACCGATGATATATCCTTTAGAGTTATCTCCAAAAGTGACTGATCCTCCATTTGAGTAGATAATATTTGACAACATTTCTTTGTTTCCAGTCATGTGTTTTGAGCAACCGCTATCTAAAATTCATTTTCCTCTCCTTTTATGTGGTACCTACAAAAATTTATAAAAAGTTGGTACCCATTTCTTTTTAGGGTCCTAAGAGTTAGATCTTAGGAAGCCAAACCCATACGGGTTCAGAATTCCCTTTATAAACATAGTTTTTGTTATTATGAATAGTTTCCATGAACATTTTGATATGTTTATTCTTTATCAAAACATTATTTGATTTTGGAATCCATATCTTAATGGTTTTAGTGTTTGAACAAACTGTTTTCTTAATATCCTTTTTAATATTATTATTAATCCTACTTTTAGCAAAATTATTCTGTTTCTTAAATTCTAGTCCAGATTTATTGTTAGTGGATTGAGAATTTTCAAGTATTTTAGAAAGATTCTCTCTTTTATTGAAATTAGAGACATTTTTAGAAATGTCATCAAATTTTATTTTTAGACTAGATTTTTCTAAATCTAAATCTTTAATTTTAGAATTTAAACTATTATTTTTCAAAAATAAAACATCATTTTTATTTTTCTGAATTTCTAGTTCTTCAGATATTGAAGAAATTTGAGAAGATAAGTTAGAATTTGATTGTTGAGAATTTTCAAGGTCTTCTTCTAATATTTTCTTCTCATCTTTTAGCATATCTACTTCTAAGACTGTCCTATCTAATTTTCTTTGTAAATCTTTATTTTTCTTTTTAAGTTGCTTTGCTAAGTCTACTAATTCAGAATTAATTTCAATTAAATCTTCAAAACTAAGATCACTTACATCGTCTGACGAAGCCATGAAACACACATTTGCTTGTTCATTTTCATTGTCACTTTCACTCTCTGATGAGGATGATGAGTCTGTGTCGTCCCAAGTGACTGAAAAAGCTCTTCGTTTGGTTCAGTCCTTCTTAAAATTGCTCTTTTTACGTTTTGGACAATCCTTCTTCATGTGACCTTTCTTGTGACATTCATAACATTCCATTGCTGAAGATGATGGTTTGCTACGTTGATATTGTTGTTGGAATTATTTTTGTTTCCCCTGAATTTGTTTCTTTTGAATTTCAGAAACTTTTTGAAATTTTTAGCAATCATTGCCATATCTTCATTCTCTGAGTCGGAGTCATCTTTTTCTGCTTGAAATGCCACATTCTTCTTTTCTTGTGCTCCATTTCTCTTTGCCTGCAAATTTACTTCGTAGGACATTAAATTACCTATCAATTCTTCTGGTTTTAATGTTGACAAATCACTTGCTTCTTCAATGGCTAGGACTTTTCTTTCCCATTCGTCCGTTAAAGAATTTAAGATTTTTGTGATAATATCAAAATCAGTAAATGTTTGTTCTAATGATAGTAGAGCATGAATATCCTGGAATCTAGAGTACATATCATTTATAGATTCATTTGGCCTCATTTTGAAATTTTCAAATTGATTTTTCAACATAGAGATTTTGCTTAATTTAACTTTGTTCGTTCCTTCATGTGTTACCTTAAGTGTTCTCCAAATTTCATAACCAGAAGTGCACATGCTAACTCTATTGAATTCATTTCTATCTAATGCACAAAATAAAATATTCATAGCCTTTGCATTTGATGTAGCATCTAGTTTTTGTGTGTTACTCCAAGTTGAGTATTCTCCAGTAGGAGTTGTGTACTCTCTTTGTATAACATTCCAGATATCGAATCCACTAGATTGCATATAGATTCTCATTCTAGTTGACCAATAATTATAATTTATACCATTAAAAAGTGGATGTCGTGAAGTTGATTGACCCTCTGTGAAACTAGTATTAGTGTTAGTGCCAACATCGTTAGTTTGTGTCGTTGCCATATTACTAGAAATAGATATCAAATAACTTTGTTACGGTTATAGGATTTCCTTGCTCTGATACCAAATGAAAATGTACGTGCAGTACTAAGGATCGTGTAATATGGTATATAAATGCGAAAACTGATAATAACAGTAAAATAAAAATTAAAGTAAGCACACCAGGAATTTTTATACTGGTTCGAACTTCCCGTTCTACATCCAGTCCCAGAATACCCTCTGGATTTTGACTAAACCCCTCACTTAACCCGAAGGAATAGGTATACAACACCTGAGCAGCCGAACATGAATTTTTCCGCCTCAACAGCCGAAGAGGACTTCAACTTAATACAAATAACTTGTTGACGAATGTGTTCTGAATAACACGATCTTGTCTTTTGATAGTACAATTCTCCTATAATCAAATCCTCAAGAATATATAGTGTGTGTGAAGATTTAGAAGGAGGATAATCGCGTAGAATCGAAGTATATGAATTAATTCAGTGATTTTAGCGATATTGAATGAGAATGAATGCTTTTATTTGTAGAAATAAATAGAGAATAGATTTCTGAATTATAAACAAGAATTGGTGATTGTAGAAGTGAATTAAACATGTTTATATAGTGGTAGAATAGTTACAATCTTTCATGAAGAGTTTCAATCAAAAGTTGTGACCATATCTCTTGGATTGAAGATGATTCCTCTTCACGAACGATCGCAACTCTTTAGAAAAATAGCCGTTATTTCCAAGTCGGTTGATTGAAAATTCTGGCAGGTCGAGTGAATTTAAAATCGTGCACAAAACAGTGCATATCTGTGCACTAACATAGGTTCGGTCAGCCGAGTTTACTGGTCGGTCGACCGACCTGCTGTTATGTGCACAGATCACATTTTTTCAAGTATAAAACAATATAGAACTATTTGTATGTGTGTGTGGCTACTTGAGGAATAATTTTAACAATATTCTAAGACTCAATATAATAAAATATTCATACTAATCTCTGGATTGTAGTCTTGTCTCCTTTGTCGTGCACAATATACGTTTATTCTCTTTTTGTGTGCATGTATTTATTTCCTTGTCATCTCATGCAAATGCAATCCAATAATTTATGCATTTCCATATTAAAAATAATGAACAAACGTGATTATTTTCTTTGTTGCCATAATTTCCTCCTCGATGCTCCGAACGACCTCCCGTCTCTTTCACAGTGAAGAACACATAATCCTCTTCAAAATGACATATTATTTAAATAGTAGAATCTCAACACTCCACCTCAATTCAAATTCTCTTTTCAACATGAAATTCTTAAAAACAAATTCACCTTCAACCTAAATTTCTTAACGAGATAGATACCCAATGGGTTATGGCAAAGCCACCCTGAATCACACTTTGCTAATGAGCTCAGACTATGTCCCCGCCCGTCAAAAAAATATTGCAAATATCCAAAATCAAAAGAAGATAGATACCAAAATAATTTCAAACCCACCAAGGCCAAAAAAATCCTCTCAATCACCAATCGAATCTCTCTCCTCCCACATACATTATCTGCCAAACAACAAATTTCTCATGGAAATCAACATAAGACTCTCACACCAGCATTGAGTCATGAAGCAGATATATGTTACCAAATCCAGTTGCCCCTTCAACATATTAAACTCCTTATCACCAAAGTTTCAAGACTGGAACGCTCTTCTCTCTCAACATAATCTCCTCCATCCATTTGCCAAAATCTCCTTTTCCATCAAAATAAGTAATAGCATAATTACCACCGGATCTACCACTCTTTCTAAAAGCCATTGATGCACAAATTTAAACAAATCGTTTTGCTCTGATACCAATCCGTTGAGCAAAATCTACTGCTATGATACCAATTCGTTGTTCAAAAATTGCACAAATGCGAAAAAAACATTAAAAAAGATCTTGATTTGTCAATTTAAACATCGGTCAATCTAGTAACAATTATTTTATTACTCCAAATAAATAATAAATAACTATAAAAAAGCAAAAGGCGACGCATAATATTTATACTGGTTCCACTATCATTAAGATATTGTATTTCTAGTCCAAAGGAAGAGATTTTATTACTCATGAGAGAGTTATAAGAGATTACAAGATAAGAGTTTACGTACCAAACCCCTAAATTAGGGTTAACAAGAAGAGAGACTCTATTAGGGGATCGCTGGCTGAATGCCAGGATGAGTTTACAATGAAGTCTGCCCTCAATATAAACCAGTGCAAATCTATGAGAGTCGTCGATTAAATTATCAAGATATGGGAAGAAGATCATGAATGCAACTTACAATGGTCACAAATAGTGCAAACATAGCAAGTAATTCACTCATTTCTTTAATTAGCAAAGATAGATATAAATAAGTGAATATTAGGCTCAGGTCCCTAATAAGTTTCAAAATACACAAAAACCCCAGTAAAAAAACGTATGTAAATTAGGTCCCTAGAATTAAGTTACTAAGTAATTGCATATAGTTGTGCAATTATTCACTGAATAATTGTAGACATTTATGCAATTATATCCAAAAGTTGCATAAATTTATGCAATTTTTTCGATGAATAATTGCGGAAATTTCCGCAATTTTTTTGGTAAATAATTGCGGAATTTTCCGCAAATTTTTGAAAATTTTTTGGTGAATAGTTGCGGAATTTTCCGCAATTTTTTAATAAATAATTGTGGAAATGTCTGCAATTTTTTGATATAATTGCATAAATGTCTGCAATTATTCACTGAATAATTGCATAAGTGTATGCCATTATTCGGTAAATTAATTCTAGGGACCTAATTTACAAACTTTTATTTATTGGGGTTTTTGTGTATTTTGAAACTTATTAGGGACTTGTGCCAAATTGTCCCTATAAATAATTCCAAAGCAATGCGTTTATCGAGAAAGAAATAATATGCATATCCTTTTGCATATATTTTATTCCATAATGCGTGCATGTATTTATTTCCTTGTCATCTCATGCAAATGCAATCCAATAATTTATGCATTTCCATATTAAAAATAATGAACAAACGTAATTACTTTTCTTGTTACCATAACTTCCTCTCGATGTTCCAAACGACTTACCGTATTTTTCATAGCGAAGAACACAAAATTCTCTTCAAAATGACATATAATTTGAATAAAATCTCAACATAACTAACAACCTAGGCATTCTCAAATTGGCACGAGTTAACTTATATACAACTATGACATTTTCTTGAATTTCATTTCAATCACAAATGTAGGAATACTGTAACCTACTTAGACATAAATTACAGGTGGTGCTGTACAGACATATGGTAACTAAAGAAGAAACTAAAGACATATTTAATTTTGGAGAAGCAAGTTGTGCAATAACGTATACCTAAGAAGAAACGTCAACACGTACAAATTGATACTTATATGGTTATTTTGTCCCATAACAAGAAACTTAAGTGATGATAGAAAGACAGTTAATACCAGTATTCGATAATATATCCAGCGGCTGAAACACGATATACTCATCAATTCTTTTCATGAATTCCGGTCTCCAACACTTGCTTCATTATCATTTGCCACCACTGCTTCTTAGGATCCTGAGAATTTCGTAATGTATCCAGAATATAATGCGACCCAGTATTCGAAGTCATAATAACAAGCAGTTGGTGAAACTGATCGTTCTCCCTTGTGAATCGGTGATTCTACCATCATCCAACAGTTGCAGCAAAATTTTAGAGACATCTTGATGTAGAGGAAAACCAACATAACCTCGGTGCTCGGTCAGTTGCTCGCCTTCTTCATAACCAACATAACCTCGGTAAGTTTCAGCTGCTTCCATTTCAAAGTTTACTCTATAAACCTGTAAAGAAAATAATGATATTTCTCATCATCATCATAAGAGCAATAAAATTGAAAAAACAAAGCAAGCACGCACAGTTTTGGATAAGTATCATGAATATTCATTGACAACTTCATAGACATGCTATCAGTGTGATCTTACCTCTTCCTTAATTGATCGGATTTTGGTCATTATTGTCATCAATGTAGAGGAAATATAGAAAGTAAACATGCATAAAAGCACATGTTTTCAGAAGTTGGTTGCAGAAGACATCTCAGCATTCATTCCTTTGTTTGTAACGATGCTTTATTTCAGAATTCCCTGAGAACAGTCAAATAAAATCAGTGAAATAGTGATGTTACAAAAAGTCTCTAAATATAGCATTGCTCTTATTTACCAATAAAATGGAAAATAAAACAATAAATAAATACCCGATTTTCCAGCCACCATCAATAATCATAGCGGAAAATAATAATTTATAAATAAGATGTCTGGTAAATAAACATAATAAAAAGAAAAAACCCAAGATTTGTATCCATAATTTATAGATTATTATAAGAATCATGGAAAAACTTGCAGTTACACAGTCCTATGCTTCAACTACTTGAATCACAAAGAATCAACATTTTGCATAATACTAACAAAACATGTTTTCCTTTTTTTGGAAAAAAAGGGGAAAAAACATACCTTGTCAGTGTCACAAATAAGTAGGCTTGCATCATATTACAAAAACTAAATAGCATGACTATAAGTTATAATTTGCTCTTCATTAAAATGAAAAGCAGTGAAAAGGAATAGGAAGACGATGACAATATTTCCTTTACATTGAAAATAAAGCTATTAGCTTTGAGTTTACTGTTACACCAAAATAAAGAACTACAGTCCAAAATAGTGTCATTTAAATCTCTTTTATTCTTAAAATATTCAGATTCAGATTAGAGTATATTATTACATTATAATAAAGGATCCAGTTTGTACAACTACGGGTTAAGTTAAATTATTTCAGTTTCATGCAAGTTGTAGAATCTTAATGCAATTTCAATTTCAGTACAGCGATGGTAAGAGGCGATTTTGGGGATTCGATAGGGATCTAGGGGATGGGTTATTCTTTGGTGGAATTAGGGATTCGATGGGAAAAACAACGTAATATTTGGGCATGGGTGTATGCTTCAAATCTTAATTTTTTAAGTAAAACCGTCAAAGTTTGCCACAGCTCAAGGCCGTTGCGAAATTGTAATGGCTAAAAGCCGTTGCTAAATTATTTTGCAACGACGTAAGGCCGCTGCAATATTGCAATGGCCCAAGTCCATTGTGAATTTGCTGCACTATAGCGTTGCGAAATTGCCAATATGGACCGTTGTGGTGTAAATCGCAACATACAAAACATTCACATTTGCTATGCACATTTTCTATATGTAACACCAACGCATTCACACATGAGTGTATTTGATGTGCTCATTAAAAAAACACCAATAATTTAAAATTAAATCAAACTCGTATAAGTAATTATAATTTGATGAACATGTTATTTAAAAGAAAATTAAGAAAAGTTCTAAATGAGTTGAGACAACATAGGCCCAATATAGATCCAAAAAGAAACTTTTTTGAAATTTACCCAATTACCCCGCTTTCGACTGGCCCGGTTCCAACAATGTTATCAGAGCCTAATAGTCAGCGGTTTAAAATTAGCCATGTTAGGGCTAATCAATTAAACTTACCAATTTAATTGGGTGTTTAGAAAAGTAATGTCTAGATTTGGTTTTGGGTAATCAAGTACCCTGCCCTCCTTGGCTACCGGCCTAGTTCGAAATGTGAAGTGAGATCAAAGGTTTCTCCAAACAGAAAAGACCCAACTTGAATTGGGCCTTGGGCTTACTTTCAAAATTGTTTTGAAAATTATAAATATAGATTTTAAATTTAAAACTTAAATTTAAAATAATGTGTATATATATTATAAAAGGTTATAATATAATGAAAATTTTCAAAATTGTTTGAAAATAAATGTAAGTTAATTTCAAAATTAAAATTTATTAATAAGATTAATAAAATAATTAAATTAGTTAAATGAGTTAATTAAATAATATACATATATGCATGTATAATATATAGTGATATATGTTATGTTGTCTTAAAATGTTTAAGGCAATATATGCATACATGTATTTATGTAAAATAATTTTTCAAAATTAATTAAATTTAATTAAATTTTTTTAATTAAATAAATTAATTAATAAATTAAAATACATACATGTTAGATGTGTATTACTGTAAAGTTATAGCACATAAATATTTAACATAATATGTTAAAATTGAATAATGAACAATTAATTAATTAAAGAGTTAATTAATTAAATATGATTTAATTAATATAATGCTATACATAACATTATTGTATAAGCAAATTAAAATATAAAAGTTATATAATAATGATTAATATAATGTATAGACTAAAGGTTGAACATTATAGAAACCTTAAATAGACTTAAGAAATAAATACATACATAAATGTACGTGTACTGTGATTTTTGATGTGTCTAACACTTGAACAACAAGGGTATTTCATTATAAATACATTATTGCATAAGTCCATATCACTCTATAAATATATTGAAGATTATGAATCTTTAACATAAAGTTATCCTCTACCATTTATGCATTAATAAATTACTTGCATACTCTCAATTGTTGAGCTTTCCTCAAGCTTGAGATGTTATGTGTAGTATTATTAATGTATAGACTAGACGAGGTAAGATACTTATACATATTTGTTGAGCTTTTCTCAGGGTATGTATAGTATACTTAGGCCGTCGCGAAATGGTATGTGCCAATGAATAATCGTTTTTACTTATTGAGCTATCCTCAAGGTAAAAATGACATTAGGATAAGGAACCACGGGTTAGGAGTTGTATATGACACAACCGATAAGGATTTATCCATCATGTATGGGAATACGATTTGTTGACCTTTCCTTATAGTGTCCTAATAAGCTACCAATAAAACATGTAAAAAATGACCAATCCAAAACTGTTTGTTGAAAGTGACAAGCTTATTGGACCTAACTATATCGATTGACTAAGAGTGATTAAAGATAGCATTGCCTTATGAGTGCCTTTTGTCGTCTATTACATGTGATCCTAAAGAATAACCCACTGATGATGCAGACCCCGAATTTAGACATGCTTATGAGAAATTAGTTTCGGATTTAGAGATCGTCCAAGTTTTCGTGTTGTCTACGTTAGACAAGCTACTGCAGAGGAAGCACGAAAACATGTATGTCAACGAGATATTTTATAGTCTCAAGGCCCTATTTGGTGAATAGTCACATTCCTAAGATACGAGCTTACAAAGAAGCCGTTCAATACCAAAATGACTAAAGGACAAAAAGTGGACGATTACGTACTGATGGTGAAAGGCTATATTGATAGGCTTTCACAATTGGATGTATAGATAAGCAATGAACTGCAAGTTGATTTGATCCATGATTCTCTTACACTTTAGTATGAATGGTTCATACTGAATTACAAAATGAACTAGTTGAATGTGAATCTCGTGGAGCTCCTCAATATGTGGTGGTCGACCTTTAACAAGCTAGAATTTTTAACGTTTCGAATGTCGATATTTAATTTATTTAAATATACAAATTTGATTAAAATATAATAAATAAGAAGAAAATCAACTTTTGATAAAACGACTTGATTTTTAATAATGTATTTTTAAATGAATTTATAAGATTTATTCATAATTTTTAATTTGAAAAATATTTAAATTATCGTTTGACATATTTTCCGGCAAACATTTGTATTTTTGAAATTTCACAGAATAAAATAACTAGTGTATTTTATTTTTGTTTTGTGATCGTGTCGTATTGTTGTGCATGACCATATTTTATTTTTGTCATTCGCGGTTCATACGCGAATGAGATATTGTGTAGCGGAGTATCGTAAAATCTTTCTTTTCAAACTTTTTAAAATCAAATCAAAAACAAACATTTATCAACAAGCCATTAATTGTGATTAGCTCTTAATGCGATGAGGAGTCTTTTATTTTGTAATTTGCTTAAGTGTGAAGTAATGTTGTTGGTTTTGGTTTAAGTATGCACACATCATCACATTTCGTTTCGTTTCATGCTTCACTTCTTTTCCTCTTCTTTTTTTCCTTTTTCCATCTACTGTAAATTGAAAACTACTCCACCTTCCACCTTCAAAATACAACATCTCTCAAACCATCAATTTCTAGCCAAAACTTCCAAATGCAAAGTTGTTTATCTTCACTTTTAGTATTTTCTAAAAATAGTCGCTCGTCGTTCCGTTAAGTGGTGGTAGAAACCGCTCGATTACAGTAGTGGTCGGATGATTGTCATTTTTCGATGATCATGGAATGGAGATCGGAGAGTATGGTTGGGTTCGTATTGTCAAGATGTGATTTTTGGAGGTAGTCTCTAGATTTTTGGTGGTGCGAATGATCGTGGAGAGATAAATGAACAGATTCTGTTCATTTTGCAATTTTCGACGTCATGATGGTCTAGGAAGGTAGTGGGGAGGAGGTTTGGGCCACGGCGAAGGCGGTGGAAGTGGTGGGAGAGGCTCTGGTGATCGTAGTTGGTGGGGCGAGCTCATTTAGGGTTTCGGCTAGTGTTGGGTTAGGTGTTCAAAAATGGGGTTGATGGCGACAAGGTGGAGCATCGAGTTCATTAGGGTTTGACCGAGAGGTAAGGAAATGAGTGGCGGTTATGATGGAGGTGGTGGTGATGGTTGAAGGTATTTGAGGCGGCGACAAAGGAGAGATGACTGTGCCTGGGTTTGTGAAGACGCGATTTTGATTTTTGGATGGCACGGTCGAAATTAGATGTGAGCGACCGGAATCAGGGGCAGTAGTGTTGTTGTGACGAGCTCGTGAAGTGGGGTTGTTTCGTGGTAGTTGTTCAGCAATTGGCGATGGGTTTGCTGTGTCAGGTGCACGTGCACATTGATCTACATGTGGAGGATTCGAATTGAAAAATTTAGGGGAGAAGGTCATTGTGCATGCAGGTTGGGTTTGGGTGTGTAGTTTTGGGCTAGGCTTTGGTTTAGGTGAGGAATATTGATTTATTTAGTTTATTTAATTAGTTAAATATAAGCCTAGCTTTGAAAATAAATAATTCCTTCATATGAAGTCCGTTTAACCCACATATTTTTTGCATTACGCTCGTATTGACGAGTACAACAATATGTTATAACTTGTTGATAGTTTTAGCAAAGTTTAAAACATTGATAAATTAATAGTGATTGAATTTAATTGCGTAAATTTGAATAATAACATGTTTAAATTAATTATAATTCATTGTGATATCTATTTAGCAGAATAAGACACTGTTCTGATATAATTAAATTAGATAGATTATTTAGGACATATATTTGGCAGAATAAAACATAGTTCTTCTATAATTAAATTGAATTGATTATTTTGGACATCTAATTGGCAGAATAAAATGTCGTTTTGCTATAATTAAATTGAATAGAGATTTTGGACATCTATTGAGCAGAATAAATCCCCATGCCATGCTTGCAAAGTAAAATGATGATTTTGAAGTTAATTAATACGTGAATTAATTAATATTGGATAAATGATGCATTACTATTGGTAGTTAATTGTTGAGTGCTAGAAGCTTGGTAGCCTGCCCATATTGATTGTGACTTCGATATGTCGCAAAAGTTGAATTATTTGTAGAATAAAAATAGTGATAACATCGCTTATGTGTATAGTAGCCCTAGGCCTTGTTATAATATTTTGAAATATTATTATTTGTTGTTTTTGATTTAAAAATGGTTCTTATTTGAAGAATGATTCTAAAATATGATTTTGGAACTTTCAATGGCATTTATTTAGAAATGATTTTGAACTTATCTATTTTATTCCAACCTTTTTGGAAATGTTTTAAAAGTATTTTGAGAAGTATTTATATTATAGAAAAGTAAATATAATGTATTATAAAATGAAGGGAATTTATCTTTTGTATTAAAGTGATTCTGCTTTTAAAGAAGATGGAAATATTTTGGAATAAATATTGATGAACGTTTTATATAAAATGTTGAATAAAAGAGAAATTTATAAATGGTAATCCACAAATAAAAAATGGATTTATAAGTGATATTTTAATAATAACGAAGATTTGTGTTGAATATATAAGATATATAAAAATGATTTTTAGATTTATAAAAGGATTTTTATAAAGAAGTTTAGAAGGGGAGCTTTATAAAAGAGTTTTATAAATAGAAGAAGTTTTATAAATAATTTTAGAGATTTATTAAAGAAGTTTTATAAATAATTTTAAAGATTTATAAAAGAAGTTTTACAAATTAATTTAGAGATTTATAAAAGGACTTGTAAATATGGAATGAGTATAAAAAGAAAATCTTATAAAAGAAATGAGATTTGATTTTGATAAATAATCCTTCTTAATTAAGGTGGTATGGAAGCAATCTTTCCATACTTAACATCGAAGGAAAAATGGTTTGGGTTTATAGTAACAATGTTTTAAATGACACTTGTTTGGACCCTACTAAATATGATTTTGGAAAAAATGGAAAATATTTTCTAAGTATTGGAAGTGAAATTGTTTTCGAATTGTTAGAACCAAAATATGGCACCAACGCCCAAGAGATTAAGTAGAGAATAAAGTAATGAAAAGTAAATGAAAATGAGTACAAACAGAACAACACACATTTGTAATGTTTCGACTAATCGTTGCCTCCGTCCACTTGAGATTTTTATCGATAGTATAGTTGTCTTACAAGTATTGTTCTTACGGTTCAGTACCACTCCATAGATAATTACAAGAAATTATGCAAAAATTGTAAGAGAACCATAAATATTTCCATATGATGCCTCTCCATATCTATTTATAGTTGTAGGTTGGCAGGAAATGCTCCACCACGTTCTCCTCCACGATCTCTATGATCTAAAAGCAGTTTATCTCAAGAAAACGTAGCCTTGTCAGCCGTAGCCATGGATCGACACCTATCTATTTCTTATGGATCCTTCTAGCCACTTTGGGATGAAATGATACATCATTAGCTTTGTGATTACAAAATTGTTTGTGTATCTATGAACTTGTTTCTAGATCAATCTGATGGATCGATGAGAGGAATAAACTTGTTGATTTCCGGTGCTTGAGTCATTTGATAACAAACAATGGGCGATTGATCCATGGAGCTTGGAATAAACTTGTGGCATCAAGACTAAGTAGTAGGAGGAAAATGGAGTGGTTCTAAGGAGATACTATGGATCGGTACCGATCCATTAGATTGATGATCGTGTCTTGGTACTTTTAGAATGGTCTTGTTTTTGCCTCGTGACCTTGGTTACTTAGTTTCTGGACTTTACGGCTATCTTTCTGGGTATTCTATCTCGATAGCTTTCAAGTTTAATTTGTCAAGCTAGTCTAGATACTACCTGGTCGAAAGTATAGATAACACTTGCCCCCCAAAGTGCATCTTGTTGCAAACATGATGTGCTTTGAATCGAGACAATTTGGGATTGCCATATCAGACTCCAATCTATGCTTTGAATAGTTGTTATCCTTTCTTCGGACCATTTTGACAAAGTGTTGCGTCTTTAGCTATTCGTTACAATGCTTCACTAGCATTTGGGACTATAAAATTGGAGCGCGCTCGCAGATCTATCATTCCAAGCTTGCTAATTTTGAACCAGTTCCATTTTCCAGATCCTTCAGATTTAGATCTGCTTACTTTCGTTCTAGCATTTGAACATTGAATTTGTATGTGCATACACCCTTAGATTCTTAGGCTCACTTCAATACCATGCACATACTTACTCTTGTGAAGTTATATACATGTATGCACATATGCATACACACAAGTGTGCATAACTACCTTTGTTTCATGGTTCGGTACTGATCCATGACTATGGATTGATACCGATCCAAGACTTGAGAAAATATCGACCTATTTTGTAGGCAAGTTTGTGGCCTATTTCTTTGACCCGTGCATTACTTAACCCGATCCATCTCCTTCCATTACCTGATTTTACTTTTCCATTTGAGATTTGAGATTTAAGGTCTACCGTTAAAACTCCTTGCTGCCAAATTGATTAACCGCCTCCTCTTGACCTCTGAACTGCCACTGCCACCACCAATCACCTTGACTTCCAAGCTTCGGCGATTATTCATCTAGATCATTCATCCACATCATACCTGAACCCACTTCAGGTTCAAGTGAACACTTTTGATCGAACATCCAAATTGGCCGCCCTTTCGTTCTTTGACATATTTAGGTAGGCATCGATGGTGATGCATAGGCAGTGGTGTTTCACGCCGACGGTGGAGTTTGGGATTGGGAGATGGTGGAAAAAAGGGACCGAAATCCAACCAAGGGGATGGATCGATACTCATCCAACCCTCGGTAGATTTTGGGTTTTAGCCTACTCATGACTTGTTCAATGATAAATGATGTTTATTGTTCCTTGATGCTTCTCTCGAGTTCCAAGACACTTCTAACGCATGGCCAATGACATGAAACCCATCAGGATGGTCAGCAATGATGGTCACCTTGGACGGCTTTCAGATTTTTAAATGAACCGTTGCACAATATCGAAAATCGATACTACACGACATTGTACAACAATGCATTAGGTTTACACTTTGGCACGAGGCACAACTTTTAATCAATCCAATATTAATTATGCGTTAAGTTTTGATAGCTATAAGTCATAGATGTTCCGAGCATCTATCCGCTCAAGTTGTAGGCTCATCGACTACTAGATATGCTAAATTAGACATTGAGTCAAGCTCGACTAAGTTCCATCTTTACAACAAACTCTATTGTAGCCTACACTTCAACCCAAAAATCCATAAGTGGAACGACCTGTTCCAGAAGTTTTAGTGGATCTCATAGAAGGCCCAAAAGTCAAGGATGTGCCTGATACACTCGATGATGCTATTATATTAGATGATCTTATCGATTCTGCCACTTCAAAAATCGAAGAAGGATCGCTTAGGATAATTTGCGAGAAGCATGGAATCCTGTTTGAGGATGTGTTGGTGCCGGCGCACCACCAAAGAGAACACCATCCACTAGATGGGTATACAGCATGTAATAGGTATATGTGCTTGGCAGGAGGCGTCCCACCATTCAATCAATTCATTCGACGAATTTTGCACTTTATGAAACTAACTCCAACACAACTCCATCCGAATAGTTATGCTTTTCCTTATAGTCTGTTTATCATATTCGCTCGTCCCTTCGATCGGGTCACCAGTAATCAAGAGATTCAATATTTATTCAACTTCAAGCGTCGTAAGGGAAATCCTTCCCTTATCTTCATAGAGCCTTCCAGAGGTTGCCGAATCATGGTTGGCATTTGGAATAAAATGAGTTATTTCAAGATGAATTTTTCTTCGTCTGCTGTCCTATTGGATTTTCACTGCGATGGTTGTCTCCCTGTATGTTCTATTCTTGACCTTTTAATACTAGTTTGGGTTCATAGTTCTACTATCGATGAACGTCTTTTTTGTTCTTCGCAGATGTACCAGGCAGGCGTGGAAATGCGACTTTGGCGGAAACTCTCTGACAACTTCATCAAATTCTATGGGAAGAGAGAGGCTAAGATGCTTCTAAGTGATGAAAACTTGCGAGCCTACAATCTGTTAGACCCCGGTCATAGTGTCAGTATTTCTCCAGAAGCTTTAGATAGTGATGAGGAACGATTCCTTATCTAAAAATAATGGAGATCACTCATCAGTGCTTCCAATCCAAAGCCCAGTAGTCGAGATTGGCGATATATAAGAGCACATGGAAGAAGGTGAAATCAGAGGGGTGATGAGGGAGAAGGAGTAGGCCAAGCGGGTACTGACGTAAGCCGTGATCCATCTAATGATGAAGACCAACAGTCTCTTCAAAGGAGAAGCCTTAATATTAAAATTGGCAAAAAGAAGACTTTGATTCTGCCTCTGCTGGTCACAACTGCATTTGAAACTCCCGTACATGCTTCAGAGGATCCTTTTGTTGGTCTTGGGCCAATCCTGGATGTAATCGACTCTTTTGGCCTCACTAATATGATTATTGGGGATGTTGGGTCTCCGATCTGTTTCCAAGAAGACGTGCCTTCTACCAAAGCAGAGGAGATTTCCACTATCAGCAAAATTCAAACCCACAGTCCATCGGGGGGACACTAGGACACTTGCATGCACACACGCAGGCACCACACTCTGCATAACTTATGTCGTGCTTCTGTCTTGTCGAAGCTGATTTGTCTTCGTTTTTTTTGTAGGTTCCATGGAACGATGCAGATTGTATAAGGAATTTAAGGATTAGATGGGGTATCAACCAAGGCACAAACCAACCGCATGACCCCACCAGCCCAGTCATGATTTTGATTCCAGCCGGCGCTCAAGCTGTGATCGTAGGAATAGAGAGAAAGACTATAGGCCACATGACTCATCATCTAGGTGTCGATCTAGATCCAGTTCACCCCCATCTAGGGGGTTTGGAAAGGCAATCTAGTCACCATGAGGACGTCCTTCGCGATGACACCTCTCATGCTTCCCTCTCTACCAAGTAGCCAAAACTGTCCCACACTTCTCAACACTGTCACCGTCTATCAAAATCCACTGCTTACGATGCCTCTTGATGCAGATCTGATAAAGTACCTATCGAGAAGCCTGTTTAATATCTTATCATCGAAAAAGAACAACCCATCGCCTCTAGTCCTTAGATAGAAGAATTGCAACATCGCTTCTCGAAGCTTAAATCAAACATCAAGTTTGTTCCAAATCTGAAAGATATTCTTCTACATATTAGGGAGCAAACGATATCCTACGTTGATGACGTGTACGATCTATAGTTCACTTGGAGGGGGTTGGCCGAGCAAATTTTGCAGTATGCCGAGAGTCTAGAGACTAAGATTACTGGACATCAGCAGACAGCAAGTCAGAATGATGCAATTTTCACTCATCGTGATGCAGAAGTTTCCAAGTTGAGAAGGCATAGGAAGTCACCGATCAAAAGTCAAGGACTTAAACGCGACAATCGAGAAAGAAAGGAAGAATCACTTGAGTCGAGTTGACTCCGCTTACCACAGAAATCATGAATTAGCCGAAGAGGTGAAGGGGCTAAAGGCAAAGCTTGAAAAAGTAAAAAAGGAGAAAGATAAGGCCTTCCATATGGCTCAAGAATACCATGAAGAAACCGTTGAGGCTCGTAAGCAGAGAGACGACGCATTGAAAAAATCCAAGATGGTGAATGAGTTGGTGGCAGTTATGGAGTGGCGAATTAAAGATAGTTTCGATCCAATCATCACCAGCTACAATGTCAACGTTCTTAAGTTTCGAGACTTGGCATGGCTTGGCAAAGCTTATCCCTACGCTCTGGTGATGGCATGGGAGAAGGTTGCGCAAGAAGAGCGAGAACATTCAGTAGGAGGCGAAGTAGACATGGCGGAACTAAAGAATGAGATCGTGAGTGCAAAGGAAATTGAAGCGCTCAGAATAGGTGAGCTTATTTTACATCTGGAGCTGATTGCCACTGTTCAAGAAAGATCAAGCTGAAGGCTCCGGCACTACTCTTTAGGATACCATTGCGGTCCTTATTTTCGGGCTCCAGCTGCTACTGCCACCCTATCGGATTCTATGTATAATCTAGATGTGCCGCAACTTCACAAGACAAGCATGTTATCTCCTATCCAGGAGGGGAACTCGGATGGAATGCCTGCCCACACTAAGCCTTAATAAGGCGGAGATATATCTTTGACCTCACCCATATTTGAGAGAGCCCACATGATGTCAATCGATGTAGCTAATCACTCGTTTCATCTTTGTCAAATTTTAGGTCAGCCTCCGATCTCAAATCCTCCGAAGGGAGCTTCCAACTAGGACCACACATGACGACGACCGATTCAATGGTTGTACCCATCTCTGGGATGATCCCATGCATCCCGGTTAGAGATGCTCAAGGTTTAGGTGTGCAAACGATTAGTGCGTTACAAGAAGAGGGACCTGGTGACTTCCAAGAGACACGTGCGGATGATGATATTAAGATCACTGGGTCGATTGATCCTGCTTAAGGGCTTTCAATGAGCAAACTTCTTGAACAACAGCTTAAGTCCGCTGTAGAAATTAAGCAAGAGTCGACTGAATTTTTTCTCCTCCTCTATCATAGCTTTGCCCGGCGAGACCATTTTCACTTCGATCATGCTACCTATGACCGGGAGCACTCAAAACATGTATGTCGCCATGTTACTTAGCCCACCTTCGAAGGGAAAAGGAGGTGGAGGAAGAATAAGGAAGAAACTGGGTGGGGTCCGATGAGCCAACTTTTGCAGAGAAGAAAGAGAAAAAGAAGAGGACCAAGAAATGATCATCCATCTCCTTTGTGCTTTTGGTTGTATAGTATTAGGAACCAGCTTTTATTTTCAGGCCAGTTTTATGCGGGTTCGGCCCCCGCTTTACTTTCAATCTAGTCGTCAATAACACTTATACGTTTTCTTTCAGGTCTTATTTTGGTTATGAATAATAAAAGCTTTTTGCTTCTCTTAAGTCTCATTTGAATTTGTCCGAGTGTTCGAGAAATGCATTTTACATTCAATGTGTTCGCGGTCCACTTCTTCTTATCATCATTGGACTAAGTTATTAGTCTATTCCATTATTTGTGAGTAAAGAATGATCGCTAGAGTGTTTGTTTGCATGTAACCATGTTGGAATCTGGAATTTGGTCAAACTCCACTTGGTTGGAGAGCTAACTTAGCATCAATTCAAGGAAGTTTTGAATGCGATCGCACCTAACTCCGAGCATCAATCAAGGCGATTCATCTTCAGATGTCTTTCCAGACATCCTTCTCCA
Organism: Allium fistulosum; assembly: GCA_030737815.1. Taxonomy (NCBI): domain Eukaryota; kingdom Viridiplantae; phylum Streptophyta; class Magnoliopsida; order Asparagales; family Amaryllidaceae; genus Allium; species Allium fistulosum. Next base: position 754,608,535 of record CM060908.1, on the reverse strand, counting down.
GAATACATGCTTTGACCATGCCAAACTCTAAGCGTCTCGGAGTAGGTAAGATCTCTCCTATCTCCAGGTGTAGACCTTTTGTCTTGCCTGCTCCAAGCAAGGTATGGATGCTCCACCAAACTCCGCACATGAGCAGTAGAAGAAAATTGTCTCGTTCAGCCTTTGAATGTTTATACTCCTGCCCTCAAGCCATGGGTTAGAGGAGTTGTTTAGCATCTCTCCGGGAGCCAAGTGTGGTTGAGCTTCATGCGACCGATCATGGACCATGGAAGCTTGGTTAGCACATATCTCGGGATACCTACACACCTGCATTTTTCACATACCAGCTCATTTATGCATACGTCACTGATCCCAATGTAAACTCAAGCACAAAAAAATTTATAAACTTCGAAAGTCATTTCTTTCATAAACGGAAGAAATGACAGATTCTGTCTGGTTACACAGCTTTGATTAGATATGTAAAAATTTACATTCAAGTGAAATAGTGTCGCAATTATTCGTTATTCCATGCCCATGGGAGTAAGATACCATCCACCATTGCCGGCTTGAAAATACCATCTCCAAGCTTCCATTCAATTGTATATGGACCTTCCCATGCCGGGCCTAAGCACCCAGGACCGGGGAAGATTCGTTGAGAATGAGATTGCCAATTTCGAAGGTTCGAGTCTTGACCTTGGTATTGTAATATTGGGCGACCCGGTTCCAATGCACGGTAGCTCTCAAGTCAGCTTCATCATGCTTCTCATCGAGCATATTGAGAGACTCCAGCAAGAGTTCCTCATTTATTTGTGGATTATAGTGAGTCACTCGATGAGAAGGTACTTTAAGTTCAATCGGGATCATAGCCACTGGTCCATAAGCTAGGGCGAAGGGAGAGTGGCCAGTCGCTGACTTGTGGGTCATTCGATAAGCCCAAAATGCCGTTTGAAGTTCATTGACTTACTTGCCCTCAGCCTTCTCCAGTTGTTTTTTAGAATGGACTTAATGATTTTGTTAACTGCTTTGACCTATCCATTTGCCTGAGTGTGTGCCACCGCATCGAACCTCTTCTCAATACGGTGCCTGTGGTAGAAATCTTTAAACTCGACACTCTCAAATTGCGTCCTGTTGTCGAAGATAATCGTTCGTGGAACCCCAAAATGACAGATGATGTTTTTGACCACAAAGTTAATTACTTTCTTTGTGGTGATCATGGCTAACTGCTCTGCCTCAGCCCATTTTGTAAAGTAATCAACCGCGACGATGGCGTACTTCGCACCACCCTCAGATATTGGTAACACACCAATGATATCAATTTCCCAGACTGAAAATGGCAAGGGACTGATCATTTGGGTAGTCTCCATTGGTGAGGCTCTTGGTATTTTGGCTAATCTCTGGCACTTGTCACACTTTCTAGTGTAATTAGTTGTGTCCTAGTTGATAATTGGCCAGAAATACCCGTAACGAAGGATCTTCTTTGCCAGGGTTTTCCACCCGATGTGGTCACCACATGCCCCTTCATGAACTTCTTTTAAGACTCGCTTGGCCTCACTATCGATAACACGCCGAAGCATAGGAACTGAGAACCCTTTCCTGTAAAGTACTCCTTGCATGATGATTCTTACAGCTTTACGAGGGAGCTGACGTCGTTCGTTCTTCCTGTCTGGAAGGATTCCTCTCTGTAGATAGTTCTTTATCAAAGTCATCCATGACTCATATTCTTAGATTCGACCTCTAAGATCTAATAGACATCCATCCGGTCAATGCTCAAAGCGATATTACTTCTACCGAAACCAGGCCCATGAGCTATGCAAATCCGGAATTGGCCAACTTAGCTAGCGAGTCGGCCTTCACATTTTCCTCTCTGGGAACATGCGTTATCATGTAATATTCAATATCATTAAGCAACTCAAAGGCTCAGTTCAGATATGGAGCTAGTCTCGCTGCTTTCGCTTAAAACTCCTTCCAAACTTAACATACCCCCAATTGGGAATCACAGAAGATATGTAAAGTCTTAACTCCTAGCTCCTTGGGAATCTTGAGTCCCGCAATCAAGGTCTCGTATTTTATTTTATTGTTTGTTGTGAGAAAGTCGAGTTTCAGGGCGTAACAAATCGGATGTTCCTCGGGAGTCACCAGCATGACTCCACCACCAGAACAACTTTCATTAGATGCACTATTTGTGTACATCTTCCATATGGCACTCTGCTCTCCACTGCTCTCTGGAATGTCATCTTGCAGTGTATTGGGTAATAAAATCCACCAAATCTTGACCTTGGTTCGCTCTTCGGGGATGATAAGTTATGTCATACTGGTTCAATTCAATGTTCCATTTCAACAGCCTTCTAGAGGTCTCAGGTTGTCTAGGACCTGTCTCAAAGTTTGGTTGGTCAGTACTTTGATCGGATGAGCCTGAAAGTAAAGGTGGAGTTTCCTTGAAGCGATTAGTAGGAAGTATGTGAGCTTTTCTAGCTTTGAGTAATTTCTTTCTGCTTCTGTCAACTGCTTACTAATGTAGTACACCGGCCTTTGGATTAGGAATCCTCGCACACGAGTGTGGCGCTTAGGGCATGCACCAACACTGCCAGATAAATAAATAAGTCCTCTTTATCCAGTGGTTTTGACAGAACGGAGGGTCTCTCCAAGTGATCCACCAGAGCCTAGAATGCATCTATACATTCTTGCATCCAAGTGAAATTCCTATTCCCCTTCTTGATCACATCAGAGAAAGGAATGCATTTGTCAGTGGCTTTGGAAATGAACCGACTCAGGGCGGCGACCTTTCCATTCAAGCTCTGAACATTTTTTATTTTTTCTAGGGTTTTCATGTTTCTCATTGCTTCAATCTTCTTCGGATTGGTTTTGATTCCATGGAAGTTTACGATGAAGCCTAATAATTTCCCTAACACAACGTCGAACGAGCATTTCAAGGGTTTGAGCTTCATCCCGTACTTTCGAAGAACACTGAACATATCCACCAAGTCACTAACGTGGTTTCTCGATCGTCGTGACTTCACGACCATATCATCCACATAGACCTCCATCGAGCGTCTGATATGATCTTTAAACATCTTGTTCACTAATCTTTGATAAGTCTCTCCAGCATTCTTTAATCCAAAGGGGATAACAAGATAGTAGTACAGTCCTAGATCGGTTATGAAGCCGATGTGTTCCTTGTCTGGCACGTGCATGGTTATCTGATTGTATCCAAAGTATGCATACATGAATGATAAAAATTTATGTCTGGCTATCGAGTCCACTAACTGATCAATCCTCGAGAGTGGGAAGCTGTCCTTCGAGCATGCCTTGTTCAGGTCAGAATATCAATGCAAATCCTTCACTTCCTGTTTGACTTCTTCACCAAGACTAGATTTGATACCCAGCCCAGGTATAGGGCATCGTAGATGAAGCCATTATCTTTCAACTTCTCCACTTCTTTTTGAGTGCAGTGGATCTCTCCGGACCCAGGTTGCGGTGTTTCTGTTTCATAAGAATGCATTTAGGATTTATATTTAATGCATGACTCGACATCTCCAGCGATATTCCATACATGTCTGAGTGAGTCCAGGCGAACACATCTGGGTTCGCCTAGAGAAAACCAACTAACTCATTATTCGTTTTCATGCCAAGCTACGATCCAACCTTTAGGACCCAAGTACGATCATCCTGGCTGATCGAGATGTTCATTGTCCATTCGGTTGGAGCCACTCTTGCATTCTACAGCTCCTTCCGTGGATCCATATCCTTATGGAATCTATTGTGCTATGCGTCTAGAGCCTTGATGCAGAGAGTCCTCTCTACAACCTTTCCTTTCTCTCTTTGCCTTGCCTCTTTCAATTCGGCAACATAGCATTCGAGGCCAAGCCCTTGATCTCCTTGAACAATCCCCACGCCATTCTCAGTCGAGAACTTCATTGTTAAGCGCCATGGAGCGATGGCCGCTCTTAATTTAGCAAGGGTCGTCAGCCCAAAAAGGCATTGTATGCAGAATAGATGTCCAACATAATAAAAGGCACGACTCACACTCTCCTACAGTCGCACTCTCCAAGTACCACCGATAAATCCACGCATCCCACATGCTCAGTAGTAGTCCTATTAAATCCTTGGATCCGAGACTTACATGGCTTTAATTCTTTTCCCTCTAGAAGCATCTGGTCATAGGCTTTCTTGAATAGAATATTGACTGAACTCCCACAGTCAGCCAACACTTTCCTCACCACAACAGGGCCAATCATGGTCGATACCACAAGCGGATCAATCGTTGGGGCCTCTACCGCGTTAGCATCTCTGTTTCAGAACATGATATCATCTATCATAGTTCTGAGTTGCTTTTTTGGAACATCGTCATCGATGGAAAAATAGCTCTCATTCACTGCGTGTTTTAATGCTCCCACATACCGTTCCATCTTGTTTCAACTTTTCTCGACTGGATGCGGTCTACCGATAATAGTATTTATCACAAGTCGTTTCTCAAGCTACCTGGGCTCATAAATACCAGGACCGGCTTGCCCCTGCTGGGGAGATTGAAGTTCCTTGCCCGCCATCCTATGGGGCTTGCACAAACTATTGCAATTTCTTTTTTTACGAATAAAATCTTCAATTACATCATGTAAATGTCTGCTTCATTGGTATTGTGACCATGCATTTCATGAAATTTGCAAAACTTGCCAGACTTCATCTTTTTTTAATCGACTCCCTGGGAGCCGGCTTCCTATACTGCTCTTTACCCTGAGTAGCCAAGTATATGTTTTCAATCGAGTTGTTCAGTAGAGTAATTGTCAAGCTTCAGGATTCTCGGACGTTTCCTTGAATTCGACTTCTTGTCTTGTGCTCCACTGTTGTTCTTGCCCGGTCCACTACTTCAATTTTCCACATTAACATCAGCACTTCCAGAACTCCCCCCGAACTGTTTCACAGCAACATTACTCTATATCACTTCGGCCGAATGATCGGCATCAGCCTTCTTGACGATAGTACTTACTTCCTCTAAGCACAAGAACTAATTCGCTTTCCTGTAGAATATATCCATCACTGGAAGGGGTTTCATCGTCAACCACCTCTCGAAATTGGTCTCATGATAAATACCCCTAATCGGTGCCATCAACACGATATCCTCTTGAGCATTACTCACTTCAGCCATAGAAGTATGAAATTTGTGTAGGAAATCCTTTAAAGACTCTCCCGCTCCCTGGAAGAGGTTGGAAAATGACATAATGTTCTTCAGGCGGGTTGTATGCATACAAAATTGTTCAATGAACTTTCACGCCAATTGCTTGAAAGATGATATGGATCTCGACGGCAATTGGGTGAACCACATCGGCACCACTCCCTCTAGAAAAATCGAGAAACAATGACATCCTACAACATTGGTAGCTCTGACAGAATCCATGTGCCAATGGTACTTCATTAAGTGTTGCCTTGGATCTATCTTCTCGTTATATGACGACATCGCCGGTATCACAAACCTCCTTGGGTATTCCTTGCCTAGGATATTTTCCATAAACGGATTTTGGCTTGGGAAGGAACCCCACTCATCATTAGTCTGATGCTGGCTCTCATTTATAAGTCTCCTGACCATTTCAATCAAATCCGTCTTATGGGGATCTACTGAATGGCGATAATCATGATCTACCCCAAGTGTTTGGCCCGACAAATGCTCTTAGTTTGTTTCACGATATTTGGGCTCCCCTAACTCTGGGAGAACCGTTCATTCAGCAGTTTGATGACTTCTTCAAGGTGGATCTACATCACCCACCTGATCTCCAACATCATGGTCGTCCACACCATATCTAGAAGCCAAACCAGTGCCATCACTAGGGAGTCGACCACTTGCACCCATGTTTGATGGTTTTGTACCGATCCCTCTTGATGGATCGATACCGATCCATAAGCCTTGGCCATGGCTTGGTGTCGTCTTCTATTTCAACTTCCCGGTGTCCTTCCTGAGCATCTTCTACTTTCTGCTCCGACGATAAGGAATTGTCAGATTCTAAACCAGAAGGTGTTCTATCCCTCATGTTTCTTCTACGTTCGTTTGTCACTTGATTCAACAAATCAAGCTCTGCTTCATTTGCTAATTTAGTCCATTGCGGATTTACTAGAGCTTACTTTCAATTTGCTTTATCACATGGTTCATCTCAACCCTAGTAATCACATCCGTTGGGTTCTGACCTTCGTTAATGGTTAGCTTTGCAACCTCCTCAACATGTTGGGAACTAGCATTCTCAACTTTCTCAACAGCACGTGAAGTGGTGGATCGATTCCTTTTAGGAGCCATGGTAGAAAGCACTTGTGTAGATATTTTGAAAATTTGAGTAGCTACAAATCCCAAAAATGAAGAAAACTGGATCTATCTCTTGGATTTAGGCAATCCAATAGTAGATGATGGATCCAAACAGACTGAGAATTGTACTTTCAACCAAAACACCAATATGTTGTACAGAATGTGGCACCAACACCCAAGAGATTAAGTAGAAAACAATAGTGATGAAAAGTAAATGAAAATTATTACAAACAGAACAATACACATTTATAGTGGTTCGGTTAATCGTTGCCTAAGTCCACTTGAGAATTTTATTAAATATAGCGGTTTTACAAGGGACGTTTTTATGGTTCGGTACCACTCCACAAGAAATTATGTAAAAGTTGCAAGAGAGCTAAAAAGATCCCCAAAATAATGCCCCTCCATGTCTATTTATAGTTGTAGGTTGGCGAGAAATGCTCCACCACATTCTCCTCCACGATCTTCATGATCTAAAAGCAGTTTATCTTGAGAAAACGTGGCCTTGCCAACGATAGCCAAGGATCGGTACCGATCCATATGCATGGATTGATACCGATCCATGGACATGGATCGGTACCGATCCATAAGATCTTCTTGTGAATCCTTCTAGTCACTTTGGGTTGAAATGATATATCATTAGCTTTGTGATTCCAAACTTGTTTGTGTATCTATAATCTTGTTTCTAGATCAATTTGATGGATCGGTGGAAGGAATAAACTTGTGATTTCTGGTGCTTGAGTCGTTTGATAGCAAATAATGGGCGATCGATCTATGGAGCTTGGAATAGAATTCTGGCATTAAGACTAAGTAGTAAGAGGAAAATGGAGTGGTTCTAAGGAGATCCTATTGATCGGTACCGATCCATAGCCATGGATTGGTACCGATCCATCAAATTGATGGATTGAGTCTTGGAACTTTTAGAATGGTCTTGTTTTTGCCTCATGACCTTGGTTGTTTTTTGGATTTTACGGCTATCTCTCCAGGTCTTCTATCTCAATAGCTTTCAAGTTCTATTTGTCAAGTCAGTCTAGATACTGGTTGGCCAAAAGGTTAGACAACATGAATATACTTATACCGTTGAGATAAGTGTATGAATATTTTTCAAGTATTTTAAGGTGATTTTAATTAATGATAAGATTAATTAAAGAGGCTTAGGATGCTTATGTGTTTAACTGTCTTATGAAATTAAACCTCTAATTTGATTGATTGTTTATTTGATAGTTAAATAACTGACTATCAAATCTTGATCAAATATAACTCTAGAAATATCTAGAAGAAACACGGGAATTAGATGGAACAGTTATCTTCGGTGATGCTATACTGTACATATAAACTTGTTGTATTCTTCTAGGAAAAACGATAAGGAAATCCATCACTTAAATGGTTAGGAGGTGATCATCGCTCATATGTGTTGTCTTCTAAAAGAACCGAAGTTGAGTTTACCAAAATCTATCGATTGGTTTTGGAGCGATCGGTAAGCGAGAGAGTGTATTTTTATGAGATGACTTGAAACCATAATGTGACATCCCCCACTTGAAGGCCCAAAACTAACGGCTATAGATGCTGCAGTCATCCATAGTTATTAATCTTCGATGATCAAATACGGTAATGTTAGATACATTGATATAATAGAAATATATGGATATGGAAAAAATTTAAAATCAACAAACAACTTTCTCATTTCATTTCAAAATATTTCAAATTCATTACATAATTCCAATACGAGTGCCACGTTCGGAGAAAATATATTTATTACAACATATGCCAAGAGCGACATATGAAGATGCCCACTTGGATGATCAAAGTATATATAGGCAATTAAACAACTTTGCCTTTACAACAACAACATGGTGAATTCAAAATAAAAGAGAACTTTAAATAGCTATCATGCCTCATGCACGACTCTAGAAGCTTATTCGTCAAAAGAGGTGCCTGAAAACCTCAACTCTCTAGCTACTGAAAATCAACTGAGTACCCAAGAATTTAAGGGGAAAACATAAACTTCGAGTCAGACATAAAGCCTGGTACAAATAATAATCTACCATCTCAAACTATTTAGATATCTAGTGAGACCATGCCGCTTAGCGGAGCGGATTTTCCCCTCACTAGTACCCTAAAACCTTTATAAACCATATATTGTGCTCCTGCATCCACAATGGTTAAAACATCTCAAAATTATATGATTAATATGCAAAACAAGTAAATCAATTCTGGATTACCCATCCCCATTCAATTTTACTATCTATCTCAGTTATAGTTTCTAGGATTACTATTAACCTATTAGTTTTCATGGGCTGACTAATAATCTGTTTAATACTTATAGACTCCCTGTCTGGTTTCATAGTTTTCATGGGATCACTAAGAACCTATTGGCCCCTGCCAATAACATCATTGTTTCATGGGTTCTCCCTGAACCTATTGGTAACTCCAATAACTTCCCTCTTATCCTTGTTTTCATGGGTTGACTAGGAACCTATTGACATCTGTCAATAACTTAATCCAGATATAGTTGTCATGGGTTCACTATAAACCTATTGGCCCCTGCCAATAACTCAATCTAATCATAGTTTTCATGGGTTTACTATGAACCTATTGGCCCCTGCCAATAACTTCTTCCAAACGTAGTTTTCATAGGTTTATTATGAACCTGTCTTCCTGACACTTCTTTAATTAATATTTTAGCATCCTATATTCTAGTCTTCCTAGCCTCCTGCATGCAATTCTACTCATTCAGGAGTTAACTTAATTTATATTCACTACTGGGTCAACCTAGCTGGTTATTCTGCTCTTCCCCAAAATACAGTTATGGGTCCATTACAATGTGAATATATACATATATGAAGAAGCAAACATAATAACTTGGTTAATCCATTTAACCTATTAATCAAGGAAAACTTCTTCAAAAACTCCATACTTAAAATCATTTCAAAACTCTTTATTTATGCCATGGTTTTCCTTTAAAATGAGATTGGGTTATTTGTTTTGAAAACTAAGGCTTTCGAAACCTTAAAATAATACTTTCGAAAACCCCGGATAACCTCCTTCGAAAGCATAGAAAACTTCTTTTCAAAACACAAAATATATATCTTTCGAAGCTCTTTAAATCCTCTTTTTTGAAACCAAAATGTACCTTTCGAAAGCACAAAGCATTACTTAATAATCCTTAAAAACATAGTTTCAAAACCAATAAAAGTAACTCTTTCGAAACCATTGGGGTTTGCTTTAAAAACATCTTTTGGGTCAAAGTGAATATACACGGAATTATCTCTCTCGAAACCCTTAATCTTCATATAAAATAGTTTGGGGAAAGTTTGATGGCGCCCGCACCATTCTTTCGAAAGCTTCAAAACATTTAAGTAAAACATTGAAGGTTAGCATTGAAACCCTTGAACCCTTTCGAAAGTATTTAACAATTGGCTTAGTATAAGTTTAAAACAAAGGCTACCCTCCGGAAGCATTGTTGGCTTCAATACACACGAAAAGCAATAGAACGACGACAAGGTTTCGACTAAGTCGGAACCACTACTTTCGAAAACATTAATTTACAAATAAAGGGACTCATTTGAAAGCCTCTACTTTTAAAACATAAGATGGAAACCCTCTTCGGAAGCTATTTAGAAATCTCCTCTCGAAAGCATATGTTTCAACTACATCAAAAGCTTTCAGTAAAACAAAGCAGGCGCTTAACATTTGAAAGCAAAGCAAAGGTTTCGACCCCATCGGAAGCAATGCTCTCGACACTATGCCTTCCGCCTTCCTCCAATCCACTTCGCATCTAAGTGATACATGGTGCATTGGTTTCGACTTCGTGGGGTTTCGACTTTGATTGAAGGCGGAGGCTATGAGTCGAAAGGTGCTTCTAAAGGAGGCGGAACCCACTTTTCTGGGTAAAACTGATTTAATTCCAATTAAAGCATACACTTTTTAACTAGCCTACCTACTTGTAAACATGTGATTGGTTGCCTCAACTTTTCAAATTATTTTCCAAATGAAACTGCCGCATAATTTCAGAACTAAATCAAGGTTTAATTAACTAATTAGCCCTTCCATTAAGAAAAACCAATAATGCAAATAAGTTCTTATTTTAAAATAATTAATTTCCATAGCAAATCACTTAGGAAAAATCCCAAAAAATTAAAGAAATTCACTTTCATTATGTTATCTAACATATCCAAATTTCAGACCCAAATTCTCAATATAATTTCTGAAATAAATTTCTAAACTCAATTAACCATATTTTCCTTTGAATATTTAAAGTTAACTCTCTATAACTTGGAAAATTGTAAAATTTAAAACCCATCTCCAAAATCATATTTTACATAACATATAATTGTTCCATGGCATTCGAAAATCGGTTCAATCTTTTTACTCTTAAAACCTTATAAAATCATATTTAAACAATCTTGTTTAAATCTAACATGTTATGATACAAGCATTTCATCATCTAAATCATCATAAAAAATGGATTTAATCTTAAACCCGAAAACAAATGAATATATAACAAATAGAGATGATTTAGATTATTATTCACCTTGATTAGGATAAGGAGATTGAATTGAGACTAATTTCCCCTAGCTTGAATCCTAAGCTTTACTTGAATTTTCTTCTCTTTCGAGTAATGGAAGGCTCCCTTCTTATGTTTTACATTTTATGTTTTGTGAAAATGAGAAATAAACGTGAATGGTATAAGGAACGAGAATATATAAGGGTTATGGTAATAGGGTGCAGCTATTTCCCAATATGCCCTTATGTAATTTAATTAGCCTACAAACCATTCTTAAGCCCATTTAATTTATTAAGCACGACCTTCTTATTGTTTATTCAAATCTCAATCTCCTTATCATTCTAATTCTTACATTATTCTATTTAATTTATCTAATTAAATCTTCTGAATAATGTTATAAAAAATTAGGGTTGTTACAGGCACCCCTCCTTAAAGAATTTCATCCTCGAAATTCGGTAAGGACTAAATACTAAACATAGCAATCATCTGTAACAACTTCTAACATACATACTAGCCTACCTGACTAGCAACTATCTATATAAAGCTAATATAGACATACCCTCATAGCAGGTCAGGATAAGTATCTCTAATCCTGTCTTCTCTCTTCCAAGTACAGTCTTTCTTGTTGTCGCTCCACTGAATTTTCACCAACTTCACTGTCTTGTTCCTCAATCTTTTCTCATCTCTCGCTACAACCCAAACTGGTTGTCTAAAAAAAGTCAAATTAGGCTCTACTATCAAATCTTCCAACCCTATCGGAGGAATGGTAGTCTCTGGATCATGCACATACTTGCGAAGATGAGATACATGAAATACATTATGGACACCTGCCATATTGGTCGGCAACTTACTCTATATGCGAGCTTTCTAATCCTCTCTGTAATCTGGAATGGACCAACATATCTTGGTGCCAGCTTCCCTGACCTCCCGAACTGTACCACACCTATCATCGGTGATACCTTAATGAAAACCTTATCTCCAACTGAGAAATATAAGTCTTTACGCCTCTTATCTACGTAACTTTTCTGTTTGAACTGAACTTCCTTCATCCTTTCTCGGATCAACTCAATCTTCTCTGTCGCCTCTCTAATCAGATTTGGACCTAAGACCAATATGTCTCCAATCTCCAACCAACATGCTAGTGATTTGCATGGCCTTCCATACAAAGCTTCAAAAGGCACCATTCCTATACTAGTCCGATAACTATTATTATAGGAAAACTCAACCAAATGTAGATGATCTTCCCAAGATCCACCATAGTCTGATACACAAACTCTTAGTAAATCCTCGAGTACCTTATTAACTCTCTTTGTTTACCCATCTGTCTGAGGGTAATACGCAGTACTCATCTTGAGCTTAGTGTCTAACACATCCTGTAGACTCTTCCAGAATTCGCTAGTAAACAAAGTATCTCGGTCACTAATTATACTACTAGGAATCCTATGTAGTCTAACTATGTTCTTCATGAACAACTTGGCCAAAACAGGTGCCGTCCTGGTTGACTTTACTGGAATGAAATGGGCACTCTTGGTCGGCATGTCCACTATGACCCATATACTTTCATTTCCTCTATTTGACCTTGGCAACCCATCAATAAAATTTATGGATATCAAATCCCATTTCCAAACTGGAATCTCTAAAGGTTGAAGCAATCCACTCGGCTTCTGATGTTCGGCTTTCACTTATTGACAGTTTGCACACTGCCTTACCCACAAGCCAACATCCCTCTTCATACCTTTCCAATAGAAGCTTCTCTTCATATCTTGATACATCTTGGTACCTCCAGGATGAATCATAAACTTGTATCGATGACATTCTCCAAGAACTTCTTTTCTCAAGTCCTCAACATTCGGAACACGCAACCGTCTCTTCTTTCTCAATCATCCCCTCTGGTCAAGATTAAGATCTTTTAGATTATCGATCTCGGTTCCAACCTCAAGCCTTGTAATCTTCTCGGCTAATACTGGATCCTCTTTCTGCTTAGAAGCAATCCTTTCGATCAACACTAGTCGAACTTCTAAACAGGACAACATGGCAGTACTTTGACTAGAACTAGCAGTCGATCTTAACTACACATTACAGGTAGTCTAAGCTTATAAATCCTTCCATTCTGCCAACATAGCTAACACCATGTTCTGATGTCTTCTGCTAAGAGCATCTGCTAATTTATTTCCTTTCCCAGGAGTATACTCTATAACAAAATCATAAGCAGCTAAAAACTCCAGCCACCTATGTTGTCTCATATTCAACTCCTTTTGAGAGAATAAATACCTTAAAGACTTATGATCTGTGTATAACTCAAATCTCTCACCTAAGAGATAATGTCTCTAAATCTTCAATGCGAAGATAACCGCATCCAACTACATATCATGAGTAGGATATCTCACTTTGTGCGGTCTAAGCTGTCATGAAGCGTAGGCAATCACTTTACCCTTTTGCATCAACACAGCTCCTAATCCAGTCCAACATGCATCGGTATACACCACTAACCCTTGGTTTCCGTCTACAACCACTAACACAGGTGCATTGGTCAACAAATGCTTTAACTTAAGGAATGCATCCTCACATTTGTCAGACCAGACATACTTCACATCCTTCCTAGTTAGCTTAGTCAAAGGTGCTACTATCTACGAGAAATCCTTGATGAATCTCCAGTAATAGCCAGCAAGTCCAAGAAAATTTCTAATCTCAGTCACCGTCTCTAGTCTCTTCCAATTATTAACAACTTCGATCTTATCTGGATTGACTGACAAGCCTTTCTCTGAAACCATGTGACCAAGAAACTTAACCTCTTTCTTCCAAAAATGACACTTGAAAAACTTCGCCTTCAGCTGATGCTGTCTCGGCGTCTCAAGCGCAACTCTAAGATGATCTTTATGCTCCATTTCATCCTCAGGGTATACTAAAATGTCATATATAAACACCAACATGAACCTATCCAAGTACTCACAGAAAACTGGTGGATTTCCAGCACCCACATTGGAATCAGCATTTTGGTTAGCATTAGCCTGTCGGCCTTGTTTCCTCCTGGTATTAGGCCGGACATTTCCGTTAGTTGTGGTGCTTCCTCCACCGAGATTTCCTCTTCCGTTTCCTGCTTCCATATCTTCTTTCTCGTAAATTTGCATACGAGCCTTAGTAAGATCCAAAGAACGGTGTAAGAGAGAGGGGAATACGTACTTATATATATATATATCAAATACAAGTACGTTACTATAGCGTTATCCCAAACCCCGATCTTATTTTCCGATTCATTGGATTAAGCTTGAAAATCTTTTAGGTTTAAATTTCTTTTAATTTTCATAAACCTATGCTCTGATACCAACTTGTGACATCCTCCACTTGGAGGCCCAAAACTAACGGCTACGGATGTTGTAGTCATCTACATTTATTAATCTTCGGTGACCAAATACGATAATGTTAGATACATTGATATAACATAAACATATGGATATGGAAAAAATTTAAAATCAACAAACAACTTTCTCATTCCATTTCAAAATATTTAAAATTCATTACATAATCCCGATACGAGTGCCACGTTCATAGAAAATATATTTATTACAACATACGCCAAGAGCGACATATGAAGATGCTCCCTTGGATGATTAGAGTATATATAGGCAATTAAACAACTTTGCCTTTACAATAACAACACAACGGATTCAAAATAAAAGAGAACTCTGAATAGCTATCATGCCTCCTGCACATCTCTGGAAGCTTATTCGTATCAAGAGGTACCTGAAAACCTTAACTCTCAAACTATTCAAAATCAATTGAGTACCTGAGAGTTTAAGGGGAAAATATAAACTTCGAGTCAGATATAAAGCCTGGTATGAATAATAATCTACCATCTCAAACCATTTAGATATCTAGTGATACCATGCATCTTAGTGAAACGGGTTTTCCCCTCACTAGTATCCTAAAACCTTTATAAAACCATATACTGTGATCATGCATCCACAATGGTTAAAACATCTCAATATAATATGATTGATATGAAAAAAAAGTAAATCAATTTTGGATTACCCATCCCCATTAAATTTGACTATCTGTCTCAGTTATAGTTTCTAGGGTTACTATTAACATATTAGTTTTCATAGACTAACTAATAACCTGTTTAATACTTATGGAATCCCTGTTCGGTTTCATAGTTTTCATGGGATCACTAAGAACCTATTGGCCCCTGCCAATAACAACATTGTTTCATGGGTTCTCCCTGAACCTATTGGTAACTCCAATAACTTCCCTCTTATCCTAGTTTTCATGGGTTGAGTAGGAACCTATTGACATCTGTCAATAACTTAATCTAGATATAGTTTTCATGGGTTCACTACAAACCTATTGGCCCATGCCAATAACTCAATCTAATCATAGTTTTCTTGGGTTTACTATGAACCTATTGGCCTCTACCAATAACATCTTCCAAACATAGTTTTCATGGGTTTACTATGAACCTGTCTTCCTGACACTTCTTTAATTAATATTTTAGCATCCTATATTCTGGTCTTCCTGACCTCCTGGATGCAATTCTACTCATTCAGGAGTTAACTCAATTTATATTCACTACTGGGTCAACCTAGCTGGTAATTCTGCTCTTCCCTAAATATAGTTATGGGTCCATTACAATGTGAATATATACATATATAAAGAAGCAAACATAATATCTTGGTTAATCCATTTAACCTATTAATCAAGGAAAACTTCTTCAAAAACTCCATACTTAAAATCATTCAAAACTCTTTATTTATGCCATGGTTTTCCTTTAAAATGAGATTGGGTTATTTGTTTTGAAAACTAAGGCTTTCGAAACCTTAAAATAATACTTTCAAAAAGCTCGGATAACCTCCTTCGAAAGCATAGAAAACTTCTTTTCAAAACGCAAAATATATATCTTTCGAAGTTCTTTAAATCCTCTTTTTTGAAACCAAAATGTACCTTTCGAAAGCACAAAGCATTACTTAATAATCCTTAAAAACATAGTTTCGAAACCAATGAAAGTAACTCTTTTGAAACCATTGGGTTTTGCTTTAAAAACATCTTTTGGGTCAAAGTGAATATACACGGAAGTATCTCTCTCGAAACCCTTAATCTTCGTATAAAATAGTTTGGGGAAAGTTTGATGGCGCCGGCATCATTCTTTCGAAAGCTTCAAAACATTTAAGTAAAACATTGAAGGTTAGCATCGAAACCATTGAACCCTTTCGAAAGCATTTAGCAATTGGCTTAGTGCAAGTTTAAAACAAAGGCTACCCTCCGAAAGCATTGATGGCTTCAATACACTCAAAAGGCAAAAGAACGGCAGCAAGGTTTCGACCAAGTCGGAACCACTACTTTCGAAAACATTAATTTACAAACAAAGGGACTCGTTCGAAAGCCTCTACTTTTAAAACATAAGATGGCAACCCTCTTCGGAAGCTAGTTAGAAATCTCCTCTCGAAAGCATACGTTTTGACTACATCAAAAGCTTTCGATAAAACAAAGCAGGCGCTTAACATTTGAAAGCAAAGCAAAGGTATCGACCCCATCAGAAGCAATGCTCTCGACAATATGCCTTCCGCCTTCCTCCAATCCACTTCGTACCATCTAAGTGATACAAGGTGTATTGGTTTCAACTTCGTGGGGTTTCGATTTGATTGAAGGCGGAGGCTATGAGTCGAAAGGTGCTTCTAAAGGAGGTGGAACCCACTTTTCTGGGTAGAACTAATTTAATGCCAATTAAAGCAAACACTTTCGAACTAACCTGCCTACTTGTAAACATGTGATTGGTTGCCTCAACTTTTCAAATTATTTTCCAAATGAAACTACCGCATAATTTTAGATTTAAATCAAGGTTTAATTAACAAATAAGCCCTTCCATTAAGCGAAACTAATAATGAAAATAAGTCCTTTTAAAATAGTTTAATTTCCATAGCAAATCACTTAGGAAACATCCCTAAAAATTACAGAAATTCACTTTCAATATGTTATCTACTCCAAATTTCAGACCAAATTCTCAATATAATTTCTAAAATAAATTTCTAAACTCAATTAACCATATTTTCCTTTGAAATTTTATAATTAACTCTCCATAACTTGGAAAATTGTAAAAATTGAAACCCATCTCCAAAATCATATTTTACATAACATATAATTTTTTCCATGGATTCGAAAATCATTTCAATCGGTTTTACTCTTAAAACCGTATAAAATCATATTTAAACAATCTTGTTTAAATCTAACATGTTATGATCCAAGCATATCATCATCCAAATCATCATAAAAAATGGATTTAATCTTAAACCTGAAAACAAATATAACAAAATAGAGATGATTTAGATTATTATTCACCTTGATTAGGATAAGGAGATTGAATTGAGATTAATTTCCCCTAGCTTAAATCCTAAGCTTTACTTGAATTTTCTTCTCTTTCTAGTAATGTTCGGCTCCCTTCTTATGTTTTACATTTTATGTTTTTTGAAAATTAGCAATGAACGTGAATGGTATAAGGAATGAGAATATATAAGGGTTATGGTAATAGGGTGCGGCTATTTCCCAATATGCCCTTATGTAATTGAATTGACTTATGAACCATTCTTAAGCCCATTTAATTTATTAAGCACGACCTTCTTATCATTTTATTCAAATCTCAATCTCCTTATCATTCTTATTCTTACATTATTCTATTTAATTTATATAATTAAATCTCTTGAATAATGTTATCAAAAATTAGGGTTGTTACGTGTAACCACTCCAAAACCCTATGCACGTTCTACGCTTTGGAAGAGGTTTTATGATTAGTTTGAGATGATAGAATCGAAGATGGAATTCTTTTAAGTGCAAGGGATACTTGATACTAATCCCAAGAATATAATAGAAGTAGTGCCTTCGGTTTGTTTATATCCCAAACAACTTGTATGGACAAATGCTAGCATTGCATTGTTTCCTAGAGGGTAGTGTTAGCATTCCAAGTGGGATTTGCTAAGAGAGGAAAATGGTAATTGTGACCTCACAAGCCTCACAACCCGTTAATGACTAAAACAGGAGATATGCTGCAGAGCTATGTGGTTCGCTACCATTAGGAGCATCATTCCTCGATTTAGATTCGATATTTATGGCTTTTGGTATGTGTGTGGATGGGAAGAGTAGGGTCATAGCCTGGTGCATCTATTTGTAGCCTTGGTGCCCGGAGGATGATGTAATCCGGTATGCCATGTTAAAGGGGCAGTTGGCTTTTTTTGGCAAGGAGTCCATGTGAGGCCCTTGGTACATTGTCTAGAGATGTATTGTGGTAGGCGGTACTCAGTAACCTTGTCATTAATGGAATCCATTCTCCAATACGTTCCTTACAGACTTAGTTGCACCCAACTAATAGAATGTGAGATGTAAGCATTTCATCTATGTTATGCATTTATTTTTAATCCTAAACATTATTATAATATTACTTGATTTCCTATAAAATAGGTTGGTTATTGTAAGGTAAAAACCCATTCGTGTTTACGTGCGGCGTGGTCTTACGAGATATCTTTATTTTGAAAGGTTTTATTACAGTAAAAATCCATTTGATTTGTGTTACTCACGCTGATTTACAAACTAATCTGGCATATTTTCTTCTAATGCTCGGGTTAGGCCGAGCATATTTTCAGATTTAGTTATGGATGCTTTGGAGCTTCAAAAGACAAGCTGGATGCCTCCAAGATGTATTTACATGTCTTTATTTCCGCTGCATTTGTTGTGTTATATTTATCATCATTTGTGAGGATCGGATGTTATAACTATCCAGGCCGATGATACGTTAGTTTACTCTAATTGATGTATATATATTACAGTTTTCTTTTGTAAAGATCATTGGTATATTATATATTACTCGTCATGTTATGAGATTCTATTCTGTTTTTTTTCTTTCACACTAACAATCTATCCTTTCGGCACTCGGATGCTTGGCGCGTGAATACTGTGGATGTATTATTGTTGGCTTTTGAGGGTCGAAAAGGCAGGTCGTTACACATGGTATCAGAGCTTAGGTTGAGTGAACATCTAGGCCTTGGGTGGGTAAACTCATTAAAGATAGGGTAATTGATACCCTAGAATGAATTTGAGCGTATTATATACAAGAGCATATTTGTTAGTGCTATAAAAATTGTTTTATATTATGTTGATTTATCTGTTGAGTGCTTATGAATTCTGATCGATGTGCTTGATCAACGTTATTGATAGGGGTTTCTAAACACTTGAACAAAACAAATCGACACAGTATTGTTTTAAACTTGGTAAATGAAATAATTTTACCTAAAATTATATTTTATATATAAAAGAATAATTTCTAAAGATTTATATAGATTTATGATATATTTGTTTGCTAATAAATGATAATATTCAATTATTATCATTTATTTTTGATTGGCTGTGCTCGGCTAGTTTATGAGCAATTGTGCCTTTTCACTGCACAAGTGGGGTAGATAGTAATTGTTGGAACATTAAAAACAAACACCTTGTGGACTAAGTTTAACTGTTATACTATAAGGCGTTCATTAATAATATTGGGTAAAAATTTAACTTTAATAAAAGTTGTTTATTGTAATCTCAAAAAAGATATCCATTTGTGAAGTGAAAATTATATAAGTATGGTTTATAAATATGAATAAAAAGGATTTAAAATTGAGAATTTAAGAACTAAATCTGGATATTTTTGAAAATTATTTTTCAAAGTTTTGGGGAAAATAATAATAGTATTAATTGAAAATACTAATAATAGAGATACTTTAAAAAAAATTAAAAGAGATAAAAAGCACTAAACTTACTTATGTCGTTGGAAAATAATTCTAGTGATGACTATAGCATCATTGGCGTTCATTTTTGAGTTTGTAAGTGAGAGATTGCTACCATAGTAGTTTTACTTCATAATTTTTTCGATAAAGCAAATTTTGTTTTAAATTCCAGAAGTATGATTTGATATACAAAAAGGAGATATGTATATTATTATTAATTCAGAATGATTTGAAATAAATACCCGATGTTCAGTTCTTAAGTTTTCTATTGAGTTATTTTATGAATGTATGTATCCTATACATTAGGGTAGTTTGGTTTGTGCATATCATTATGAGAGGTTGTTTGGTAGTTTTCATTTGTTAAAATGAAACAGAATTTTCGACGATTTTGGACTATCGAAGACTTCCGAATCAGTTGAGTACTTGAAGCTAATTATTTGTGAAAATATAAAAGTGGAGTTTTTGTAACTCTAGAATGGAAAGATTGTAAGTTAAAACAAGTTTTTAAATTTATTGAACATCCTGGTTAAGTAAAACAAATCAAATATTATATATATACACTCAGGATATAGTAGAGTGTTATATGAGTTAAAACTTAAGTTAAGTTTTTTTATGGAATGTTGTCATAAATGATTTTGAAAGTAAAAAGAAATATGTATAAGTAAGAACCAATAAGAATAAGTACATAAGTTGTACGTAGATAATTTCCACACACACACGGTTCTTGATCAAAATTCGAGTACATGACTTTAAGGTGACTCACATCGACCTGAATAAGGATTTATCACTCGATTCAAATTAGGGAGCCTGATCAGGGTCCGCACTAGGGAAGTCGAGTGAACGAAACTAGTTCAAAAGAAAAGTTTATGTATTCAAGTAAGTGATCGAATCAGATATTGCATACGGTTGACCTGTATATAACGTACAAGCTTATGGAAAATGTTAAGTATTTATATGGGCTTATCTGTTTCTTGGTTTGATAGTGATGAAATTTCAGGGACGATACTATTTTAATGGGGGGAAGAATGTAACGATCCGGAATTTTTAACGTTTCGAATAGGAATATTTAACTTATTTAAATATTCAAATTTGATTCAAATATAATAAATAATAAGAAAGTCAATTTTTGATAAAAGGACTTGATTTTTAATATGTATTTTTAAATGAATTTATATGATTTTTCCGTAATTTTTAATTTTAAAAATATTTAAATTATCGTTTGACATATTTTACGGTAAACGTTGGTATTTTTGAAATTTCACAGAATAAAATAACTAGTGTATTTTATTATTGTTTTGTGATCGTGTCTCATTGTTATGCATAATTACATTTTTTTTGTCATTTGCAACTCATACGTGAACAGGATGTTTGTGTAGCGAAGTATTGCAAAAAATTCTTTTCAAACCTTTTCATATCAAATTAAAACAAACATTTTTCAACAAGCCAATAATTGTGATTAGCTCTTGATGTGATAGGGAGTCTTGAATTTTGTGATTTTCTTAAATGTGAAGTAATGTTGTTGGTTTTGGTTTAAGATGCATACATCATAGCATTTCATTTCATAATTCACTTCTCTTCCTTTTCTTTTCCTCCTTTTCCATTTACTGTAAATTGAAAACCGCTCCACCTTCCACCTTCAAAATTCAACATTTCTCTAACCATCAACTTCTAGCCAAAACTTCCAGCTGCAAAGTTGTTTATCTTCACCTTTAGTATTTTTTAAAATAGTCGTTCGTCGTTTCGTTAAGTGTGGTGGCGGGAACCATCCGATTATAGTAGTGGTCGGATGTTGGTTGTTTTTTAACGATCATGGCGGAGAGTATGGTTGGGTCTGTATTGTTAAGATGTGATTTTTGGAGGTAGTCTCGAGATTTTGGTGGTCGGAATCATCATGGAGAGATAAACGAATGGATTTCGCTCATTTTGCAATTTTCGACGTCATGATGGTGTAGGAAGGTAGCGGCGGCACTGGGAGAAGGGTTGGGTCACGGTGGAGGTAGTGGAAGTGGTTAGAGAGGCTTCGATAATCGTCGTTGGTGGAGCAAGCTCGTTTTAGGGTTTCGGCTAGTGTTGGGTTAGGTGTTCAGAAATAGATTTGTTGGTGACGAAATGGATCATTGAGTTCATCAAGATTTGGCCGAGAGGTGAGGTAGTGAGTGGCAGTTATGATGGAGTTAGCGGCGATGGCTGAAGGTGTGTGAGGTGGCAGCAAACGGTAGGCATTTGATATGCGTGGCCAAATTTAAGGGCGGTGGTGCTATTGTGACAGGTCCATGAATTGGGGTCGTTTGGTGGTGGTGGTTCAGCGATGGGCAGTGGGGTATGTCGTGTCAGGTGCATGTTCGTGCACAGGAGAAGGATTCGAATTGAAGAATTTAGGGGAGAAGGTCATTGTGCATGCGGGTTTGGGTTTGGGTGTGTATCTTTGAGCTGGGCTTTGGTTTGGGTAAGGAATATTGATTTATTTAGTTTATTTAATTAGTTAATTATAAGCCTAGCTTTGAAAATAAATAATTCATTCATATGAAGTCCGTTTAACCTACAAATTGTTTCATTGGACTTGTATTGACGAGTACAAAAATATGGTATAACTTATTGATGGTTTTAACAAAGTTTAAAACATTGATAAGTTATTAGTGATTGAATTTAATTATGTTCATTTGAATAATAACGTGGTCAAATTAGTTATATTTCGTCGTGATATCTATTTAACAGAATAAAACACTGTTCTGCTATAACAAAATTGAATAGATTATTTTGAACATCTATTTGGCAGAATAAAATATTGTTCTACTATAATTAAATTGAGTCAAATATTATGGACATCTATTTGGCATAATAAAACATTGTTTTGCTATAATTAATTTGAATAGATTATTTAGGACATCTATTTGGCAAAATAAAACACCGTTCTGCTATAATTAAATTGAATATATATTTTAGACATCTATTGAGTAGAATAAATCCCCATGCCATGCTTGCAAAGTAAAATGTGATTTTTGAAGTTAATTAATATATGTGTTAACTATTGATCATTAATTATTCAGTGCTAGAAACTTGGTAGCCTAGCCATATTGAATGTGACTTTGATATGTCGCAAAAGTAGAATTATTTTTAGAATAAAAACAGTGATAACATCGGTTATGCATATAGTAGCCCTAGGCCTTGTTATAATATTTTTAAATATTATTATTTGTTGTTTTTGATTTAAAAATGGTTCTTATTCGAAGAATGATTCTAAAATATGATTATGGAATTTTCCATGGCATTTATTTAGAAATGATTTTTGAACTTATCTATTTTATTCCTACCTTTTGAAAATGTTTTAAAAGTATTTTGGGAAGTATTTATATTACAAAAAAGTAAATATAATGTTTATTATATAAAAAAGGAATATATCTTTTGTAATAAAGAGATTCTGCTTTTAAAGAAGATGGAAATATTTTGGAATAAATATTGGTGAACATTTTATATAAAATGTTTAATAAAAGAGAGATTTATAATAGTAATTTATAAATAAAAGAATGGATTTATGAGTGATATTTAATAATAATGAAGATTTGTGTTAAATATATAAGATTTATAAAAATGAGTTTTGGATTTATAAAAGGATTGTTGTAAAGGATTTTTATAAAGAAAGTTTAATAAGGAAGATTTATAAAATAGTTTTATAAATAGAAAGGAGTTTTATAAATAAATTTAGAGATTTATAAACAGATTTTTATAAATAATTTTAATGATTTATAAAAGTAGTTTTATAAATAATTTTAGAGATTTATAAATGGAGTTTTATAAATAATTTTAGAGATTTATAAGTGGAGTTTTATAAATAATTTAAGAGATTTATAAAAGAAGTTTTACAAATTAATTTGGAGATTTATAAAAGACAATATGAGATGTGTTTATAAAAAGGGAATTTTATAAAAGGAATGAGATTTGATTTTGATAAATAATTCTTCTTAATTATGGTGGTATGGAAGCATTCTTTCCATACTTAAGACTGAAGGAAAAATGGTTTGGGTTTATAGTAACAATGTTTTAATTGACATTAGTTTTGGCCCTATTAAATATGATTTTGGGAAAGTGGAAAATGTTTTCTAAGTATTGGAAGTGAAATGGTTTGTGAATATACTTATACTATTGGGATAAGTATATGAATATTTTTCAAGTATTTTTAAGGTGATTTTAATTAATGAAAAAATTAATTAAAGAAGCTTAGGGCTGCTTATGTGTTTAACCATGCTCGGTTTCTTATGAAATTTATCCTCCGATTTGATTGATTATTTATTTAATAGTTAAATAACCGACTATCAACTCTTGACCAAATATAACTCTGGCAATATCTAATAGAAACATAAGATTATATGATATAGTTATCTTCGGTGATGTTATACTGTACGTATAAACTCGTTGTGTTCTTCTAGGATAAATGATAAGGAAATCTGTTCGCTTAAACGGTTAGGAGGCTTTCTCCACTCTTATGTATTGTCCGTTTATTTTCAAAAGAACCAAAGTTGAGTTTATCGGAATCTATCAATTGGTTTTGGAGTGACCAGTAAGTGGTGGAGTGTACTTATATTAGATAACTCGAAATTGAAAACCACTCCCAAACCATATGCATGTTCTATGCTTTGGAAGAGGTTTGTGATTGGTTCGACATGATGGAATCGAAGACGGAGTTCTTTGAAGTGCATGGCCCACTCGTTACTAATCCCAAGATGTAGTGGAAGTTGTGCCTTCGGTTTATTCTGAACAACTTGTGTGGATGAATGCTGGCATTAAATTTTTGCTTGGAGGGCAGTGTTAGCATTCCAAGTGGGATTTGCTAAGAGAGGTAAAAGGTAATCGTGACCTCACAAGCCTCACAACCCATTAGTGACTAAAACAGGGGATGTGCAGCAAAGCTATGTGGTTAACTACCATTAGGAGCATCATTCCTCAATCTAAATTCGATATTTATGAATTTTGGTATGCGTGCGCACGTGAAGAGTGGAGCCATGGCCTGGTGCATCTATTTATAGCCTTAGTGCCTAGGGGATGATGTAATCTGGTATGCCATGTTAAAGAGGTAGTCGACTCTGTATTGGCAGGGGATCCATGTGAGGCCCTTGGTACATTGTCTAAAGATATACTGTGGCAGGTGATACCCCAGTACCTTGTCATTGATGAAACCTATTCTCTAATAGGTGCCTTACAAACTTAGCCGTGCCCAACTTCTGGAATGTGAGATGCAAGCATTTCTGCTATGTTATACATTTATTTTAAACCGCAGACATTATTATAATATCACTTGATTTCCTACAAAATGGTTTGGTTATTGTAAGGTAAAAACTCGTCCGTGTTTATATGCGGCGTGGTATTGAGGGATGCCTTTATTTTAAAAGGTTTTATAACAATAAAATTCCATTTGATATGTGTTTCTCACGCTGGTGAACAGACTAATCCGAGCAATATTTCTAATAATGCTCAGGTCAGCCCGAACATATTTCCATATTTAATTATGGATGCTTTGGAGCTTCAGGAGACGAGCTGGATACTTCCAAGACGTATTTACGTATCTTTATTTTCGCTGCATTTGTTATGTTGTATTTATCACCATTTGTGAGGACAAGTTGTTATAGCTGCTTAGACTGATGATGTTAGTTTACTCTGATTAATGTATATATATTACAATTTTCTTTTGTAAAGATCGTTGGTATATTATATATTACTCGTCACATTGTTAGATTATGTTCTGCCTTTTTTTCTATCACCCCATAAATCTGTATTTCCAGCACTCGAATGCTTGGCATGTTAATACCGTGGATATATTAGAGTCTACTTTTAAGGATCGAAAAGGAAGGTCGTTACACGGCTAAGCCTACATCCAAGGATCAAGGGGTTGTGAAGGGTAGTGCATCATCTTTGAAAGCTTCAAAGAAGCGGAAGAGGTATAACACCCCGCGAAATAAAAGGAAATCAATTAAAAAGAATTAACAATTAATTATTAAACCCAAAAATAGAATTTTTGTAAATGACAGAATTTAGCTACGAAACTTGCACTATTCTGTTCATAGCAATTTTCTAATCGATTTTCATAAATAAGTTGTAAGATCGGAGTTCAAACGAAAAAGTTATTAATGTTTGAAAATTTTGGATCGAAAATAATTATATATGTAATTAAGGAAATAAATATAATCAACTAATGTTAATTAATGTAAACGGTTACTTAATGTCCAAGCATAATTAACATTAAATCAGATCGGATAGAATTGGACAAAATAAGTTGTAAAAGGAATTAAACAAAATGGCAAAGACTAATTAACGTAAATAAAGCAACCGGTCGACCCCTTTATAGGGACCGGACAACCGTTAGCGGTCGACCGGTGGCATCATAAAGGTCAACCGGCGGGTAGGCGACGGCTGTATATTGAACCAAGGCTGAACTACCTGGATTTAATATAATATGATTTAACGCTGGCATTGATTCAAACCCCTATAAATATAGGTCTAGCCCTTCACTTTTCTTCCCATATTTTCTAAAGCAACAACGTAGCTCTGTCATTTTATTTTCTTCACAAATTCTAAAATCTATATAAACTATAATATATATAAAAGCAGAGAATAGCGAAGGATAATAGAGAAGAAGAATAGGGTCGAATCGAATCATCAAAGCCAAGAGAAATTGTAAATCTAAATCAAAATCTAAATTAAATTCTCTACTCAGATCTAAAATTCCATTAAATATGTATATGCTTTTAATACATATTTTGGTAGGAAGAAAGGGAGTCAAACTGGAATAGCAAGATTTAGATCTGGAGATTTGGAAGCTTAAAGGTGAGAGGGAAATTATATACTTTAATATAATATTGGATTTATATCGTTGTAAATCTATTCCTTGTATACCTGAAAGTAATTTTGGAGTTGTAGGCTTAAATATGTACATATAATGAATTTGAGAACCATACCTACGTATTCTGTGGATTGTTAACTTTGATTAAAAATTGCATATAATTGAATTTGGAAAGTAAGGGTGAAAGTAGTCCCTAAATTTATAATATTATATAATAATTTTAGGTTTATTGGTTGAATGTATATGTTAGTAAACGTGAATTGGAAGTTATTATTGGGGTTTTATTAGTCTTTTAATTCATTGAAACGAAGAGTGTTGCAATTTAAATTTCTATAAATTATCCAATTTTATAAATATGAATAAAAGTGCATCGTTTTAAATAACAAGGAATATGCCAAAGAATGTGATGTATAAAATATGGATGTTTACCATATTTTGTATCGTCTATTTCAATAAGGATAGAAAAGATAGTTCCTTGTAATTCTAAATATAATACAAGTCCGCTTTTAGATAAGTTATGGCAAATTACAGTGTTAATGTTTCCTTTTGGGAAAGATGTAATTCCAATGCATTAAAATGCAAAAATCACTAAGTATAAACCAAAGAATTGTAAGGAAAGGGAATAACAATAATTCAATTATAAATCTAATATATGCGATAAGTTAGAAAATAAACAATAAGTGATGAAGTGTATGTAAAGCAACAAAATGCTAATTAAGAAAACTACGGTAATCAAGAAGAGATAGTAATAGTTGAAAAGAAACAATAGAGTATACCTAATAGTATCAAGTGAAAGTTAAGTGGTAAAGGATATTTAATCTATTAAAGTAGAAGCAGGTGATAAATGACATTAATGAAACAAGAAGCAAGTTGTATATAAATAACCGAATACCCATAGTTGAATGTAGGAAGCGTAGTAATTCAATAAAATTTATATAGCCTTAAGTATATGTTTACGAAGAGTGTGAATTATTGAATCTAGTTAATAACTTAGATTAATTAAAAATGACTTAGTCATTAGTATGGGTTGGGATGCGAGGTCAGTAGTGTTGCACAACGGAAGTCTACCCTTCGAAAGGGACTACCAACGGTTATGTATACATTGTACTAATGTGAGACTTCTTCAATTATTGAACTTGCGGAATTATACATTCGCGTATACG